>JAQPPZ010001445.1:0-1200000 GCA_028583015.1 Wollemia nobilis
TGTTGGAAGATGAAATAGTAACCATCGATGCAATTAGTACCCAACTGACTTCTTTGTTTTACAATCAAAGTCAAAATTGAGTGGTTACTCACTCATCTTAGGATACCCCTGGCTAACGATGGTTGATGCCTATATTAGTTGTAGAATAGGAAAAATGACATTTAACAAAAAAATGTAAAACACATAGTCATCTACCTGCCTGCACAATCTGCCAATGAGTTTGAAGAGCCTGGTTTCGAGACCATAGAGGAAAATGCTCTTCCCATATTGCAATGTATCATAGCACTGGATGAAGAAGGGGATGGGACAAAGGAAGACTTAGTCATATAAAAATTTTGACACAGACTAAGATCTTATCACAAGCTCCACATTCCAGTGACTAGCTTGATTGAAGGTATGGGGGAGACCCCACCTTCAATATTACCAAAAACAACATGATGAATGCTATTACAACATTCAATAAAAAAAATAAATAAATAAATAGAGTTTGTTTTGTTAACACCATTAGTTTAGGTTTTTCTTTTTTATTTTGTTATATTTTGCAAGACAACATGAAACTCTTTGTAGACTATAGGCATCCAAGGTAACCTGGCCTATCAAGCAAGTGTCGCTTCATCTCTCTTTCCTCAAAAAATAAAAAAAAAGGAAAAGAAAATATCATGACAAATAAAGAATTGTATATGGAGATTTCACAAAGTGAGGGATTTGTACAAGGAGTCCGTAATAACGCACTATGAAACAATACAAGAGCATATGATGTGTGATTCCTTAGAAAATATTTTGGTAGTCATGTTGGAAAACTACCTTTTGGTGGAGATATGAGAAAATTCCATTCACTTTCCAATGGATATAGAGTTTTGTAAATTATTCCTAGAACTAGCAGGTCATTTCAATATTTTTGAGCATATCCGAGGAATCAATATGACTATTGGCACTTCAGATCTAAGCCCTAGTTATTAACCCACATATACCAGGTCTCTAAGCTTCAAATTGATGGTATTGGCATAATATTAATAGCCAACATGCACCATTTATAGCCTTACCATGTCCCTCACATTTGCGAGATCGAATCAAATGAAGGCATGGGGAGACCCTATATTTTCAAAACCATAGTAGCAGTTTGACGAATGCTCATGTGTTCATCATGGAAGGAAAAAAAAGAGAAAAAAATCAAAAAGAAAAAAAAAGAAAAAAAAGGGACAAGAAAAAAAAAAGAAAAAAGAAGAAAAAATGATGAGAAAAAGAGGCATGGAACCTGTTTTGCTTAACAATGTTAGAATATATTTTCTTTTATTTGTGTTTTTATTTTGCAGGGTTATGTAGAATTAGATGCAATATGTAGGCAGTCGGGTCAAACTAGGCCTATCAGGCATGAAGCTATGTTGCCCTGCATTTTTCCCACTTTTTAGGAGTGCAAAAATGCAAAAAAGACACTTATTTCCCACCAGGAAGGCGGTGCCTACATTCAAACCAATGTAGAGGTGCTTATCTTCCCACCAAGATGGAAAAACTTATATCTAGCAGTAGCAATGGTGCTTCCTTCCCACCAGGAGGATGACGCTCATATTCCAAAATTAGCAGGCACCAACAATTTGAGCAACAATGTTGCCACTATCCATGTGCATTCAATAGAGTCAATCTTTCCATGGAATAGAGTATGACTGGTTTTCTCATTTCCAACGATGAAATCTATTTGCTTCCTAGGTTTTAATTGTTGAAGTCCATGTATCCATAAAAAAAACATGCATACTCCTAAGACACGAATAATGAAGCACATCAAGGAGGATGTATGTCATCCCATGATAGTAATTTATATCTTTATTTTTAGCATGATACCTTGAAACTAATAATATGTAGTACTTAATAAAATTACATTGATGAGATTGCACCGCATGAAGAAGTGCAAATCAATGATTCGATGGTACCTCAAAATCATGCATCAAACCAATTGTGTAGTATCGCCCGATGTCATACACATCATGATCCATGAAAACTCACCCAAGTATGTATTGAGTTTTCTATTATTTATGTGCATAGTTATTACAAAAGACATCTCTATGTTAAGTGCCAATACAAGCCCATATTTTTGCCATCCATTCATATCACCCCATGTCACCAATTAGCCACATGGTATGAATCAGGTATGTGAATAATTGCAACAAATATCACTACACCTAGGCACACATATCCAAATGAAAAAATAATAACTGCTTGGGTGAAGTAATAATATTTAAACAATGGGAGGAAGCACCTATTATGACATGCTATTAGGTAGAGGTGTAGTCGCTATATTATATATATATATATATATATATATATATATATATATATATATATATATATATATATATATATATATATATATATGAGAAATAAAAAAAGAAAAAAAAGAGAAAAGAAAAAAGAAGAAAAAAATATAGCAAAATCGAAAAAAGAGCACTTCCATGGGCTATGTAGCTAGTCAGCCAAAAGTTGAACATTTTATGACTACTCAGTTACGGTGCATCAAAAAACACTCTTTTGGTGCCCAGTTAGCTGACCAACCAACAACTAAGTAATTTTTTTCTGCCCAGCCAGTTGGGAAGTTAGCCAAATGTAATGTGACTACCTAGTTAGCTAGGAAGTCAGTTGAATGCAATACGACTAACCAATCAACTGAGGAGTCAACCGAGTGTAATAATGTTTCCCAACAAACTAGTCAAAGATTGACCATTCCATGGCTACCCAATTAGTTGGTCAACCAACAACTGAACACTTGGTTGTTCAATCTGTTGAACAACATGGACCAAAAGTAGAACCACCCATAATAGAATATATTGGGGGAATGTGACATGAGGACATGTCAAAGGTTTGACATGGGAGTATGATGAGCACAAAAAATGCTCATATTTATGCATGTTTAAAAGGGATATTGTATGGCATATTTAAAACTAGAAATGTCTTTTTGTATAATTATTGTATATATTTAATAGAAAAGAAAGTATTATGCTTGACTAGTATTTTTAGTGGAAAATGTGTGTAGATGTAGGTTATTTCTACTACTTTGGAATTTTCAAATCAACATCCCATTCAAACTTGAGAATGCATGAAGAAAATAATATTTTGAAGTACAAAGACATCTTGACGAGGACTACAATGAATGGTAGAGGTAAGCACCTATATCCTAACAACAGGGAAGTGCTTATATCTCAACGATAGGCAGGCACCTATATCCCAACACCTGTATCCCAACAACAGGCAGGCACTTGTATCTCGATGGTCGAAAGGTACCTATATCTTAGTGACTATATCTCGATGGTCGAAAGGTGCTTGTATCCCAGTGCCTATATCCTGGTAGTTGAAAAGTGTCTATCTCCCAATGGGAATATAGGAGCTATATTCAATGTTGACTAGTTGACCAACTGACCGTACGATTTTTAATGTTGTTGCAAAAAATAAGGGAGAATTATTCTTATCTATGCACGATTTAAATGACCACTCTTCTTATAAAATAAGTGATTAAAATTAAACAACCATGCTTTTAATATAAAAAAATAACAATTGTGCACAAACTGATTGTAGAAAATCACATTGTGTGATTAAAATAGAACAAGCTATTTTTGTAACAGGATTGACTGCGTTCTATATAAAAATGTAGGCCATTCCTGAGAAGATCAATCAGTCAATCAACAAATTATTTTATTCCTTTTTTGTACTGCATACATTATTAATAAAGTTTCTAGTGTTCTCATTCACATGTACTTAGAAGAGTTATTTTTACGTAACTAGTTGGACATACCATTTACAGGAGCTTAGGCCTACTCCTACTCACAATCACCCTCTCCTTTTTTTTTTTTTTTTTTTTTTTTTTTTTTTCCTTTTTTTTCTTTTTTTTTTTTTTTTTGTTGCATTTTTATTTCCTTTTTTTTTTATTTTAGTTGTATGTTTATTTCTAGAAATTTATTTTCCAATCATGTGTTTATTTCCAGCATCTCAATTTCAGTTGTGTGCTTATTTTAAAATTGCAATTTATTTATTTATTTCCCACATTTAGTTTTATTGGGTTTGGATGAACGAATAAAAAAAAATACATAAAAAGAGGGACTCTTTCCCCCACTAAAAACACCCCAAAAATGATAATTTGCAGAAAACTGGAAATGAATAATAACTATTTTTATTTAAACACATTTTCTCCTTACACCATTGTGTGCATGGATTTGAGTTGGAACTATAAGCTGATGGACATGGATTAAAACAAGAAGGGATGGGTTTAGGAGTGGTTGTGGAGGTTTAGGGATTCATTTAGGAGGTATTAGGCACTTTTCCCAAATGGGTTGAAGGAGTGGATGAGGGAGGAGGGATATTGTTATAATGCTCCATGGAAAGTCTTTCAAAATATGATAGGGATGCTATAAAATGGAATGGAGGGGATGGATTTGGTAGAAGGAAAGCACAAAAATATGTTTTGGTTTGGTTTGTGAAGTCTTTGGCGGTGGTTTGGGTGATTTTTGTAAAGAGAATATATTATCTATACAAATGAAAATGCAAGCAAGCAATCGAACAAATAATTAATATGTTTTGATGTGTTGTGTTGATGTTTTTGGATGTTTTGGTTGAAATGGGAAATGTTTTGTAGATTATTTTGGTTTGGTTTATGGTTTGTTGTTGTTTTTGTTTTTTCTTATTTATTTTTGTTTTGGTTTTTGTGTGTTTGATGTATCCTAAACCTAAGAACCACAAAGGGGTGGATGGAGTGGAATCTACAAAGGTATGTTTATGTCCACCCCTCTTATGATAAGTGGTACAAAAATGACTAAAGAAACTTCCTAGGATGAAGGGTCGGCTTTGGGTATACTAAGGGGATAAAATAAACCTCTCGAGAGTGGTTGCGCTATCTAGGTCATGCTACTTACCCAACTGGGCTTTTGCTTCACCCTTGTTTAGGCTCAAATAAAAATGATAGCTACAATTCCACTAATTAGTAAGCCCCATGGTCAAAGGGCATCTAACCTCAATATTCCCTTGGGCTAGCCCCAAGGGCAACTAGCTTTCCAATGGTGAAATCTAGGAAATTATGCATACTACACTAGGGAATATAAGAGCAACCGATGGTTGGTGATGAAATCCAACTCACCTATTGGTTACCCTCACAAAATATATTGGAAACAATGATGTGCAAAATGTGTGTGATGTTTATTTTTGATGTTTTATGTTTACAAATGCCTAATGCAAAATTAAAAACAATCCTAAAGATGCAAAATTTGCCTAACCTAAATGTGATAAATGCAAATGATTAACCCTAAAGATACCTATTTTTTTATAATAATGCCTACTTACGATGAAAAACTAAAGCTAAGGATGCAAAATGCAATGCAAACAAGTACGATGTCTAGGATGCCTGTTAGACTAAGATGTAACTAATCTAAGCAAAAATAACGATGAAAGATGCTAAATAAAGAAATTACTATGTTGATATTTATTTTTTGATAAATTTGACAACAAATATTTTGAAACATCATAGGTCAAAGAAGAACTTTACAAAATTCAAATTGGACACTTCTATTGGACCCATTTTGGAAAGATATTCGAACGACTATAAATAAGGCTATCTTTGAAATAAAGCCTCGATTTGCAGGAGAAGAAAACAAGGCTCTCAAGATCAAAATAAAAGGGGACAAGATGCCCTTTATAATATGGAATAATATGCTGGCCAAGGAAACTATTCGAAAAAGATTCGTTGGAATATTATATGGTTATTAAGATTTATGATGTGCCTCTTGTGTTTTGTTTTGTTTTTTTTTTTTAGCAATTTTATAGATGATGGCACATTCGTGCCCTTTGTGGGCCTCAAGGTCCATGTGAGAAGTGATGTTTTGTTTTTATTTTTTTAACAATTTTAAAGATGATGGCACATTCACGCCCTTTGTGGGCCTTGGGGCTGATGTGAGAAGCAACTTGTAAAAGTCCCCCAATGTTGGTGCCTCCGTAGAAGATAGTATCATGGGCGACTACCTTGTATGCCTTATATAATTTGAGAATGAAGTAAATATAAAGGAGGTTAAGTTGTGCTTTTCATCTCATGTGGGATTGATCCCCTTACTAGAAATAAACATTAAATGATAAAAAAAAGAAAGAAAGAGAGGTGCCCTTGAAAAGGGGACTAATAATAATAAATGTTAGGGGGATCGACAACAATAAATGCCACAATAGATATTGAATATTGAATACAGGTTGATATTTTGAGAAAGGTTGGGTGTATGGTTGTTGGTCGATCACATGTGGTGTAGATTGTAAAGGACCTCCATGTGCTTGTTAGGTCGCGTGTTGATTGATATCACTAGGGTTATCGAGCTTGATGAATAAAAATAGATGGTGCAAATGGGGCCTTCTCAAAGGTACGAAGCTCCCATGTGGTGGATATTATGGGGAAGAAGGAAAACATTCAAAGGGGAGCTAGAGTCCTACAAAATAGTGGACAACCCCATGTGTGTCTTTAACATGAAGGATAATTCATGGAGCGTAGTAGAGGTGAGAAGACCGACATCGTTTGTAAGAAAATTTCGATGGATACATCTATATCCATAGAATATAGATCACCATTTATGAGGGAATAATAATAATATATTTTGATGGACCAAACTGATGGTATCCCCTTCCTTAGTATTCCATTAGAGTGTCATTGCTATCGCATGTTGGGTATATATCAGATGTAGGTCAGAGTAAAACAATCAGGTGATTACGAGATGAGTCAATGGGTAACCTGCAAAGAGCACTATGGGGACCATAAGTTTGAAAATGATAAGCAAGGGATCATAAAAGATGAAACAAACAATGAGCAAGGGGATTCTAATGTGGGTTTGTCACTTCACGGGTATTGGAAGGCAGAAGTAGGAGTCAATTCTATATTATGAACACGATAACCATGATTGTATTTGGAATCTATAGGGGAGTCCTAACTGAGGGAGTGACATAGCTAAAAATCATGATATCTATGCCAAATTAGGGGCTATATGTTATAAATAAGGTATTGGAGAAACAAAAGGTATTGGAGAGTTATAGTTGATGGATGAGGAGATGCTATGGGCTACAGGTGGAGCCACAATGGCGCTCAGGAAGCCGCAAATGCAATGGATGACAAGAGACCTTGGTGGGCCATAGAAAATGCACAATGGGCCTCAAGGAGCTGTAAACATAATGGATCATGTAGTATACCATTATAATAGGAATATTATATAGTTGTAAGCTTACTATAGTGGTAAGGGCTTTGGCCTCTTTTGGAAGGTCCAAGGTTCAAATCCCACTCGGTATGAAAGGACCAGGATCCCTCATAAAAACCTAGGTAAACTCATTGAAAAAATAATAGGGATATTATATCAACATTATGAATAAAATAATTATGTGATGAATAGGTATAATAGTTCTTATGGACTCTAAAGTAAATTTTACCCATAAGTGCTATTAAGGAACTTGTTATTAAGAAATTATATCTTATAAAATAATTTATCATAAAGGGTACAATATAAAAACACCTTTTATAGGAAAATAATAGAAAGTTCATATTAACATTTTTAATAAAAACAATATGTGATAAATAAATATATTAGTTCTATCTCAATGGGAACAATGAAATGGTTAGGGATTTGGCCTCTCTTTGGGAGGTCCAAGGTTCAAATGATAGTGTGTTTGTGTGTAATTCCATGTGGTTCAAGCTTTGGTTCTCGTGTGCATCATGGAGAATTACTCATTTCAGCATGATGGTATGTGTTGTGTGTGTTAACATATATATATATATATATATATATATATATATATATATATATATGTATGTATGTATGTATGCATGTATGATAGGATCCTTCATTGCCCACGTCAACAAGGTGTGTCTTGGAATGTTATCCTACCTTTGCTTGCAAATCCCCTTGGTCATCCTCTTAATCTGTGGCATCACAAAACCTTGCATTATTTTCAAAATCTCTTTAAAAAAACCTATCAAGGCCTAAAAAACTTAAATTGTTCTTTAAACCCATTGAGGAAGACTATTTACAACATTACTCTTTGTAAGATTGAAGGGATCACAACTAGGTCCTACTTTGATAGGATTAAAAAGTGGGTCCATTAAAACATGTAGAAGGTTTAGAATATTTTTTAAAACAAAAATCCCTAGAGGTGGATGATTACATAAAAAATATTTTGTGTGAAAGAGGTTTGCTGGATTGTATTCAATCTTTCCAAGATCAACATAGAGGGCTCTCTAGGAAAATGGTGCACTCTTGGAGAAAATGATGGGTTAAGGTTGGTGGTTTGGAGTTCGAGGTGACAGTGGCCCTGGTTGGGGAGGTGACGGGACTCCTTGTGGATGGTGCCTACCATAATAGGAAGAAACACTCCCTAATTAGGGAACTGAGCTTCTTTCTCAACAAGGATGAGTACTTGTAAAAAATTTAGAACAACTACAGTGCTAAGGCTCTCAAAGCCCCATGGAACCAAGTCATTATGGTGATCATGGACTATTTCATAATGGACTCTAATAGGAACATGTTGCACAGTTTTCATGTTTTGTTCCTGAACCAAATAAGACAAAAGTGACTAATGAAAATTCCATCTTTTTTGTTCAATTCATTGGAAAAATCCTTAACGGATGTTATGGGTGGGAAAAAGTCATACCCTATCCACTACGACTTAGCTCTATTAATTTTAAAATATGTGGCTAGGGCCAAAGGGGTGGTGATGGATGAGACCTTATCCCAAATCGAGAGTCAGAAGGTCCCTCCCATCTTCGATCCTCCTCTAGTATCCAATTCTTCATCTAGCAACTCCTTAGAGTTTGAATTTGAGGATCTTAAGAGTCCCAATATCTCTGCTAAAACTATGGAGAAATTCAAGGGTTTGAGTGAGGTATTAGTGTCACCTAGAGGAATTAGAGGAGGACATGCTAAGAACTCCAAACATTTGTTCATGAAATTAGTCAAAGCTAAAAAATCCCTCGTTAACGTGAAGATGTCAAATTTCAAGGATCAATCGCCAACGAAGAAGAAGAAAAATATTTCAGAGGATTCAAATGAAGTTAAAAGATATTCACCCACTCCTGCATCAGTTACCCCCAATAAACTCTTGTCATTCCTCAATAATATGGAAGAGAAACATCAGGACCTAATTGGAACTCTCTAAGTGGCAATTGTGTTTGTTGTGAAGGGATCTAGGGAATGATGCATCTTTAGCATGGCAAACTTGTTAGCGTAACTATGTTTAGTACATTATTATTATGGTTGTTAACATAGTTACAACCACTACTATTAAGCGCCTTGGTAGTTTCGTAACCTCTAAAACTATTCTAAGCGCTCATTGTATTATTTAAACAATGCTTGTTTAATGGTAATTGTTCGCTATTTTCTACATGGTATCAGAGCAGGAGGAAGGTATTTTTTTACTGGGCATGATTTTTGAAACTCGTCTAGACCTATGACTCAGGAATGCTTCTCGAGGTTGATTGGACCTGACTGGGCAACCAAGGGACTTGGTCGTATCTCTCGAAGCCGAAGGACACTCGACATATGTTGGATCTGACTAGACGTGGGCATGGATCCTGAGGTCAATCTGGACTGGTTCTGACTCGGGCACATTTCTTGAGGTCAGACCGACGCTGGACTGAAGTGACCTGACAGACCCTGGATCTGGCACGAAGCTCGAGGTGGCTGACTTGGGCATGAAATTGATTTTTCAAAATACCTATAGTCTCCCTCACGTAAGGGTGGGTATTTTGTATGGTATAATGACCTGGCATTAAGGTATATAGAAAGGGTGACCAATTGGTGATATAAGGAACCTTCACAATGGCCTCTGCTACAAAGTTAATGACTGATGCTCATCAGTTATTGAAAGGTCATAATTATACACCATGGAAAAACAAAATGAAGGCAGTCCTAATCATGGAAGATTTATGGGATGTTGTTTTTGGAGCAACAACGAGACCTTCACCAACATATGGATCCACAGCTCCTAACGCTAATCAGATAGCATTTGATAAGAAAGACAGTCGAGAAAAAGTGCTCATTTTGTTTGTTGTTTCAGATGAAGTTCAACCTCATATAGCTGACAAAGCGAGTGGTAAAGAGGCCTGAGATGCCCTTCAAACCATTTATGAGGGAAAGAATGATTCCACCATTCTTCATCTTCAAAAACAACTTCACAATCTGAGTTTAAGACAGGGTGAGATAGTTGAACTCTTTCTTTGCAGAGTTTCTGAATTGAAAGACAAATTGAATTCTTTGGGAGATATAGTGGATGACAAGCTTCTCACTTCCATCGTGATGAGAGCTTTACCTAATTCCTTTGATACGTTGATCACCTCCATTCAGGTGTCACAACAATAAATTACCTTTATTGAGTTTGTCAATTTGCTTCAACAACATGAGGCACACCAACTTCATAGGGATGATTCTTCTAATACAACCCTATACTCCAATAGATAGGGTTCTAAGAAGAAAGGTAATTTTTAGAAAGGAGGCAATTATCAACAGGATTCAAAAGGAAAAGGGAAACAATATCAACAAAAGAAGAGGTACTACAAAATTTGTGATAAATACAACCATGACACCAACAGGTGTTGGCATAAGAATAAGGAAAAAGGCCAGACCAAACCACAAAACAAGAACAAGCAACCCAAGGTGAATGTTGCTACTGAAGAATCTGACTCAGATTTTGAATGGGCACACAAGGTGCTCATGACTACCATAGCCTCCAAGGAGAAGGATCCTATATGGTATGTCGATTCTGGTGCTAGTAAGCACATGACTGGTGACAAATCATGGTTTGAATCATTTATGGCCAAAGAGGGCAGATCTGTCACTTTTGCTGATGACAAAACCTACAAGGTTCAGGGAGAAGGTACAATTTTAGTCACTCTTCCTGATGGCAAGTGTCAGATTGACAAAGTCCTCTATGTTCCAGGACTAGCTAACAATTTGTTTTCAGTCACACAAATCCTGGATAAATATATGGTTGTCAAATTTCGTGTTGAGAATGGTAAGAAGTGTTGTTCTATTACCAGGAAGGGTAAGCAGATTGCAACAACTTCATATAAGCATGGCTTATTTGCCCTAGATGCTATCTCTACTCCCCATGTTGCCATGACAGTCTCTACCAAGGAGGCCACTTCTCTCTGGCATAAGAGATATGGGCATCTTAGTTCTGGTTACTTACTTGAGTTTAGTAAGTATGAGATGGTAAAGGGTCTTCCTTCCCTTTCTTCCACATTTCTAGTGTGCTCTGACTGCTTGGCAGGAAAGCAGCATAGAGTACCTTTTGAGAAGATCTCAACACGAGCACATAAACCTTTGGAGTTAATTCACACCGATATGTATGGTCCTTTCACACCCAATAGTTATGGGGGGAAGAGGTATTTTCAGTTATTTGTAGATGACTACTCAAGAAAGATGTGGGTTTTCTTTCTTCGACTAAAATATGAGGCTTTTGATTTCTTCTAGCAATTCAAGAAATCTGTTGATGAGTTAGGGACTTCTATAAAAATCCTCCACTCAGATCGAGGGGGGGAATTTACCTCTAAAGAATTTTCAACATTCTTATTTAAGCATGGAATCACGAGACAGTTAACAACTGCCTATACTCCTCAGAAAAATGGAGTTGCTGAGAGAAGGAACCATTCTATTATGGAAATGGTTCGTTGTATGCTCATAGGAGCTACTCTTGGGCAACAATATTGGGCAGAAGCTATCACCACTTTAGTATATCTATTGAATAGGGCACCCACAAAGGCCCTAAAAGGAATGACTCCATAGGAAGCATGGAGTGGTAAAAAACCCTCCATATCTCATCTTCATATTTTTGGATGTCAAGCTTTCATGCACATACCAAAAGAGAAAAGGAAGAAGCTATATGAGAAGACATTGAGATGCATTTTTTTTGGCTATGATGAGCACTATAAAGGTTATCGTTTGATAGATCCTTTGACCAAGAAAATTCATATCAGTAGAGATGTTTTTGATGAAGCTTTCACATCACAAAACACATCTAAGGTATACCTAGATCTTGTGGAATCTAAGGAAGAGAAGTTACCTTTGTCAACACAGACAGGAGGTCCTTCCACATCTTCTTCAACACCAAAAATGAAGAATCTAAAATGGTATACAAGCATAATCAGGGACACAAAGTTATCCACTCCACCAGATTTGACTTTGGATAGACCTCATACTCTCAGTATGGCTCAAAGGGAAAAAGCAGCCGTAGAGACTAGTGAGGTTGATTATCTTTGTCAATATTTTGAGGAACTTTCTATAACTCCACATAAGGAAACAAAGGATATGGATATAGATGATGACTAGGTGTTTTTATCTTCAATGAATGAACATGAACCTGCCTCTGTACAAGATGCTCTTAGCAAACCACAATGGAAGGATGCTATGGATTCTAAGTACAAGTCTCTGAAAAAGAACAAAACTTGGGAGCTTGCCGATCTACCACAAGGAAAGAAGCCCATTGGCTGCAAATGGGTGTACAAAGTCAAGTATAAGGCAGATGGGACAATTGATAAGCATAAGGCCCATCTTGTTGCAAAGGGCTATGCTTAAAAGGAAGGCATTGGCTATGAGGAAACTTTTGCAACTACTACTCGGATGACCACAATTCGAGTCATTTGTGCTATGGCAGCACAATATGGGTGGAAAGTTCACCAAATGGATGTCAAGAGTGATTTTCTAAATGGTGATCTCCAAGAAGAAGTATACATGACTCAGCCTGAAGGATTTGTACAGGAAGGCCAAAAGCAAAAAGTGTGCAAATTGGTCAAATCCTTATATGGCTTGAAACAAGCTCCTCAAGCTTGGTATATAAAAATGGATAATCACCTCCTGCAGCATGGGTTTAAGAGATGTCCGTTAGATGCAAACCTCTATTTTAAGAAACAAGGTTATGAAATAGTGTTGCTTGTACTCTATGTTGATGATCTGCTCATTACAAAGAGTTCAGAAACTATGATCTCCGCTGTCAAAAGAGGCTTGAGTCAATATTTTGAGATGTCAGATCTCAGACTTCTCCATTATTGTCTTGGTATGGAAGTAAGCTAGAAGGAGCACTACATCAAAGTGTCTCAAAAAAAATATGCCAAGACACTATTGGAAAAATATCGCATGACTGATTGCAAGCCAATGACGACTCCGATGGAGACATGAATTCAGTTATCACGATATGATGATTCACCTCAGGTAGATGGTACTCTCTATAAACAGTTGATTGGGAGTCTCATATATCTGACCAATACTAGTACAGATATCGTATTTGCTGTCAACTATCTTTCGAGGTTCATGCAAGAGCCTAAGACCACTCATTGGAAAGCAGCAAAGCGTGTTCTTCACTATATCCGTGGTACTATGGAATATGGCCTAGAATACAAGAAGAATAACAAATTCTTCTTGCAAGGATACATGGACTCCGACTATGCCAGGTCATATGATGATCGCAAGTCAACTTCAAGATATATTTTTCATCTTGGATCCGGTCTTGTCTCTTGGCACAACAAGAAGCAACATGTGGTTGCTATCTCATCTACAGAGGCAAAATATCATGCCACACGTGAAGCTATGTGTGAAGTGATATGGTTACATCACATTCTAACAAGTATGGGTCATCCATCAAAATATCCAATACACTTGTTCTACGACAACCAGGGTGTTTTGAACCTTGTTAAGAATCCAGTGCATCATGAGAAAACCAAGCACATTGATACACAATGCCACTTAATTCAAGACGAAGTTCTAAGGCACCAAATTCAGCTTCAGTACATTCCCACCGATGCTCAAGTTGCAGACATTTTCATTAAGGCACTTGCACGTGTCAAATTTGAATTGTTTTGCAGCTCACTTTGTATTGCCAAATGATGTAATCAGGGGGGATGTTAGTATAGCTAGTAGTTATCCACTTACCCAAATAATGTAATAAGGGGGGATGTTAGCGTAACTATGTTTATTACATTATTAGTATGGTTTATAACATAGTTACAACCACTAATATTAAGCGCCTTGGTAGTTTCATAACCTCTAGAACTATTCTAAGCGCTCATTGTATTATTTAAACAATGCTTGTTTAATGGTAATTGTTCGCTATTTTATACAAAACTAATAACTTCCAAAAAGGACATGGAGGATGATGGAAAATTGTCCCCCAAAGATTTATTATTGTTTTTATGGTAGTTTTGTTGTATCCTATCAGTATCAGATTGTGGTCCTATTGTTCTTTCCCTCTGCTAGTTTCAAATATCCTATCCTATGGAGTATCCTCCTTCTTACTAGGTGGTATGTTTGTAAAGGCAAGTTGATGCTCTTTTTTTTTGTATTTTTTTATGAGGGCCTCTTGGGCTTGACCATGGGCTCTCTCAGCTTCAATTTTATAAAAGGTTTGGGGACCCTTTCAAAACCCCTTCTTTTATCAAATCATATATATATATATATATATATATATATATATATATATATGTGTGTGTGTGTGTGTGTGTGTGTGTGTGTGTGTGTGTGTGTGTGTGTGTGTGTGTGTGTGTGTGGTAGTTCTCGTACACTATAAAGAGTGAAATTTGTTAACAAGTACTATTAAACAAGCATACATTATATAAGAATTAATTTTAAGGAATTAAATGAAATACTATGATATTTATTAACAAAAGATGCACATTAAGATATGTAAAAAGCATAATGAAAAGGACCCATAAGGTTTAGAGCAATTGGTCAAGAATGAAAGTTTCACACCTACAACCAAAGTTTAAATCTCATGGGTGAACCTTAATATTTATCAAAATATATTAGTTCAACTAGTTAGATTTCTCAAATTTCAAGGAGGAGATCAATGATCAAATCTTGCCAAGCAATACATGCATAATTGCCAAGCTGATGTAATAACACTATGTGGTCATGATGTAATGAACCATGCGGTCATGATGTAATGCAGGTGGGGCATGTTTCAATCCCATATAACCTATTAAAAAAAGAGCATGAGGAAAGGGATCTACATAGCCTCATGGTAAAATAAAATTATTCAAAAACTGGTTCAAAAAACTCAGATTTTAATAGTTCTTCATAAGGAAGCCTTAGAAAAATTGTTAGAGGTTATGGTTTTTAGGATAATCAAGGAAAACTTCTATTCACTCATAATCATTTGGAACTTCAAAAAAAAACTATGAGAGGCTAGACGCTTCTTATAGAGATAAAGTTGGCTATATAAAAATGATAAAAACATAGTTTAAAGAGAAATTCATAAATTATTAATTATATTTTTAATAAAAAGGACGGTGAGAATTGGATCAACAATATCATTATTCTAGATATTCATGAATTATTGATAGAGGCAATATATTGAAAACTACAAAATATTTATCGGGAAGAAAATATGGTAACACATATTTTAGTTGCTTGTAACGTCAATATTCATCTTGGCAAAGTTTAAATTTTAAAAGGCAATTTGCGAATGCAAACAATGAAAACGATATTGAGAATCAATAGAGAAAAATTAACGGTTTGAGAGAAAAATATTTTTGATAAAAAGACAATCTAGATATATGGTCTAATTGACCTAATGAAAAATTTAATAATTTATTTTTGATGGGAATTAGAGAAATTTGTGGGAAGAGAGGAATTTCACACTCAATCAATGTTCAAATCTCATGGGTGAAAATTAGAAGTTCATTATATTCTTGAAATTCTGGTTTTGGTCAAGGTTTGTGTGAATGGATTAGATGTTGCTATAGCACTCTAAAATATTCTATTTTGATCAATGGATCCCCTGTTGGATATTTAGAATAATCTTAATCTTGTGAAATTTGCCAAGGTGACCCACTATATCCTTATCTATTTATTATTCTTATGAAGGTAGTGGGGACAACTTTCTCAAAGATAAAAATGGAAGAAAAAATCAAAGGTATTCAGGTTAAACAAATGGCCCCGTTAAATCTCATCTCTAATTTGTTGGTCATACTTTTATTTTGGATCATACCTCAATTAATGAGGTTGTGGAGTTTAAATCAATATCATAATGTTGTGGAAAGGTTGTTGGATAGTTGGTTAATACAAAAAAATACAAGATCTTTTTCATTAACATTGCCTTATATCTACAACAAATTATAATGGATATTTTAGTGTTTAAATTTGAAAAATTTTGATCAATATTTTTTGGTGTTCCTTTGTCTATTTTAGGACTCAAATTTGGATAGAACAAAAACATATGTGGTAGGTTAGAGAGACAAGTTCTTAAACATGGTTGAAAGGCAATAACTTATAAAGACTTTGTTGTAATCCATCCTTCAATACATGGTATCACTTTCAAGATTGTTAGCATATAACATCCAAAATTGATAATTTCAAAGAGGTTTTATTTGTAAAGGATGTGAAGAAAAACATAGATTTTATCTTTATAAGTGAGATAGAGTTTGTAAAGGAAAAATTATTAGAGGCACATGCTTGTGAAATTGTTAACTTATGAGTTTGAAATTAGGAGAAAAAAAATTGTTAGAGAATATTCAAAGATTAAGGAAATAGTTGGGCAAAAATGTTACTTCAAAAATATATAGGTTCTCTTGATGCAATGAAACTATTCAAGAAATGAACCTTACTTAGAGGATTGCCAACATGGAAAATATAAAATAGTTTGTAATTGATTAAGAAACATTGTATATGGTTAGTAAATATAGGGAATTTTGTAAACATTTTGGTCTAACACTTGGTCAAATCTTTAATATTTTTATTTTTTATCCAAAATAGTAATGGTTGGCTTGAGCATGTCTAGCTAGTGAAGGTCCAAAAGTCAAATATTACATTAGTGCAAGAAAAAACTCGTATCATGATTTCTATTAGTAATCTATTTGAAGGAGAGGAACTCAAATGATGCTTAACGGGTTCTATTTACCTATTTTTATATGAGATGACGAGTTGGTTTGGAATCTATGAAAATATGGTGGATGCTTGGTCAAGTTGGCATATAAGGATTAAAAGCAATTAAAATTTCCTAGTCCTAATGATTTCTCTTGAACAAAAATTTTGGTAACTAAAGTCCCCCCCTAAGGCCTCATCATTCCTTTGGTTAATAGTCCAATGCAAGATTCTTATAGAAGAGAGTGTGTGAAGAAGATGACATCATAAACCTTTTAGGTGTGCCTTGTATATTAGATTTCCCAAAAACATTTAGAAATCAAATAAAGTGTAACATTTATCATAAGTCATGTAAGAGAATAGATAAGTGAAAGAAAAATATCAAGAAGATAAAAAATAATAAAATAAGAGATGTGGGTGCCCATTGACACCCCACAATATCACTTCATATCACAAATTGATACGATGCATTAGTCATTAGGGATATATATAGTATATAGGAGTTGTTACTAATCCCCAAATTATAATTATAAATTACATTAACCTAGGCTAACATAAGTCTCAAGGTTAACCCAAGTTAATAAGCCCTCCATAAAGGTTTAATTAAGGTTAATTTAGCCACTTCAAATAGGGGTTTATATATCAAGATTTCCCATATGTTTACATAGATAATACCTACATGGTTACATAAATAATGCATGAAGTATTATATCATCTCTATCAAACTTCGTCAATAAGGTCAGATTACCATATTTCAACACCCCTATAATTTGAGTTTGGGGTCAAGGAAAGAAGACATTAGATATGTTTATTTCATCCCCACACTAATAAATTCTCAATTGGGCCAAATAATATTTGAACCTCTAAACCTCTTGTATCATTTAGAAGATTGTCAAGTTGCCAATAAATATGTGAACCTCCATCACCATTTCAAAGAATGCCAATTCCCCCATAAGGGACACATTGCTACTACAAAATGCTCCCATAATCACTCAAATGGCACTTTGCATATGATCTTGGTCAAATTGATCCATTAATTATGGAAAATATAACATGTGGTATGTGATGCTATTGTAAAATTACCATATTATACTAGCAAAATATAGTAACATATATACAAAAATTGCAAATATATAAAAAATTTATGGGTTTTGAAAAATAATGAGTTCCAAATGCTTCTTACTATGTGGAGAGATGGGGACTCAAACTTCTAATGCTTCTTTGTATGTCCTTATACTAACCACAAAACCATTGATATTATTAGGAATTAAAACATCATGCTCTTTGCAAAAGTGGATCAACAAGCATAACAAATAAGTACCCTCCATACCTTTCTATAAGAGTCAAAAATGGTGGAAGTGGGATTCAAAAGCATACCCTATTGTCACCAACAACCTTATGCATCTCATAGTAGCCATTGTACCAATAACTAGCACTGATTCTCTAAGTAACACATATTGGTTCTATGTATTCTATAAACTAGTGTAGTCAATACAAAATAAAGTAGAAGAAAGAGGTTTGAAATCCAAACCTCCCAAACATTAAATCTTAACCAACATCCATCCATCTACATGACCAATGAACCATACAAGAATCAAATTCCACATCATCACCAAAGTAACTCGCTTCATGTTAGTTGATCACTAAAAATGTGAAGAAGAGTGTATCGAGCCCAAGATAGGTCATTCTTAAATGCCTTATGATAGCCAATGATACATCTAGCTAGTGACAACTCCTTCCACCATACTATTTATGAATAACAAGCCACCATGCATGTTTTGAAAGTGTAATCTAACTTATGGCCAAGGCCAACATCGTATGATGTAATCTTATATAGGCATATAGGCAAACACTGTACAAATTATTTAATTTATTAGATTATTTTATTATGTAATCTCTACAGGTCATAGTCAACATTGCTATGGTTAAACACACCTTCTAACTTGTAATCTCTACATATTCCTCTTGTTATGTTGGCTTAGGTTAAACTTATTTATGTAATTGGGGTTTTGGTATTGGTATAAATACCCCCACCACTCCATCCATTGTATCAAAGTGTTGTGATTCTTATCTATAAATAGTATAGTGATTATTTATGGTGCCTTATTGAGCTCATTATATATTTATATCTTTCATCCTTTTTAATGCTTACTATATAAGACTTGAGTGGATGGAATGTTTTTGGAAACATGTGTGAATTCCAACATGGTATTAGAGTGAGTATGGAAAATCATCATCTGGTTACGTAGAAGGTCAACTTAAAGCCTTTGATCCTTACTACAAGATTTAGGAAGAATTAATATTTAAAACTTCATTGTTAGAGATATTGCATTATTTTATAGCATTAAAGCACCATGTGGTACATTGTATAGGGAGTGTAATGTCTAATGTATGTGTCAGTATGTGAGAAGTATCCATGTATTATGTAATAAAGTGTGCAAAGTGTAATGTAAGTCAAGAGTCATGAGATTTTTGTCATATGTAAAGAATAGGAAAGGATGCATCTCCCAGATTTTTGAGGAGAGCAATAGTTGGGTATTGAAAATTCACCTTGTAAGGTTATTTAATGGAGATAAATTTCCATGTATTATAATGAAGCTTGAAGAAAGTTTGTAATTCAATTACTTGATGATGTATGAAATATTTGTGAGATTTCTTTTTAATGTGTTTATGTGAGTGATCATATTTTGATTAATATTTGATCTTGGTAAAGGAACCTATGAGATAATTTGGAAGAATTGCTATTAGTGGTATTAGAGCCATGAAGAGTCAAAGTGAAGGTATTGGAACAATCGCCACCATATGATGACAAGACAAATTAGATAGAGTATTTGCTGTAGGAGAATATTGAAATAAGTTAGGTTGAGATTACCCAAAGATAAAGTTAAGGGTTGAGGTCATCTAAATTGCTAATTGATAAAATAACTAAGTCAATTGATATTGCACTGAGAAGGAGATATTGAATTAAAAATATGGGCTATGATTTTCCAACCCTGAGAAGATATTGGACGAGAAAAGTTGATTGCACCCTGATATTGTAAGTTGAAAATAAGTTTTCCTATTGGAGAAGAAAGAAGATTGAGGGAGAAGAGTAAAGACAGTTGGAAGAAGGTAGTGAAGATAAATCCATCGAAGAGAAAGAGCCAACTTGAAGAAGTGTTGAGAAGAATAAAGACACCTGATATTCAACAAATAAGAAGAGTTGGAAGATAACAAATAGTGTGGGCTGTGAGTAGAAAGATTAGTTGTACAAAAGTCATTCAAGCACCAAAGATTCAAAGATAAAGCACTTGAGAAAAAATACAAAGCCTCGAGGAGCATAAAAGTAGTAGAAAAATATGAAGTCGATCGAGGAGTTTGATGAGAAGTTTACTAAGAATACTAGGGAGAAGTTTGTTAGGGAGCTTGAGGAGAAGTTTGAAAAAGAGCCTGAGGAGAAGTTTGTTGAAGATCCTAAGGAGAAATTTATCAAAGAGCCTGAGAAGATGCCTAAAAGGAGATACACAGTAGGGAGTTTGAAAAAAAAGGAGAAGAAGAAACATTTGCAAATCTAAAATTATTCCAAGGTTGAAATGCTTACCTTGATAAAGCATCGATTCACCACTATCCTAATAAGTCAAAATATTAAAGTGCACAACTATTTTCATGGCAAGGATTATGAGTTGACGTTATTTGAATTTTAAGTGCACATTTTTTAAGAGGGAAAGAATGTTGGAATATATTACATTATTTGGTACATGCTAATGTACCACCTTGGATACATCTTTAGATTAGGAGTGTGTCTTAGAATAGGGTTTGAGTATTTACTTTATGCAATATAATAAATGCACAAGTATTGTTAGAATGTGCAAATTACTTTATTATGTAAATGTGCATGTTGTCCATGTGTACATGAGTCCATCAAATAGGAAGATGAAGAGTCATAGGTAGGTAGAAGGCCAAGAGTCACATATCATTATATATAGGCCTTTGATATATATGATAGGTGGATAAGGTAGATAGCATAAGGTAGAGAAAAAAGTAGATGTTATGTTGTACACAATGTAGAGCATGTAAAAAATATGGAGAGTATGAGACATACATATTATATCATTGTACTATTTTTGTGAGCCTTCATTAATGGTAGTTTTATGAATAGTTACAAAATTTTATTATAAGTTTTACATGCTTAGTATATTGCCATTATCATATATTTAATATTGCATGTTCATTTTATATTATGTGGTTAATTTCTCATTAAGTATCTAGCATAAAAATCTAACAGTGGTATCAGAGCACAATGGAGAATAATAGGAGATAGGGAGAGCCACAAGAGAGATTGAGAGGAGATATAGAAATATCATTTTAAAAAATTTTAAAAGTTATTTTTAGCTAGAGTCTTTCCACAAGGTTGCAAGAAAACTCGTGAAGACTTATTCCACTAGATTGAAGGATAACTAGTGAACTTTATTGATTTTTAGAGATATAGAGATTTATATGAATTTGCTTGCTACTAAGTTTGTTGTTGTAGAAAATTAGTTCTCAGAACTTGAGAAGCTTCCTACAATGGATATAGAAATATTTCATCTTCTATTGCCTGAAAGTCTATGTGCTTTCATCATGTAGGGATTAGTTATTTGTTGCAGAAAAAGTAGACATTGAAGATAAAGGAGGTCCAAGAAAAAGTCCCCATTTGAGATTGAATATTGAAGAAAGAAGAGACTCAAGAAATAAGTCCTATAGAATATTGAATATTGGAGATTAAGGAGACCCAAGAAGGAGGTTCCAATAGAAGATTGAAGACTCCATATTGAAGAGAGAAGAAAGTAACTCTATTGAAGATTGAGAAGAGGTCAAGAGAAGCCCTATTGAAGATTGCAGAAAGAGGAGATCCACAAGAAGAGATCTCATTGAAGAACTTCTATATTTTGAAGATAGAATATTAGATAAAGAATATAGAGGAGGTCTAAGAAAAAGGTCCAATTGAAGAGTTGCAAAATTTTAAGACCCAAGAGAAGAGATCTCAAGCAAACTTGGAAGGAGAAATAAGAAGAAGGCTTAAGAAGCCCTATTGAGAAATTGAAGAAGTGACCAATGGAGGAGATTTTAAGAAAGCTCAAGGTAGAATATTGTAATAAGGAGTAGCTCTTGGAAAGAAGAATTTGGGATAATTATCACCATCCAAAAATAAGCCCAAAATGAAGAAGGATTTGGTAAGAAGTTTTCCAAACTTTGGAAAGGATTTTTGAAGATTTTTTGTAATGGCCCGCCATGAATTGCAACATTTTTCTATTTCGGGTTGTCTCGCTGTACTTGGCCATGAAAATGCGACATGTCACAAAATCGTGACATGTTTTCATTCTGCATCATCTTATTGATTTCTGTCACGAAATCATGACACTTTTCTTCTATATCCCCTTTGGTTGCTCTAGGTTGCGAAACTCTGACATGTCATGATATCGCGACATATTTCCCTTGCTTAGCTTGTAGGTTGCTACAACTTTCTTTTTTGAGCCGCGATAGAGCAACATGTCACGATATCGCGACATTTTCATTTTCTTGCTTTTCTTCTCCTTTTAACATCTGGGCCACTACAATCTTCTTGGAAAGTGTGCAAAAAAGGGGGGTCCCCAATTTTGGGGTGTGTTGTGGAGCAGCCACAATAAATGGCGACTCTACTGGGAAATGCTCCTGAGCATTTCGGTGAGAACCTAACCTGAAAAATACAAACTTGAATACAGGCGTTAGCACATAAAACATAAACAAATGCCGATAAATCAGAAATACATGAAACATTAGAATCATTAAGTATCATCTCGGTGTGTGCAATGTGTTCCATTTCCTATCGTTTGAAATTGATCCACATTCCATTGTCAATTTTACATGAATGCATATGTGAGGTTATGAATGATTTGAGCAATCTGATAAATATGCTAGAGATATAACAACCTACTTTATAAAGACTTTAAACCTTCTAATATCATATACCAACATTTAAAATTATCAAACCCTCTTAGGATCAACTATATGTATAATGAATTGATTTATTAGATCCCAAAGTTGGTTATGAGTCACTACTATCTTGAACCCATGTGCAAGTGAAAGTGAAATCAGAGCTTTGGGGAATCGGATTCCCAACCTAAGCGAGATGGGAATCTAACCCTATCCTTACTACTTTGATCTGGAATTCATTACCTCACTTTGAACAAAATGATTTAACCAGCTTATGGATGAAATGGTCGGGCTAGTCTATCCGTTTGAGCAGTCAAGTGGTCTTGCTTTTAGACAAGACATGCTGCCACGCATGGGCATACTTAACCCCATAATCCATGATTTGGCTTCATTCATTCTTTTTTTTTTTTTCTTGGACCTTGGGGATGACTACCCATCCTTGCGAGGGACATGTAGTACGATCCTTCCAATCCAATATTAAGATGAAATGGAAAATATTATCTTTTATTTCTTGGACCTTGGGGATGACTACCCATCCTTATGAGGGACATGTAGTACGATCCTTCCAATCCAATATTAAGATGAAGTGGAAAATATTAGCTTTTATTTCTTGGACCTTGGGGATGACTACCCATCCTTACTAGGGACATGTAGTACGATCCTTCCAATCCAATATTTATGATGAAATGAAACATAGAAGCTTTGGGGAATCGGATCCTCAACCTAGGCGAGATGAGAATTATGTCCTATCCTTACTACTCCATGTAGGTCAAATCAGAGCTTTGGGGAGTTGGATCCTCAACCTAAGTTTGATGAGGATTTAACCCTATCCTTACTACTCCGGTTTTAGGCTTTAAGCTTTATGGGAGTGGTAAAAACCACTCTTTCAAGGATTATGTTGCATGATAGGACAGACACGAAATATTCTTTTCACCTCACCTTTTCTTCCAAGCATGGTTTTGATCATTTTGCTCAAGATCCTTTTTAATGTGTATAAAATGTGCTTGGTTCAAGATAGCTCGGGCATCAGTTCCCAACCTTAGGATTTTTTATGTTTTATGTTATAGAATAACCCTAAGAGGATTTGACATATTTTAAATTATTGTATTTGAAATGCATATGCAACTAAGATAGAATGTATATGCAACATGAATGCATTGCTCTTTTGAATTACAGATGGAGTATACCACCTACGTTGCCATAATTTGTAAAACTGACAACTTCATGCGTCACAAGTTTCAAACGATATTATTTAAAATGTTTGTATTACTTGCGGAGCTTTCCACAACACAATTCCAATGTTTCATATTTTTCTGGTTATTAGTCAACATTCATGATGGCATAAGTTAACATATTTTTTTTTTTTTTTGAAAAATTAAAAGTGTCCAGAGGACCAACACACAACACTTAAATCCCAACCTAAAAAGCAATCCCAAAAACGAAACTTGAAAACACAAACCAAAACCGAAAACCAAAATCTATATACAATATAGTACAAGATGATGCAAAGCTTGGACTATTACTTTCCTGGATCCCAAACATGATTAGAACACTTCAACAAACATATAACATGATACGCATGCCAAAGGTTGTAGGAATCCAACCAAAACAAGATTAGACCACACCATGCAACAACTTTTAACTTACCTTGCTCACCCCCCCAATTAGATTTAATTCTATTAGTATTATCATAGGCGAGCGTCAAATTACTAAAATGATTAGACAATAAATGATATTCAATTTGGTCTTGTCTATTCTTGAAAGTATCCATTTCATAATTCGATTCATGATTTAAAATCAGGCCTTCCTTTTCAAATATGAGATGTTGCAAACAAAAACCTATTTCTAAAAGTCTTGACTTCAAATCATTTTTCAGGATTTTAAAGCAATGAAAATCATTTAAAACTTGACAAGCATCAACAAAATTTGACATTTCCTCATTAATGATGTTAGCATCCAAAGGGACATCATGTAACCTATCACTTAAAATTTTTGTAGCTACAACCGAATATAAAGATTTCACCTCGTCATCCATACTCAACCCATCATGTTTAAAATTTACCATAACTTGATGAGTGTTCGTAGCTTTTTCTTTTTTCTCATTGTCTTCTTCATCAACCGACACCTATTCAAAAACACCAAAGTTAGGCACCCAATCAAACATGCGTCCATCCTTTTCAAAACAAGAGCCTAGTTTTTCAAGATATGTGTCGCGTGACACCTTTCCGTGATCAATGTCTTGAGTTGCCTCGAAATCCACATTTTCATTAGGATCATCAACAGTATCAAACCCAAACCACTTAGGTTTTGTAATTTCATCATTTTGAGATGGCCTAAACATTGTAGAAGCAATAGGTGGATCAATATTTTTGATTTCTGGCCCCTCAAGTGGAACAAAAACAATTGATTCTCCTTCTTCATCCCTGGTAGTAGAATCATTATCCTTCTCCAACCTTTGATGCGATTCCAACCCTTCTTCCAAAACATTCTCAGATTGCACAGGACTTGTAATATCCTCATATGAAAAGGCAATTGTATTATCCTGTATATCAATAGGCACACAAAATTCATCAGAAGGTTTGGAGTGAGCATACTCTTCCCAAGAATCATAATGATCATCTTTCAAAATCAAATTGTGATGCTCAACTATTTCTTCATCATATTTTAATTCATCAACATGTTTCTCATCAAATTTATCTTCACCTTCCTTAGATGGTTCAATTACTTCCAAAATTGGGTTATTGCTTGTATTCAAATTGATAAGGCTATCATAATCCACATGTGTAACCCATGATTCACGTTTAACATAATTTGGAAGGTGTGAATTTTTTGGGCCATTACTTTCAACAATGTCATCCAATGTGTCATCCGAAACAGATTCATCCTCATAGAATTCATCTTTTGGTGAGTCAAGGGTTTCCAATCTATCACATGTTTCAATACTAGTTGGATCTAGTACTCCTCCCTTGCCTAAAATCATCATATTGTGAAAATCATTGAAATTGATTTTAGAAACATCTTTTGAGTCAATATGAGTATTTTGAAGTTGATTCATACTTAAGAAAGATGATTGATCTTGCATAGTAGGTTGGGGATTTTGCAATTGATTGAAGTTTGGGAACGATTGTTGATTCTGAAATTGATTCAAACTTGAACTTTGTTGAGGTGGATAAATCATCGGGTGGGTAAGGGAGGTATTAAATGATTGAAGATTATATGATCCAAAACCCACACCATAATTTTGATAACTCAATTGTTGCTCAATTTCCATTGCTTGAGTATAGGCTTGTGACAAAGATGTGATTAGAGGCATCCCTCGCAAATATGTGGAAATTGAGTGGGTCAAGAGCATTGACGTATATTTGGAGAGCCATATCTTCTCGAAGAGCATAAAATGTCACTAATTGAGTGTATAGTCCAAAAAACCTTTCAGAAAATGACTTCACATTTTCATTTGGTCCTTTTTTAATCGTGAAAAACTGCTCGTACATGAGGACTGGGTCAACTCGCTTTTTGTTGAATTGATTAAGAAATGTTGCCTCTAGTTGAGCCCAAGAAGTGATAGACCCTAAAGGCAGATTTGTAAACCAATCATATGCCACTTTGTCCAAGGTGTAAGGGAACATTTTACAAGCAACATCATCATACCAAACTGTTAAGTGATTCACCACAAATTTGAATGCTTGAATATGTTCTTCTGCAGTATTTGTCCCATTAGACAAAAATCGAGGAAGACATCTCTCAAAACCAATGGGCAAATAATGTTGAACTCCTGGTATATTCAATGGGCTACCTGGCATCCATGGTGAAAACATAGCCATTAGTGAATCTTAGAGGATACAACTTTAATACCAAAATTATTTTTTATTTATTTATTTTTTGAAAATTAAATCAAATCACATTATTCCTGTATGAACAATCACAACGTTAGAATGGTGCATAGCAATTCCTGTCCTCCTTTTAACAGTTCAAATATGTATTGTTAAAAGAGAGCCAAAGATAATAATCAATAGGGCATGAAATATTCAGAATTTAAATCCCTTTACCATTTAAATCACAATGAAATAAACCAAATCAGGCCCTCCTTCTAGCGCCAATCTGTTGAGTGGTATTTTCACCCGATTGTGAAAACACACTCTCCGATAGGATTTGAGTTCCAAATCCTCTACTTGCAAAGAAATCCTATAAATAATTTCTCCAAGGTCTCCGCTATATTAGCATTTGGTAATCTTAAGTGATGATATTCAATTTGAACGTTCGGAATACCTTAGTGGTTGCAAGTAACTATTAACAAGGGGCACTGTGGTTTATTTTATTCTGAAATTATAATGATTGTTCATTTAATCAGAATGAACTCAAATGTGAATTAATCTTAATGATGAAATTATTTTATTTTCGATTTTGGTAAATTTTCAAGTGTTTTATTTTAATGATTGGAAATTAAACTAAGGTTAATATTTCGGGAAAATAAAAATGCAGAGAATTTAAGAAAATGAAAATAAAATGCATAGAAGCTAAAACTAAAGTACGTTTAGAGTGTTATGGTTCCTATTTTGACAAAACCGAAGATAATGAGGTTTTTTGTATACAACCTAACCTATTGAACCTGCAAACTCGCACAATATAGATAAATTAGGTGCTGGTTTCTAGGATTTTAACTATGATTTTCAGATTTAGACATTCGTATGAAGCAACCAAGAAAACTTGCATTAAACTTCACCTATAAGCCTAAAAATCTGAAAAGGGGAAAAATGAACATTAAATCTAGCATGCAGAAAATAACTCGTTCTTTCTTGTCAATGAGTTGCAACTCCCTATAATTCTGTATTAAAGATAATGTATCAGTTTACAAGAACAAAATGTTTCCAGTTTTAACAAAACCGGACAAAAGTGGAGGAAAACGCTCCAAAAGTAGGCCCATAATGGCCTATCACCTTCAGCTCTGCAACACTGCCCGTAGCAGTTTTCGACCCCTATGCCTGTCTTCGCTTCTACTTTTAAAATTTCTATTACGGTTCTCTTTTTCACCCTGTGAAACTTCGCTTCATCTCCCAGGTCGCTTCGTTTCATCTTCCCGCCTCTTTGCTGTTTTGGCCTTTTTGCTCGGGTTTGAAACGTTTGGTCTCCTCAGCGAACTGTAACTGACGATCCTGAAACGTTATCATAGTCCCTCTGCCTCTATGACACGTGTTCAAAACTTCCCTACACATTCTGTAATGGCCCACCATGAATTGTGACATTTTTCTATTTTAGGCTATATCGCTGTACTTGGCCGCGAAAACGCGACATGTCGCGAAAACGCGACATGTCGCGAAATCGCGACATGTTTTCATTCTGCATCATCTTCTTGATTTCTGTCGTGAAATCATGACACTTTTCTTCTATATCCACTTTGGTTGCTCTAGGTCACAAAACTCCGACATGTCGCGATATCATGACATATTTCCCTTGCTTAGCTTGTAGGTCACCGCAAATCGCAAAAATGAGACAGGTCGTGATTTCGCGACACTTTCTATCTTCATCTCCGTTGTCGTCGACAAATCGCGAAAATGCAACCTGTCATGATTTCGTGACAATTTCTTTCCTTTATTCCTTCCTCACTTTCCTACCATGAAAACCTGACATGTCGCGATATCGTGACGTTTTTTCTCCTTGCCCTGTTTTAATCACGATTTCATGACAAGTCGCGAAAACATGACATGTCACGAAATCGTGACAATTTTTGTACTTGACTGTTTTACCCATCAAACATCGTGAAAACACATGTCGTGAAATCATGACAAATTTGAGTCTTCAACTTAATTCCTTGTCCTGCATCGTGAAAATGAGACATGTTGCGATATCGCGACATTTCCGGCATCTTGTTCTGTTTGACCGCTTTGACTGCAATTTCACAATACATCGCGAAATCGTGACATTTTCTCATCATGCTGCATTTTGTTGCTCTTGGCCGCGAAAACACATGTCATGAAATCATGACATATTTCATTCCTGGCTGCGACGGAGCAACATGTGATATCGTGACAACTTTTAATTTCTGGCCACGATGGAGCAACATGTCGCAATATTGCGACAACTTTCTTTTCTGAGCCGCGATAGAGCAACATGTCATGATATCGTGACAACTTTCTTCTTTGCTCCTTTATATCTGGGCCACTACAATCTTCTTGGAAAGTGTGCAAAAAAAAGGGGGTCCCCAATTTTGGGGTGTGTTGTGGAGCAGCCACAACAAGACGCATTGTCAACTACTCTGTTCCTTTGGCAAAAATGCAACATGTCACGATATCATGACACTTTTGTTTCTCTGCCTACCTGCCATTTTTGAGTTGCAAAAATGCTACATGTCACAATATCGCGACACTTTTGTTTCTCTGCCTGCCTACCCTTTTTGAGTCGTGAAAATGCTACATGTTGCGATATCATGACACTTTTTCCTTCTTGCTCTGTCTCTTTGCTTTGGACCGCAAAAATACATGTCGCAAAAGCGAAAATGCAACATGTTGCAATATCGTGACACTTTTTCCTCCTTGCTCTTTCTCTTTGCTTTCGACCATGAAAATGCAACATGTCCCGATATCGCGACACTTTTTCCTCCTTGCTATTTCTCTTTGCCTTGGACCATGAAAATGCAACATGTCGCGATATCGTGACACTTTTTCTTTCTTGTTCTTTCTCTTCTCTTTTGGCCATAAAAATGCAACATGTCGTGATATCGCGACACTTTTTTCTTTGCGGTGTTTTGCTTTTTCTTTGATCTTTAGCATATGGACCACTTCGGTCTTCTTGGAAAATATGCAAAAAGGTGGGTCCCCAATTTTGGGGTACGTTGTGGAGCAGCCACAACATGACGATTTTTTCAACTTTGCACAAACAACCTATAACAACTTCACCCAAACATCAAAAACATCCTCATAAGCATTTAACATCACTGTACATACTTTGAATAACCTCTGAACTCCTGTCCACTGCATCAACCAATCTATCTGACTATGTTGACAACAATGACAATACTGTCATTGCACCTTGCTCAACAAAATGACGCATGGGCTACACATCCACACATGAACCAAATATCCACACTTCCTTATTAAAGTTTCCACATAAATTTTGGCAAAAACGAAACTCCTCTCCTCCTTTGCCAAAATGAATTGCATGGGATTCAAAACCATGACCTTCCCTTTGCAAACACCTTAGCAAGGCCTTCGACCATCATCTGTGCTACCCAGCGCTATGATATTATCCTATCGCATCACATGAATATCAATGCAAGTCTACCTCCTTATTTAAAACAACTCACAAGCTTCTTCCTTTCGCATATGGAGTGCACGATTTATCACACGACTTGGGCATTCGAATATCGCATTGGTGTTAGACTTAGGAAATGAAAAAATATTTCCTATTAATACTCTTCCTTTGCATTTGAAACATGTCGGCCCTTTCGAATTTCGAATTCAAAATAAAAATTTAAACTTGGTGCCTTTAATAATTAAAATTAAAATTTTAACCTTAGGTTAAAATATTTTAATTTAAATAAATTAAATTAAAACCTTTGCTAATTTGGCTAAATGGACTTTGTCGGGGATATATTTTTAATGATTTATTAGACCCTGTTATTGTTCACCTCTTTCTTATGCCCAGATATTATAATATTAAATATTATAATATTATTATTTCTTTTCAAAATGGCTTATCTTTTCTTGGGTCTTCCACCTTTTTAGCCTCTTTAGGCATATAATATTTAAAATAAATATTATACCATTTTCCTTTTAACAACTTCCTTGAATTTTGATCTTAATGATAACAAAATTGGTCATCAAACTTCTTGACATCAATGATAGTAAAACTTGCTCAAATTTCCAAAAATATCCCCCTTTGTCATTGATGGCAACCATTTTTTCTTTAACCATTCCTTTTACCTTTTTCAATTCTGCTCCCCTTGAGAAACTACTCCCCCTAACTAAATGCTCTCCCCCTTACTCAAATCTCTCTCTCTTTGAAATCAATGGCAAAGGGACTCCTTTGGGACTAAATATAAGACTCTTATCTCAGCCCCCTCCCCATATCCTCTCCTTGAGGTGGTTAATTTTAGGGTGGGAGTATCTCTACTCCCAACATACAATGTTATTTTTCTTTGTCCACCTTCTTTATCAATTGATCCTTCTAATTCTTTTGAGTATCCCTGTTATTGCTTGTCTCTAGAAATATTATTCTACACCACTTAGCCATATGCCCAACATTATTGCACTTATAACACTTAATGTTGTGGTTCCTTGAAGGTGTAAATGTCTTGAAGTTCCTCCTGGTGAAGCCATATCCATTCCTATCCTGAACCCTGCAATGAATTGCTTTATGATCAAACTTATTACAAGAGTAACAATACCCTTGAAATTGATGGCTATTTCTAATATTTCTCTTGGTAAAACCATATTCCTTCTTTTCATGTGTCCTGCACTGCATAGCCTTGTGACCAAACCTATGACATGAGAATCAATGTCCTTTGAAGAAATATTTCCTTTGACCCATTGGTCTCTTAGTCCTTTCTTCCCTCTGATGTTCTTTTTTCCTTGTTTGTGCAATATTTCCTTCCTTGGTGAACCTTCTATTTTTTAACTTATCCTCATAAGTCTCACTATCTCCTTCACTCTCTTATTCTTAAGCTTCTTCTTCTTTGGAGCTTGAGCTTGACTCTTCTCCTTGTTCATTTTCTCCCTATTAAAAACCAAGTCATGTCTTATTTGATGAAGATATTTGTACACTGATAATATTATCCAAGGTCTCTGAGCTTTTCAAAAACCAATGTAGCTTATATTTAGCCTCTTTCACTTCTTTCCTTAGTGAAGCTACCTCATGTTGTAATATTTCACATTCTAAGACTTTTGCCTCTAACTTTTCTTTAAATATCCTTGTCTTAGATATTGATTTTGCCAGATCTTGTATAAGATTTCCTTTCTCTTCATCACATTCTTGAAATTGAACCTTGAGTCTTGAGTTCTACTTTCTTATCTTTCTTAATTCCTTAAGAGTTGAAATAAGCTCACCTTCTAGATCAACTCCTCCTTCCTCTTCATTTTTTGATTCTTCCTTTACATATTTGTCTTTAAGAACATCTTCATACTTATCAGACTTATCTTCAATAGGAGCACTTCCTTCTTCCTCTATTTCCAAGAAGAGCATTCTTTCTTCTAGGTCTTCAAGAGCATCTTCATATTCTTCTTCACTATCACTAAACCAATTCCTTGTACAATGATCTTCAAGATGACCAAAGTTACCACACCTAAAATATTTGAGTATTTTTTGTTTCCTTTTAGATTATTTTCCAACATCTTCTTTTTCTACTGTTAGAAATAGAATTTCTTCTTCTTAATTATATGAGGATATTCCATCACTATCACTTGAACTTTTACATGTCTTGTCTTCATAGAAACTTTTATTATGCCTTTGGAAAACTTATTTCCTTACTTGTTTTGTCCATACCTATTTTTATTTTGATACCTTGATTTTCCTGCTTCCTTGATCTTATGATCATGTTTCTCTTCACCACTACTACCATATTTTGGACAGTTAGATGCATAATGAACATATTTACCATAATTGAAACACTTAATTATTTTTGTACCTTTGTATTTTCTTGAGTCCTTGTTCCTTCTACCATAGTTTGCTTCTTCATCACTGGATGACTCATCACTTGAATCTAACTTCTTATTTTTTGTCTTATTTGCTACTTTTAAGGTTGCATCTTTCTTGGGGATAGGATCCTTTCCTATTATCATCTCAAATTTTGTAAGAGTTCCATGCAGCTCATCCCTAGTCAAAGTTTTAATATCTCTTGTTTCTTCTATGGCTGAAACCTTTTTACTATACCTCATAGGGAGTGACCTTAAAACCTTTTAAAAAACATTTGATTCTTCAAATTTAAACCCAAGTTATTGTATGGAGTTAACAACCTCATCCACATGAAGTAAGTATGTAGCAATGTCTTCCTCATCCTTCATCTTCAAGTCTTTAAATGTTTTCTTGTGATTTTGAAATTTTGTCATCTTGACCTTTTTGTCTCCCTCATATATTTTCTTCAACTTTTCCCAAATATATTTTGCATATTTATCTGTAGGAGGACTAGGTGGAGGTGTGTATCCATCCTCAACTATTTTCCATGTATCAATTCCTTGTACCATTAGGTAAGTCTTCATTATTACACTCCAAAAAGCATAATTATTTCCCATCGAACAATGGTACCTTATTTAATGAAAATCCACCTTGAGTTGCCATATGTGTTCTTGTAAAATTTTCCTTTAAGCTATTAAACTCTTCTTAAGGAACCCGCTCTGATACCAATTGAAGAACACAAGATTATATTGAGAGGGGGTGTGAACAGTATAATACCAAATTATAATTTTCCTTCCTAAGCAATAATATCTAATCTATCAATGAAAATATCAATAAAAATATTAAAATCAATGCACAAATCATCACACACAATAGAGACACCAATTTAACATGGTTCACCCATGTGGGCTACTCCACGGAGAAAATATTTCACTAAAAATTTCTCAACAAATCTCTTGGGAATCACTTTCCTATTACAATGTTTATGGACCTATATCCAAAGGAGACACTGTTGGCAATTTTGGGTTTGAGATCCCAGCTTCTTGTCTATGAGTTGTCATTGATGTCAAAAGGAAATGACATTAATGTTAAGAGGATGTGTTGGCTTCAAAGGTGGAAGATTCCAAGAGAATATTTTTAAGAGAATCCGGAGAGATTCCATTGGCAATGGTTTTTATTAAAACCAATGGAGGTTCTCTTTATTATTTATTTAATTATTATTTAAAACCCTTCAAGGTTTTAATTAATTAATTATTTAATTAATTAAGGGAGAAATTATTTTTAATTTATTAAAAATACTTTAAGGGTTTTTAAACCCTTTAGAAAGCAAATTTTGATTAAATTCGAAATTACTTTTCTTTGCAGCCGATGTGTTCTAAAGTCCACATATGGACTATAAATATGAGAATGTTCCTAAGGTTAAATCCTCTTGGGAAAATTGAAGGCAATTAATTGGTTTGGCTATGATCGAATGTTCTGTTTACGTTGCGAAAGAGGAGAGCTCGTGGTTTGAAAAGCTTTCGAAAAGCTTGACCGTTTATGTGGAAGGAAGTCCATCTTGGACTTTGTAAGCCCCTTGTGGGCTAGTGGCAGCGAAGGCTACGTTTGGGCCTTGCGTAGGTGGAGGTCTGCATTTCGATCCCCGCGAAGGGAGCTGTGCATGGATTAGTCATGTTTTTATTAAAACGTGTTTTGTGCCGTGAATTTTGGATTCTTCAAGGGCAGCCAATATAAGGTGTGATTATTTTCTTGATATGATTTTTGGCATTGTTTAGCATTGTTTAAAAGACATAGGAGAAATAAGGGGATATTTATTTGGTTGTATTTTTGAGATTAGTCTTTTGCTATGCTAAATTTAAAAATGGAGATATAAGGTGTAAGTTTTGGTTGTGTTTTTGGCTTCTTTGGTGGTTGTTTTTAAAGAAGAGAGGCTAAAAGGTGTATTAAGGAAAGTTTTTATATATGCTCATTTATCTTGGTTCTAACCCTAACTTGGTTGGAAGTTTGAGGGTTGTGTGTGGTGACAACTTTAAGGATCAATTTTCTTCTACTCCAAAAAGGTATGGGCACATTTTCCTTATGAGTATGATTGGTGTATGGTTTTCTGAAATAAGGTTGGAGTGAAAAGGTTTTCAACTAGGTTTCCTTTGGTTGGGTGTAAATCCTATTTTTTGGTTTGTTGAAAACTTCTTATGCATTGTTATCCTTGATGAGAGTTTTGGTGAATGCATAATTATGGTTTGAGGTAGTGGAAGCATTGTGCACTAGGGTTTATGTTTGTGAGTCTTGCTACTTGCATTGAGTTGGTGGAACCCTTGGTTGGCTGTTTTGAGTTTGATGGTTGAGTTGCTTCCATAGAGGTTGTTTGATCAAGTTATTGCTTTACTTGATTCATGATATTGGGCTTACTCCTTTGAGTTGATTTGAGCAAATTACTCCTTTGCATTGGTGATATTATGTTGGTGGCTATTTTTTTCAAATATATTTGGAGGGAAAATGATTTCTACTTGTTTCATTTTCTTGTGATGATTGGTTGAATGCTTCAAGGTTGATGTTGAGTTGAATGGTGTTGATTGACTAAACCTTGTTTGATGAGCATTGTTATTGAAACCCTAATTTATGGTGAAAAGAACATGAGTATCATTGTTATGTGATTCTTTGCATAGTTGGCAATTGTTGGGGTTTCATGTTCTTGAAAGAAAACATTCTATCCTATCCATTTCGGATATTGAGTTGAGTTTTCAGATTTGAGATTGAGATTGAGTTGAGTTGATTTGAGTTGAGTTTTGAGATTGGGATTTGAGTATAGAACATATTGAGTCTCTAAAAATTCTCTTTATGCTTCTATGAGTTTGACAAATCACATTGGGTCTCTAACAATTCACTTTGTGATTTCCTACTAAGAAAGTTTTTCTTGGTGAGCTTGCTGAGTTATTGGACAGGTTCCAGTGGGGACTTGTGAGCAATTTTTGGACACATTCTGGTGGGGACTTGTGAGTAGTTTTTGGACAGGTTTCAGTGGGGACTTGTGACCAGTTTTTGGATAGGTTCCAGTGGGGACTTGTGAGCAGATTTGGACAGGTCCTAGTAGAGGACTTGTGAGCTGAGTTTGATAGTTCTATTAGAGAACTTGAGGACAGAGGTGCATTGGTTCTATGAGAAGAACCTGAGAATTTGGCAAGTCTTTGAGAAGGCTTGTATGCAGAGGATTGATTTGTTCAAGAGTTGGACAGATCTGACAGACAGATGAAGACTTGTACTAGACCGACTGACTGTGTTTGGTATAGGTTGATGAGTTGCTATGGACATGATCATAGAAGGCAGAGGTCTCTTAGGCTAAGCATTAAGGATAGGAGGTCTTTGGTGGAAAGGAGTTCCATGTGTTGGCAAGAGGTAGAGGCAGTTGATCTTCTGAGGGATCATTTCTAGAGTAGAGGGGAAGGTATCTCCTTTGAGCAGAGGCTCATAAATTTAGATTTGGGGGAAGGTATCTCCTTTGGGCCGAGGATCATAAACATTGTAATTGGGAAGGATTCCCAAAGAACTTTGAGATAACTTTTAGAGAAAAGTTTTGTGGACGTAGCCTAGCCATTATGGGTGAACCATGTTAAAATTGGTGTCACTTTGTGGATGATATTGTGCATTGCTTTGATATTGCTTTGGGTATATTGCTTTACTGTTTTGAAGTATAAAGGAAAAAGTAAAAATAGGTCTTATACTGTTCACCCCCCTCTTAGTATAAGCTTGTGTTCTTTAGACACCAATCCCCTATGCTTTTATTTGTGGATCTCTCTCCATAGGATAAACCTTTCCCCTTTTCTCTGGTTCATGGAACTTGATCCAGGAGACCTCTATCTCCTCAACTGGTTCATGGATCTCTCTCCATAGAAGAGCTCTATCTTCCCAGATGGTTCATAAATCACACTCCACAGGAGAAATATTTTCCCTTGCTATGGTTCATGGATCTCTATCCACAAAATAACTTATTTTCCTCTACTCTGGTTAATGGGACTCTATCTATAGGAGAACACTTTCTCCTTTGCTCTGAATGGTAATCTTCTAGAAGACTACTACCCCCACTCCTTTGGCTTGTGGATCTCTCTCCACAGAAGCCCTCTGTCCTCACTTAGAATACCTCTATCCTCACTACCCTAGATATTGGATCTCTATCCACTAGAGATTTATGTCCTCTATTATATCACCTCCAAATATTGCTCTCAACCCTACTCAATATCTATCTTATATCTACACTAAACACTATCCTCAATCTAGTACAAATACACTCTAACTCTATCTTAGGTCTAGCATACATCTACTCTCAAATCTGCACCAAATATTATCCTCAAATATGTTCTCATGACTTAACACAAAGCTTGATCCAATCATAAATCTAGTCTACTTAGATTTACCCCAAGCCTTAACATAAAGATTTAAAAAATCACAAATCAACTCTGCTCATATATACCCAAAGCCTTAACACAAAGCTTGAACAAATCACAAATAAACTTTGCTCAAATTTACACCAAGCCTTAACACAAAGCTTGAACAAATCAATCAATCAACTCTAATCTCAAGTCTTCACAAATACTTACCTCAAATCTACTCTCAAGTCTTCACCAAGACTTACCTTAAATCTTCTCTCAATTCTTCACCAAGACTTTCCTTAAATCTTCTCTCAAGTCTTCACTAAGACTTACCTCAAACCTACTCTCAAGTCTTCACCAAGACTTACCTTAAATCTGCTCTCAAGTCTTCACCAAGACTTACCTCAAATCTACCTTCAAGTCCTCTCAAGAACTTGCTCAATATGCTCTCAAGTCTTCACAAAGACTTACCTCAAATATGTCTTAATACAAACTCAAAACAACTCACAAAACATACTCAAACAATCTCAAATATTGCACACAATGCTATCAAATGCTTTGTCTAATCTTCAAATAAATTCCTTTAACTTGAAGCAGTTTAGACATATTCTATTCAGAATTCCTTTAACCTCTAGAACATATAGAGAATGATGTACTCTATCAAAAACTCAATATGTTCTACTTAATAATTAAATCTGTCACTTTCATAAATCTGGTTTCTAATGTTTGCACATTCACTTTCAATATCACTCAAATCCAATGCTCAAGAATTTTACTCAATCATTCAATCAATGAAACACAACTTGCTCACTAACCCTAAACAAGTGTTTTCAAACTTATTAAAAAAAAGAGCACAATGTGGGTCTCAAACCCTAACTCAAATAGTCTTCAATATCTATCTCAAATTTTCTCTAAACATTCACCAATGAAGCATATAAGAATTCACTCAAATATTTCCAATAATGCTTATCAAACAATCCTTTTCACTCCACCTTATATTTCACAACATTCATTCCAACATTTCAACCAAAAGATGATGTGCCCATACCTCTTTGCTTTGATGGAGATATGTCTTCAAAACCTATTTTACTCACAACCAAATCCTTTTGCAAATTCTAGGTTAGATAGCAACAGTCTATCTCAAAATCTCCACAAGAATATTTTTCTCAACAAATATTTCACCATACAAGTAATACAATAAAATGTCAAGTCACAAATACACCTTATTACTCCTTTAAAAATATATTCAACATATATCAAAATAAATTTTCTCTCCAATACTCTCAAAATAATATTCAACACATAAAAATAAAGTTCCTTTGTTAACACCTTATAATCTCCAATCTTCTCAAAATAATATTCAATACATAAAAATGAAGTTCCTTTGTTAACACCTTATAATCTCCAATCTTTTATTTATTTTCTAAGCATCAAAAATAAAATATTTATTTCAACAATCCTTATGACTCCCTAGATATTTAACACATGCCCTTTAATTTTCACATGGCCTCAAACACTTTCCCACATTCCAAACTTTGGCAATAATTAAATTAAAAATGCATACCTTAATGTTGGTTCACGTCACCAAAAAAATTGTGCATACCTTCGAAAACCAGTGCCCAACGACCAACGACCAAACTCAAACTCATGACCTATGCTTCCACAAAACCTTAACCCAAGGCTAAGCTACTGACTAGGTTACACACCCACACATGAACCAAAGGTCCACGCTTTCTTATTAAAGTTGTTGCATGAGTTTCAACAAAAATGAAACTCCTCTCCTCCTTTGCCAAAATGAATTGCATGGGATTTGAAACCATGACCTTCCCTTTGTGAACACCTTAGCTAGGCCTTTGACCACCGTCTGCGCTACCCAACACTATGAGATTATCCTATCGCATCACACAAATATCAATACAAGTCTGCCTCCTTATTTAAAACAACTCACAAGCTTCTTCCTTTCACATATGGAGCACATGATTTATCACACGACTTGGGCATTCAAATATCACATTGGTGTTAGACTTAGGAAATAAAAAATATTTCCTATTAATACTCTTCCTTTGCATTTGAAACATGTCAGCCCTTTCGAATTTTGAATTCAAAATAAAAATTTAAACTTGGTGCCTTTAATTATTTAAATTAAAATTTTAACCTTAGGTTAAAATATTTTAATTTAAATAAATTAAATTAAAACCTTTGCCAACCTTGCTCAATGGACTTTGTCGGGGATATATTTTTAATGATTCCTTGGATCCTGTTATTGTTCACCTCTTCCTTATACCCAAATATTATAATATTATTATTTCTTATAAAACTGTCTTCTCTGTTCTTGGATCTTCCATATTTTTAGCCTCTTTAGGTATATAATATTTAAAATAAATATTATACCCATTTCCTTTTAACAACTTCCTTGCATTTTGGAGAAATAAACTTTTTCACCTTAATGATAACAAAACTGGTCATCAAACTTCTTGACATCAATGACAACAAAACTTGCTCAAATTTCCAACAATGTTGTCTTTAGGTTCAACATATTCTTCAAGTTCAATGATATTGAAGATAGAATCATCATGAAGCTCTATTATAAGAGGTTCATCATCAACAAAGAGATCTTTAAATCTGGTCAATGATGACTTGACCTTTGATGGATTTTTGACTAATGAATTTGAGGTAAAATTTTATTAAAAGCATAATTCATTTGGTGGTTCGATTGTTATTGTAGGATCACCCCATCATGTAGCGTAATGGGGTTTTCCCTAGAAATAATATAAGTGGTATGATTAAGCATATAATATCATAGTTTCTTAGTGGTAAAAACCATTGTGAGACACCTCTCCAAATAAGCATATCAAGTTTTGTAGCTCGTTAGAGTCTGGCCAATATAGTAAATATCCTACTCATGATCGGTCTCATTCTTTTGGGCTAAAATGGTTCCTAAGGCAAAGTTAGTTGTGAAAATATATAGGTGGAAAGGGACACCCAGCCAAGGTGGGGAAAAAACTGGCAAGGATATAAGATACTATTTAATAGCCTCAAAAGCATCCTAACACTCTTTGGTCCATTGGAATACAACCTCCTTTTACAAAAGGTGATTGAAAGACTTGCATTAATCTAATAGTTGCACAATGAAGCGAAAATCACTTGAATCTTGCCTTGCAAGATTCATAATTACTTGAGATTCGTAGGGAGAGGTATCTTTATGATGGCCTTAACTTTTTTGGGGACCACTTCGATGCCATGTTGAGAGACTATAAATCCCAAAAGTTTATCTAAGGTAATACCAAAGATATATTTCTTAATATTTAGCCTAATCTTGTGTTGTATAAGCCATTCAAAAAATTTGTATAGAATGTCAACATGTTGATCACATGTTTTGGATTTTGCCAATAAATCATCCATGTAGTATTCCATGATGCCATGCATGTAGTCATGGAAAATATAGGTCATAATGCATTGATATATAGTGCCTACATTCTTAAGACCAAAATGCATGACTTTGTACCAAAATTTCCTCCATGGTGTGGTAAAATATGTTTTATGTTGATCTTTAGCATTAAATCGAATTTGATTTTACCCTAAAAACCATCCATGAGGGAGAGCATTTCATGACTTATGGTGGAGTTAACCAAAGTGTCGATGTTTGGAAGGGAAAAGTTATCTTTGGGACATGCTTTGTTGAGATTGCAAAAGTTTGTGCATATGCGTATCCCCCCATTCTACTTTTTTATGGGACCATGATTGAGACCCACTCTGGATAGTCAATGGGTTGAATAAAAGCTGCATCTAATATTTTTTGCAACTCTTCTTTAACCATGAGAGCAATTGTGGGATCCATCTTCCGCAACTTTTGTCTTATTGGCTTAGCATTTTTGTCAAGGGAAAGGTTGTGGACCATGATATTAGGATCAAGGTCAAGCATGGCAGCGTAGGACCATGCAAAAATATTCTTGTACTCAGTCATAAGGGTAGTAAAGCACTCTCACTCTTTAGGGGATAATCTCTTTTCAAGTTTTAGGATTCAAGGATGGGTGAGGTCAAAACTAAGGTTTATATCAATGGTTTCTTCCACAAGTATGTGGGAACCATCCTCTATCTAGGAAAGAGTGGTAGTGATATGTAGATCATATGCTACATTCTCAATAAAGACAGGTTTAGGATCATTGAATTCAACTTGAAAAATAGAAGGATGAGAAGGAGAAGAAGGAAGATAGACATTGGAGTTATGGATAAATTGCTTTGTAGGAATAAAATAAATAGGATAATGATCAAAATAAATTATTTTAAAGTTAATGGTATTGGAATAAATGCTAATATGATGGTCAAGATCAACTGCATAGCAAAGCAGGGTGAAATTTTCAATGGAGATCATGTTGACCATGGGTGGATGATGGATTGTATGGATGGGTGTGCTAGAGCATGGGTTAGATATGGAGGGATCTTATAAAAGAGGTAGGATTTTGTGAAGGATCAATGGATGAGGTTGGGGTTGGGCTAGAGGTTACCATTTCTAGATGAAGAGCATCATCCTCTTCAAAACTATAAAAAGCAACCAAAAGAGTATCAAATTGCTCATCGATCTCATTGTTAGAAGTATCGAAAGGACAAACATAAAGCATTGCAACTTGTAACCATTCAATAGGAATTAGATGGGTGTATTTAGGATTGATGTACTCATCAACATCAACCTCCATGATATCAAGGTTAAGACATTTAAAATATTCCTTAAGGGAAATGGTGGTGTAATTCATATGATAGCCCAAGCTAGATTTATCTTTGGAAAATTGATAAGGGGACTCTATGACATACCACAAACCATTCTTGTAGTTATTGAAGAGTTATTACCAGAATTTTCTAGAATAATAATGCATAATTAAATAATTTAGAAGAAAATAACAACTCACAAAATACATGCACATAGAACACAAGAGATTTATCTTGGTTCACCCAATATGGGTTACTTCCAGCAAACAAGAGCCACACCTCCTTTTCTATTATTGTTCACCCTCTTCCCAAAATGGGACATTACAATCAATATAAAGGAAACTCTTACAACCCTAAACCACAACGTGGTATTAGAATCATGTGGGCACAATACCATGGGCTAAAACCACCCATACTCACAAATCATGGGAATCCCACCAATGCCTCCAAAAATATCTTCGAGAATATCTCCGAAAATATCTCCAAATATATCATCGAAGCAGGGGCCTCATGTATAGTACTTCCTCTACAAAGGATGAGACACATCCAAAAGTAGTGATCAAGATCGAATACTTGTCATTAGAAACATTGAAAATATTGCATGGTTAAGGGTTATACAGATAGTTAATATTCTTACAAAATGGCACCTCACACTATTTAGGTTTAAGTTGGTCTAAGGAGGTGTCAACTCCTTCATACATATAATTGGTATGGTTTGATGATGAGCCAATGAAAACAATAGCATCGATATTCAGTGGCACATCATGAGGATGACCAAAATCCTTGAGGTATTCTATGTGATGGGGGAGAAAGTTACATTTTTTACAATGTACTCCCTCGAACTAGGACCAGATAAATGAATCGATGCATGGGTGACCTCTGACTTATATATTGAATGGGAGACCCTCGACTTAGGGGATTCAAAAAAATGGCTGGATTATTCAAGGGAGATATAGGAGAATATTGGGAAGACAACATGGTAGATAAAGTGAAAAGTGATGATGAGGGAGGCATAATAGCCTATCTATTGGGAGAGGAGTAGGTGGATGAAAAGGGTTGTGCCAGTTAGAAATCATATCAAGCAACTCACTGCACCCAAGAGTGACACTCCTAAAGAGTGGGCAAAGCAAAAGATGTAACAAGAGGAGATAGTGAAGGAGACAGAGAAGAGAAATAAGAAATGGGGGGATTAGGATGAGATACATGAGGTGTAGAAGGTGGGTGAGGTAGAATAGAGTAGGAAGAAGAGAAGGAATAGGTGAAGAAGCATGCACATGGGCTATAGAGGAAGGAATAAATAGAGACGTAGATGGGGAAGGAGGTTGAATAGAAGGGATAAGAGGAGGATGTGTTGATGAATAAGGTAGATATATGGACAGATATGCATAGTATATAGGTCATAGAGGAGTGGTGGGCTAGAGTGGAGGATGATTTGTATGAATAGAAGGATGATGAAAATCCACCATAGGAGTTGATAAGGCTAAATGCAAGGATGGAGGATAAGTTGGATGGGAATGAAGAGAATGATTAGCCACCATGGGGACCAACAAAGTGAAAGGTGAGGGTGTGGGTTGGATAGGGGGAATATATTAGATATTGGAAGGGGCAATATGTGTATATGGGAGAGTGGGACCTTGTGGAAGAGTGACCATGTTGCAGTACTTAAAAGGTTCATCATAAAAAAGTATGTGATGCACCCACCCCTTGTGAATATATTTTAGGTATTGATGGAGGGTAGAAAGAACACATTGCATTTCCCTAATCCATGGTCACACTAAGAGCAAATTATATTGCATCTCACCTTCAATGACATGATAAAGAGTGGGAATGGTCTTCATGCCTACCTGAATAGGAAGAACAATTATACCAAGCATTGAACACAAGGTGTCATTAAAGGCTCGTAAGGTAATGCTATGGGAAACAAGATGACTGGAGGAAATTTTAAGGTGGCTTATGCTAGTAGAGGAAATTATGTTGATGGAAGAGCTAGTGTCTATGAGAATAGCTTAAATGTTGTACCATCAACACATACCATGATATGCATAGGATATCAACCCTTGCTCTCTTAAGAGTAATAATCTCATGATCATAAGACTATAGAGGGTGACATGCAAGTCCTCACACTACCCACAAGGTTTTCAAAGACATTTGAATCCTATATTTCAATATCTATAGACTGTAATATGACATTCAAAGCCTTATAAGGAGCTAAATACTATTGTATTAGGTCATAGATCAACAAATTATTTCATGTCATCTTTATATTTTGAGTAAGATAGCCTTGTAATGTTACAATAAGTTACCAAGAGAAGCTCCTTTCACATGGGATATGGTCAATGATGAAGGCATGGTTTAAGGGTCATGTTGTTGAGGTGGCCACCCAGGATGTCTTTGATTCCTGGTAACAATGTTGATCATGCCCAAAAAACCTTGGTTGGATGAGATTCCATTTACATGATTAGTGTATTGAGGTAGGCATTTGTTTATTGGGGCATCCCATTATGAGGTAATGGATTTTGAAAAAAAACCAAGGTTTTGGTTGAAAGGGGCTAAAGAATTATCAACTATTAATTGCCCTCGATCAATCACATCTTGATCTAGATGTTGTAAAGTATGATATTCATTAATATCATGATATCTTTGTCAATTATATATGCAATATTGATGTTACTTATACCATCAAGGCTTCTCTCGATTGGGATCCTCAGGATGAATTTCAGGTAAGAAAATCATGTTTGCATCATAAATCTTTTGAAATATATTTGCCTATGGATCAAAGAGGGGCACCCAATTATGAGGTGGATGAGGAGGGAACTAGAGGTTATTGGAAGGTTGGTTGGAAGAAGAGAGGTTAGTTATATTCATGAAAGTGGATTGGAATTGGAAATTTTATCATTGTGATTGAGTACAATGTTGTTGGGGGTCTATGGGAGTACTCAATACTATTTGATTCACCTAGGGGGCCTTATATTGGTAGTTATTATTGTTACCCTTGTTGGATTTATTGGGGTACTCTTTCTTTCTAAGCTTAAGTTCCCCTTATTGAATCTTGATTTCCTCAATGAATTTTGCTTGGGCAATGGCTTCCTCAAAAGAGTGGTGTTGTTGAATTTGCAAGGTAGTGGAGATATGTTTAGCACAACTCCTAGTAAATATTTTAGTAACTCAAAAGGAGTAATGGAAAATGTTAAATCATGAATAACCCCATGCCATCTAGAAACATAATCATTGATCAGCTAATTAACTAAGACTACACAGATCCAATAATGATGTCTTTTTTGAATATTGATCAAAAAATGTTCTAGGAAGAGATTAGCCAATTGCTTAAAAGTAAAGATGCTATGTTGAGGTAAGTTAAACCAATCTGAGGCTTCACCCCCAAGAGACATGGGGAAGTATTGCAACATGATAAAATCACTACCATAGATTTAGTAGTATAAAGACTTAAATTTTATCAAATGCTCTTTAGAGTATTCCTTCCCCTTGAATTTCTCAAACTTAGGTATCTCAAACTGGTAAGGATACTGAAGAGTTAGAACGATGGGTGAATGAGGTCATTGTAAATTTGGCTATATGTGGGCTTTTGATACCCATAACTAGTTGAGTTTCAAGGCTTTTAATTAGGTCCATCAATTGTTGCAACTCAAGTGATTAAGTGGCTTGAGGTGCCTAGGTAGGAACAACATAAGAAGGGAAATGGGAAGGCTCAAGAGGGTAGGGATATGTTTGAGTATATTATATTATTTTGTACATGCTAATGTACCCCCATGGTACCTTCATGGTACAATTATAAATAATAGATTAGGGTTGAGTCATAGTTTAGAGTGTGAGTTATATTTCCCTTTATGTAAGTGTGAATGTGCAAGATATGCACAAGTGTCATGTAAAGTTGTAATGTGCAGGAAATGCACAAGTGTCATGTGAGTTAGTGTGCAAGTGTAAGTTGAGTCTATGTGCACAAGTGTATTATATGTAAGTTTTCAAATATATAATGTAAAAATATGCACAAGTTTCTTAGATTAGAGTGTGCAAGTTATGCGAGTGCAAGATTCACGTATAGGTGTGCATACAATATAGTGTCAAGTGTTCATCAAGTATGCAAGTGTCATATAGAGAATCCAAGAGTTATGATACTTGGCATATGGGAAGGAATAGTCAAGTATCCTAGGATTCATTCTAATATGGATATATAGTTAATATGGATACTTCATATCATATCAATATGTATCACATTACAAAGAAGAGCAAGGAGTAATAAAGATTGCATACATTTTGAGCAATTAATATTGTAAGTTGTTCTACATGCTTAGTACATGTATGATTCAAGCTATTTACATTCATGTTGTTTATTATTATTGAATGTTATTTGCTATATTATTAGCCTTTATTTACAAATTATTTTTCTCATATTATTATCTTGACCTTATTGAGGCTAATATTATATTTGATCCTGTGATAACCTGATTTATAGTAGTATTAGGGCTTAAAAAGCCATCAGTGGTATTAGAGCTACTATATGAGTTACTATTAGAACTATCACTTGAAAAAGTTGATAGAGTTAATATAGCTACATAAAAAAATCAATTTTGTCCAATTTGATTAAATTTATTAGGAGTCTATCTACTTTAAAGGCAGTAAGAATCAGACTCTATTATAAGGTCATAATAAGTAGATAGGCTAGAGTCTTTTCATAGTTGAAGAACAACTAATGAAGACCAGGACTCAAATATATTGGTGTATCAACTTTAAGATAGTTGATCATTCGGGATCATAGCCAACCCTTGACACTGAAGGTTGAAGGTAGAATCAACTTTAACATAGTTGATCATTTAGAGTCATTGTCAACCATTAACATTAGAGGAATCAAGGGAATTCAACATCACTTTGATATTAGAGATTTGAGTTGCAAAATAGAGATTCTATGACATTAATTTTTGATTCCTAGGTTGCACCAGTAGAAACCTAAGATATTATTGATTTCAATAAAAAGTGGCAGCATAAGAGTGAGAAGATTCCTACATTGGATAGAGAATAAATTCATCTTCTAATTGTGGTAAAAAAGGTTAGCAGCAGATTAAGAAATAAAGAAAGTTAAACACAATAAATATTTAGGTATTGAAGATAGACCTTGACATAAGAAATTTTTAAGTCTTAGAGATAGACCTTGAAATAAAGGAAGTATCCAAGTCATTCAAAGAAATTGACCTTGACATTGAAGAAAGAAGCAGCAGATTGCAAGTATAGGAAGAAAGTGTAGCAACAAAAAAAGAAATATATATTAGGTTTTGAGAAAGATAAATCAATATTGAGATAGATATATAGTTCTTGAAGCTTGACATTTGTAGAAAAGAAGATATTAAGAAAAAAGGTTTTAGGTCATTGTAATATTGACCTTGATATAGAAATATCTATTGAAGAGAAAAGAAGGCTTTGATAAAATAAGCTTGAGTTTAAGTTATAGGGTAGAAACTGGTCGAAGTTCAAAAAAGACACCCAAGGATTAATAGAGGGCTAAAATCCAAGGTTTTATTCAGACGCCTGAAGTTTGAGTATACAAAGAAGTTGCTCAAGGTTCAGGTATACACATAAGTCACCCAAGGTTTAAACATATAGTGGAAACACTCAAGGTTTGAGCTTATAGAGGAGATGCTCAAGGAATATATTTATGGTTTGAGCATAAAAGGAAATGTTTGTAGTATAGAAGAGACTCAAGGTCTAGGAGGAAGTCCAAGTACCAATACATAGAGAAGAGGCTTAAGGCTTTAAACGATCAGTGTTCAAAGTTCTCAAAAAGTGAATGCTACATTGCAATTGTCCAAAACCACATAGTCTATAGAGCACCAAGTCGTATGCCATAAAAACTTGTAATAAAGAAAGCAAGAAGGAAAGTAGTGAATTGAAATAGCAAACAATGAACTATTGCAACATTGGAAGCACCACAAAGTGCAACGTAGGAATGTCCATATTGGAACTAAGTGCAATTTAGGAATACTCACATTGGAACAAAGTGAAATAAGTTGGAGTGAAGCTAAGGAAGCCAAAGTAATAAAAATTCTTAGAGTACCGAATATCAAAAGAGTAATCAACATCCAAGATTTAAAGAGTGAAAAGTGTCCAAGATGCAAGCAATGAAATATTTCAGGTGTTGGAGGTAATCACCATTTGAGCATTGGAAATTAGAAGATATTTTCAAAATATGAGTGCTAGAAAGAAGTAGAGGTAATAAAATGTCTAACATCCAAGCATTGAACTATCAGGTGTTGAATGATGAAGAGCCATCACATGCTAGGAATTTTTTAAAAGAGTTCCAAGTATAGTCCAAATACTAAGTGGTTAGATAGTGCAATAGTTGAGCATATGGGTAATGTTACTGTTGAGTTTGTAATGCAAGTAACGTTAGTGAGTAGAGAAGTAACATCTAAGGTAGCACCAATTGAAACAGTCAAGTGCAACTAAATCCATAACAAGTATCACCAAAGAAGGTAGTTTAATTAGGCATTACAACAAACATGAAGGCATTCTGAAAGAAGCAACCAAAAGTATAGTAGTGAATGTGTACCTAAGAAATCCATTTGTTAAGGTTGGTAAAATTTTAGGGTTTTATAAAGTATTTCAGTATTTTGAAGCATAAAGGTTTATTTAAGTTTATTAGGAGAGATAAGTTGAGAAAACATTTCAAGTTTTGTTAAAGCATTTAGGAGTGATAATTTTTGTAAGATTATAAGTTTTATTTAAGCTTTTTCAAGTATTATTAGAAGTAACAAGGAAAATAGTATTATTAGGAGTAATAAGGTGTATTTATTTATTTTTAGGGTTTATAAAGTTTTATAAAAGTTGTAGAGTGATAAGTTATTTGTGTGAATTTTAAGTATTTAAATTTGAAGTTTGATTTGGTTTTATATTTTTGAAAAGTTTTGAAAAAAAAAAAAAAAAAATTGAATATTTGCAAATTTATTTATTTGGGAGATAAAAGGAATTCAACATCAAATTTAGAAAAACATAAATTTGCAAAATTTATTCTTTAGTTTCTAAAACTAGGTAGACATAGGGAGTTATAAGAATGTCTACTCCATAGAAATCAAATTAGAAATTTTGATTTATTTAAACCTAGGGAGTTATAAGAATGTCCACTTCAAATTAATCAAAATATATAATTTTTTTGGATAATAATATAGAGTTGTAGATGGGAAAAAGTTCATTCTCCCTTTTAATTCTAATTAAATTTCAAGTGTGCACGAAGGAGATTCACTGGAATCTCTAATTCCCTACTTGAATATCCTTTTCCAAAGAAGATCCTGATAATACAAGGATTCTCAAAACAACTAGACTCCTACTCAATGCTTGTCCTATGGTTGTGTATAAGTTGATGTAATGTTTATGTTGTCGTTGTTTTAGGTTTTTGGATCCTAATCTTATCTGACTTTTTTTTAGCCTTAATGGTTATTTAAACCTAAATAGTCAATGATCACCTAAATGCGATGCTAAGTTTTTTGTTACAAAAATACAAGAATACAAGAGCTATCCTATATGCATTTCAAGTCTGAATGAGCTAGACTAAGGAGGTTTCGATTTCAAGGTAATACAAGGAGAAATGCAATAAGACAATCTAGCCTAATACAACTAAATGCTCTTTGTTTTTTGCCTAAGTACTTTGAAATGATCAAAAGACTAAATTTCAGCCTAATTTTCCTTAATTGATTAGTCCTTTAGTGTTTTGTAAAGAAATTAGAACATTTTATAAATAAATTGTAAAGTTTTGTAAACGATTAGGGTTTTCTAACTAGAATTCCTTAATTGGCCAAAGTAGATGTGATTTCTGATTACAAAATAGCAAAAAATAGAAGCAGAATATAGAGAAAGTGAAATTACAGAGCTAAGAAAGGGACAAGTGGCTTGATTACTTCTCCCTAAACCTATTTGCCAAATTTAACACTGAAGTTACCAAATTTGTCGCTACTACCAAATTTGCCACAAGGGTGGAAAATTTGGTAAATCTGGACAAAAATATTTAAAAAGTAGGTTTTCTAAGTTAAGGGGTCTATTTGAGGGTTGGATAGGGTGGGATCTTGTCTAAATAGCTAATTAGACCCATTTTGATGAAAAAATAATTTTTATTACCTTCTAGAATGGAATTTGGCATGTTGTCAAATTTACCACTGGGTTTGCCAAATTCACCATTGGTGAATTTGGCTTGAGTGGTGAATTTGGCTTGAGTGGTGAATTTGGTTCTGTTACTTTGGCTACTAAATTCACCATAGGGGTGGATAATTTGGTCCTAGGCATGATTTTTGAAGTTTCAAGGTAGATTTTGAGCTGATTTCAAGGGGGTTTTGTCTGAGATTGTAGGGAAAGGATCCCACTATGTTTTACAAGGTCTATAGGTGGAAAAATCAAAGGATTAAGCCTCTAAAATAGAGGATTTAAAAACTGAAATTTTAGTGATAGATAAAGAAATGAAATGCTCCAAAAAACTATAAATTTGATGAATCAGAGTTATGAAATGGGTAGGGATGCAACCTAATGGATAAGGAATGCTATGTGAATACTAATATAATCTCTTGAAATATCAAATTAACAAAATAGAGTGAAAAATCACATAGATTAGTGAAAAATACCAAAGTTACCCAAAACTTAAAGAAATGGGCAATGTGCAAATATATAAAAAAATATGACTAATATTTGATTAAACTAAAGTGTAGATGTCCCAAAATCAAATGCTAAGATGTTAGGAAGTGTAAGAAACATTTAATTTAACTTAGTAAAAGTAAATTAGCATCTAGGTGATGGAATTAAGTGAGAATGTAAGAGCATGTAAGGATGCTAATTAAAAACTAGCAAAACATACAACAAGAAGGAAATGGAAGGAAGTATTTGAGGCTGGGCAAAGGGGCTATGAGATACAAAGAAATAAAATCCTTGTATTTTTACACATTGCCTTGAAGGAAGGAAATAAAAAGAGAGATGTATATATGTATATGCAATTTACAACTACATACAATACATGGAAGGAAATAGAAGTAAATGAAGAAAATTAGATCAAATGCCCATAGATGAAAGGAACATGAAAGGAAATGAACATGGAGGAAGGAAATAAGTTAGTATGCTAGATAAGTGAACAAGAAGACTAAGAATAAATAGACAATAAATAAATGATCATGAAGTATGATATAAGATGTCACAAAACCCTACAAAACAAAGTGTTATAACAAGAATATGGAGATGAAATTAGTGCAAGTCCATAAAAACCTACAATAGAAATATTAGATATATAAAAGAGGCTACCAAAACAATGTTATAAGAGCTAAAAAAACAATGTTAGAGGTTGCAAAAATAAGGATTAGAACCCTGCAAGAGAAGTTAGAGCATAGAATGTAAAATTCATAAAAGGAAGATATCAAGTTAACAAGGATACAACCTATAGGATAAAATGCAATGAATCTAAGGTAGGAGAAGAGAAGAAAGAAGCTAGGAGAGCTCTCTTTCTTGCCTCCAATGGTGGCCTCCTTGCTCCAAAATCCTCCTAGACTTGCTTGACTTGATCTCAAATGCTCACACAATTCTCCAAAGTGCTTGATGAAAACTCAATGATACTTGAAGATAATTGAAGAGAAGATAATGCTACTACTAGACAATATGGCAGAGCTTTACTACAATGGAAATTCATGTTTAATGCTTACCCCATGACCTCTTTAAATAGGATTTGGGAGGGGACTTAGAGGGAGGAGAGGATAAGGCCTAATTCAAATAGATTAATCCCAATCCTTCTTGAATCATGTAGTATCAATGGTAGGGGTGAAAGGGAGCTCAAACCATGCCCAACTGGTTCATGTGGAAGATTCTTCATCGTTTTTTCCAAATTTTCCACTATTGACAAAATTCACCATAGGGGTGGCAAATTTGGTTATGAGTGGTGAATTTGATGAGGCAAAATCTGAATTTTTGAATTTTAAAATTTGAATGTTTGCTAAATTCACCACAAGGATGGCAAATTTGGTCTTTCTAAATTTGCCACTAGCAAATTTAGTAGGACTAGCAAATTTGGTTCTAAATAACAAATTATGTTTTGCAATTTTTGACATCGATATGAGTCCAAATATAGGTATTTGTATACTTGCCGAAAAGATATTTTTGAGGGCTATCCAATGAAGGTGGTTTTGTAAAATTTGGAGAAGATTTGATAGGTCAAAATTCATCCTAAATATGACTTTACCTTTTAGGATTATAAAATCCCAAAATTTGGGTATGAAGATGATTTATTTGATTTGCTTGATCATCGTAGGTAAATTTATTTAAAGTCTTTAAAAGAAGAAATTTACCTCTGAAATGAGGCTAATGGTGAATTGAGCAAATTTTGAGTAAACTAAGAAATTACATTTTGATTGAGAGAAGCTGAGAACTAAGAGCTTTGTTACAGGTTGAGTGTCAAGCAAGTTCCTTGCTGATTGAAGAACACTTTTGAATCTCATATTACTACTGATAGATCCATATTACTACCATTTCCATTGTAACACTAGATGATTGAATTTGCAATACTTCCACAGTGAGCAAATTATTTTACATTTATATTGATATCTGCACTTCATTTTATACATTTGTATTTCACATTTAGCACATCTAGAAAATTTACGGGTAGATCCACAAATTTGCTCAAAGGCCATGAATTTGCTTGCAAAACACAAATTCACACAACTATAGGCCTAGAGGAAAATTTTTGCTTTCAAATCTATTGTTTCATTTTCATATTGCATCTTGATCATCTTGCATTTCACAGTATTCTAATTTTTGCACTGTTTTCATTATTTCATTTTAGTATTTCATTTATTTGCAATAAATCTATGATTTCCATATTTTTATGCATGATTTGCTAAAAGAACCAAGGGGATTTGATTACCGCATCACTAAGATCAACCTTACAGTGGCCTAAGCAGATACCTAATCATTGATTACAATTTCTAGTGTTTTTGAGCAACTATTGTATGTGTTACCATAAATTTATGCTTAGAGTTGTGAATTTGCTCACTGACTATGATTTTTCTTACAAGCTATAAATTTTCCAAATAGATCACAAAATTGCTTAGACCAGCCATCCAATTTAGGCAGGTGTCCAATCTAATCTATTTTAATTCTATCTATCTACTTTTTGTCAGTTTCATATCTATTTTGTTTATAGATCATTATGAAAAACATAAAAGGTATCAAAAAAGAAATGAAATTACAATGCATGTAACTTAGAAGAAATTTTCATTGTGTATTTTTTGCAAGAAAAATTAAAGTGCATATAGCTTAGATATAGTTACATTTTACCTAAACCTAGGTGTTTGTAAACTAAAAGAAACACATCAAACATACACCTTGGCCATACTTAGAAGTGGTCTTAAAACACTTCTTGGTGAACCCTAGATCTATCCAACCATCACCAAAGGAGGTATATCACCAGATACCCCTCACATAAATATGTAGACTTCAAACATCCCATCCCCCTTCTAGTAATGGATCCATTTGCCTAAGAAAAAGGGATGCAAAATTTATAACCTCTATTCTTTGGCGAACCCAACGTGAATTTCACATTTAAGGGTTTAAAATATTATATCATTATTTCTACACTTCTCTTCTTCTCACTTTTTTCCCTTTTGGTTTTCCTTTGGCATTTTATACTAACCTCATCCTAGTTCCATCCCACCCTTGGCATCAGGTGGTGCCAAGTTTTGGTGAGGGTTTGAGGTCAAACCCTCCAACTTGTTAAGTTGGGTATTAAGTGGTGTACACTTCTTACTCCTAGGATAGCTAGGTGATTAAGATTAGACCACTCTAGAATAACTTGGAGAGAGTATTTTGGTTAGAAGGGACATATTTATTTTTGTCACCTAATTTTCTTTTTCACTAAATCAAGACCACATTAAGAAGAAACTAGTTGGTGAAGTAAGAAAAAATATTCTTGTGTGATATTTTCTTTGAGTGGTTCTTGTATTTATTTTCAAAAATATACCTATGAATTTAAGAAGTGGAAAATAAATTGTAGGTCCTCTAGAGGACCAAGTTGACAAGGAAAATCCCAACATTGAAACTACTGAACCTGAATAAAATAAACAAGAAATTGATCTAGATCCTTTAACAGGACCTAGTGGGAACATTCAATTCAGGTCCCTTGATCATTTTTGGGACTTCATAAAGTATAATCATACCACCTTTGGTCAAGCAATAGAAGAAGAAGCTCACCTCAAGGGTGAGGCTTCTCAACCTCACTCTACTTCTTCTCAAATTCTCCTTAAGGTACCCTCGACGGAGGCTTCAGGTAGCCTCCCACCATGCAATAACATCTATGTCAATCCATTTTTCAATCCCACATCTCTTGATCAATACACAGTAGTTCATGATACTTCTCCATTCATCAGCACCTAGAGAACATCACAATATCAACCTTTTTATGCCACTTCCATGAATTTCAGTGCTAGGGAAAATCCTCAAATCTACTTGACTGATCACAATAAACCTCCCCATAAATTTCATAATCCACATGCAACAAATTTCTTATCATGACTTAATATTCATCCTCAATCATTTTCTTCACAACATTTTCAATCAATTCCACCACAAAATTCCATCCCATATCCTTACACATCCACATTTCACTCACAACCACTTCAATCTTCTGCTACCAATATAACTCATCCATATCAACAAGTTAATACTTCCTTCTCTAATCCTTTACACAATAGTATCACAGTTCCAAACATGAATCCTTATCATGCCTCAACATCAAACTACTATCCTCCTCATACAAATATAGTAGCACCAATTGTTCACAATCCTCAAAATCAACATTTGGAAGCTATAGTAAAACAGTTGGTTGCATTTGGACCATATGGATCCATATCGCCCTACTTACTAGCTATAAAGAAATGTGCAACCAGCCTTTGGATCCTATGGTTGTTGTTAGACCATATCCCAAGCACTTCCCTATGTTGGTTCTACCCATTTATAAGGGAACAGAGGATCCTATTTAATATATGAGAATGTTTAGAATAGCATGCCATGACATCGTTTATGATGACATGCTACTATTGAAGATGTTCCCTAAGAATCTTAGGGGTATGGCTCTAGAGTGGTATTACCAACTACCAACACATTCTCTAAGAAATTTTGAAGAAATAGTTGAACTATTTGTGTACCAATTTGGAGCCTATATTGAGAGACATGTAACTATTAAGGATTTGTACAACCTTAAGCAAGGCAAGGATGAGAGCTTCTCTGAATTCTTGGCATGATGGAGGAAGGTCATAGGAAAATTACACTTTACCTTACCTCCTAGAGAGATGTTGGAGATTTTTATTGGAAACTTACAAGAGCAACTCTCCTACGAGTTAGCCACTACTACTCTAACCTCTTTCGATCAATCCATAGATTCAGTGAGAAGAGTATAGGAAGCTCTTATTAGAAGAGGTCAGCTAAAGAGAAAAAAATAATATAAAATCTCTAAAAACCAATACAAGAATAAACATGTGGTGGGAGACAAGGTCATAGATAATAGAACTTCCACAAATGTCAATGCAACTAATATTTTGAAAAAGATGCTATTGAAGGCACCCAAAAAACCCGCACCATGCAACTTTACAAAATTGAACCAATCATTATCAATGGTCCTACAATAACTATTTGAAAAAGGCATGATAGAGTTACCCAAAATTCAGCAACCGAATACCATTGCTTAGTGGTATAAACTTGGATAGCATTGTGATTATCATAGATTTGATGGCCATTGGATAAAATCATGCAAGAGGTTGAAACAAGTGGTACAAGACTTAACTAACAATGGTGAGTTAGTCATTTAGGGATCCACTAAGACTTCTGATCCTCCTCCAACCACACAACCTCAAACACAACAAACACAAAAAGCAAACCAAGATTTGGAGATTTTCCAAAATCCACTACCTAATCATGGTAAGAAAGTGGTAAATGAACTTCAAAAATAACACACATTGGTTCTTGATAGATTTGCATCATAATCAAGCTCAATATGGGAAATGAATTCATGAATCACACACAAGTTCTTGATAGACTTGATCTCATTACAAGGACAACCAAGATTCCCGATGAACCTTGATTGGCTAATGTCATAATATATTCATTGGACATGTATGACCATTTTCATAGATAATTGGTGCCAAATCACTAATTATTTTTACATCTCACATACATCCACTTTTTGCATAATACATTTTCATGATTGCTTCATCACATTGCACAATTGCTTGACATATTGTACATATCTTGCTTGCTCATACATGATTTCTTGATCATATAGTTGCATAGGTATTTTATGACTATGGCAAGAGATGATACCTAGTTAGGATTTGCCCATATGCATTCCATTTAATTGAGGATTCTGATGCCTAGTAAAATCCCCCATAGGGAAAATTGCATCTTTCATGACTAGTCATTTTGACCATTTCTTATTCATCTTCTTCAAACCATAATTTTGACCATAAAATTTGATCATTTTATCTATTGAGTTTTGTACCTTCGACTCAAGCATAACAAATCAATTCATATAGGATTTGATTCATGACCACATGCGAGGAGCAACCTCCATTTCGGTCATACACAAGCGCACATTCTTGCAGGTTATTACCTGAAAACTGATATCGTAAGTACATGTTGCTCAACACATTCTAATCATCTTTCACACATTATCTCTCACTTATTTTCATTCATCTTCATTTATTTCCACACTTCATATTTTCACAAACCACATTTTGACTAGTATGATAGGTGTATATTAAAACCAACATCATTATATGCATACATTATCATTTAGATTATCCATAACATGTACCAAAAATAAAATATCATCCATAAAAACATCCACAAAATATTAAAAAAATGCAAAGAAAATACAAAATGCAGTATGGCATATATCTCAAGAAGTCACATATACATTGTGTTGTACTGGTGTGCCACAATAAAAAACTCGACACACTCAGTCATTGAGGGAGAATGCTACAAAAATCTAAAATCTAACCTATCATCTCCTAATTCCTAGATCTTTGACCCTCATTCACGTCTGGTAATGGCCTTGATGGGGGCATATTCATGGACTAAGTTATTTTTTGTAAACTAGATTGTGCATAACTCTATATCATCATCGATGATGGCATAGCCATCCTTTGTCTCTTTGGAAAAACCTGATACTAGATATTTTGGTAAAATTACTCTCATCATGAGGCCCTCATCAAATCCTCCTATAGGATACAGTAGCCACTACTACTCATAGAAGTAATGTGCCTCATCGACTGTTATCCCTAAGCTTGAAGTTGTTGTACTTGAGCCTCTAGCGACTAGATGTACTCTGCCTAAGTAATTATATGCACCCTTAGAGCAGCCACATCTACCTCTAGCTTCACCACTCATTTACTATCTCCTCTACCACTAGTACCAACCATCTCTCCCCACCACCCACCTCAAAGTCATCATGTAGTTTGCTAAGGTACCTTTTTCTCTCTGTTGAGGTGCATCCTTGTACTAAGGTATATCCTCCTATATCAGTGCATCCTCCTATATGGGTGCATCCTCCTATCGAGGTGCATCCTCTTGCCTAGGTGCACTCCATTATTTAGGTACAATTTCCACCCTCTATTCAGGTCTAGGTGTCTCTCCCTACTAAGGCTTGTCCTCTCCCATATGTAGAGCAACCTCTTGAACTGCTAATTACATTCTACAATCCACCTATCATGTGGGTCATCGTGACTCAAGAGTAATCATTTTAGGTCTAAGATCTTGATACCATCTCTGGTATCCAACCTCTACCCACACATCATCCACCATAGTATCTACCAAAAGAGAGTCATCCTCATCATGCTCACTAAATTTTGTGATATCAAGATCACCATCTACACCTTGTAGATCTCTAATCACCCACCAGAACTAGACATCGTCCAACTCTAGTATCCCCTGTACTAGCCCAAATTATATCTATATCTAATCAAAATGGTATAGCTCCACATCTTCCTTATTTGATCGTAGCCATCATATTCATTGCACACAAGCCAAATCTACACTATTCTCATCCCATTATGGATACATCTGCCAGGGTCTCCATATCACCCATCGTGGATGCAACCCATCCACTACCTATCTAGACATATCCAAACCACCATCGATTGTACATCTCCCTCTTAAGGGATCCCATCAACAAACAACTAGTTGCTCTACATCCACCTACCATCGAGGTAATCCATCAGGCCTTCGCACTACCAAATACTCCCAACTCCACACCTAGAGCAAGATGGTGAGGATAATGCAACTATGTCGCTTATATATGATATTATATAATTTTCTATACAAGTGGCATAAAACAAAAGGGCCCCATGCAAACTACATATTTGTATACTGCATCTTAGTTATGAATCCTACCAAATCCCATGGTAGATATCACTTGCTCATGTGATAGGCCAATAGTCCAACAACCACTCAACTCAGGACAATCGTCAATGTAGAGATACCCTGTGTCTCTACCATATGCTCCATACTTATGCTACTTTGGTTGATTAGATAGGCATGATCCTCGATCAAATTCTCTAAGGCCATATCATGTACCAGAGATTGATATACATGCTATACTTTGATACAAATTTGTAGGATCCACCATACATCCTCCAATATCATAGTCATCTCCCCCGTAGGTAACTAGAATATTAATGATTTCAGGTACCACCTCTCTGCAAATGTTTTCAAAAGAGAGTAGTTTACATCCACCATCGGCATCTCTGCTACATCAAGAATCCCTACCTATTGTAGTAAATATCTATCTACACCATCAAGATCCCTCACTTGATCCTCAAAATATTTTCAATAGCACTCTCAATTTTTGAGTACCATACTACAATAAAAACATCAACATTGCACATCATCAGTTTATCATAATTATCAAATTATAAAATCATAAAAATCAAGGTAAAATTTTAAAATAATAAGCAAAAAACACAAATGCATGAGTCCTTTGTGATTTTTCTAGAATTTCTATGACTTCAATTGAGACACCATGAATTCGTTGTCTCAATAGCATCATATGAATTTGTGAATCTGCTAGGGTTTCACAAATTTGTGAAGCCCTTATGAAGTGAATTCTTGGGATGCAAATTCATCACACAACCACAAATTCGCTTTTATGATCGTGTGGTGAAAAATCCAATGTGATATCTCAACAAAATTACAAAAAACCAAAAATAAAACACAAATCTAAGGAAAAAGGATAATTTTATGCTTACCTGGATCCTCATCACCACTCAATTACCGCCATTTCACACATAATTTGATCTGTGATTAGGAAGAGCCATTTTATTTAGAGCCAAAACCAAAAAAATACAAAGTAAAAATGAATTAGGGTTTTACCCCACCCCTCGTTTTAACCCCCTCCCTTACTTTTTTTCATTTTCAACTTTGTTTCTTTGCCATCAGCTATTTCGAATTCCATTAGGAATATGGAATTCCTTATGAAACTCGAGGGGGCACCCTAATCAAAAAATTAATAATTTTTTATACACATCGATTTGGATGCCAAAATAATAATAATAATAATAATAATAATAATAAATTTTAAATGTAAAACACACAAACCATCTATCTAAAATTGTCCACCTTTTTTTTTGCCTACGTCAGTCATTTGTCATCCTCCTTAGAAGTGTCTACATATTTCTTTGATGCATTTATTGCTTATAAATACATCAAAGAGAGGGAAAAATATAGCCAAATAATTTTGACCCATGTCCTAATTCTCTAACCCCTAACACACGTAATCCTACCCCTCATCAACCCACATTTTTTCTCGCACTATCGAAACCGCTTGTTAACACCCATGTGCTTTTTTAGCTCATTTCTAGAAAATTTGTGGCCTTTAAATTTAGACTACAAATTCACTAAAATATCAAACCCACCAACCGCCTAGATGTAATTCCAATTTGGCCTAAATCAGACATAAAAACCCACCTTCCATGAATCTGCAGCCTCCATTTTCAAGCTACAAATTCACTCAGATTGGGAATTTTTCCAATTTTCCTAACAAATCCAAACTACCACCTTGAATCACACATTTTTTTTATCCTACAATGATCAAAGTATTTAAAAGCACTCTGCTTCCCAAATGAGGCTAATGGTGAATTGAGCAAAATTTAGGTAAACTAATGAGAAATTGTATTTTGATTGAGAGAAGCTAAGAACTGAGAGCTTTGATGTAGGTTGAATGTTAGAAGTAGGTTCCTTGCTAATTGGAGAACACTTTTGGAGATCATATTACTACTGATATATCCATATTTCTACCATCACCATTGCAACACCAGACAACCGAATTTGCAATACTTTCACTATGAGAAAGTTATTTTACATTTATTTTGATATCTACACTTCATTTTCTACATTTGCATTTCATATTTAGCACATCTAGTGAATTCATAGGAAGATATACAAATTCACTTATAGGTCACGAATTCCCTTGTAGGTCATGAATTCACACAGCTACAGGCTTGGGGATAAAGTTTTACTTCCAAATCTATTTTTCATTTTCATATTACATCTTGATCATCCTGCATTTCACAGTATTCTAATTTGTGCACTATTTTTGCTATTTTATTTCAGTATTTCACTTATTTGCAATAGATCTATGATTTCCATATTTTTATACATTGTTTCTTTTATTTCATTTCATTATTTTTATGTATGGTTTGCTAAAAGAACCAACCGCATTGCTAAGATCAACCTTACAGTGGCCTAAGTATATCCCCAATAATTGATTACAATTTATAGTATTTTTGTTCAACTATTGCAGGTGTTCCCATGAATTTGTGCTCAAAGCTATGAATTTACTCACAAATAATAAATTTTCTTGCAAGCGGTAAATTCCCCATATAGGCCATGAAATCACTTGGACCAGCCATTCGGTTTAGGTAGGTGCCCAATCAAATTTGATCCAATTCCATTTGTCTGCTTTTTATAAATTTTATATATGTTTTGTTCATAGATCATCATGAAAAATATAAGATGTATCAAAAAAGAAATGAAATTACAATACATGTAACTTAGAAGAATTTTTTTGTTCATAGATCATCATGAAAAACATAAAATGTATCAAAAAAGAAATGAAATTACAATACATGTAACTTAGAAGAATTTTTCATTGTGTGTTATTTTCAAGGAAAATTAAAGTGCATATATCTTAGATATAGTTGCATTTGACCTAAACCTAGGTGTTTGTAAACTGAAAGAAACACATCAAACATACACCTTGGCCAGAATTCGAAGTGGTCTTAAAACACTTCTTGGTGAACCCCAGATCTACTCAACCATCACCAAAGGAGGTATATCACCAGATATCCCTCACATCAAGGTGTAGATTTCAAATGACCCATCCCCCTTCTAGGCATAGATCCATTTTCCTAAGAAAAAAGGGTATGAAATTTGTAGCCTACACTTTTGAATACTATTTACATGCAATAATTGATGATGGTAAAGATAGTTTTATAATACCTCTAGATATTGGTAGCATAATATATATGGCAATGCTTACACTTAAGTTTCACAAAGAAGAAAATATGAAATAAAAAGAGTTGGTTGAATAAAGTGAAAATTGATAAATCATTTCTAGAAAAAAAAGTTTCATTCTTCATTATACGAAAGGTTGATTTGGTTTAGAATTTATCAAAGGATGGTGGATACTCAATCAGGTTGGGATATGAGGATTTAGAACAATCAAAATTTCCTTCTCCTAAAGATTTTCCTTGAAAGAACGTTTTGTCATTAGAGGCTCTCCTTAAGGCCTCAATATTTCTTTGGTTAGTAGTTCAAAGTAATATTCTTATGGGAGAGAGTCTACAAAGAAGAGGATATTATGGACCCTTCATATGTACCTTGTGTGAGAAGGATTTAGAAATGTCGGACCTTTGCTCACACTATTTGGGGTTATTTTTTTTTAAATATTAAATTATATTTGGTAGCTCTATCAACATTGAAAGAGTTGATAAAATTTTGGATAAATAATTTTAAAGCTAAAGCATTATGTATTCCTTAGAGGATTGTCCCTACCTTTATTTGTGGTAATTTATGGCTTGAAAGGAATAATAGAATTTTTAAAAATAAATATCAAAATCATGCCCAGGTTTGGAACCATATTAGTGCCTCACTTGCAGAATGTCTACAAATTTGGTGCTCATCATGGGAAGTCTCAATTACAAAAAAAAGATGTGCTAATAATTTAGCTACAAGATTTGAACATACATGGAAGAGTCATCTATGATAACAGAATTAAAACAAAGGATCTACTTCGATCTCTGCTACATCAAGAAGCCCTACCTATTATAGTAAATCTCTCTCTACACCATCAAGATCCCTCACTCGATCCTCAAAATATTTGTAATGGCACTCTCAATTTTTGAGAGTACCATACTGCAATAAAAAACATCAACATTGCACATCATCAGTTTATCATAATCATCAAATCATAAAATCATCAAAATCAAGGTAAAATTTCAAAATAATAAGCAAAAAACACAAATTCATGTGTCCTCTATGAATTTGCTAGAGTTTCTATGAATTCTTTGGGGACACCACAAATTCTTTGTCTCAATAGCATCATATGAATTTGTGAATTTTCTAGGGTTTTACAAATTTGTGAAACCCTTATGAAGTGAATTCCTCGGATCCAAATTCATCACACAACCATAAATTCGCTTTGATGATCACATGGTGAAAAATCCAATGTGATATCTAGATAAAATTACAAAAAACCAAAAATAGAATACAAATCTAAGGAAAAATGATGATTTCATACTTACCCAGATCCTCATCACCACTCCATTACCACCATTTCACACATAATTTGATCTATGAGTAGGAAGAGTCATTTTCTCCAGAGCAAAAACCAAAAAACTACAAAGTAAAAATGAATTAGAGTTTTACCCTACACCCCGTTTTAACCCCCCCCCCCCCCAAATTTTTTTTTTTCATTTTCAACTTTGTTTCTTTGCCATCAGCTATTTCAAGTTCAATTAGGAATATGGAATTCCTTATGGAACTCGAGGGGGCACCCTAATCATAAAATTAATAATTTTTTATACACATCGATTTGCATGCCAAAATAATAATAATAATAAAATTTAAAGGTAAAACACACAAACCATCTGTCTAAATTTGTCCACCCCTTTTTTCGCCTACATCAATCATTTTTCATCCTCCTCAAAAGTGTCTACATATTTATTTGATGCATTTATTGCTTATAAATGCGTCAAAGAGAGGGTGAAATATAGCCAAAGAATTTTTACCCATGTCATAATTCTCTAACCCCTAACACACATAATCCTACCCCTCATCAACCCACATTTTTTCTCGCACTATCGAAACCGCTTGCTAACCCCCATGTGCTTTTTTAGCTAATTTCTAGAAAATTTATGGCCTTTAAATTTAGACTACAAATTCACTGAAATAGCAAACCCACCAACCGCCTGGATGTCATTTCGATTTGGCCTAAATCAGGCATAACAACCCATCTTCCATGAAACCGTAGCCTCCATTTTTAGGCTACGAATTCGCTCAGATTGGGAATTTTTCTAATTTGCCTAACAAATCCAAACTACCACCTTGAATCACACATTTTTTGTTATCCTAAAATGATTAAAGTCTTTAAAAGCACTTTGCCTCCCAAATGAGGCTAATGGTGAATTGAGTAAATTTTGGGTAAACTAAGGAGAAATTATATTTTGATTGAGAGAAGCTAAGAACTGAGAGCTTTGATGCAGATTGAATGTTAGATGTAGGTTCCTTGCTAATTGGAGAACACTTTTGGAGATCATCTTACTGCTGACAGATCCATATTGCTACCATCACCATTGCAACACCATATGATTGAATTTACAATACTTCCACTATGAGCAAATTATTTTACATTTATCTTGATATCTACACTTCATTTCCATTTGCATTTCATATTTACCACATCTAGTGAATTCATAGGAAGATCTACGGATTCACTTATAGGTCACAAATTCTCTTATAGGTCATGAATTCACATAGCTACACGCTTGGGGATAAATTTTTATTTCCAAATCTATTATTTCATTTTCATATTGCATCTTGATCATCCTACATTTCACAGTATTCTAATTTATGCACTATTTTTGTTATTTTATTTCAATCTTTCATTTATTTGCAATAGATCTATGATTTCCATATTTTTATGCACTATTTATTTTATTTCATTTCATTATTTTTATGTATGGTTTGCTAAAAGAACCAACCACATCGCTAAGATCAACCTTACAGTGGCCTAAGTATATCCCCAATTACTGATTGCAATTTCTAGTTTTTTTGTGCAACTATTGCAGGTGTTCCCGTGAATTCGTGCTCAAAGTTATGAATTCACTCACAAATCATAAATTTTCTTTCAAGCGGTGAATTTTCCAGATAGGCCATGAAATCACTTGGACCAACCATTCGATTTAGGTAGATGCCCAATCCAATTTGATCCAATTCCATTTTTCTGCTTTTTATCAATTTTATATGTGTTTTGTTCATAGATTATCATGAAAAACATAAAAGGTATCAAAAAAGAAATGAAATTACAATACATGTAACTTAGAAGAATTGTTCATTGTGTGTTATTTTCAAGGAAAATTAAAGTGCATATAGCTTAGATCTAGTTGCATTTGACCTAAACCTAGGTGTTTGTAAACCGAAAGAACACATCAAACATACACCTTGGACAGACTTAGAAGTGGTCTTAAAACACTTCTTGGTGAACCCCGGATCTACCCAACCATCACCAAAGGAGGTATATCACCATATATCCCTCACATCAAGGTGTACACTTCAAATGACCCATCCCATTCTAGGCATAGATTCCTTTGCCTAAGAAAAAAGGGTGTGAAATTTGTAGCCTACACTTTTGAATACTATTTACATGCAATAATTGATGATGGTAAAGATAGTTTTATAATACCTATAGATATTGGTAGCATAATGTATATGGAAATGCTTACACTTAAGATTCACAAAGAAGAAAATATAAAAAACAAAAAGAGTTGATTGAATTCCTTGAGAAGAAAGTGAAAATTGATAAATCATTTCTAGAAAAAAAGTTTCATTCTTCATTATACGAAAGGATGAGTTGGTTTAGAATTTATCAAAGGATGGTGGATACTCAATAAAGTTGGGATATGAGGGTTTAGAACAATCAAAATTTCCCTCTCCTAAATATTTTCCTTGAAAGAACGTTTGGTCATTAGAGGCTCTCCCTAAGGCCTCAATATTTATTTGGTTAGCAGTTCAAAGTAAGATTCTTATGGGAGAGAGTCTACAAAGAAGAGGATATTATGGACCCTTCAGATGTGCCTTGTGTGAGAAGGATTTAGAAATGTTAGACCATTTACTTATTCATTGTTTGTTTGCTCACACTATTTGGGGTTATTTTTTTTAAATATTAAATTATATTTGGTAGCTCTATCAACATTGAAAGAGTTGATAAAATTTTGGATAAATAATTTAAAGCTAAAGAATTATGTATTCTTTAGAGGATTGGACCTACCTTTATTTGTTGTAATTTATGGCTTGAAAGGAATAATAGAATTTTTAAAAATTAATATCAAAATCATGCCCAAGTTTGGAACCATATTAGTGCCTCTCTTGCAAAATGTCTACAAATTTGGTGATCATCATGGGATGTCTCAATTACAGAAAAAAGAGGTGCTAATAATTTGGCTATAGGATTTGAAAACACATGGAAGAGTCATCTATGATAACAGAATTAAAACAAAGGATCTACTTCGATCTCTGCTACATCAAGAAGCCCTACCTATTATAGTAAATCTCTCTCTTCACCATCAAGATCCCTTAATTGATACTCAAAATATTTACAATTGCACTCTCAATTTTTGAGAGTACCATACTGCAATAAAAAACATCAACATTGCACATCATCAGTTTATCATAATTATCAAATCATAAAATCATCAAAATCAAGGTAAAATTTCAAAATAATAAGCAAAAAGCACAAATTCATGAGTCTATGAATTTGCTAGATTTTCTACGAATTTTCTGGGGACACCACCAATTCGTTGTCTCAATAGCATCATATGAATTTGTGAATTTGCTAGGGTTTTACAAATTTTTGAAACCCTTATGAAGTGAATTCCTGGGATGCAAATTCATCACACAACCACAAATTCGCTTTGATGATCGCGTGGTGAAAAATCCAATGTGATATCTGGATAAAATTACAAAAAACCAAAAATAAAACACAAATCTAAGGAAAAATGATGATTTCATGCTTACCCGGATCCTCATCGCCACTCCATTACCGCAATTTCACACATAATTTGATCTGAGTAGGAAGAGCCATTTTATCTAGAGCCAAAACCAAAAAACTACAAAGTAAAAATGAACTAGGGTTTTACCCCACCCCCCATTTTAACCCCCCCCCTCACTTTTTTACATTTTCAACTTTGTTTCTTTGCCATCAACTATTTTGAGTTCCATTAGGAATATGGAATTCCTTATGGAACTCGAGGGAGCACCCTAATCAAAAAATTAATAATTTTTTATACACATCGATTTGCATGCCATAATAATAATAATAATAATAATAATAATAATAAATTTTAAAGGTAAAACACACAAACCATCTATCTAAAATTGTCCACCCCTTTTTTTGCCTACGCCAGTCATTTGTCATCCTCCTCAGAAGTGTCTACGTCTTTCTTTGATGCATTTATTGCTTATAAATGAGTCAAAGATAGGGTGCAATGTAGCCAAATAATTTTGACCCATGTCATAATTCTCTAACCCCTAACACACATAATCCTACCCCTCATCAACCCACATTTTTTCTTGCACAGTCGAAACCGCTTGCTAACCCCCATGTGATTGTTTAGCTCATTTCTAGAAAATTTGTGGCCCTTAAATTTAGACTACAAATTCACTAAAATAGCAAACCCACCAACCACATGGATTTCATTTCGATTTGGCCTAAATCAGGCATAACAATCCTCCTTCCATGAATCCGCAACCTCCATTTTTATGCTATGAATTCGCTCAGATTGGGAATTTTTCCAATTTTCCTAACAAATCCAAACTACCACCTTGAATCATACATTTTTTTGTTATCCTACAATGATCAAAGTCTTTAAAAGCACTTTGCCTCCCAAATGAGGCTAGTGGTGAATTGAGCAATTTTTGGGTAAACTAAGGAGAAATTGTATTTTGATTGAGAGAAGCTAAGAACTGAGAGCTTTGATGCAGGTTGAAGTTAGACATAGGTTCCTTTCTAATTGGAGAACACTTTTGGAGATCATCTTACTGCTGATAGATCCATATTGCTACCATCACCATTGCAACACCACATGATCGAATTTGCAATACTTCCAATGTGAGAAAATTATTTTACATTTATCTTGATATCTACACTTCATTTCCTACATTTGCATTTCATATTTAGCACATCTAGTGAATTCATAGGAAGATAAACGAATTCACTTATAGGTCATGAATTCTCTTGTAGGTCATGAATTCACATAGCTACACGCTTAGGGATAAATTTTTACTTCCAAATCTATTGTTTCATTTTCATATTACATCTTGATCATCCTGCATTTCACAGTATTCTAATTTATGCACTATTTTTATTATTTTATTTCAGTATTTCATTTATTTGCAATAGATCTATGATTTCCATATTTTTATGCACTATTTCTTTTATTTAATTTCATTATTTTTATGTATGGTTTGCTAAAAGAACTAATCACATCGCTAAGATCAACCTTACAGTGGCCTAAGTATATCCCCAATTACTGATTGCAATTTCTAGTGTTTTTGTTCAACTATTGCAGGTGTTCCCATGAATTCGTGCTCAAAGCTATGAATTTACTCACAAATCATAAATTTCTTGCAAGCGGTAAATTATTTAGATAGGCCATGAAATCACTTGGACCAGCAATTTGGTTTAGGTAGGTGCCCAATCCAATTTGATCCAATTCCATTTGTCTGCTTTTTATCAATTTTATATATGTTTTGTTCATAGATCATCATGAAAAACATAAAAGGTATCAAAAAATAAATGAAATTACAATACATGTAACTTAGAAGAATTTTTCATTGTGTGTTATTTGAATGGAAAATTAAAGTGCATATAGCTTAGATATAGTTGCATTTGACCTAAACCTGGGTGTTTGTAAACTGAAAGAAACACATCAAACATACACCTTGGCCAGACTTAGAAGTGGTCTTAAAACACTTCTTGGTGAACCCCAGATCTACCCAACCATCAACAAAGGAGGTATATCACCATATACCCCTCACATCAATGTGTACACTTCAAATGACCCATACGCATTCTAGGCATAGATCAATTTTCCTAATAAAAAAGGGGTGTGAAATTTGTAGCCTACACTTTTGAATACTATTTACATGCAATAATTGATGATGGTAAAGATATTTTTATAATACATCTTGATATTGGTAGCATAATGTATATGGAATTGCTCACACTTAAGTTTCATAAAGAAGAAAATATGAAACAAAAAGAGTTGATTGAATCCCTTGAGAAGAAAGTGAAAATTGATGAATCATTTCTAGAAAAAATATTTCATTCTTCATTATACGAAAGGATGAGTTGGTTTAGAATTTATCAAAGGATAGTGGATACTCAATCAAGTTGGAATATGAGTATTTAGAACAATCAAAATTTCCTTCTCCTAAAATTTTCCTTGAAATAACGTTTGGTCATTAGAGGCTCTCCCTAAGGCCTCAACATTTCTTTGGTTAGCGGTTCAAAGTAAGATTCTTATGGGAGAGAGTCTACAAAGAAGAGGATATTATGGACCCTTCATATGTGCCTTGTGTGAGAAGGATTTAGAAATTTCAGACCATTTACTTCTTAATTATTTATTTGCTCACACTATTTGGGGTTATTTTTTAAATAATATTAATTGTTATTTGGTAGCTCTATCAACATTGAAAGAGTTGATAAAATTTTGGATAAATATTTTAAAGCTAAAGGATTATGTATTCTTTAGAGGATTGGCCCTGCCTTTATTTTTTGTAATTTATGGATTGAAAGGAATAATAGATTTTTTAAAAATAAATATCAAAATCATGCCCAAGTTTGGAACCATATTAGTGCCTCTCTTGTAGAATGTCTAAAAATATGGTGCTCATCATGGGAAGTCTCAATTATAGAAAAATAGGTGCTAATAATTTGGCTACAGGATTTGAACATACATGGAAGAGTCATCTATGATAACAGAATTAAAATAAAGGATATAACTCAATCTCTGCTACATCAAGAAGCCCTACCTATTGTAGTAAATCTCTCTCTACACCATCAAGATCCCTCACTTGATCCTCAAAATACTTGCAATGGCACTCTCAATTTTTGAGAGTACCATACTACAATAAAAATATCAACATTACACATCATCAATTTATCATAATTATCAAATCATAAAATCATCAAAATCAAGGTAAAATTTCAAAATAATAAGCAAAAAGCACAAATTCATGAGTCCTCTCTGAAATTTCTAGAGTTTCTACGAATTCGTTGGGGACACCACGAATTCGTTGTCTCAATAGCTTCATATGAATTTGTGAATTTTCTAGGGTTTTACAAATTTTTGAAACCCTTATGAAGTTAATTCCTGGGATGCAAATTCATCACACAACCACAAATTCGTTTTGATGACCGCATGGTGAAAAATCGAATGTGATATTTGGATAAAATTACAAAAAACCAAAAATAAAACACATATCTAAGGAAAAAGGATGATTTCATGCTTACCCGGATCCTCATCGCCACTCCATTACTGTCATTTCACACATAATTTGATTTGAGTAGGAAGAGCCATTTTCTCTAGAGCCAAAACCAAAAAACTACAAAGTAAAAATGAACTAGGGTTTTACCCCACCCTCCGTTTTAACCCCCCCCACCACTTTTTTTAATTTTCAACTTTGTTTCTTTGCCATCAACTATTTTGAGTTCCATTAGGAATATGGAATTCCTTATGGAACTCGAGGGAGCACCCTAATCAGAAAATTAATAATTTTTTATACACATCGATTTGCATGCCAAAATAATAATAATAATAATAATAAATTTTAAAGGTAAAACACACAATTCATCTGTCTAGAATTGTCCACCCCTTTTTTTACCTATGTCAGTCATTTGTAATCCTCCTCAGAAGTGTCTACATATTTCTTTGATGCATATATTTCTTATAAATGCATCAAAGAGAGGGCGAAATGTAGCCAAAGAATTTTGACCCATGTCATAATTCTCTAACCGCTAACACACGTAATCCCACCCCTCATCAACCCATATTTTTTCTCGCACTCTCAAAGCCGCTTCCTACCCTCGTGTGCTTTTTTAGCTCATTTCTAGAAAATTTGTGGCCTTTAAATTTAGACTACAAATTCACTGAAATAGAAAACCCACCAACTGCCTGGATGTCATTTTGATTTGGCCTAAATCAGGCATAACAACCCACCTTCCATGAATCCACATCCTCCATTTTTAGGCTACAAATTTGATCATATTGGGAATTTTTCCAATTTGCCTAACAAATCCAAACTACCACCTTGAATCACACATTTTTTGTTATCCTACAATGATAAAAGTCTTTAAAAGCACTCTGCTTCCCAAATGAGGCTAATGGTGAATTGAGCAAATTTTGGGTAAACTAAGGAGAAATTTTATTTTGATTGAGAGAAGCTAAGAACTGAGAGATTTGATGCATATTGAATGTTAGAAGTAGGTTCCTTGCTAATTGGAGAACACTTTTGGAGATCAGCTTACTGCTAATAGATCCATATTGCTACCATTACCATTGCAACACCAGACGATCAAATTTGTAATACTTCCACTGTGAGCAAAGTATTTTGCATTTATCTTGATATCTACACTTCATTTCCTACATTTGCATTTCATATTTAGCACATCTAGTGAATTCATAGGAATATCTACGAATTCACTTATAGGTCACGAATTCGCTTGTAGGTCATGAATTCACATAGCTACAGTCTTGGGGATAAATTTTTACTTCCAAATCTATTGTTTCATTTTCATATTGTATCTTGATCATCTTGCATTTCACAGTATTCTAATTTATGCACTATTTTTATTATTTTATTTTAGTCTTTAATTTATTTGCAATAGATCTATGATTTCCATATTTTTATGCACTATTTATTTTATTTCATTTCATTATTTTTATGTATGGTTTGCTAAAATAACCAACCGCATCGCTAATATCAACCTTACAGTGGCCTAAGTATATCCTCAATTACTGATTGCAATTTCTAGTGTTTTTTTGCAACTATTGCAGGTGTTCCCATGAATTCGTGCTCAAAGTTATGAATTCACTCGCAAATAATAAATTTTCTTGCAAGCGGTGAATTATTTAGATAGGCCATGAAATCACTTGGACTAGCCATTTGGTTTAGGTAGGTGCCCAATCCAATCTGATCCAATTCCATTTGTCTGCTTTTTATCAATTTTATATATGTTTTGTTCATAGATCATCATGAAAAACATAAAAAGTATCAAAAAAGAAATGAAATTACAATGCATGTAGCTTAGAATAATTGCTTATTGTGTGTTGTTTGCAAGGAAAATTAAAGTGCATATAGCTTAGATCTAGTTGCATTTGACCTAAACCTAGGTTTTTGTAAACTGAAAGAACACATCAAACATACACCTTGGCTAGACTTAGAAGTGGTCTTAAAACACTTCTTGGTGAACCCTAGATCTATCCAACCATCACCAAAGGAGGTATATCACCAGATACCCCTCACATCGAGGTGTAGACTTCAAATGACCCATCCTCCTTCTAGACATAGATCCATTTGCCTAAGGGAAAGGGGTGTGAAATTTGTAGCCTACACTTTTGAATACTATTTACATGCAATAATTGATGATGGTAAAGATAGTTTTATAATACCTCTAGATATTGGTAGCATAATGTATATGGAAATGCTTACACTTAAGATTCACAAAGAAGAAAATATGAAATAAAAAGAGTTGATTGAATTCCTTGAGAAGAAAGTGAAAATTGATAAATCATTTCTAGAAAAAAAGTTTCATTCTTCATTATACGAAAGGATGAGTTGGTTTAAATTTTATCAAAGTATGGTGGATACTCAATCAAGTTGGGATATGAGGATTTAGAACAATCAAAATTTCCTTCTCCTAAATATTTTCCTTGAAAGAATGTTTGGTCATTAGAGGCTCTCCCTAAGGCCTCAACATTTCTTTGGTTAGAAATTCAAAGTAAGATTCTTATGGGAGACCCAGGTATTGTAGGTGATTTGAAGAAGAGAGGGCAATCCTCCAAGGGAGGTCCCAGGTTCAAATCTCCACCCTACCAAAAAACTGAATTGGGTATCCAAAATCCAATTGATAATGTTGGTGCGGGCAGGGTCGGGTGCGACTCCCGGGTGACTTTGACGGTGTAGAACCCTCTGTTCATGGTCTCTCAGACCAAGGCGGCCCCCAAAGGGTTTTTCACTATATATATATATATATATATATATATATATATATATATATATATATATATATATATATATATATATATATATATATATATATATATAGGAGAGAGTCTACAAAGAAGAGGATGTTATGGAACCTTCAGATGTACCTTGTGTGAGAAGGATTTAGAAATGTCAGCCCATTTAATTCTTCATTGTTTGTTTGCTCACACTATTTGGGGTTATTTTTTGAAAAAATATTAAATTATATTTGGTAGCTCTATCAACATTGAAAGAGTTGATAAAATTTTGGATAAATAATTTTAAAGCTAAAGTATTATGTATTCTTTAGAGGATTGGCCCTGCCTTTATTTGTTGTAATTTATGGCTTGAAAGGAATAATAGAATTAAAAAAAATAAATATCAAAATCATGCCCAAGTTTGGAACCATATTAGTGCCTCTCTTGAAGAATGTCTACAAATTTGGTGCTCATCATGGGAAGTTTCAATTACAAAAAAAGAGGTGCTAATAATTTGGCCACAGGATTTGAACATACATGGAAGAGTCATCTATGATAACAGAATTAAAACAAAGGATCTACTTCGATCTATGGTAAAATGAAAATATCCAAAAATTGGGTTTATCAAAAATAATTTTGATGTTGCTTCTAAAGGAAACTAGGAAAATCTAGTGGAGGTGATGTTTTTAGAAATAGTAAAGGCAAAATTCTCCTCACTTATTCAGAATCATATGGAACTTTAAATAATAACTATGCAGAGGCTAGGGCACTTCTTACAAGGATTAAAATTGTAGCAAAAAATGATGGAAATATATTTCAATTGAGGGGGACTCACAAATTATCATTAATGCTATTAACAAAAATGGATGTGGATATTGGATAAAAAATAATATTATTTTTGATGTCCATCATCTATTAGTAGAGGCATTCTCCTAGAAGTGTGAGCATATTTATAGAGAAGTAAAATGAGTAGCAGATAAATTAGTAGATTATGGTATTGGTCTTCATCCCGCGAAATTCAAATTAGAAGACAATTGGCCAAGTGAGATTTTATGTCTTAATAAAAATGATGTCAAGGAGTTGATTGTGGAAACATAGAACTTTGAGGAATTTGAAGAATATATTTAAGATAAAAAAGAAATGAAAACTGTGATAAAAATGTATGCTACAAAAAATATAATATTTTTGTATTTTTATGGGAGTGGCCCCCATCAAAAGCCATATATAACCTATTACAAAAAATATTGATATTCTAAGTTCGTCTAACTTAGGAATCTATTATGATGCTTTAAGTGAATGTTTAGAATTTACTATACATGAAAAGAAAGAATCATATGATTCTAAGGACAAAGGCAAAGAAATATTCTTATACAAGAATCTGATGACAATAAGAGAATTAAAGAGACTTATAATCTTGAAGCTACAAAGATTGAAGAATACAAACATGATGAAGACAAAACCAAGAAAGAGGAAGATGAATTTTATGGAACTCAAGTAGAATACCACATGCATTGCAAGGTCACTTGAAGATTGAAGATCAATATGAAGACCATTATTGAATACTAAAGTCTTCAATAACCAAATAATGTAATACAGGGGGGTGTTGGAGTATATTAAATTATTTGGTACATGCTTTTGTACCCCCATGATACCTTCATGGTAAAATTGTAAATAATTGTTAGGGTTGAGTCATAGTTTAGATTGTGAGTTATATTTCCCTTTATGTAAGTGTGAACACACAGGAAATACACAAGTGTCATGTAAATTTGTAATGTGTAGGAAATGCACAAGTGCCATGTGAGTTAGTGTGCAAGTGTAGTTTGAGTCTATGTGCACAAATGTCTTATATGTAAGTGTGTAAATATGTAATGTAAAGATATGCACAAGTATCTTAGAATAGAGTGTGCAAGTTATAGGAGTGTAAGAGTCATGTATCTGTGTGCATACAATATAGTGTCAAGTGTTCATCAAGTATGCAAGTGTCATATAGAGAAGCCAAAAGTCATGAGACTTGGTTTATGGAAAGGAATAGTAAAGTATCCTAAGAGTCATTCTACTATGGAAATATATTCCATATGGATATTTCATATCATATCAAGATATATCACATTACAGAGAAGAGCAAGTTCTTATCATATATGTAAGAGGAAAAGGAGTAATAAAGATTGCATACATTTTGAGCAATTAATATTGTAAGTTGTTCTACATGCTTAGCACATGTATGATTCAGGCTATTTACATTCATATTTTTTATTATTGAATGTTATTTGATATATTATTAGACTTGATTTACATATTAATGGCTCATGTTATTTTTCTCATAGTATTATCTTGACCTTATTGTGGCTATATTATATTTGATCCTATGATATTTAACCTATAATATTTATAGTAGTATTAAGGCTTAAAAAGCCATCAGGATATAGATAAGAATACTGATGAGTGGTAGGATAAGGATAGGATGGATGTGGAGGTTGGGGGCATAAGCTACATGGGTCACATGGGGATGAGAAGGTGGTGGTTGATGCTATGAAGGATATAGGGTTGGGACAGGATGAGGAGAGGAAATATGTTGATAAGGTGATAACATACCATAAAATGGGTTTGGGATGATGAAGGTTGTTTTCAGATGGAAGAAGGTGGATTGGGAAGCTAAAACTATGAAGGTGGCCATGGATAAGGAGTAGGTGGAGGTTGCTAAGAAGGTGAAGCAGTAGGTGGGGTAGGAGTCTAAGAATGAGGTTGTGTGTGTTAGCTTTTGATGCTTAATACTTAAAGCAAAATAATTACAAGATATAAAATAAAGTTGCTATATAAAATAAATGATAATGGTAAAATTCTAATCATGCAAAACTCATAAATAACTTATGCAACAACTCATAAAATGGTCATTACCAAATGCTCGTGAAAATAGTATCTTGATATTTAATAAAGATCTCAAATACACCATACTTCCACACACTATCACTCTACATTGTGTCACACACACGCACACATAGACACATATATAATGGAATGTTACTCTTCATATGGAGTACTTTGGCCTTAACTCCTCTTGAGACTCTTCACTTTCCTAATCTAAGGACACATGTACACTCTTATATAAAGTACAGTTGTGCACATCTACACTCATCATACATGCACACTTAACTACAAAACACTTGTGCATTTCCTACACATTATTATATTACATAAAGTAAATACTCACTCTCTAATCTAAGAAACACTCCTAATCTAAAGATGTACCCAATGTGGTACATTATCATGTACAAAATAATATAATATACTCCAACAGTGTAAAATAGGTCGATGGATTAGAAGAAGATGGAGAAATATGTGGGATAGAAAGGAGAGGTTGATAAGGTAGTGTAGCACCCTAAAATTGGCACGATTAAACCTTAGTAAAAATATAAAAATTCAAATTTTAACCTCAAACTGCCCGTTAACTACCTGTTACCTACTTTCCTCATTTTTTGTGCCATTTTAGGATTTGTTTTGACCGTTGGACGATATCGTCACAGATTAGACAAAATCGTCCCAGATCTGACGAATTCGTCTGGAACAGAACGTCCAGACGATTTCGTCCCAAAATTGAATATTCATACTTAGCTTATGTTCCAAAAGCTCCTCTAACCTGGGTAGAAAGCGTGTCTACGTAGTTAGAATCTCCCCCGTTGGAGATCTCCCAAATTGGGATGATCTCCAACCTCCTAACCTCTCCCTAATCCTATATAAACTAAGATTTTCTCAATTTATCCCCTTGAATTTCTGCCTGAAACTCTGATTAAACCCCCTGAACTTCCACGCACCTCAAAGCATCCTCACACCATAATTTGCATTATGTATTTCATGTTTTCTTGCAGGAACTTTACTGTTTTTCAGTCGAAGCTAGCTCTGATCGTCATAATCGATTTTGGATGATTTCAGACGATCATGTCGAGGAGCGCAGATGATCTCGTATGATTGGAGGTGATCCCAACTGTAGTCTAGATTGGGGGCAATCAAAGTCCAGAGTTTGCATCTCTTTATTATTTTCTGCATTCCTTTATACATTATCTTAGTTATTATATTTATTCATCTTGGAGTTCACCTCATTTAGCATAACCGCATGATAAAGTTAAAATCAATCATTAAATCTACTGTATTTTTCTTATTTGTTATTTGAATCTATTATTTAGGCATGTTTGTTGTTATTTCTGCCATTCTCATTTGCTTCTGCAGTTGCATATTTGATATTTTGTATCTATTTTTGTGATTGTAGGTTTCTGATGAATTCGTTTGACGAATTCGTCAGATCTTAGACGATTCCGTCTGATCTCAGATGATCGACTGTGATTTGAGACGATTCTATGAAATTTCAGATGATTATGTACGAGTTGAGATGATCTGGACTGCTACAAAACTCATAATCTTCATCAAACATCTGGAATCAGGTATGTTCTATCCCATTCGGCACATTCTCTATGTTTAGCATTTATTCATATTTTTTGTATCCATAAAAATCAGCATTGGCATATAGAATAGTTTAGATTCATCTTGGCCAAACCTAGGAATTGAATGATTAAAGTAAAAAATGAACACATCAAACCCACTATCAACCTAGGTGTGGAAACTACCACTCAAAATTTTCCTGGTGAACCCACCATCCATCGAAAATTCACCCTTATACCCCTCCCCCGAGAGGCGGGACCTTCAAAGGGCCTCTCAGTCCGAGGTATTGTCCCATCCTTCTTGCATCCCCCTTTCGGGCGCAGATCCTATAGCCTGAAGGTAAGGATGCAAAAAATTTGGAGTGATACATTTTGGTGAACCCGACGTGAAAAACTAAAAACCTTTCAAAAACAATAAAAAAAAAAACAAAAAAAAAGCAAAACATAAATGCATTTAGAATCAAAGATTGCATATCATATTTAGATGGTAGATTATAATAAAAGACGAGTTGTCACCATTAATGTTCAAAATCAATTAGCATCCATAGAGATTAATTCTTTGCTTAGAGTATCTCAAACATATAGAGTCCCACCTTTATGGGACGAGCTTAATAGGAGATTGAATCTCATTTCATCTAGAGCAACCGAACTTAGGCAAATCAAGAGGTTTGTCCTAGATAGAATCTTGGATCCCGATCAAGTGACCTTGTATCATGAGCTTCAGAGAGCTTGCCATAGGTGGTTAGCAGATAAAAGAGCCCTTATGTCTTCTGAATTGTACACCTTTGATGAATACCTCGATAATGCATTTGTAGTACATAAATTTTTGTCTCATATAAAGGACCAAGAGGTCGTTCTTACAGATAGACAAAGATGGAATAGAGTTCCTAGAGCTATGTTATATCGAGAGTATTGCCATGAGATCTATTTTTACAAGACAGAGTTTGAAACAGATAATATCACTATAGCACACTTTATCAAGTTCTTGAAAAACCATTTCCAATTTGAAGAGGAGCATTTCATGACTCCTGATGAACTTGATCCTATCAATGACATCTATAAACTATTTATAGAAAACTAAGCTATTCTTTTATTATTTTTATTTCTTGCATTTAGTGTGTTGTTTATTGTCTTTATAAGCATAAAAAATAAACAATAAATAAATAAAATAAAAAACAAATAAAAATCATAACAAAAATCAAAATATTTTCTTTTAAGCATCATAGTAGGTATATAATTAAAATATATACCTCCCAAATTTGTTGCAAATATATTAATATATATTTTCTAAAATCTAAATTTAAACATAATGACTAGAATCAGGAATGGAAAACATACTGAAGTAGAAGAAAATTGGTTAAAAAAACAAGAAAATAACCTAGATGTCCTTCCTGAAGACCCAATTCATGAAGAAGGAACCTTCGATCAACAGGAAGAAAAATTTGCTGTACAAAATGAACAAAAATAAAATGATAGAGAGGAAGGATCCTCATCCCCTAAAATATCTCCAGAAGGAGCTGTTACTTTTGAGAACATGGAACATTTCTGTAAGTTCCTCAATACTAACATTGTCACTCTTAATAGATCAGTTCATATGGACAAAGATCAAATTAGTGACACTCAAGAAACCCTAGAAGACATATATCACACACACACTAATCCCTTGTCCTTCGTTGATCAAGAAAGTGATCAATCTGGACCATCTAATTTGGATATGGCCGCTATAATCCAGAACATGCAACAACAAAAGGTTACCCAACCACCTAGAGTACTTGTTACTAAGCCTAGGGTTATTCCCACACAAAAGAAACCTTCATTCACTGCTCTATTTTGCCAAGCTATTGATCAATATACCTCAAATCAACAAAAGCCTAAAACAAAACCAAATACCAATTTTCAACAATCTGGGATACAACATAATGCTACAACAAATGTTCTTCATAATACTCGTCCTACCAACCATTTGCATAACAATAATATAGCATCTAATCCTTACGTCATGCCAGCATACGCTCACAAATCCCATGCTCATGTATCACCGAACCAATATGGTGGACAAACTGATAATCTAGAAGCCATGGTGAAACAGTTAGTCTCCCGCATGGACCAGATAGATCCCTATCATCCCTCGTACAATTATCGAGAGATGTGTAGTCAGCCTCTAGATCCTATAGTTGTAGCACAACCATATCCCAAACACTTTCCTATGCCTGTCCTACCTATATACAAAGGAACCGAAGATCCCATAGAGCATCTTCGTATGTTTAGGATAGCATGTCATGATATATCACATGATGACTTGTTATTACTAAAGATGTTCCAAAAAAGTTTAGGAGGGATGGCATTGGAGTGGTATTATAAACTACCCACTCATTCTTTGAGGAATTTCTAAGAAACCGCCGAGTCTTTTGTGCATCAATTTAGTGCCTATATCGAAAGGCATGTAACCATTAAAGATTTTTACAACCTAAAACAAGACAAAGATGAATGTTTTGCTGACTTCTTAGCTCGATGGAGGCAGTTGATAGGAAAATTACACTTTGTGTTACCTTATCGAGAAATGTTGGATATCTTTATCAATAATTTACAAGAACAAATATCCTATGAATAATCAACTGCTACCTTGACCACCTTCGATCAAGCTATAGATTTAGATCGAAGAGTGGAAGATGCTCTTGTTAGGAGAGGTCAAATTAAAAAGAAAGATGATGAGAAAACATCCAAAAATCAATATAAAAATAAACAAGTTGTGGGTGATGGAGTTACTGATAGTAGAAATATTGCCAATGTTAATAATACAAAAACAACAGAGAAGTTCATATTGAAACCTCCTGATAAACCATCCCAAGAATTTACTAGGTTAAATCAACCTTTATCAACCATTCTCCTGCAACTATTAGCACGAGGTTTGATCCAATTACAAAATATCCGGGAACCTGATCCAACTATACCCGGATACAGAGATGATTTAAATTGTGATTTCCATAGAGGGCTTGGACATGCTACCAACTCTTGTAAAATATTAAAACATAAAATACAAGACCTGATTGATAACAATGAGATGGAGGTGCAAGCCTTTCAACCTAAACAAAATCCTTCTAATAATGCTCAAAAGAACATCCCCCAAAATCAGAATCGACATGCCAATCAATCATTGGACATATTTCAACATCCTTTACCAAAGCATGGTAAAGAGGTGGCTAATCAAATTTAGCATCATAATGTTCCCCCTCCTACCCGATATGTAGGAACTATTAGTGGACAATTACCTGTTCACGATTCGCAAGTCTTTGACACAACTTTATCCATGGTTATGACCAGACCTCTATATAATATGCGTACCCCTGATCTTAGTGATACCAAATATGAGACTAAAAGTGACATGGAAATCACCCCAAATCAATCAAATAGTTTTGAAGATGAATTAGATCCTGTTCAACCTATCACAAGTTCTATGGTTCCAGAAGAACCATTTCCTAGAAGAGTCACTACTAGACCATCTTCTCACCAAATACTTTCTAATGAACAAGTCATAAACACTATACCAAGACCTATTCATCATCCGTAAAATAATATTGTAGGTACCATCGGAGCCGTTACTAGACAACAGGCTCAAAACTCTCAACAAGATCAAACTCAGAACGATGGATCAGCTCCATTTGTTTTGAAAAATCCCAGTAAAGGGAATTATGTGCCTAATGTTCAACTTAAGCCTCCCTATAATATTAATGAACAATTATCAAATACTATAGCTAGAATTTCCCTTTTGGATCTTTTAAGGTCTTCTCCTACCCATAGGGATGAATTAATGCTCACATTAAGCCAAATGATGGTACCACAAAATATTCAACCTGAAGCCATGTCCAATACTATCATAACTCGAGAAGTCGATTGTATTGACTTCCGAGATAGACATATACCACAACATAGTTTGCATAAGGATAACCCCTTATATATTACTGCCCTAATTGGGGATGTAGCAGTTAAACGAGTCTTGATTGATAATGGTTCATCTTTAAACATATGCACTTTTGAATTCTACCAAAGATTTGGGTTTAGAAGTGACGAAATGAAAAGAACTGATATGATTATAAAAACATTCAATGACGAAACACAAGAAATGTGTGGAGTTATTACTATCCCTTTACAAGTTGGTCCTAGAACCTTAGACACGACCATGTTTATTGTACATTGCCCTGCATCGTACAATATACTTTTGGGTCGCCCTTGGATCAACGCGATGCGAGCTATTCCCTCCACTTTACATCAATGTGTAAAATTCAAATTTAAAAATCATTTGGTTACCATTCATGGTGATCCTAGACCCTTTGATATGTGTGCTTTGGCAGAACCTATTGGAGTTCAGTTTTGTCTTGCTCTGTCATCCACACATCCTAATTCTCATCACCCACCCAAACGTGTGAAGCACACACCCATAACATCATCTACTCTTTCAACTACACCTCTACATATAACTCAACCATCTTCTGAACAAACCACATTAGGACCTCGAAAAGATCTTAAAACTACAACTAACGCTTCTTTTTTTACTCCTATAACTTCCATACCTATAGACTCATCCATCGATATCTCTATAACATCTACATCCACTACAAACATTCTTTCCACATCCGACGATGTAGGAAATGTTCCTTCTACCTCTTATGCTCTTACTAATGAGCTCTTACCCGATTTATCTAAAATTCTTATATCAGAAAAAACAAACATTGCCATGCAAGATTCCCTTATTTTAAATAAACTCCCACCCTCTCCTTGTACCTTGGGCCTCCATAGCCTATAGGAAGTATTTACAAAGTTAGGATGTGTGCTTTTATTTATAAGGGATATGACTGGGGAAGAATACCTAGAAACATCAAGACACATTGTGATGGATATGCTAGATGCTATTTTGCTAATGAGTATATTAAAGCTAAGCCTATAATGCTTAAATTGGGATATAAAGGGAAAGGTTTGGGACCTTTCCATAATGGTATGAAAGAACCTTTTGAGGTAGAACCGTGGCCTTCCCGATGTGGTGTGGGCCTATTTCCTAGTAAAGGTCAGCCTTTCCCATTCGAGGATAATGACCACCTCATATGTGACCAAGATTATCTGGATAAACATGATGTCTTGCATTTAATGAATGAGCCTCTTACATGTAATATGTTATCCATAGCTTACCCTAAGATGATTTTTGAATCTGACGATGAGTTGGAGGGGGATATCTTTCATGATGTCTCCATTGAGGAATTTTTACATAACGGATTTTATTTCGATGGCTCTATACCTAGTATAGCCCATCTTGAGGCCACGGCTCCTCACGACGAATTATCCAAGCTAACCTTGGAAGAATTGCAAGAATTAGGCGTTTCACCCACCCCACCTAATTTTGAGAGAGATCTACATATGGAAGTAGAAAACATCATAAAAATTAACATTGGAACTAAAGATAACCCTCACATAATCAACATTGGATCAAAATTGAGTCAAGAAAAACAAGATAAATACATTGCATTCCTTAAACATTATGAAGATGTCTTTTCTTGGACATATGAAGATATGCTAGTATTAGACCCTTCTGTAGTTATGCATCACCTAGTAGTCCATCCGGATGCTAAAACTGTTAAACATAAACTTAGAAAAATGCATCCCAAAGTGGCCTTACTCGTCAAAGGAGAATTAGAAAAACTCTTAAATGTTATTTTTATACAAGACATCGATTATGCTGAATGGATCTTGAATGTAGTTCTAGTAACTAAGAAAGAAGCCACTAAAGTTAGGGTTTGCACAGACTTCAGAGATATTAATGCTGCATGCCCTAAGGATGATTTTCCTCTTCCCAATATGGATCAGATCATTGAATTTACTGTTGGAAGTGGAATAATATCCCTAATGGATGGATTTTTTGGTTATAATCAGATCAGGATAGCTCTTGAAGATCAGGCTAAAACAACCTTTATTACCCCTTGGGGAACCTTTTGTTGGAAAGTGATGCCATTTGGTTTAAAGAATGCAGGTGCAACTTTTCAATGCGCTATGACTTATATCTTTCATGATATGATGCATAATATTCTACATGATTATTTAGATGATATTATAGCTCGTTCCATCAAAGAAGATGATCATTTAAATGACTTGAGAAAAGTACTTGATCGGTTAAGGGAATATCTTATCCGAATAAATCCAACCAAATGTATATTCAGAGTTAATTTCGGTAAATTATTGGGGGTTATAGTTTCTTTACGTGGCATTTAAATTGACCCTCTCAAGATCGTGGCTATCACTGATATGCCCGCACCCACAAATATATCGGAATTACGAAGTCTACAAGGTAAGCTTCAGGCTATTCTCCATTTTATTGATAAGTTGGTAGACAAAACCAGACCTTTTATTAAGCTTCTTAAGAAATATGTCTCTTTTCATTGGGACGACGAATTTCAGGAAGCATTCGAACTCCTCAAACAATATCTCCTCAAACCATCGGTGATTTCCCCACCTAGATCTGATCGTCTATTTATTTTGACAATTTTTGCTTCCAATTTTTCCTTAGGAGCTATGTTAGCTCAACTTGACGATGAAAAGAAAGAACATGCTAATTATTACATTAGTAGAACTTTAATCAGTTATGAAACTCACTATACCATATTAGAGAAGTTACGTCTAGCAGTCATATTTTCTACACAGAAACTACGACATTATATGCTCAGCCAGAAAACATATGTTATTGCCAAATTCGACCCTTTTCGATATCTCATGAGTCGACCATACTTATCTGGTCGCACAACAAAGTGGGTTCTTGTGCTAAGTGAGTTTGAACTCATGTTTATAGGACAAAAGTTTGTTAAGGGTCAAATCATAGCAGATCAATTAGTTGTTGCACCCTTAGAGTCTACCCATCCCCTCATCATTGAGTTTCTCGATGAATGCCTTAAACTAGAGGCAAACCATCCAGAGCAATGGTCCCTATACTTTGATGGAGCCCGATGTATGAGTGGGGCTGGTGCAGGTATTATTTTAATATCTCCATAGAAACATCTTATACCTCTGTCCTTCAAACTAACATTTGCTTGCACCAATAATACTGCTGAATATGAGGCTCTAATCCTTGGATTACGAGCTGCCTTGGCACTGAAAATTAAAAATTTATTGGTTTTCGATGATTCTCAACTTGTCATAAATCAAATCAATGATGTTTATTAGACCAGAGATGATAAATTACGCCCATATAAAGCATATTTCTTACAATTATTATCTTTGTTTAATCAAGTTACCTTGGAAGCTATTCCTCAAACTAGCAATCATGCGGCTGACGCTATGGCTACAGATGCATCTCTTTTGCCCTTGGAGTTAGATGACGAATATGCTACCATCATTATTCATCGACTCCAGGAACATGCTTTAAGAAAATCATGCTTAGAACCTTTGGATGTGTTTCTAATCAATGAAACTACTCCTGAACATTGGTACACTAATATATTTAATTTTCTTCAAAATGGGACCTTTCTTGAAGGTTGTACTAGCAACCAGCGTAGGTTATTACGTAGACGATCAAGTCGCTTTATGATTATTGGTAATACCTTGTATAGGAGATCTTTTGAAGGCATCTTACTGAGATGTTTAGATCTAGCAGAATCTAAATCAGCTTTGAGTGAAGCCCACAATGGATCTTGTGGGGGACATTTTAGTGGTAGTGCCATTGCTAAGAAGCTCCTTAGGATAGGATATTTTTGTCCTACCATGGAAAATGATGCACATAATTATGTGTGACATTGCGACAAGTGCCAGAAACATGCTGACCTTGTCCATGCGCCTGCACAATAACTGCAAGCTATTTCATCTCCTTGGCCCTTTTCAAAATGGGGCTTAGACATCATTGGAAAAATCAACCTTGTGTCATCCGATGGACACAAATTCATCATAACCGCCACTGAGTATTTCACGAAGTGGGTTGAAGCTATGCCTTTAGCTTCTTACACTAGAACCCAAGTTTCCAAATTTATTTTTAATCAAATTATTTGTAGGTTCAAAATTCTTGCAAATCTCATTTCAGATAATGGAACTTGTTTCAAAAATAAAGATGTCAAAAAATTATGTCAAAAATATAAAATTCAACATCATTGGTCCACTCCTTATTATCCTCAAGGTAATGGCCAAGTAGAAGCATCTAATAAAACACTAATTAAAATCCTCAAAAGACTGGTCAATAAATCTGGTCGAGATTGGCACATCCAATTATATCCGTCTTTGTGGGCTTATTGAACTAGCGTTCGTACCCCCACAGGCACTTCACCTTTTGTCTTGGTTTATGGTGTCGAAGCCATTTTTCCCTTTGAATTAGAAGTCCCTTCTTTAGCTCTACTACTTCAAGATACTGAAGTAGGAGATGAATATCATGCTAGCATATTTAGTCAGCTGGAACTCTTAGACGAAAAGTGCATCAATGCTTTGGAGCATCTTCGTGCCTACCAAAACAAGCTTAAACGAGCATACCTCAAGAAAGTTCATCAACGATCCTTTGAGATCGGCGACCTTGTCTTAAAAGAAAATAAAAAAATACTAATGCAACTAAAGACCTTAAAGGTAAATTTGAGCCCAACTGGCTTGGACCATATGTCATCACTGCTAAATTTGGATCGGGAGCATATCGATTAGCTACCTTAGATGGTAAATATCTTAAATAACCTATGAAAATTATGCATCTTAAGCATTATTATGCATAACATTTGGTCCTTTTTCATCATTTATATATATTGTGTATTTTGCATATTGTTTCATTTTAGTAAAATTTCAAAAAAAAAACAACAGTAATAGTATTTCTTCTTGCAATTCGTCAATCAAAATCAAAATATAAAAACATCAAAATCGTCAAAATCTTCAAAAATATATTTTATTTTCATACCTATCAATTATTGAAGTATTGCAGTTATATTTTCAATTATTTTGGATAAATTAGCATTTATTTGGAATCCCACACTTTCACATTCACATGAATAAATATCTTGATTTTATTTTGTATGATTATTCATCTCTCTTATATCAAAGTCCACAGTTGAATTAAATGAAGTTTTGAGCATAGAGAACTGATCTTGTTATTTACTTGAACCAAATACATCTCTTCAAATTAAAATGATTTCATTGCAAATTCAATATGATGCTACATAGTAGAAGTGGTTTCTTGAGCGAAAAGTTTCCCCTGCTATCCTATCATGCACATGGTCTAGAATATTTGAGAATTGACAAAAGGACAAGCTCACCCCTACCCAGAATAAAAATACCTTGCTCTACAGCTAATCCGAGCAAGTATCCCTAGCATAGGAAGAAAAAGAAAAGTCCAAGAAAAAAAGAAAAAAAAAAATATTATTTTGTATCATCACAAGCAATATTTCAATATTATCTCAATATCAAGCAAAAATACAAAAAAAAAAAAAAAGCAAAAGCAAAAAAATCCTTTCCCTACCCCTTGAAAATAAAAGAAGGGTGAATGAGCTTGAATCCCTGGAATTCTCAATTATTCAAAAACTGTGAGGTAAGCCCCATAATAGGTGGTTTGTGCCCAACCCACTTGGCCTTGGGTAAACCCTAGCATGGTGATATGTCTGTCATATTAGCGACCTTCTTTTGTACAGACCTATGTTGGCTTATGGATTAGCTAGCTCTTGATAACCTAACTTACACAATAGTCTGGTACGGTTACATGCATATAAATCATGGTCAACGAACATTCATTTGGTTAATTCAAATTACTTGTATCACATTTTCTTGCTCAAAATTGGTGAATGAACAATACAATTGCACACACATTTGTATTTGAGAGATTCTCTATCATTATGATAAATCAAGATCGGCAATGAACTCACATATGCACATGATGGTTCCTTACAAATCTACATTTGTATTTGAGATAATTTAAAATATTTCTGCAACTCTTTTGGAATAAATTTTATTCTTATTTTAGAACATTTGTTTAGTATAAACACAATTACATACATTGTTTTCAAAAATCCAAAATTATTTTAAACAACCTATTACAAAATCTAGAAAATAAATTCATGTTCATATTATTATTTTTTGTTTATCAAAAATCAAAAATCAATCATGCAATAAAACTAAAATATCAATTTCTTCTTTGGATTTCGCAATGATGGTATAAGTCTATACCTATAAATTTATGCCTAGCGCAAACCATTGTTCTAATTTTATTTTCCATTTATTTTAAAATTCATAAAAACATATGAATTACATCATTATGTTACACAATTGTGCTTTAAAAACGAACGAACACTTATTCTATTTCATGTCATTATGTCAACATTCAATTTTGCAACCATGGTATAATTTCTAAGGAATTGTTCAAAATTTTATCACACAGGAATTTATGCCTAGCAAAATCATATTTCTTTGAGTATCTCACGCATACTATTTTTATGAAAATTTGAAAACAAATCATCAAACCATCATCATTTCCCTCATCACAACACAAAGTCTTAAGACAGACTCTTAAGCATTCTTTTACTTTTAGCAATATTTCTATACTGGGATTAGCTTGACGACCGAGCGAGCGACGACTCCATGAAATGGTCTATAACAACGACAATGTCCTTTGAAATTATTGTTAGAAGTCCCTTTTATTTTTCATCAAATCACACAAAAAAAACCAATTGTTTATATCGGATTATTTCATTTAAATTTTACATGACATAAAATTATAATATTTCTAAAACGACATAATTACATGAATCATCAATAATCAATTGCAAAATTCAACATTAAAGCATCATACAACATATACAAAAGTCATATCATCACAAATACCATATATATATCAACAAAATATGTACATCATATCAAAACTGGATTGGTATGCCACAATCAATAGCCTGACATACTCAATCCTCTTAAAAAATATATAATAACAAATACAATCTCAGTGTAGTGAGCATCTAGTCTTGAGAAGCCCTCGAGCTCTCAACCTCATCTCCTCTCCCACCCTGAGGTGGAGGAGGAGGCCCCATCAGAGTCCGCCCTATGTCATGGGTCCTCGACATCGATCATGATGATGTCCTTGACGACCCCATCTTGATCGGCCCTACAATGTCAGCTGGCAGCTATAACCTCTGGCTCTCTGGAACCATCTGGTAGTATGCTCCCTAGTAGAACGTAGTCTGAGCCATAGACCATGCCAACTCTTGCATGCTCGCTCCTCCACCCCAAGCTCTGAGTCATGTAGCCTCATCCTGCAGTGTCTGCACCTGAGCCTGGAGGCGGGAAACTGTTAGTCAAAAAGTGACTAACTAAAAAAAAATAGCTGATGCACCCTTTTTGCATATTTCCCAAGAAGACCAAAGTGGCCCATATGCTAAAGATCAAAGAAAAAGCAAAACACCGCAAGGAGGAAAAAGTGTCGCGATATCGCGACATGTTGCATTTTCGTGGTTCAAAGAGAAGAGAAGGAGCAAGGAGGTAAAAGTGTCGCGATATCGTGACATGTATTTTCGTGGCTAAGAGCAACAAAAAGGAGCAAGAAGGTAAATGTGTCACGATATCGTGACATGTTGTATTTTCATGGCTAAGAGCAACAAAAGGGAGCAAGGGGGCAAAAGTGTCGCGATATGTTGTATTTTCGCTGCTAAGAGCAAGAGAAAGAGCAAGGAGGAAAAAGTGTCGCGATATCGTGACATGTTGCATTTTTGTAGGCAAAAGCAAAGAGAAAGAGCAAAGAGGAAAAAGTGTCGTGATATCGTGACATGTTGCATTTTCATGGGCAAAAGCAAAGAGAAAGAGCCAAGAAGAAAAAGTGTCATGATATCGTGACATGTTGTATTTTTGTGGCTAAAGAGAAGAGAAAGAGCAAGGAGGAAAAAGTGTCACGATATCGTGACATGTTGCATTTTCGCGGTCCAAAGCAAAGAGAAAGAGCCAAGAGGAAAAAGTGTCGCGATATCGCGACATGTTGCATTTTCACGGCTAAGAGCAACAAAAGGGAGCAAGGAGGAAAAAGTGTCGTGATATCGCGACATGTTGCATTTTCGTGGCTAAGAGCAAAAAAAGGGAGCAAGGAGGCAAAAGTGTCGCGATATCGTGACATGTCGCATTTTTACGGCTGAAGGCAATAGAAGAGCAAAGCAAGAGACGAATGTCACGATTTCATGACATGTCTCATTTTTATGGCTAGAAGCGACAGAAAAGCAAAGCAAGGAAAGAATGTCGTGATTTCATGACATGTCTCATTTTCATGGCTAGAAGCGACAGAAGAGTAAAGCAAGAGAAGAATGTCATGATTTCGTGACATGTCTCATTTTTGTGGTTGGGAGGCAGAAAAGCAAAGCAAGGAAAGAATGTCACGATTTCATGACATGTCTCATTTTCATGGCTGGAAGCGGCAGAAGAGCAAAGCAAGGAAAGAATGTCGTGATTTCGTGACATGTCTCATTTTCACGGTGGGAGGCAGCAAAAGAGCAAAGGAAGAGACGAATGTCACGATTTCGTGACATGTCTCATTTTCGCGGTTGGAAGCGGTAGAAGAGCAAAGCAAGGAAAGAATGTCACGATTTCGTGACATGTCTCATTTTCGTGGCGAGAGGCAGCAAAAGAGCAAAGGAAGAGACGAATGTCACGATTTCGTGACATGTCTCATTTTTGCGGCTGGAAGCGGCAGAGGAGCAAAACAGGAGACGAATGTCACGATTTCGTGACATGCCAGCTGTAAAGGAATAGAGTATATTTTTGGCAACTGGGGACATGCACTGACATCAGGTGCTGATTTCTGAAGAATGGTCTATTGATTATAACCTGGCAGGTCCGCTGGATGATTGCAGAATAACAGGCTCACCTAAAATTAGCCAGAAGGAAATTTATCCAATCTATGGGAAATCCTTTGTGTATTATTAGAAACTGTAGACAATTACTTGTAATTGATTGAAGAAATTAAAAGTACGTAGTAGAAGATACTCTTTTTAGGGTATAAATAGGAGTGAGTCGACCAAAAAAAGGGTCGGCTCTTGGACGTTTACAAGCTTGATGTACATGTACTGGATTACAAGCAATAAAAGATTTCTTCCTCTGGCTTTCGAAACTTCTGTGTGCTTGTATGTATCTGGTGTTTTAACTTTTATTCACTCTAAGTTTTATAATGTATCTATTCTGAAATCTGGACTGTGCACGTATAAATCTTGTTTCTAGAGTTGAACATTAAAAGATATTTACATGCTTTTAGACGAACATCTAAAAGTCACACTCAAGAATTCATGTTTTCTATAAAGAAGAGTTCTAGCTTTGCTATTGTCTAAACTGCATCATCAATGTTTGTTGTTGTCTAATCTATACCATGAGAAAAGTTTCTAGCTTAGGCTATATTTCCCTTATCTCTTGTTCCCCTTTTCTCTAAAAAACTCAAAGGAACCAACCTTCTCTGGAGACTAGACAGATGATCTCAAGCAAGATCTATCTATTCAATGTTGGCAAAGTCTAAGGCGCAACACTATTAACCGAAGGCAGATTTTGTTCCAATAGTTTTTGGCACACCCGGTGGGACCAGCAATCCCAAAGTATTGTATAAGTTTTGGTGTTTTACCTTAAGAGCCTTTTGTTTGCAAAATCTCAAGAAAAATCACCTGGCGACTCCGTTGCATTTAGACCATAAAAGAAAGACCTTGTCTAGAAACCTTCTGGTTATATAGCCATATGATAACCAGATCCCGAGCTAGAAACTCTGAAGAACCTATCGAGTTTTTTGAACTACATCTCGAAAGCCTAAAAGCACACCCTGTGCTAGCCGCAAGATCAAATCCTCCCGGCACCATTAGCACCTCTTTAACACCCATTGTAGGAGCATCTGCAAGCAATCCCATAGCGGTTGTAACTCCTTTAGCAATCATGGCAGCCGCCCCTGCCCTAGCGCATCTTGTATGGAATCAAACTGGCCCTTTGAACTTGGGAACACACCACCAAATTCCACAAGCTGCACTAAAAGCATTATCGACCTTTGACGGAACAGGAAAAACAGCAGATGAACACTGTTTAGATGTATCGACGCTAGCATCTATTTACAACATCACTCAGGAAGATGTAATGGTCAGATTGTTGATTATATCTTTGAAAGGAAAGATGCTCTATTGGTACAGAGCGCTTCCCACTGGATCCATTACTTCTTGGGTAGTACTGGTCGACCGTCTGGTCGATGAATTTAATATACATGCAGATCCTTTCACATTGTTGAATCAATTCACTGTCATTGAGAGGCATCCACAAGAAGAAATCCAAGATTTCAACATCAGATTTACCAGAACTCGTGATAGAGTACCGCAAGGCCTAAAGCCCATGGAAGAACAAGCTATATGCTATTATTTAAGGGCTTTTGATTCAGATCTCAGTATGATAATAAGGCAATCCCATGTAACCACTTTTCTTGGGATCTATGTAGAGGCAAGCAAAGGGCGAAGCTGATCTCATCGCTACAAAAAGATATCCATCAAAAAGTCTATTGCCAATTTTACCAAAGCTTTCCCAAGCATCAATTTCTAAACCGCCTGTACTCCCATCAACGCAGGCCCTCCCATCTATAGCTGCACCTCCTACATTCCTTGCATTACCAACCACACCCCTTGCATCACTCCCCCCAATGATCAATACACGACCATAATTGATACAATGAAGACATTGTCAAATGAAATGGCGTCCATGAAAAAGAGAGAGGCGAAACGGAATATCCAAGCAAGAAGATTTCCATAGATACAAAAGGAAGGTGCTTCAACAAGTGGAAGAGGACAAGATAAAAAAAATGTGGTGTATGCGAATGAGATAGGAGATAATGGAGAACCCACTAATTTCGACTACTGGTGTACCACTTGCAATGATCCTCATGGAGAAGATTCATGCATGATTCATCAACATCATGTGCAAGTGGTTATTAATGAAAGAGCCAAAGAAACCGGCAAGGGACAGGTGAACATAATCAGAGAGGTCCACCACAATTTGGCAATGCCATCAGTGGAGCAAGTATCGGTCCTAACAAGATCAGGAAAAAAGTCATTACAAGCTGACCCTAAGGAACTCCAACCACTAGGTTTTCCTCCTGCCCCCAGGGCAACTCCGTAGAAGAACCTGTCCAGTGAGAAAGGACGTTCTGACCCTCCTCAGACTTCTACGACTACACCAAGAAAAGAATTTCCTCCTAGAAAAGGGAGCGAGGCTCAAGAGCAAGCGAAGGAAAGACTCAGATTTCCTTCATTGACAAAAAGGCAAAGAATAGAAGCTACGCAGGTCTACAGAGACAGATATGATGCATCGACTAGTGGAAGGGAGAAAAGTGCTGAAGTATCCCCAGCTGCAACTCTTTCGTTCAACATTGCAGAAGAAATGAAGAGGACCCCCTCCAAAATAAGCATGTATGATGCACTGCAAATTCCTGGTCAGATTGACCTCCTCCAAGAATCTTTAACTTTAAAGAATAATACCTCTTCCTCAAATGTTATACAAGCAAATGTTGTGTCAACCTCTGGAAAAAATAGACCGCCCCCATTCTATTTATCTTTGCAAATGGAGGGGTGGATAGTTCACAATTGCATGATTGATTCAGGGGCCGCAACTACGGTGATGCCGAAAGCCGTATGTGACATAATGGGGATGGAATATACTCGAAGTCATCCTGGTGTGTTGCAATTGGATGGTACTCCAAGTAAAAACTATTGGGGTGATCAAAGATATCCCTATTCAACTCCACAGGATGCCAGAAGAAGTCGTCATACAAGAAGTAGTCATTGTAGACTTAGAACCATATTTCGGTATGTGTTTATCCAGAGAGTTCATAGCCAAATCGGGAGGTTATCTGTCACTATATTATTCGCATTTGGAGGTACCTTTCAAAGGTAAAAGAGTCAAGATCTACAATGAGAAACCATCTACTTTTCATGTGGAAAGACTAGAAGAAACAACTACTGTCAACATGATGTCCGAGGAATCTGAGAATATCGATTTAATGGAAGAAACCCTGGAGGAACTCCAATCTAAAGATCAATTTTCAATGAAAGACTTCAATGCTATGATAGAGACAGAAATGGGAAGCTATTCCATTGAGAAACCAAAAAAGCTCCCTATTGTTGTCCCTAAAACAGATGATTCGACCAACCAGTTATGGAAATTGTACTTTGATGGGTCAAGGTGCAAAAATGGAGCAGGAGCTGGAATCGTCCTGATTTCACCCACTGGAAAAGAAAAAGTCTTTTCATATAGGTTGACATGGAGTTGCACCAATAACGCAGTTGAGTACGAAGCCTTGTGTTTGGGACTCAAGAAAGCTAAAAAACTGGGTGTAAAACAATTGCTGATCTATGGAGATTCAGAGCTGATCGTTAAACAGGTTACTGGCAAGTGCATTTGTAAGCAACATTACCTAAGGGCTTACAAAAACAAAGTGTTAGATCTATTGGAAAATTTTGAAGCACTAAACATGAAATCCATTTCCAGAGAGAAGAACACACATGCAGACCTGTTAGCATCAGTAGGATCAAATTTTTGCCCAGTCAACAATGTTATTCAGAAGTCTAAAATAGTTAGACTTATATACAGGCCTTCAGTGCCCGACAAAGACATTTTTTGGCAAGTATTCAAAAATGATGAGCAGATCCTGGATTTTTTGATTCATGAGATGAATTGCTCTACAGATAGAGCGTTACAAGAAGAGGACGAAGAGAGCCTTATTCAATTGAAAAACAACCATATCCCCAGGGGACTGATCACCCTGGAGAGCCTTTTTGACAATAGCGATAGAGCTGTAGGTCGAAGGATCAAGGTAGATGAACGCCGATATAAAGAAGTAGAACTAGAACCGGGCAAAATGATCAAAGTAGGGACCGATTGTACAGTGGTAGAACTAGAGAAAATAAAATAGTTATGTAGAGAGTATCCAGATATAATAGCCTGGACTTATAGTGATCTGAAAGTGTACAGGAAAGAGGTCATTCAGCATACCATTGAACTGGAGGAAGGAGCTAAACCTTTCAGGCAGAGGCAGAGGCCTGTGAATCCCAAGATTGAAGCCTTAATGAAACAAGAGTTGTTAAAACTCCTGCAGGCTAAGATAATATACCCAATCAAGCACTCTACCTGGGTGGCAAATTTAGTTCCAATCCGCAAGAAAAATGGAGAGATACGACTATGCGTCGATTTCAAAAATTTGAACAGAGCCTCTTTAAAGGATCACTATCCTTTACCCCAGATTGACCCAATCCTTCATACTGTGGCGGGAGCAAAAAGGTTTTCTCCGTTAGACGGCTTTTCTGGTTACAATCAAGTTTGGGTGAGAAATGAAGATCAATACAAGATTGCGTTCACCACTAAGTGGGGAACATTTGCATACCAAAGGATGCCCTTTGGATTATCTAACGTAGGAGCAACTTTCCAGAGAGCCATGGACGTAGCTTTTGGGGAGCTTGCGAACAAAATTATTGTCGTCTATTTAGATGACATGACTATTTTTTCTCACAACAAAAAGGACCATGCCACTCATCTACAACAAGTATTTGAGAAATGTAGAGAATTTGGGATATCACTAAATCCTAAAAAATCTATTTTTGCTGTGGAAGAAGGAATACTCCTTGGGCATGTTATTTCTAAAGTTGGGCTGTCAATTGATCCTGATAGAGTAAAGGCGCTTCTTGAGTTGTCGCTCCCAGTTAACAAGAAAGGTTTGCAGTCTTTCTTTGGGCAAATAAATTTTGTCAAAAAATTCATTGCGGATTTTTCCCAAACAGTTAAACCAATGACTGAATTATTGAAAAAGGACGCTCCTTTCAAATGGACAGAGCCAAGGAAAGAAGCTTTCCAAAAAATTCTAGAAGCCATCGCTCAAGCTCCTGTGCTAGTCAACCCTGACTATTCTCGAGGTTTCATACTATATGCTGTCGGAGAGCAAAATAGTTATGCTGCAGTTCTCACTCGGAAAGGAGCAGATGATGAAGAGAGACCCATAGCCTTTCCGAGTTCCACCATGCACAAACATGAGGAAAGGTACAACTTCATAGAAAAACAAGTATACGCAATTATGAAATCCTTGAATAAGCTAAAACACTTCTTATCCCATAGTCGGACAATGGTGTATGTTATTCATCCCGATGTAAGGAACTTCATAATTCAAGGAGAATTGGGTGAAAAAAGAGCTGGATGGGTGACTCGCATCCAAGAGTATGATGTAGAAATACATCCTACTAAAATAGTTAGAGGGAGAGCTTTGTGCCAAGGAATTGGCCAAGCAAGCTGCAAGTGGATATGGGGAGAGCCACCCCGTCATGGCAAACACAGAGCAACACCAAGACAGAGCAAGTTCGGGTTGGATCGACGACTTTGTGAGGTATTTTCAGACTGGGTCATGTCCTGAAGATATGAACGCTTCCCAGAGAAGGAGATTCAGAACCCAAGCATTGAAATATACCCTTCGAACAGAGGGGTTGTACAGGATTAACATCGATGGTGTATTGTTAAAATGCATTCCCGATAATGAAAAGCAGAAAGTGTTAGATGAATTTCATGGGGGTTTTTTAGGGGGACATTATGCAGGCTGAACTACAGCTTTGAAGATCCTTAGAGCTGGATGTTATTGGCCTTCCATCTTCCTAGATGCGTACAAAGTGACCCAGAGGTGTGAACAGTGTCAGAGGTATGTGGGAAGAAACAGGAATGCACCTATGCCCTTAAAAGCTATTCAAGTCGAGGAACCATTCTAGCAGTGGGGGTTGGATTTCATAGGGATAATAGAGCCAAACTCATCATCAAGCCACAAATACATTCTCACCGCCACGGACTACTTCACCAAGTGGGCAGAAGTAGTGCCTACGAAGAAAGCTGATTTAGAAGTGGTGATAGAATTCATCGAAAGTCTAATCACAAGGTTTGGCATACCAGATTCTTTGGTTACAAACAATGGATCCCCTTTCACTAGTGCAAAGATGATCGAATTCGTCAGTAGATATGGAATTTACCTGAAGACTTCCTCTAATTATTACCCACAAGGTAATGGATTAGCTGAGTCTACTAATAAGAATCTTCTGAGAATTCTGAAAAGAACATTAGAGGACAATAAGAAGAACTGGCACTCACTCCTGAATCAAGCCCCGTGGGCCGACAATCTCAATCAAAAAATCAATCAATACTTCGCCATATGCTTTGGTTTATGGCAAAGAAGTTGTTCTACCGATTCATATGGAGATACCCACGTTGAGGATGCTAAACCAAGTTAACGAAGATGAAGGTCATCCAATGGATGCCCGACTGATGCAACTTTTGCAGCTTGAAGAATCTAGGGAACAGGCCTACGATCATCATCAAAAGCATATGGTAAAAATAGCCGGGTGGTTCGATAAGAAAACCACTTTCAAGAAATTTAAAATAGGTGACCTGGTATTAAAATGGAATGTCAAGAAAGCAAAGCCAGGACACCATGACAAGTTTGATGCTTTCTGGGAGGGGCCATTCGAAATTGTTTCAGAAAAGCAATTCAATGCCTTCCAGTTAAAAGATCAAGATGGATGGGTTCTACCCATCACGGTGAATGCTTTTCACCTAAAATTGTATTTCTAGTAAAAGCTACAGATCACCATTATATGTACAATATATTATAAGTTTGAAGTTTTGTAAATATTTCCCTTTTTACGGCCTAATAAGAATCAAGTGTGCAAAACTTATCAAGAGATAATTGCAGCCATGGACAGAATCAGAAGATCTAAACATCAGGGGCAGCAGCCAACGGCTAGAGCTGGGACCAGCTCCCAGAATTGAATTTTTGTGTTCTTCAGACAAAGGTTAAATACCTAAGCGGTAAAAGAAAGGTTCTGATAAGGTGAAGATCACTTGTATTCCAAAGTGCATTCTTTTTCTTTTGTTTTTCCGCTCAAAATTTTTCTTTTCACAACTGTGCTGGTGACTCCGCTTCCCAATGGATGAAGGCCTGGTCTCTATTTTTTGCTAGCAAAAATTCCCCCAGAAGGCACCAAGAATGTTAGTCAAAAAGTGACTAACTACAGAAAAATAGCTGATGCACCTTTTTTGCATATTTCCCAAGAAGACCAAAGTGGCCCATATGCTAAAGATCAAAGAAAAAGCAAAACACCGCAAGGAGGAAAAAGTGTCACGATATCGCGACATGTTGCATTTTCACGGTTCAAAGCGAAGAGAAGGAGCAAGGAGGTAAAAGTGTCACGATATCGTGACATGTATTTTCATGGCTAAGAGCAACAAAAAGGAGCAAGAAGGTAAAAGTGTCGCGATATCGCGACATGTATTTTCGCGGCTAAGAGCAACAAAATGGAGCAAGGGAGCAAAAGTGTCGCGATATCGCGACATGTTGTATTTTTGCTGCTAAGAGCAAGAGAAAGAGCAAGGAGGAAAAAGTGTCGCGATATCGCGACATGTTGCATTTTCATGGGAAAAAGCAAAGAGAAAGAGCAAAAGTGTCGCGATATCGCGACATGTTGCATTTTCATGAGCAAAAGCAAAGAGAAAGAGCAAGAAGAAAAAGTGTCATGATATCGTGACATGTTGCATTTTCGTGGCAAAAGCGAAGAGAAAGAGCAAGGAGGAAAAGTGTCGCGATATCACGACATGTTGCATTTTCACGGTCCAAAGCAAAGAGAAAGAGCCAAGAGGAAAAAGTGTCGCGATATCGCGACATGTTGCATTTTCACGGCTAAAAGCAACAAAAGGGAGCAAGGAGGAAAAAGTGTCGCGATATCGCGACATGTTGCATTTTCATAGCTAAGAGCAACAAAAGGGAGCAAGGAGGCAAAAGTGTCGCGATATCGCGACATGTCGCATTTTCGCGGCTGAAAGCAACAGAAGAGCAAAGCAAGAGAAGAATGTCGCGATTTCGCGACATGTCTCATTTTCATGGCTGGAAGCGACAGAAAAGCAAAGCAAGGAAAGAATGTCACGATTTCGCGACATGTCTCATTTTCGTGGTTGGAAGCGATAGAAGAGCAAAGCAAGAGACGAATGTCGTGATTTCGTGACATGTCTCATTTTCACGGTTGGAAGCGGCAGAAAAGCAAAGCAAGGAAAGAATGTCGCGATTTCGCGACATGTCTCATTTTCACGGCTGGAAGCGGCAGAAGAGCAAAGCAAGGAAAGAATGTCACGATTTCGTGACATGTCTCATTTTCGTGGCGGGAGGCAGCAAAAGAGCAAAGGAAGAGACGAATGTCATGATTTCGCGACATGTCTCATTTTTGCGACTGGAAGCGGCAGAAGAGCAAAGCAAGGAAAGAATGTCGCGATTTCGCGACATGTCTCATTTTCGCGGCGGGAGGCAGCAAAAGAGCAAAGGAAGAGACGAATGTCACGATTTCATGACATGTCTCATTTTCGCGGTTGGAAGCGGTAGAGGAGCAAAACAGGAGATGAATGTCATGATTTCGCGACATGCCAACTGTAAAGGAATAGAGTATATTTTTGGCAACTGGGGACATGCACTGACATCAGGTGCTAATTTCTGAAGAATGGTCTGTTGATTATAACCTGGCAGGTCCGCTGGATGATTGCAGAATAACAGGCTCACCTAAAATTAGCTAGAAGGAAATTTATCCAATCTGTGGGAAATCCTTTGTGTATTATTAGAAACTATAGACAATTACTTGTAATTGATTGAAGAAATTAAAAGTACGTAGTAGAAGATACTCTTTTTAGGGTATAAATAGGAGTGAGTCGACCAGAAAAAGGGTCGGCTCTTGGACGTTTACAAGCTTGATGTACATGTACTGGATTACAAGCAATAAAAGATTTCTTCCTCTGGCTTTCAAAACTTCTGTGTGCTTGTATGTATCCGGTGTTTTAACTTTTATTCACTCTAAGTTTTATAATGTATCTGTTCTGAAATCTGGACTGTGCACGTATAAATCTTGTTTCTAGAGTTGAACATTAAAAGATATTTACATGCTTTTAGACGAACATCTAAAAGTCACACTCAGGAATTCATGTTTTCTATAAAGAAGAGTTCTAGCTTTGCTGTTGTCTAAACTGCATCATCAATGTTTGTTGTTGTCTAATCTGTACCGTGAGAAAATTTCTAGCTTAGGCTATATTTCCCTTATCTCTTGTTCCCATTTTCTCTAAAAAACTCAAAGGAACCAGCCTTCTCTGGAGACTAGACAGATGATCTCAAGCAAGATCTGTCTATTCAATGTTGGCAAAGTCTAAGGTGCAACACTATTAACCGAAGGCAGATTTTGTTCCAATAGCAACCTCAGCCTAGAGAGCCACTGTCTCACTACTCTCCCCTACCTTGACATCCTTGCCCTTATCGGATGATAGTGGTCTCTCCCCCTGCTGAGAAGGAAGTCCCTCCTCCCTTATCCCTATCTGCTGTGGTCTTTGTGGAGCTCGTGCAATCCTCTAGCATCTCTCCTACGGAGATCGTCGCTGCTCTCTCCCACTGCGACCCCGTGCTACCTCAATAGCAGCCTGGTGCTACCTCCCCATTCAGTGCACCATGACGTGCATTGGACCCTATGCCCTCATAATCCGATGAGGGCAGATGCCTACATACCAGGCATTGTATCCATCGATAACCCCAACATCGTCACCATCCACTGGCTGGATGGGGGCATCGTCCGCATCCTAGCTCCAGAACCATTGCATATCTAGAGCCCCGTTCAGTGTGGTGCTATCTCAGATAGTTTGAGAGTACTCATAATCCCTAAGAGAAGGGATCCCCTACTGTAGACCGAACTATCGTAGCACCCGATCATAGCGATGGACCTCTACCTCTCCCTGCTCCATCCTCAGTCAGCAAACTTGCCTGATGCGAGCTATCTCCTACCCATCCTTTGCCCACCCAGGGTGCTTTCGCCATGGCCTCTAGGTGATCTGGTATAGGATGAGGTCATCCAGCAACCTTCGTGACATCGACAGATCTATCCACCGCTATGACCCCCTCTGTAGCCACCAGTAGAAAACCTAGGGCATCTCTCAGTCAACCCCTATCAGTGGGAGCCCTACCGGCCTCTGCACCACGATGTGCTCCTAGAACCAAACCTATAGCAGTGATTTCAAGACCAGACATCAGCCTCCATTTTATACGACCCCATGTAGGATCCTATACAAGCGGCATAGTACAAAGCTGCCCCATGCAAACTTGTAACCGTGGTCTCTCATGTCGCAAACTATATCTGAGAGGAGCCATGGTAATCTGCACCCACTCTGGTGGCACAGTAGTAAGCCACATACCACCCCTGTCGAAACTCGAGTCAGCCTAGATGCCTCAGGCATCTACCTCAGAGACTCGATGTTCACCCTGCCCTTATCCAAGGTAAAGCTCGGGTCTTCGATCAATCTCATCATCGCCTGGCCCTGATTGGTCACAAGCGTCATCAACCGTCCTTGTATGGGGATCCTCATGATCCTCCATACATCCTCTAGAGTGGGAGCCATCTCCCCTATTGGTAATTGAAAGAAGGATGACCCCGGATACCACCTCTCTGCTAGGGCTGTCAGTAGCCCCATGTCCGTCGGTGCTTGTGGCATCTTTGCCACGTGCTATAGACCGACCTAAGCTAGTCGATCACGCTCTGCCTGATCAAGAGCGGCCAAGTCATCTCTCAGCCTGCCATATTTCCATTCTTGACTCTTTAGTAATCCCCTCTGTAAAAAAAACAATAAAACAACAAAATTTCATTAATTATTAAAATCAATTAAATGCATTTCAAACAAAGCAAAATTTCATAAAAATGATGATATCGTCCACCATTGGATGATATCGTCCCAAATTGGATAAAATCATCCTTTGTAGGATGAAATTGTCTCCGATTTCGCAACTTGGGGATCGCCCCTTGTTGGACGAGATCGCCCCTAGTTCATTGATTTTGCCCTCCGACGAAATTGACGATCTAGGGATGATTTCGTCCCGACGTCGTCGATGGCCTAAAAATGGCCGCGATGCCCCAAACAATCAAAATTTAAAACAAAAAATTGCACAAATTAAATTCAAACCTAATTTACTAGGATTAGATCCTTACCCGTAGCCCGCAGTGGACCTCTGTCGATCGGTGTGCTGTCTCCACCATTTTTTTTCTTGTAGAGCTCTAAAACCAGTAAAAATGAATTAGGGTTTTACCCTATTTTTCTTAATTTTATTTAAAAACAACACCTTTATTTTTTAATTTTTGCTTTTCCGTGCTTTTACCTCAAACTATCGATTTGGGTAAAAACACGGAGGGGGCACCATAGTCAACAGTCATACGATTCGACCTAGAATCATCGTCTAGAAAATTGAGTACATTTTTGCTTTCTCATAAAATGGTAAGAAATTGTCTTTAACGCATTTTCTTCGAAAAATTCGCTAAAGAGGTGGCAAAATGTAGCACCCTAAAATTGGCACAGTTAAACCTTAGTAAAAAGATAAAAATTCAAATTTTAACCTCAAACTACCCGTTAACTACCTGTTACCCACTTTCCTCATTTTCCATGCCATTTTTAGGATTTGTTTTGACCGTTGGACGATATCGTTGCAGATTAGACGAAATCATCCTAGATCTGACGAATTCATCTGGAACAGAATGTCCAGACGATTTCATCCCAAAACTAAATTTTCATACTTAGCTTTTGTTCCAACATCTCCTCTAACCTGGGCAGAAAGCATGTCTGCGCAGTTAGAATCTCCCCCGTTGGAGATCTCCTAAATTAGGATGATCTTCAACCTCCTAACCTCTCCCTAATCCTATATAAACTGATATTTTCTCACTTTATCCCCCGAATCTCTGCTCGAAACTCTGCTTAAACCCCTTGAACTTCCACGCACCTCAGAGCATCCTCACACCTTCATTTGCATTCTGTATTTTGTGTTTTCTTGCAAGAACTTTACTGTTTTTTAGTCGAAGCTAGCTCGGATCGTCGCAAGCGATTCTAAATGATTTCGAATGATCCTATCGAGGAGTGTAGATGATCTTGTACTATTGGAGGTGATCCCAACTGTAGTCCAAATTGGGGGCAATCAGAGTCTGGAGTTTGCATCTCTGCATTCCTTTATACATTATCTTAGTTATTATATTTATGCATCTTGGAGTTCACCTCATTTAGCATAACCGCATGATAAAGTTAAAATCAATCATTAAATCTACTGTATTTTTCTTATTTTTTATTTGAATCTATTATTTAGGCATGTTTGCTGTTATTTCTATCATTCTACTTTGCTTCTATAGTTGCATATTTGGTATTTTGTATCTATTTTTGTGATTGCAGGTTTTTGATGAATTCATCTGACGAATTTGTCAAATCTCAGATGATTTCGTCTGATCTCAGATGATCGACTATTATTTGAGATGATTCTATGAAATTTAAGATGATTACATATGAGTTGAGATGATATGGACTGCTACAAAACTCTGAATCTTCATCAAACATCCGAAATCAGGTATGTTCTATCCCATTCGACACATTCTCTGTGTTTAGCATTTATTCATATTTTTTGTATCCATAAAAATCAGCATTGGCATATAGAATAGTTTAGATTCATCTTGGCCAAACCTAGGAATTGAATGATTAAATTACAAAATGAACACATCAAACCCACTATCAACCTAGGTGTGGAAACTGCCACTCAAAAGTTTCTTGGTGATCCCACCATCCGTCGAAAATTCACCCTTATACCCCTTCCCTGAGAGGCAGGACCTTCAAAGGGCCTCTCAGTCCGAGGTATTATCCCATCCTTCTCGCATCCCCCTTCCGGGCACGGATCCTATAGCCTGAAGGTAAGGATGCAAAAAATTTGGAGCGATACAGGTAGACTAGAAGCAATGTGGAAAGGAAGATGAGAAATTTGGCTTGGGTATAATATGAAGAAGGGTAAGCATAACAAGTTTGAAGAGGAGAAGAAACATGAAGATAAGGGAAAGAATTAGGATAAGAATAAGGTTGTAGGAAATAAGTGGATGTAAGAGGAAAGGAAGGTTGATGGATAGAAGAAATAACATATGTGCTAGAAAAAAAGAGAATTTTTGTGTAGAAAAATGTGCAAAAGGAGTTGTATTGGAGGGTGTGGACTCCTGAGGTGGCATATAAAGATGAAAAGTGATTGAGGGAACCAAATAAGTAAGATGAGAAGCCACATGTTATGCAGATCAGGAAAATAATTAGAATTAGATAAAGTGAATGAGGGTGACCCAGAGGTAAGATTTTATGATGAAGAAGGAAGATAGGAAGAAGAGACATCATGTTAGGAAAACTTTAGATTTTATACCTACAAGTAGAAACACAATGACAAAGAATAAAAATAGCAACACAAGTAACACAAAGATTTATGTGGAAACCTGCAATGTGTAGGAAAACCACGAGACAATGACAACTTCTCTTTATTATTTTTAGCAAATATTTACATTCATATTTTTCAATATTCCATATCTTAGATATGTAAGGGATCAAGTCCCTTTTATAGAGCATTAAAGGAATACCCTGAACCATTCGTTTCCTCTCCCAAAGGAAGCCTTCATAAAACTATTTGTTTCCATGTGAAATTGAAGTGATTTATCTTCCATATCCTGATGTCTATCCTGGATGTTTACTTGCCTAGATGTCTAGCAGCCCAAATGTCTGGTCTACTACCTATACATTTGTCCTAGACATCTAGTAGCCCAGAAATTTGGTCTACTACCTAGATGTTTGGCCTAGATGTCTAGTAGCCTAGTTGTCTGGTCTACTACCTAGACATATGACCTAGACATCTAGCAATCCAAACATCTAGTCTGCTACTTAGAAATTTGGTCTAGATGTCTAGCAGCCCATACATTTGGTTTGTTGCATAGATGGTTGGCCTAAACATCTAGTATCCAAGACATTTGGTCTGTTGCCTATACATCTAGCAGTCCAAACATCTAGTCTGCTTCTGCTGCCTATGCACCTATATAGTGACTTTACTTCCTAACATTCTCCTACTTGAAGTCAATATTCATGAATTCTTCTACCAAAGTCCAATTCAAATTGCCCAATGCTGCCCTTGTTACATTTTTCAGCAAGCCCAAATAAGTTATGTGCCACTCAAACTTCTCTACCTTGACTAGCTTTGTAAGCATATATGTAGGATGCACTTGAGTGTCAATTTTCTACAATAGAATCCTACCTTCTTCCACCATATTTCTTATAAAGTGGTACTTGAAATCAATGTGTTTTATGTGATAGTGGAATTTTGGATTGAGGGTTATGTATAGTGGTGAATATTTGCAAATTGGGAAAATATTAGGATTTCCAAAATTAGAAATTGGTGAATATGAGGACCCTCGATGTCGGCCCATTCGCCTAAAATTTTTAGGACCAAGTTTTTCTTAGGGTCAATTCACCACAATATATATATAAACATAGGCATATTTGTACTCGTTGGAAAGATATTTTCAATATTGATCTAATGGTTGTGTTTTTATGAAGTTATAAGATGATTTAATAGGTCAAAAGTGGCCCCAAATATGACCTTACATTTTAGAGCTTCAAATACCCCAAATTTTGGTGTGAAGATGCTCGATTTGATTTGCTTAGGATTCTCCATGATTCACCTTGATTTTGATTAGGATTTGCCATTTTTTTACAAGTACATTTTGAGTCCAACCCCTTATGCATAACCCTAGTTGAATTCTTCACTAGCTAAATAGCACTTTTGCTATCAAAATGCAACATAATTTTCTCCTATATTACCTTGAAGTCACCTAACAATCGGTCTAGCCAAATTGTCTCTTTGCTAGCATGATTTTTTGTAATGTATTCTACTTCTACAACTTAGAAGCCTAGCTCACTGCTCCTCCAACAAGAGTGAAGGTATATCCTATTGTGGATTTCCTCCCATCTCTATCTCCACCATAATCAAAATCCATAAAATATTTAACTTGCAAATATACCGATCCAAAGTAAATGGCAACATCTTAAGTGGCTCTTAAATATCTAAATATCCACTTCACCATATTCCAATGCTCTTTACCAAAATTTTCCATGTACTAGCTAACTACTCCCACTATTTAGGCAATATCCGATTTGGTGCTCACCATGGCATATAGGAGGCTTCCTACTACTTATGAATACGATACATGAGACATGCTTGTATTATCTGCTTCTGTTCTAGGACATTGGTTGGAATATAACTTTAAGTGTGGAAGAAGTGGGGATATATGACTTTTGATTTAACCAGATCTTCCTTTTCTATCCCTATGTATCTTAATCCCTAAACTTTGGTTTGCTACTCCTAATCCTTCATTTCAAATATCCTAGTCAACTGAGCCTTGAGATCACTGATTTTCTTCATGCTAGGGCCTACAACTAGCATATCATCAACATACAATAGCAAAATAATAAAATTGTTATCATCAAACCTCTTATAGTATCCACAATGGTCAGCTTCACTCCTACTAAAACATTGGCTCTTCATGAAGGTTTCAAATCTCTTGTACCACTTCGCACCTGTTTCAACTCGTACAGTGACTTCTTCAGTCTACAAACCAAATGTTATTTACCTCTTTCTTCATAGCCCTCAGGCTGATCCATATAAATCTCTTCCTCGAGATCACCATGCAAGAAATCAGTCTTAACATCAAGTTGCTCTAGTTCTAAATCCTATGAAACTACAAGTGCGAGTAGAACTCTAATAGTAGTCATCTTCACAATTAGAGAGAAAATTTTATTAAAGTTAATACCTAAATTTTGCACATAGTCTTTTGCCACCAAGCAAGCTTTATAGGGTTCCAACAACCCATCGTTGTTCTTCTTCACTTTCTACACCCACTTGTTTCCATTTGTCTTTCTTCTAGGTGGGATATCCACAAGTTCCCACATTTTATTCTTACAAAGTGCCTCAATTTCCTCCTCCATGGATTTCCTCCACTTTTTTGCATTCTCAGACTCTCTAGCTTCTTGAAATGAACTAGGTTCACCATCATCAATTAACAAAGCAAAATAGGATTGATAAACATGAGAATACCTTTCCAGATACTTTTGTGGATGTGTAGATCTTCTAACCATTGATCTGTTGATTGTGGATCTTGGTCTTGTGACTGTTGTGGCCGCTCTACTTGTTGTTCTAGTTGTTGTTCTACATGTTGATCAAACAATTTAGCATGCTGATTTTCATATTCATCTTCATTCATTTATACTTCAACTGGTACAACATTAGGAGTTTTTTGTACCTCCTTACTTTGCATGGATTTTCATCAACAATTACATCTCGGCTAATAATTACCTTGTGGGTAGTAGGATCCCACAGTCTATACCCCTTCACTATATCTCCATAGCTAAGAAAAACACATTTGCTTGACTTTGGGTCAAGCTTGGACCTTTTTTCTTTGGGTACATTGGAAAACATATCACAACCAAAGGTATGAAAATGAGAGTAATCAACTGGCTTAGAACATCAAACCTCCTCTAGAATCTATCCATCCAACATAGCTATAGATGACCTATTAATAAGATAAATAGTTGTATTAACAACCTCTATCTAGAAATTTTTCTCCAACATGGCTGCGCTAAGCATGCTTCTTCCACGTTCCATGATTGTGTGATTCATCCGCTTAGCCACACCATTTTTCTATGGATTATATGATATAGTCTTCTGGTTCTTAATACATTTTTGCATACAAAATTTATCAAATTCCTTGGAGCAATATTCACCCCCATTATCTGACCTAAGACATAAAATTGACTTGCCCAAACTCTTATGTACCCATGCTTTGAACTATTTAAATTTTTGTAAAGCTTTGGACTTATTCAAAAACTAAACCCACACTCTCCTAGAATAATCATCTATAAAATTCAAAAAATAGATGCCACCATTCAAAGACTGAGTGGGGATTAGTCTAAATAAATCTAAATGTATAAGTTGCAAAAAAATAGAACTCTTACTAGGACTTGCAATAAATTGAACCCTATTTTTTTTACCAAAAATACAGTGCTCACATAAGTCTACAATTCCAATACTTAATCCCAAAAAGCATACCTCTATCATGTAAAATTTTAAGACCTTTTTCACTCATATGACCTAGGCGTTGATGCCATATCATTACTACATCCTGAATAGAAGTTATTGTTGCTACATTATTTGTCACTGTATCACCGCATAAATGATATAGGATCCCATAATATTCTCCCTTAGCTACTACAAAAGCCCCTCTGGTAATTTTACAGTAGTTGTTACTGAAAGTTACATAATACCCTAGCTTATCCATAATTTTTATTGAGAGCAAATTCTTCCATAAATCAGGCACATGTCGCACATCACATAATATCCTTTCTCTACCATTGTCCAGCCTGATACTTATATCCCCTCCTTCCACAATTTCTTAAGGGTGATAATCACCTAAATAGACCTTTCTACCATAGTATGGTTGATATTTGTCAAACCAGTCTCTGTGGGAAGACATGTGAAAATATGCACCTGAGTTCAAAACCCAGGTATATAAAATAAATCTGCTATTACTGATATAGAAAGCTTCACATGTTGTTGTGTCTCTTGAATCTATTGCACTGGCCTCAGTTGATGGCTGATTTTTCTTTTCACCATTCTTTAATTATCAACAATCCTTATTTGAGTGTCATAGCTTCACATAATGTTAGCACTTCCCTTTCTTCTTATGTCCTTTAGACTTAGATCTGGAGTATTTTCTACCTTGTTTACTCCCCTCAAAAAATCGACCTCTCACAGATAGGGCTTCATTGGTTGAGGGTTCTAGAGATGTTTTTCACCTCATCTCTTCTGCCAACAAAGCGGCTACCAAATCATCAAATTTAAGAGTTTCTGATGATGAATTACTAATGGTCATACCATATGATCCCAAGTGTCCAGGAGGGAACAAAGTAGGGTGATAGCTCTATATTCATCCTCCACATTCACATTAACAAAAACTAGTTTACTAATAAGAATATTAAACACATTCAAATGATCTAAAACAGATGAACTTTCCTTCATCCTCAATCTATAAAGATGCTTTTTCAAAAAAACCTTATTTATTTTTTATTTTGTTTCATACAAATTTTCAAGCTTTTACCAAAGGGCTTCCACGGTCTTCTCTTTAGCTACATTGAACAAGACAGAGTCCGCTAGGCAGAAACAGATTGTAGAAACTACCTTCATGTTCATCATTACACACTCCTCATATTTCATGCTGCTCGGTTTACTCATGATCCCTTTCAAGGCTTGAGCTTGGTCATTCTAAACCAGTAAATCCTCCACCTTCATCTTCCATAGAGTGAAGTTCCTACCATAAAATTTCTCAATATTGAACTTGATTACACCTCCTATCATTGTTGCAGCTCCCACTCACACAAAACCTTAGGCTCTGATACAAGATGTTAGAAAAACTTCATATTTTTATACCTGCAAGTAGAAACACAATGAAAAAGAATAAAAACAACAACACAAGTAACATAGAGATTTATATGGAAACTTGCAATGTGCAGGAAAACCATGGGGTAATGAAAACTTCTCTTTATTATTTTCAACAAAACTTTACATTCACATTTTTCAATGTTCCATATCTTAGATATGCAAGGGGTCAAGTCCCTTTTATAGAGCATGAAGGGAATACCCTGAACCATTTGTTTCCTCTCCCAAAGGAAGCCTCTGCAAAATTATTCATTTCCATGTGAAACTGAAGTGATTCATATTTCGTGTCCTGACATCTATCCTAAATGTTTGGCATAGATGTTTAGGTAGTAGACTAAACATCTGGGCTGCTAGATGTCTAGGCCAAATGACTAGTCTGCTACTTAGACATTTTACCTAGACGTCTAGCAACCTAGATGTCTAGTCTTCTTATGTTGCATATGCACCTGCATAGTGACTTCACTTTCTAACACATCATAGGGATTAGAATTATAAGGGAAAAAAATACAATACCCGCAACTTGGATTATGATAGGAGTGGGAATGGATGAGAGATGTAAAGTGTAAGAATAGGTTTGCTCTTTTGAATAAGGGTAAAGAATTATTTAGGAATGCAGAGTGGGTGCAAATAAACTCAAGGTGAATACTTCGATGGAGGAGGAGGTCAAATATGAGGTGAAGGTTGGTTGATATAAGTAACAAACTACCTCTAGGTGCCAAGTTCAAAACGAAGAAATTTTGGGTTTGAAGAATATGAAGAGGTTCCCTTACTAGGGGTCTTGTGTAAGACCATATGGATAGTTGGTGCATTAGTCCCTAATCATAGTACAAAATTTTAAAATCACCCACCTCTCTCGAATATGGTATATGATGGAGAGGGGATGGGCTACAAGGGTTGGTTATGGGTGCCTTCTTTGAATGGGTTAGAGGAGTCATGGAAGAAGATAGGATCATCTCAAATGATGCCATGTAATGTTGCTCTTGTGCTCTAGCTTGACTTGTGGTGATGACCATAACCAATTAGAGACAAAGCAAAGAAACAAGCAAACAATAAACAATAAAAGTGAAATCTATTGATTTGTGTTTGTTATTGCTTGAATTTTTGTGTTTTTTTATTTTGATTATTTTTTGTTTTTAAGATTTTTGGTTTTGTGTGTTGGATGTAACTTATCCCTAAAAAGGCTATAAATTTTGAAAAAATGTGATATCTAAAGGTGTGTGTACACATGTTCTTTGATATACCTAAGAGTACATGGAGATAAGAGGTGTATAAATGACCAAAAAGCTTCCTAAGGTGGGAATGTCTCAATATACCTGAGGGTCAAAAATACCTCCTATATCCTTTTTAGATGATATAAGATGTGGTGTTGTCTAAACCTGCATTGGTCCAATCAACTTACGCTTCACCCTTGGGTGGGCTCATTCAAGAACGATAGCTACACACTCACTAATTATTTATCCATATGAGTAGGGGTAACTAACCTCAAAACTACCTTGAGATAATCCCAAGGGTACTCAGCTTCCTAATAATGAATTATAGGAAACTATGTGTACTAATTATGGTGTCTAAAAAATAAAATATATAGTTGGTGATGAAATCCAATGTTGTCAATTGGTTTTTGTAAAGCATGATGTGCAAGTGTGCTTTAAACTATGTTTTTGTTGTTTTGATGTGATTTTTTATCTAACTAAGATGTGCAAACAAAAACTATATTAAAATGCAACTGCAACATTTTCTTAGACTAAATGCAATAAAAAAAACTCTAATCCAAGGATGCTATTTACATACCTAAGATTGCAAACAAAATAAGAAAATGTGCAAAATAAGAAAATATTGTGAAAGGAAATGACTTGAAAAAATAAATAACGGGAGAACTAAATATTTTCTAAATGTATTCTACAAAAGCAAGGAAAATACACAAAAAGAAATATAAGTTAAGAAAACAAGGAAAGGATGAGGTTCGTTGATTGATGGTGACTTATTCGCTTTTGGTTTGTTAGTCTCACAATGACACTGAGAGGGGGGGTGAATCAATGTAGCTCTTTTAAAACTTAAATATTCAACTCTTAAAGTCGAAATAATGAAAACTTGAAACCAAATAAAGTAAGTATAACAAGATAACATCACACAACACAAGATGTACTGAGGTTCACCAATTTGGCTACATCCTCAAAATGATTGTTTGGACTCCCATCCAAATCTAGCCTTTGCAAAGCACCAACTTTACAATCAATTTACCAGCACCCATTGGAAGGAGCACCAACCCCTGATTTATCTGCACCAACAGAAAGGAGTACCAACCCCTGATTTATCTACACCAATAGAAAGGAGCACCAACCCCTCTACCAAGCACCCACTTGATTTTGATATTGATAATAAAATGACATATATGAATCTTCTCTTCTCACATAAAAATTGACCGTTCTCTTAGCTAGTTTTGTCAATTGCTAAATGCTTTCTGGGTATTGTGCAGAACTCTTTCTATGACCTCCTCTCAAAATTTCAGCCAAAATTGATATCATATGAGAAAGTTATTCCCAAAATACTAAAGTGATATTTTTCACCTTTTTCCCAAAAACACGGATTTTCACTCTTTATTTATCTCCACACACTCTTCTCTCCGCACAAAATAAAATCACACTCTTCAATAATACACTTCTAACTTAAATGCACACACTTATATTTTCTTTTTCACTTTTCACTTTCTGCAAAGATCTTTATTTAATGAAACTGCTTAAAAAATATAACTCCCTTTTTTTATATTGAGAAGGCATTTTGTCAAACACGTCACATGCAAAGAATTGACACCTTACTCGTTATCATACTTCGGAGCCACGTGACAACTCAAACCAAAAACAAAATATGATCTATTTTATGCCTTGAAGGTGTAACAACACTGAAACTGAAACTCTGGCGACTCTTCAAGGTCGAAACGGCCAACTAAAGGATTTTTCCCAAGTGGCACAAATTGACATAAAAGAGACTTGTAACGTTTTTGCAAAAATCATAACTCTCACCTCATAACTCGGTTTTCTCTAAAATTTGACAAGTAGAATATTTGCAACATTGAATATGTCCAAACCAAAACTCACTGCCTAAATCCTTACGGTTCACCTGTACCACTTCCACAAAAACTGCTACTGACACACTTTTTCAAAAAAGAGCGTTTTTGTGACAATCTTGCAATGCTTGTAAAATTCACCTCATTTATCCGTTTTTATTAAAATTTGGAAAACATGTTCTTGAGGATAATGAACACCTCAAGTTAAAATTTTTCTACATAACTCTTTACGGTTTGTTCGCAGTGCTTCTCACAAAACTTGCACTTTTTCAGCCTGTACAACCACTTGCCAAATCATCCGCCAAGATACCGAAAACACCACCGATCACTCCAAAAACTGTGCTGACATCTCCAATGATGTTCCGAACTATTTCCTGACATGCTGGCATGTTCCAAACTGATCCATCCTGTCCAACTGTGCCTGTGGCGACTTGTAACTTTTTGACTATTTTGCTGCTTTGACAACTTTCTGATGATTTTTTCAACTTTTGCAAATTTGCACAAACAACTCGTAACAACTTCACCCAAACATCAAAAACATCCTCATAAGCATTTAACATCACTCGTACATACTCCGAATAACCTCTCGAACTCCCGTCCACCGCATCAACCGATCTATCTGACTGTGTTGACAACAATGACAATACTATCGCTGCATCTTGCTCAACAATCTCCCCCTTTGGAATTTTTGGCAACACACGTGCAATTTCCTGTAACTCTTCTCCAACTTTGAAAACAATACCAAAGGGCTACTGCAAACTCCCCCTGAATCCATGCACAACATTCTCAGGCAAAAATTATTACACTTAGCAAAAATCACAAACATGAGCAAAAAGATAAACAAATACACAAATGCTCCCCCTAAGAATGTGGTTCCGATAGCTAGTCAATTCTTGGGAAGCGTGACCACTTTCAATTTATTGTGAAGGTACTCAAAGACTTCCTTGGGCAATGGTTTTATGAAGATATTCGCTACTTGCTCTGTTGTTGAAACAAAATCCAACTTAACCTCATCTTCTGCAACTTTCTCCTTCAAAAAGTGATACCAAATAGCAATATGTTTTGTGCGAGAATACATAACCAGATTCTTTGAGATGTTAATGGCACTGGTGTTATCACACTTAACTAAAATTGGCTCACTAAATTTAATACCAAGATCTTTCAGGGTTTGTTTCATCCATAATACCTACGTACAACACGTTGTCGCTACAATATATTCTGCCTCTGCTATGGATAAGGAGACTGACTCTTGTTTCTTACTGTGCCACATAACCAACCTGTCTCCAAGATAGAATTCACCTCCACTAGTACTCTTTTTATCATCTACACATCCTACCCAATCTACATCTAAATATGCAATAAGGGTGAAGTCCTTACCTTTCGGATACCATAACCCATACTCCATAGTACCCTTGAGGTATCGAAGAATCATCTTCACTCTTTGTCACATGAGTCTCCTTGGGACTAGCCTAAAATCGTGCTACCATGCATACTGCCTACAAAATATCTGGTCTAGTAGTTGTCAAGTACAGTAAGCTCCCAATCATATATTTGTACATGGTTTGATCAACATGTGGAGATTTTTCATCCTTGCTCAACTTACAACCTGTCGTCATGGGAGTGCTAACTGGCTTACAATACTCCATTGTGAACTTTTTTAGCATCTCTTTCACATATTTAATTTGAGAAATAAATATGACCTTCTCATTTTGATTAACTTGCAACCCAAGGAAATACGAAATTTCACCAATCATTGACATTTCAAATTCTTTCTGCATCTTATTTGTTAAATCTTTACATGACTCATCTTTGCTGCTACCAAATATGATATCATCTATGTATACAACAAGAACAATAAGATGGCCATTTTTTGTTTTGACATACAAATTACTATCCACCATACCTTTCTTGAACCCTTGTTGAGTAAGATAGTTATCTAGCCTTGCATACCATGCTTGAGGTGCCTGTTTTAAGCCATATAATGCTTTCTTCAACTTGCAAACCAAGTTGGGATCATCACCAAGTTGGAAACCATCTGGCTGCTCAATATAAACCTCTTCTTCAAGTTTCCCATTCAAAAATGTTGATTTCACATCCATTTGATAAACTTTGAAATTCTTATAAACTGCTAAAGCCAGAAACATTCTAATTGCCTCTAGTCTAGCCATAGGTGCAAAGGTTTCCTCAAAGTCAATACCTTCAACTTGTGCATAGCCTTTACATACCAATCTTGCTTTATTCCTGACTACTTGTCTGTCTTCATTCAATTTATTTTGAAAGACCCATTTAGTATCGATTATATTTTTATTTACAGGTCTTGGTACTAACTCCCAAGTTTTGTTTTTCTCGATCTGATCTAATTCTTCATTTATTGCCTTCATCCAACTTTCATCTTTGCTTGCGTCAGCAACATTTTTGGGCTCAATGCTGGATAATAGAGAGTAGTTCCTTACTACTCTTCTTCTTGTCTAAACACCAACTGTGGGGTCTCCAATTATTTTCTCTCTAGGATGATCATTCAGGTTGCCTATTTTCAATTTCTTATTTTCTTCCACTTCTAAATCACTGTTTGAATCATCTGAGTCAATTTTTTATTTCTTTTCTGTTTCCTTTTCCTCATATCCTTGAATAACCTCTTCATAAATTGGGCAGTTCTCTTCATAGCTAATTACTCATTCCCTACCTTCATCAACTTTAACATCGACACTATCCACAATTTTCCTTAGCCTCTTGTTGTAGCATTTGTAAGCTTTGCTTTTTGACGAATAGCCAAGAAAAATACCTTCATCCGCTCTATCTTCAAACTTACCAAGGTTTTCTTTAGTTCTTTTGATGTAACACTTGCTGCTAAAAACTTTAAAGTATCTTTTTGTTGCATTTTTACCGAACCACAACTCATAAGGAGTTTTGCTTTCGTGCGTCCTCAACATGCACCTATTTTGGATGTATACCACAGTATGGACTGCCTCTTTCAAAAATCCATCTGCTAATTTGCTCTCAGTCAACATAGTCCATGCCATTTCATGCACTATCCTGTTCTTTCTTTCTACCACACCATTCTGCTGAGGTGTCCTGGCTGCTGAAAATTGTCTCCTAATACCATATTTTTCATAGTACTCTGTAAAATCCTCTAAAATGAACTCTCCTCCTCTATCTGATCTTAAACATTTAATACTTTTTCCTGTTTGATTCTCAACTTGTTTTTTGAAAACCTTGAACATCTCAAAAGCTTCTGATTTATGCTTCAAAAATAGTACCCATGTCATCCTGGAATAGTCATCTATACACAACATAAAATATTTGTCACCATTTATGCTTTGCATTCTCATGGGTCCACATAAATTAGTATGTATTAGTTCCAAAGGTTTTCTTGTGTAGTACTCTTTTGTTTTAAATGAGACTCTAGTTTGCTTCCCCTTTTGGCATGAAGCAAAAATGCTATTTGATGGTTTTCCAATGGTGGGAATATCTCTCACTGCATTTTTTGAGCTAATTTTTACTATATTTTCAAAACTGATATGACCGAGCCTCTTGTGCCACAACCAATTTTCTTCTTCCTGTCCAATCAAGAAAGATCCTTTTGAATTCTCTGAGAGAGTGTACAGGTTGCTAGATGTCCTCAATCCAGTTGCTATCAACTTTCCACTGTTTGCTTTTCTAACTTCACAACCCTGCTTCTTAAAAATCACTTCATGACCTCTATCACAAATCTGACTTACGCTCAACAAGTTATGCTTCAGACCAACCACAAACAAGACTTCTTTTGACTTGATTTTTTTGTCATTGATCTTAACTGAACCTTTTCCAACTATCTTAGCTCCATCATTATTTCCAAATTTTACTGAACCACCTTCATATTGCTGTAACTTCTCAAATTTATGTTTGTCACCTATCATATGACTGGAGCATCCACTATCAAGTATCCATGGTGTAGATTTATTCTATGCTTTAAATGTTGTTTGTACGATTAGGGATTCATTTTCTTCCTTAGATCGCTCTTTTTCTTTCCACTCTGGTTTGATTACAGTTTTGGGCTCTTGTTTTGACTTTTCTTTTTCAGTAGCTTGTGCATGTTTTTCAAGAAATTTTCTATTTTGTCTCATTCCATTTGGTTGAAATTTTCTTCCCTGAAATTGATTTGATGCAAATGTACTTCGACAATTTCTTGCAATGTGCCCAAAATTATGATAGTTATAATATTCTACTGCATAATCCGTCAAAGGTGAAAAAATATTTCTACTAGTAAAATTCCTTGGTCCTACATTATACTTGCAATTTGAAATCTTATGTCCATAACCATTGCATTTGAAATAGTAACCATAAAAGAGATTATTGAACCTGGGTGATGGTCTTTGCCATGTTGTCGTAGGAGCCATAAATCTTCTTCTTTGATGTGTGACGTTGGTGAATCCATCATTGTCAATTCTCCTTTCATGCCTTGCATTATTGCTTTCTTTTGCATGAGTCAATTTTTATTGATCAACCTGTTTCTTATCTTCATTCTTTATGGATTCTTCAATTATGGACTTTGATCCATTTGATGATTCTCCTTCATCAAAGCCTAAACCAAATTTGATGTCTGTAGTCTTTTGGTTATTTATGATCTTATCCAGCTTCATAGAACTTTCTTCACATTTGTGATAACAACTAATTTTACGATTCATCTCTTCTATCTGCATCCTTAAACCAACAATCTCTTTTTCTAACTTGCTGCAATAATATATTTTCATGGTTATTTGCACTTCAAGATCTTCAGATATTTTCTTGGATTCTTCTATCTGTACTTTCAAACTGGTTATGATTTCATTTGCATCCTCAAGATTTCTTGAAAATTTCTTATTCTTTTTTCTTTCTATCTTCAATTCATCCAGAGCTGCAATTAGTTCCTCTTCCAAATTTACTTTTGCATCAATTTCTTCTTCATCACATTCCTGTTCTTTTTCTATTTTTTCTTCTTTGAGTGCCATGAAAAGAGCTTCACCTGTTTCCTTTTCAAAATCCTCACCGAAGTTGTCTTCTGATGAACTGACATTCTTGGAGATGAAACTTTTCTTCTTGAAGTTGCATTTTCTGAAATTTGTTTTTTTTCTTCCAGTCACTTCTTTCTTGGTGCGATCCTTCATCACTTTTTTTCTTCTCATTAAGTGGACATTTAGCTGCAAAATTCCCAATGCCTCCACAATTGAAACATTTAAACGGTAAATTTCCTCTGTATTTTCTTTTTCCCCTTTTTAGTTTTCGAACAAAGTTTTCTTCCATTTCATCTGATGTCTCTTCTTCCTCGGATTCTTGTTTTGCTTTCATATTTTTATGGGCTTTAAAAGTAGCTTCTCTATCTGTGGGTTTAGATTTTCCTATTCTCATCTCATATGCAGTCAAAGAACCATGCATCTCATCCATACTAAAAGAATTTAGATCTTTAGATTCTTCTATAGCTGAAACTTTAGAATCAAATCTTTGGGGAAGAGATCTTAATACCTTTTTCATGATGACAGAATCTTTGATTTCCTTGTCGAGTCCTCTAATTGCATTAATGACTTCATTAACTCTTAGCATATATGCCTCTATGTTCTCATCGTAATTCATATTTAATACTTCGAACTGAGCTCGATGTGTTTGTAACTTGGCCTCCTTGATCTTAATGTCTTCTTCATGAATGCTCCTCAGTTTGTCCCATATTTCTTTTGTCATTTTACAACTCATAATATTTACCAGTTCACTGTCCACTAATCCACAAATGATAGCATTCTTTACTTTTGATTCATTCTCAAATAGTTTCTTATCAGCATCATCGGTTGGAGAAGTGGTGGGTATTGTGTATCCACTATCTACTAAATCCCAAATGTTGTATTCCAAAGCACAAATATATTTCTACATCCTGAGTCTCCCAAATACGTAATTAGTTCTGTCAAACAATGGTGCTTTGTTTGATGAGAAGCCTTCATCACCTGCCATTGTGTCACTTCCAAGATCACCCTAGCCGGTTAATCTTGTTTAGGAACCTCGCTCTGATACCAATAGTTAGTCTCACAATGAAACTGAGAGGGGGGGTGAATCAGTGTAGCTCTTTTAAAACTTAAATCTTCAACTCTTAAAGCCGAAACAATGAAAAATTGAAACCAAATAAAGCAAGTATAACAAGAGAACATCACACAACACAAGATGTACCGAGGTTCACCGATTTGGCTAAATCCTCAAAATGACTGTTTGGGACTCCCATCCAAATCCAACCTTTGCAAAGCACCAACTTTACAATCAATTTACCAGCACCCACTGGAAGGAGCACCAACCCCTGATTTATCTGCACCAACAAAAAGGAGCAGCAACCCATGATTTGTTTGCACCAATAGAAAGGAGCACCAACCCCTGATTTATCTGCACCAATAGAAAGGAGCACCAACCCCTCTACCAAGCACCCACTTGATTTTGATATTGATAATAAAATGACATATATGAATCTTCTCTTCTCACATAAAAATTGATCGTTCGCTTAGATCGTTTTGTCAATTTCTAAACACTTTTTGGGTATTGTGCAGAACTCTTTCTATGACCTCCTCTCAAAATTTCAGCCAAAACTAAAAAAAAATTATGACCTTTTTCCTAAAAACACGGATTTTCACTCTTTATTTATCTCCATACACTCTTCTCTCCGCACAAAATAAAATCACACTCTTCAATAATACACTTCTAACTTAAATGCACACACTTATATTTCTTTTCACTTTTCACTTTCTCCAAAGATCTTTATTTAATGAAACTTCTTAAAAAGTATAACTCCCTTTTTTTATATTGAGAAGGCATTTTGTCAAACACGTCACATGCAAAGAATTGACACCTTACTCATTCTCATACTTTGGAGCCACGTGACAACTCAAACCAAAAATAAAATATGATCTATTTGATGCCTTTAAGGTGTAACAACACTGAAACTGAAACTCTGGCGACTCTTCAAGGTCGAAATGGCCAAATAAAGGATTTTGCCCAAGTGGCACAAATTGACATAAAAGAGACCTGTAACGTTTTTGAAAAAATCATAAATCTCACCTCGTAACTCGGTTTTCTATGAAATTTGAAACGTATAATATTTACAACACTGACTATGTGTAAACCAAAACTCACTACCTAAATCCTTACGGTTCGCCTGTACCACTTCCACAAAAACTGCTACTGACACACTTTTTCAAAAAAGAGCATTTTTGTGACAGTTTTGAAACGCTTGTAAAATTTACCTCATTTCTTTGTTTTCATTGAAATTTGTAAAACATGTTCTTGAGAATAACAAACACATCCAGTTCAAATTTTATTGCATAACTCCTTACGGTTTGTTCGCAGTGCTTCTAACAAAACCTGCACTTTTTCAACCTGTACAACCACTTGCCAAATCATCCGCCAAGATAATGAAAACACCACCGATCACTCCAAACACTGTGCTAACATATCCAATGATATTATGGACTATTTATTGACATCCTGGCATGTTCCAAACTGATCCATCCTATCCAACTATGCCCGTGGTGACTTTTGCAACTTTTTGACTATTTTGCTGCTTTGACAACTTTTTGACGATTTTTTCAACTTTTGCAAATTTGCACAAACAACCTGTAACAAATTCACCAAAACATCAAAAACATCTTCATAAGCATTTAAAATCACTGTACATACTCTGAATAACCTCTGAACTCCTGTCCACTGCATCGACCGATCTATCTAACTGTGTTGACAACAATGACAATACTGTCGCTGCACCTTGCTCAACATGGTTCCCAATATCGCACGAAGTGCAAGGGAAGAGCATACATGAGATAAGAGACATCTTAAAATGAAATTATACAAAGTACATGCATGATTCCTTTATTTAAGAAAAATTACTCCCTTTTGATCTCCAAGGTCACTGTAGGGTGTGAGGAGAGAGCATACAAGGGTCAAATTTCCTATTTAACATGAAATGTGATAATGTAAAAGTCATAAACAAATCAAAATTTGAGATCAAGAATTTTTTATGTAGTTATTCTTAAAATGAAAGATGAAAGTGCCTACCTAAAGTCCAATCGCTTGTTGAAAAGTGGTATAAATTGATGCACATGTGATTTGATCCAAAATTAACTCTATGGTTAAGACCAGCCATGTGTGGATGGTATTGATTACAAGATTATCCCTCAATTGATAATATTAAGGAGAATATTTTTGATCTTTATATTTGATCGAATTGGGTTTGTTGGCCTTACAGGATTAGTTTGATGAGGTTTTCTACAAAAATTGGAAAACAAAAAATTTGAAATTTGCTTTTGAAACTCAAAACAAGAAGCCAAATAAAAGGTAATTATTGCTAGCTAATGAAAAACCTAAAAGCAATTAAAAACTAGCAAGAGACAAAAGCATGAAATGAAAATATCAAAATAAATTGGTTGACAGATGATTGGTGGGGAAGGAACGATACCTTTGTATACCCCCACAATTGCTAATTTGGCCTAATAAGGTGCTTAATGATGATGATGATGATTGATGATGAATGACTAGGAAGCAAAGGTTCTTACCTTGTACTCACCTAAATGGATGTGTTTTGTTGTTGAAAACTAAATACCTAACAAGATGGGCCTTGGTTCTAAGCTTGGAAAATTTTTCCCTTAATTGATGGTCTTTATTACAAGACCATCCCTCAATTAATGGTCTTGCACATAGGATTTGGATAATGAAACATCCAGGATGGGATTTGATCTAGATGGATTCTGATCAGTTTTAGACTTGCAAACAAAACAGAAAGCATAGAGTATGGAAAATGAGTAAAAATAACTAATATAAATACACAAGGTAAAATAGGAAATGGATGATGATGAAACAATAGTTTTATACCCTATGAAAGTAAAAGTGCCTATGTGTGATTAAGGGTTAAAGGGTTTGTTAGCTTTTGATGCTTAAAACTTAAAGTAACCAGAAGATCTAAAATAAAGTTTCTATATTAAATATAAGATAATGATAATATTCTAATCATATAAAACTCATAAATAACTTCTTCAACAACTCATAAAATTACCATTAACAAATGCTCACAAAAATAGTATCTTGATATAGAATAAAGATCTTAAATACACCATACTTCCACACACTCTCACTCTACATTGTATCCCAAAAATACACACACATAGACACATATATAATGGGATGTGACTCTTCATATGGAGTACTCTTGGCCTTCACTCTTCTTGAGACTCTTCACTTTCCTACTCTAAGGACACGTGCACATGGACTAATATGCACATTTACATTATTAAATACTTTGCACACACTAATAATACTTGTGCATTTATTACATTGCATAAAGTAAATACTCACACTTTATTATAAGACGCACTCCTAATCTAAAGATGTACCCAATGTGGTACATTGGCATATAAAAAATAATGTAATATACTCTAAGAGGGTCCCATTAGGCTACAATGCCATTTTTATTAAATTTGAAAGATGTTACAATGCAATATTTTCAATTCCCCATTGGGCTACAATGAGGGTCTTCTTAAGAACAAAGCCCTGTTTACAATAATGTTTTTGGAATCTAGTCTTATTTCACCACCTCGAGGAGGGATGGGTTTATGTGTGCATACCACCCTAGATTGAGTAGATCTGCAAGCATCTACACACAATCAACACATAAATTAGTTGCACTTATTTCAAAAGAAAATGCAAGCAAATAATAGCTATTTAATGCATTAAAACAATATCAAAATAGAATAAATTACTTAAGATAGTTTTGCTCATATTTTTGGATGATCTATCGATTTGCAAGTTGTTAAATTTGGTTGTTAAGTAATACCATCCCTCAGTTGACGATCTTGCCTAGGATGATTAGATGAAAATTTCCTCTAGAGGATATCTTTTGTATACTTCTAGAAACCTATCCTTTGAATTTTGTGTATGTTGGAGCTTCGACTTGCACATGATTTCACAAAACACAAACATGCAAGGAGAGGCACATGATGTTTGTGGTTAATCGATAAAAAAATTGTAACATATATTTTAGATAAAATCTGATAAATTTTTCCTACAATATTCTACATGCCTTTGTCAAAACAAATAAAATAGGAACCTATTTATAATTTTTCCCAAGGGTGAGGATCATGATGATGAAGAGACAACTTGATGGACAAGTGTCATGGTAAGGGAAGAGAGGAATATTGAGCACCTCCACTTGACTAAATAGATGACTAAATGTGCAATATTTTGTATTTAGGCTATGATATGTTTCATTAATACCCTTAGGTGGAGATATTCCTCACCCACCAAAATGGCACACTCCATTAATGTGCCTGGGTGGAGGGAATCCTCACCCAAATGCATTAATGAAGCATGGAGTGTGGAGGAGAGAGGGGAATTAATTCTAACTATGGTGAGGTGGACCATGGGTTAGGATAGGGGGATGGTCTCATTATGACCATGGGTTACGCATAGGAAGGTTCTTAGGATGATCAAAGGGGTTAGGATTAATTTTTCTCAAGTTATCATGGTTTAATTAGCATAAATTATATTTATTAAATATTAGCATGGGTCAAATGTTAGCATGACATTTTTTAGGTATCTACAATAGGTTTAATAGTTCTTATGGATGCAAAATTAGCTCTTAGGGGAAATTAATTTGGAGATTCTACAAATAGAATTAAATATAATTGGCAAGAATTCTTCTAAGTATGTTGATCTCAATAAGCCAAGCTTAATATTTACTACATTCTCACTTCCAAATGGTTCTACTCTATGGAATGGTTTAAAAATATATATTGATCTAGTGATTAAAGGTCTAATATGGGTGGTGATAACTGTAGAAAAGATTTCTATTTGGATAGATACTTTGTGTGATAAAAAACCACTCAATCTAGATCCAATTTTGAAACCATGGATGAGATTACTTCAAGATAAATATGGTGATAATGTTTCAAATATTATGTACAAGGATTAGGAAGGAAGATACAAATGGAAATAATACAAGTATACAAGATATTGATGCTAGGAGTCAGTTGAGTAGAAAGATAACAACAATGATTATTTTGAGGGGAGCTAAGGATAAGCTAATTTGGGATTTGAATAGCTTAGGAGAATACACAACAAGAAATGGATATAATGTAAAGCACTAACAAAATAGAAATATTACAAGAATATGGAGAGATATTTGGGATAGCCCAAGCATTCCTAAAGTTAAAATGTTTGTTTGGCTAGTAGGTCATAGAAGAATTTTATCCTGGGGTAACCTTATGAGAGTATAGGCCATCTCTTGAAATATTACTCAATAGTCTGGAATCTATGGAAATGGATTTTTAATATGTTTGGTAAATGCATGGTGATAAAAGAATTGAAGAATAGTTAAAGCATACAAAATTTATCAAATTCCTAGGAGCAATATTCACCCCCATCATCTGACCTGAGACATAAAATCAAATTTCCCAAAATCTTCTCTACCCATGCTTTGAACTCTTTAATTTTTTGTAAAGCTTTCACTTCTTCAAAAAATAAACCCACACTCTCCTAGAATAATCATCTATAAAAGTTAAATTATAGATGGCATAATTCAAGGACTGAGTGGGGATTGGTTTAAATATATCTGAATGTATAAGTTGTAGAAAACTAGAACTCTTACCAGGAATTACAGCAAATCAAACCCTCTTTTTTACCAAAAATACAATGCTCACATAAGTCTAAATTACAAGACTTAATCCCATAAAGCATACCTCTATCATGCAAAATATTTAGACCTTTTTCACTCATATGGCCTAGGCGTTGATGTCATATCATTACTTCACCCTAAAAAAAGTTATTGTTGTTGCATGGTTTACCACCATATCACCGCATAAATTATATAGGGTCCCATAAGATTCTCCCTTAGCTACTACAAGAGCCCCTATGGTAATTTTGTAGTAGTTATTACCAAAAGTGAATACCCTAGCTTATCCATCATTTTTATTGAGAGAAAATTCTTCCATAAATTGGGCACATGTCACACATCACTCAATATCCTTTCTCTACCATTGTCCAGCCTAATCTTTATATCTCCTCTTCCCATAATTCTTAAGGGTGATCATCACCTAAATAGACCTTTCCACCACAGTATGGTTGATATTTGTCAAACTAGTCTCTATGGGGAGACATGTGGAAATATGCACCCGAGTCCAAAACCTAGGTATATAAAATAGATCTACTATTACTGATGCAAAATGCTTCACATGTTGTTTTCTCTCTTAAATCTGTTGTACTGGCCTCAGTTGATGTTTGATTTTACTTTTCACCATTCTTTAATTATCAACAATCCTTCTTTGAGTGTCCTGGCTTCCCACAATGTTAGCACTTCCTTTCTACTTATGTCCTTTAGACTTAGATATGGACTATTTTCTACCTTGTTTACTCCCATTGAAAGATCGACCTCTCATAGATAGGGCTTCATTGGTTGAGGGTTCCAGAGATATTTTTTGCCTTAGCTCTTCTGCCAACAAAGCAGCTACCACATCATCAAATTTGAGAGTTCCTGATGATGAATTAGTGATGGCCATCACTATATGATCCCAAGTGTCTAAGAGGGAACAAAGTAGGATTATAGCTCTATATTCATCCTCCGTATTCACATTAACTGAAACTAGTTTACTGATAAGATTATTAAACTCATTCAAATGATATACAACAGATGAACTTTCCTTCATCCTCAAGCTATAAATTAGATTTTTCATAAAAACTTTATTTTTTGCTAATTTTGTTTCACACAAATTTTCAAACTGTTTCCAAAGGGCTTCCACGGTCTTCTCTTTAGCTACATTGAACAAGATAGAGTATGCTAGGTAGAAATTGATTGTAGAAACTACCTTCATGTCCAGTATTGCCCACTATTGAACAAGATAGAGTATGCTAGGCAGAAATAGATTGTAGAAACTCTTTACCTCCTTGCGCATTACAATTTAGGCTTTAGGAAATTCGATCAATAATCATTGGGGGTAATGGCAATTTTTTTTGCCATCTTTTATACACGAAGCCTCTTGTGCCATAAGCATCGATGCTTGAATCGAATATGAAATTCAATTTTTATTTTAACCTTATAACCCTCTTTAGGGTTATTTAAATTAATTTATAATTAAATTAAAAATTTAATTATAATTAACTTAAACAACTTTTGAAAGTTAATTAAATTAATTAATAAATTAATTTATAATTAAATTATATTAATTAATTTATAATTAATTTAAATTTCCTTTTTAATATTATATTATTATTTTCTTGGGCCTCTTATTTCCACTTTGGACCACATTTGACTACCTGGAACCTGATCTAACCAACTAGAAGCAGACTCTCCTTTTTGCACTGATTGCAGAACTGCTTCTCCTTGCACTGCTCATTGAAACTGACTTTTGACATCAATGACCACTCACTCTTGTCATCAATGACAACTCATCTACTCAAAATGTCCAACAATCTCCCCCTTTGTCATTGATGGAAACCCAATTCACCTTTTCAAATTTCCTTAACCTATTTTTGTTCTGCTCCCCCTCGAAAACTTCTCCCCCTGATTCAATGCTTGAATCTCTCCCCCTTACTCAAATATCTTCCCATTTGACATCAATGGCAAAGGGTCACCTTTGGGGCTTAAGGCTAAGAATGAGTCTTTTATATTAGCCCCTACCCCACCTCCTCTTGAGGTGGTTAATTTTGGGGTGGGAGTATTTCTACTCCTAGCATGCACTAGTCTTTACCTTTGTCCACTTTTCTTCTTATATGATCCTTCTAATTCCTTTGATCGTTCATGTTCCTGCTTGTCTTTGGAATATTTTCTCTACACCACTTTATTGTATGTCCATCATTATTGCACTTATAACACTTAATATTATTATTCCTTTAAGGTGCAAATATATTAGGATTTCTTCTGTTGAAGCCATATCTATTCCTACCATGGACCCTACAATTCATTGCCTTGTGACCAAACTGATTACATGAGTAGCAATACCCATGAAAAAACTACCTATTTATGAAGTTCTCATATTCATGTCTTTCATGTGTCCTACACTATGAAGCCTTGTGCCCAAATCTGTGACATGAGAAACATCGTCCATTGAAATTTCCTTGCCTTGACCTCATTGGTCTCTTAGTATCTTTTACCCTGTGCTAGTTCATGTTCCATTTGTTCCTCTTTTGTGCATTTTTCTTTTCCTTGTTGAACTTTCTATTGTCCAACTCATCCTCAGAAGTCTCACTTTCTCTCACACTATCTTCTTCTAAAGTTTCTTCTTCTTTAGAACTTGAGATTGAATCCTCTTCTTGCTTCTTTTGTAACTGTTCAAAACCAAGACCTGTTTTTCTTGATGTAGGCTTTTGTGCCTTGATAATATTATCCAAATTCTTTGAGCTTCTTCCAAACCTGTATAACCTATCATTATACTCTTTTATTTCTTTTCTTAGTAGAGCCGCTTATTTTTCTAATCTTTCACATTCTAAGATATTTGCTTCTAAATTATCCTTGAATTCTTTGTCTTAGTAATTGACTTATTTAGATCCTCTATAAGCTTTCATCTCTCTTCATCATATTTTTGACACTAAATATTAAGTTGGGAATTTTGCTTTCTTACCTTCTTCAATGTGTTAAGAGCATAAATAAGCTCTCCCTTAAGATCAACTTCTTCTTCTTTTTTATTCTTCCTCTATTTGTTTGCCTTTGAAAACATCTTCATTGTCTTCTGACTTGTCTTTTAAAGGGTCACCTCCTTCTTCTTCTAGTGCCATTAGAATATTCTATTTTGGTCCTTCAAGTGCATCTTCATATTCATCATCACTGAAACTGAACCATTATTTGTACAACTATCTTCAAGATGTTCAAAATTACCACATCTAAAACACTTGAGAATTATTTGTGACATTTTCTTAACTTCTTTTTCTTATGTTAGAAATAGAACTTCATCTTTATAATTATTTGAGAAACTATTATCACTATCACTTGAGTACTCACTTGCCTTGCCTAATAGTAACTCTTCTTCTATCTTTGAAAGAACTTCTTACCTTGTTTGCCTTGTCCATCCTTTTCTTTATTTTGGTACTTGTATTTTTTTGATTCCTTGTTCTTATGATCATGTTTTTCTTCATCATTGCTATTTCTGGCTTCTTGAAAATCAGTTGCATAGTGACCATACTTTCCACAATTTAAACATCTAACATATTTTACATATTCATATCTTCTTGGATCCTTATTCCTTCTACCACAATTTGCTTCTTCATCATTGGATGACTCATTACTTGAATCTGACTTCTTGCCCTTTGTCTTCTTAGTAGCTTTGAAGGATTCTTATTTTTGGATATTAGGTTTCTCTTTTGTTCTCATATCAAAAGCTCTAATAATACCAAGTAACACATCTCTTATCAAAATATCACCATATTTTGATTCCTCTATAGCAAAGATCTTTTCACTAAATATTTTTGGAAGATATCTTAAGATCTTATCACAAACATTAGATTCTTAAATCTCAAGTCCAAGTCCTTGCATGGCGTTAACAACCTCATCTACATGAAGTAGATAAGTACTAATTTTTTTCTCATCCTTCATTCTTAAATCTTCAAATTGTCCTGTGAGATTTCGTATCTTTGCCTTTTTGACACTTTTATATCCTTCATATATGCTTTGCAACTTATCATAAATTCTTTTTCTAATTTGCAATGCATAACCTTTATGACTCTATTCTATGCAAACCTATCAAAATTGCATTCATTGCTTTTGAATTGTAATGATGTAGAAGCTTACCATATTTATTTATAGGGGAGTAGCTGGTGGTGTGTATCCATTTTTAACTACTTCCCATATTTCATTGCCAAGTGCTATCAGGTGAATATTCATTCTCATACTCCAAAATATATAATTGCTTCCATCAAATATTGGTGTTGAATTATCCGAGGACCCATTCTTAGAATCCATTATTTTCTTATAACATTTTCCTTCAAGATGTTAAAATCTTCCTAGGGAACCTACTCTGATACCAATTGAAGAACACAAGCTTATACTAAGAAGGAGGGTGAACAGTATAAGACCACTTTTTAATTTTTCTTCCAAATCAATATTATGCAATGTATCAATAGCAATATCAACAACAGTAATAAAAAAATGCATAAATCACCACACACAATAGAGACACCAATTTAACATGGTTCACCCAATGTGGGCTACTCCACGGAGAAAATATTTCACTAATTTTTTTTCAATCAATCTCTTGGAAATACTTTTCCTATTACAATGCTTATGGACCTCTATCCAAAGGAGACACCAATCCCCTAATCAAGTTCATGGATCTCTATCCACAGGAGAACTCCTTTCTCCTCTGCTCTAGCTGGTGATCTTTTAGAAGAATTGTTGCCTCCACTAAACTGGCTAATGGATATCTATCTGTTGAAGACTCTTGTCCCCACTTAGAAGACATGTCCTCACTACCCTGGCTAATGTATCTCTATCCACTAGAGACTATAGTCCTCTATACTCTGTCACCTCCAAAGCTTGCTCTTTGATTTGTCTCAAATTTGTACTAAAATAGTCCTTCGGTCTAGCACAAATCTGCTCATTCTCTATCTCTAGTTTGGCACAAACCTGTCCTCAAATATACACCAAAATCTATTCTCAAATCTACACTAAATACAGTCCTTCGATCTAGCATAAATATATCCTCAATCTCTATTTTTGGTCTAGCACAAACATGTTCTCAAATTTATACCAAACTCTATCCTTAAATCTGCACTAAACACAATCCTTTAGTCTAGCACAAATCTATCCTCAATCTATGTCCTCAAGCCTTAACACAAAGTTTGACTCAATCACAAATCAACTCTGCTAGATCTGCTCCAAACCTTAACACAAGGTTTGAACAAATCAATCAATCAACTCTGCTCACAATTCTTCTCAAAGACTTATCTCAAATCTGCCTTGTAAGATTCCATAAAAGCTCACACTAATATGTCCACAAGTCTTCTAAAATACTTGCCTCAAATATGCTCAACAAGTACTCACTAGAACTTGTCCAAACTCACAAAAACATAAAGAGAATTGTTAGAGACTCAATATGCTTCTCATTCACCACAATTCTCTATCACTTTCAATCTCTCTATTTACCACAAAAACATATAGAGAATTGTTAGAGACTCAATATTTTTCACACTCACAAACACTCAACTCTTTCTCAAATCAATTTAGAATATGAAACAATTTGTTTCACAGAACTTGAACTATCACTTCAACATAACCACTTGACTAGGCTCAATCACAACTCTACTCAACCAATCACTCAATGAAATAATCCTTGCTCACAAACCCTAATCCAAATACATGAACACTCACTCAATTATTTCCAACATAGCTTATCAAAAAATCTCACATAACAATGAATCTCATAATCTTTGCAAATCCTAGTCCAAACATATGAACACTCACTCAACTGTTTCTAACAAATCTTATCAAAAAAAATCACATAACAATGATACTCATGATCTTTGCAAACCCTAGTTCAAGTTCTTGACTCAACCAATCACTTCAACAACAATGCTTATCAAGTGATCCTCACATAAAAATGATACTCATGATCTTACACAACTTCACATAACAATGATACTCATGTTCTTTGCACAAACACTAGCTCAAGATAACTCAATAAACCCTAGTTCAAGATAGCTTAATATTTCCAACAATGCTTATAAAACAAGTTTTTTAACATCAACTCTTATTCAAAAAAAACTTCAACAATCAATATCAACAATGCTTATAAAATAATCCTTTTCACTCCAACTTAGCATTCACAACATCCAACAATCACTCACTAGAAATATGTACCCATACATTTTTATTTGATGTAGAAGTGCCCTTCAAAACCTGTCTCAATCACAATTTCTTCTTTGCTAATTTCAATAGTTAGATGACAAGATATCACACTAACACTCTCTCAAAATATTTCCCAATTACAAAAATAATAAAACTCAATTACACCTTATTATTCTTTCTTTGAAATAAGCATTCATCAACACACATTCATAAAAGATAATTCCTTGCATACACCTTATTGTTCAAACTTTAGAGCAATATTCATCAATACACAAGAAATAAAAAAGACTTTATTTATTCCTTATTGCTCCAACTTTATAACTCAAACCATACAAAATAAAATAAAATATTTAATATTTAAAACCATTATATCTCCCTTAGAAACCTTAGCCAATATTTATTTATCACAAACCAAGCACCTTCGAAATCACATGACCTTAGCAAAAAATACACGGTGCATACCTTACAAGCAAAACGTCACCGTAGGTTTCGAACGCGTGACCACTACTCTGTCAAGCACCTTATAAAGGTGCTCGCCCACCATGTGGGCTATGCGCTCCCATGGGAAAGGGAAGGTGCAAGCATTCCTTTATCCCTTCATTCGACGCTGCTCAAAAAATAAATACCTCTCACTGCCTTGCAAAATAAACCTAATAGGATTCAAACCCTTCATGCCTTACCTACCATAGGACTTAGCTCATCCACCGTTGCCACGTACGCTATACAACGTTGTGCAGGGTATAATGAGCTTCACTCCTATTTTTTTAACCTCTACCACCAAATACCTTTCAAAAAATGTGGAAAATCTTTACCTCCTTGTGCATTACACTTTAGGCTTTAGGAAATTCGATCGATAATCATTGGGGGTAATGGCAAATGTTTTTGCCATATTTTATACACAAAATCTCTTGTGCCATAAACGTCGGTGCTTGAATCAAATATGAAATTCAATTTTTATTTTAACCTTATAACCCTATTTAGGGTTATTTAAATTAATATAAATTAATTTATAATTAAATTAAAAATTAAATTATAATTAACTTAAGTAACTTTTGAAAGTTAATTAAATTAATTAATAAATTAATTTATAATAAAATTATATTAATTAATTTATAATTAATTTAAATTTCCTTTTTAATATTATAATATTATTTTCTTGGGCCTCTTCTTTGCACTTTGGACCACATCTGACTACCTGGAACCAGATCTGACCAACTGGAATTAGACTCTCCTTTTTGCACTGATTGTAGAACTGCTTCTCCTTGCACTGCTCACTAAAACTGACTTTTGACATCAATGACCACTCACTCTTAACATTAATGACAACTCATCTACTCAAAATTTCCAACACCTGATGATGAATTCTAGGAAACTATGCGTACTAACTATGGTGTCTAAAAAATAAAATTGATAGTTGGTGATGAAATCCAATGTTCTCAATTGGTTTTTGTAAAGTGTAATGTGCAAGTGTGCTTTAAACTAATTTTTTATTGTTTTGATGTGATTTTATCTAACTAAAATGCGCAAACAAAAACTATATTAAAATGCAAACAACTTTTTCTTAGACTAAATGCAAGAAAACAAACTCTAATCCAAGGATGCTCTTTACCTACCTAAGATTGCAAACAAAATAATAAAATGTACAAAACAAGAAAATATTGTGAAAGGAAATGACTTGGAAAAAGAAATAACGTGAGAACTAAATCTATGCTAAATATATTCTACAAAAGCAAGGAAAATACAAAAAATGAAATCTAAGTTAAGAAAACAAGGAAATGAGGAGGTTCATTGAATAATGGTGACTTATTCGCTTTTGGTTCCCAAGATCGCATGAAGAGCATACATGAGATAAGAGACCTCTTAAAATAAAATGATACAAAGTACATGCATGATTCCTTGATTTAAGAAAAATGACTCCATTTTGATCTCCAAGGTCACCATAGGGTGTGAGGAAAGAGCATACAAGGGTCAAATTTTCTATTTAACATGAAACGTGATAATGTAAAAGTCATAAACAAAAGAAAATATGAGATAAATAATTTTTTATGTAGTTATTCTTAAAATGAAAGATGAAAGTACCTATCTAGAGTCCAATCGCTTGTTGAAAAGAGGTAGTAATTGATGCACATGTGATTTGATCCAAAATTGAATCTATGGGTAAGACCAGCCCTGTGTGGATGGTCTTGATTGCAAGATTATCTCTCAATTGACAATATTGCCTAGGGAAGAATTTTGATCTCTATATTTGATCGAATCGGGTCTGTTGGCCTTACAGGATCAGTTTGATGAAGTTTTCTACAAAATTTGGAAAACAAAAAAGTTGAAATTTGCTTTTGAAACTAAAAAAAATAAGCCAAATAAAAGGTAATGATTGCTAGCTAATGAAAACCCTAAAAGCAATTAAAAACTGACAAGAGATAAAAGCATGAAATAAAAATACCATAACAAATTGGTTGATAGATGATTATTGGGGAAGGAATGATACATTTGGATACCCCCATAATTTCTAATTTGGCCTAAGAAGGTGCTTAATAATGATGATGATGTTTGATGATAAATTACTAGGAATCAAAGGTTCTTACCTTGTACTCAACTTAATGGATGGGTTTTGTTGTTGATAACCAGATACCTGACAAGATGAGCCTTGGTTCTAAGATTGGAAAATATTGTCCCTCAATTGATGGTCTTGATTACAAGACCATACCTCAAATAATGGTCTTGCATAGAGGATTTGGATAATGAAACATCCAGGATGGGATTTGATCTAGATGGATTCTGGTCTTGCAAACAAAACAGAAAGCATAGAGTATGGAAAATGAGTAAAAATAACTAATATAAACACACAAGGCAAAATAGGAAATGGATGATGATGAAACAACAATTTTATACCCTATGAAAGGAAAAGTTCCTATGTGTGATTAAGGGTTAAAGGGTCTGTTAGCTTTTAATGCTTAAAACATAAAGTAAAATAACCACAAGATCTAAAATAAAGTTTCTATATTAAATATAAGATAATGATAATATTCTAATCATATAAAACTCATAAATAACTTCTGTAGCAACTCATAAAATTACCATTAACAAATTCTCACAAAAATAGTATCTTGATATAGAATAAAGATCTTAAATACACCATACTTCCACACACTCTCACTCTACATTGTATCCCAAAAATACAACCACATAGACACATATATAATGATATGTGACTCTTCATATGGTGTACTCTTGGCCTTCACTCTTCTTGAGACTCTTCACTTTCCTACTCTAAGGACACATGTGCACATGGACTAATATGCACATTTACATTATTAAATACTTTACACACTCTAATAATACTTGTGCATTTATTACATTGCATAAAGTAAATACTCACACTCTATTCTAAGACACACTCCTAATCTAAATATGTACCCAAGGTGGTACATTGGCATATAAAAAATAATGTAATATACTCTAAGAGGGTCCCATTAGGCTACAATGCCATTTTTATTAAATTTGAAAGATGTTACAAAATATTTTCAATTCCTCTTTGGGCTACAATGAGGGTCTTCTTAAGAACAAAGCCCTATTATAAAGCGTTTGGTATCTAGTCTTCTTTCACCACCTCGAGGAGGGATGGGTTTATGTGCACGTACGACCCTAGATTGAGTAGATTTTCAAGCATCTACACACAATCAACACACAAATTAGTTGCACTTGTTTCACAAGAAAGTGCAACCAAATAATAGCTATTTAATGCTTTAAAATAATATCAAAATAGAATAAATCACATAAGACAGTTTTACTCATATTTTTGGATGATCTATCGGTTTGCAAGTTGTTAAATTTGGTTGTTAAGTAAGACCATCCCTCATTTTACGATCTTTCCTGGGATGATTACATGAAAATTTCCTCTAGAGGATATCTTTTGTATGCTTCTCGAAACCTATCCTCTGAATTTTGTGCATGTTGGAGCTTTGACCTACACACGATTTCACAAAACACAAACATGCAAGGAGAGGCACATGATGTTCATGGTTAATAAATAAAAATTTTGAAACATATATTATAGATAAAATCTGATAATTTTTTCCTACAATATTCTACATGCCTCTCTCAAAACAAAAGAAATGGGAACCTATTTATAATTTTTCCCAAGGGTGAGTATCATGATGAGGAGGAGACAACTTTATGGACAAGTGTCATGGTGAGTGAATAGAGGAATGTTGAGCACCTCCACTTGACTAAATAGATGGCTAAATGTGCAATATTCTGTATTTAGGCTATGACATGTTTCGTTAATACCCTTAGGTGGAGATATTCCTCACCCACCAAAATGGCACACTCCATTAATGTGCCTGGGTGGAGTGAATCCTCACCCAAATGAATTAATGAAGCATGGATTTTGGAGGAGAGAGGGGAATTAATGCTAACTAAGGTGAGGTGGACCATGGTTTAGGATAGGGGGATGGTCTCATTATGATCATGGGTTACGCATAGGAATGTGCTTAGGATGATAAAATAGGTTAGGATTATGTTTCTAAAGTTGTTATGGTTTTATTAGCATAAATTATATTTATTAAATATTAGCATGGTTCAAATGTTAGCATGACATTTTTTAGGTGTCTACACTAGATTTAATAGTTCTTATGGATGCAAACTTAGCTCTTAGGGGAAAGTAATTTGGAGATTCTACAAATAGAATCAAAGACAGTGGGTAAGAATTCTTCTAAGTATGTTGAGCTCAATGATCCAAGCTTAATATTTACTATATTCTCACTTCCAAATGGTTCTACTCTATGGAATGGTTTAAAAATATATATTGATCTAGTGATTAAAGGTCTAATATGGGTGGTGGGAACTGGAGAAAATATTTCTATTTGGATAGATACTTGGTGTGATAAAAAACCACTCAATCTAGATCCAATTTTGAAACCATGGATTAGATTACTTCAAGATAAATATGGTTATAGGGTTTCAAACATTATGTACAAGGATCAGGAAGGAAGATACAAATGGAAATAATACAAGTATACAAGGCATTGATGCTAGGAGGTAGTTCAGCAGAAAGATAACAACAATGATTATTTTGAGGGGAGCTAAGGATAAGCTAATTTAGGAGTTGAATAGATTAGGATAATACACAACAAGAAGTGGATATAATGTAAAACACTAACAAAATATAAATATCACAAGAATATGGAGAGATATTTGGGATAGCCCAAGCATTCCTAAAGTTAAAATGTTTGTTTGGCTAGTAGTTCATAGAAAAAAATTATCCTAGGATAACCTTATGAGAGTATAGTCCATCTCTTGAAACATTACTCAATATTCTAGAATCTATGGAAATGGATTCTTAATGTTTGGTAAATGCATGGTGATAAAAGAATTGAAGAATGGTTAAAGCATTGGCAAAACACTTTTAAAAGTGAAGCTTTACATATAATCTGGGATATATCAAAAGATACAATACTTTGGACTTAAAAGCAAGAAATAATTAGAATAATATTTAAAGGAAAGGAAAGTAGTTTAGAGTTAATTAAAAGGAATATTTGTGTAGCCATAGAGGATTCTAAGCCAACCCTATTATATCACCCAAACCCTAATGTGGAAGAAAAGATCACTGATATATGGAGTCAATTCATCAAATGGAATTATGATGTTGTGTATAGGAGAAATAAAAAGAAGGTAAAAAATATAAAGTGGAAACCACCAGATGTGGAGTTGGTCAAATTTAATTTTTATGGAGCATCTAAAGGAAATATAGGACCTTTAAGAGGAGAAACAATTAGAAATAATAGAGGGATTTTATCTCATTATGCTTTCAATAGTGGATTTAAGACGAATAATGAAGTTGAAGCTTGGGTAGCTTTAAAAGGGTTACAAATATGCAAACAAATGAAATGGAACAAATTATGGATGGAAGGTGATTCACTCATAGTAATAAATATAATTTTGAGGAAAGTAAAGGTTGGATGGAACATACAAGAGATAATTGTGGAAATTTAAGACCTTTCTATAGTGTTTGAAGATACAATATTTACACATGTTAAGGGAAGGAAATAAATGTGGAGATAGGCTAGCCAATAGAGGGGTTTTAATTGAGTATTGTGAAGTTAATTCTCTTTTCTATTGTTAGAGTAAGTAGTAATTTTAGTTGAAGTTGATAAGAAAATGTTGATCGTCTGAATCAAATAATGATTAAGATTTACTTTGATGTTTTTCATTAGCAATATTTGTTTTATTTATAACATTAATGTCTTCTAATATAAACTATTTATTACAATTTTTTGCGGTTGCACTTATGCTTTAGGAAGAAAACTAGCAATCCAGATATAGTAAAGCGAGCTATGATAATGCAATGTTTTGGAAATATTAATCTATTGAGATGCAATGCTTAAATAGTAGAGGTGTAATTTTTATATTGTGAAGGCTATTGTAGGATAATAACAAGAAGGATACTAAATTATAGAATATTTGTATTCACACAAAAAATTGAAGAAGATCTAGAAAATGAAAATCAAGAATTCGGACATCTTATTAAAATTTATGTAGATATCTAGCTATAGCATATCAATTGAGATGAGAATTAATTATGTTTGTAAAATGCTCTAAAGGAGAGAGTTGTGACTATTAAATGGTGGGGGACCTGAGTACAACCCCTTGTTCTCTAGGGAAAAAAATAGACTCTAGTGGCTAAAATAACAAAAAATCCAAACTTTAGATGGATAAATCATGGAATGAGTTCACAAAATATTTTAATAAAAATATTATATTTTCCACTTGACCTCTATGTTACATATATGAAATGATATAGAAATAACAAAAAAAACAAACTAAGTGTCTAAAATAACAAAAAATCCTAGCTACAACGAGTGTAGAGGCTATGACGAGCACACGACAATGCGTGCAAAGGTTGTAATGAGGATGGACATGGGAAGCAGGGCTTTCGAGGCCATGTGGAGGTACGTGAGGATGAAGCCCATGTGAACCAAAGTGCCAACAATGGTGATAACACTTATCTTTGCAAAAGGGGTGTAAACCCTAGGTGCAATCAAGTGATAGAACAAATCGATAAATTTAGGTACATTATTCACAAAAGAGATGCAAACCTGAGGTGTAATAAAGCGATGGAACAAAGCAATAAATTTGGGTACAGTATTCACAAAAGATATGCAAACCCTAGGTGCAGTCAAGAGGGTTGTTCACAAACTGTCTCTTCAGTCTATGAGAAAGCCTCTTCGATCAGAAGAAATATTTCTCAAGGATATTTGGGTTCGCAGGTGGATGAACCCATGCCCTCTATCAATATTTCAAAGGATGAATTTGGGTTGGATCTAGTTTATCTTGAATCATGAAAAAATATTTTCAAACTCAAAGGGAAAAGACCAGACTTAGAGGAGCTCAAAGGATACATTAAATATTGGTGGAGTTCAAAATTCCAAGCAACTCTCCTACCCAAGTTTTTTTTTGTTTCCTTTTATGATTTAGAGGATTAAGATAGGGTAATGGAATATAGATATAATTGGATTTTCGAAAAAAGGGGTATCTATATAAGACCTTGGACTCCTAATTTCAGCCCCTTTACATAAGAAGTTAATTTCTTCCCACTCTGGGTGAATCTTTATGCTCTCCCTATGGATTTTTTGGGAGAAAAGATATTCACCAAAATCGGTAATGTCATTTGTTTATTCTATTATATGGATGCCCAAACTGAGGAAACTTTGTCTAGTAAAATTAATATGAGTAAAGCAAGATTGGCTATTTGGATGGATGTTTCAATTCCTGGGCATCAAACCATTACTATCTCCTTGAGCAAAGGGAAATGGCTCCAAAATATTGAATATGAAAACTTCTCCCTAAGATGTTATGGGTGTCAGCAATATGGCCACTTGAAGAAGAGATGCATGAACCTCTAATTATGCTTTGATTACTCCTTTGTAGAGAAGGGTCTAAATGTGAATGATTCAAAATCTTTAAATTTCCCAATTCAAAAAAAAGAAGCTCATCCTCTAGATGCACCAATTATCCAAAAGGAATCATGCAAGTAACAAAATACTCAAATCCAAAATGAGAATTTGAATCATATCATTGAGAAAAACCAAATGGTTACTAAAGAAGAAGCTCATCTTCCATATGAACCAATTGTCCAACTAAAATAATTCGAGCAATAGAATAATCAACCCGAAAAGTAGAATTTGAATCAAATCATTGAGAAAAGCCAAATGGTTACTAAAGACCATCCAAACGATTCCATGGAAAACATTAGCACCTCATATGGTATACTCAAATCTAATTATGAAATAATTAATGATGGTGAGTTTTTTAAAAGTGAAGATCCTACAAAATGTGGTACAAATAGATATTACCTCAGGAGCTTGAAGTGCAAAAATGCATTCTCATATTTTGCCACTCTACGGGAGGAAGAATCTCTGCTACAGAAGAAAAATAATCAAACTGATTTCCTCTTTGATGGATGACTGCTATTTTTGTTTTTCTTTTATCCTTTGGATGTATGTGTCATGTAATGGTTGTCCTTGTTTTTAGTTCCTTAAAAAAAAATTGATTATGGAACCTTAGCAGTTTGAGGAAGATGGAAAATATCTTTGATAGAAAAGCAAAGATAGGTATGCTTTAATTAATTTGTTAGAAATGTAATGAGAGCAATGTATCATTTTGTTTTTGTAATGGGAGTGGCCCCCAATAGAAGCCACACATAGCTTATTAAAAATAATAATAATAAAAAAAAAACCAAACTTTAGAAGGCGAAATCATGGAAGGAGTTCACCAAATATTTTAATAAAAAAAATGATATTTTCCACTAGATCTCTATGTTACATATATGAAATGATATCGAAATATAAGATCTAATGTAATTTATCCAACTCTCTAACTTTTACTAAATAAGTAAATGCAATTAGAAAGATACCAACTAGCTATTTAAAATAGTAAATTAGATATTTCTATATCAAATGGAACATAGGATAAATAATAAAATCAAACTAATAAGAACAATGAATATTCCTAGACTACTTTTTGAAGCAACTAAATTAAGCACTCTTGAGTAAATGAAACTAGCTTGATTTTGTTCCAAAAAATATGGGAAGATATTACCCGAGAACCTACAAACAACAAAGCAACCTAGATATATTCTATTGATTGTGGTCTAGCTAGGTAGCTACATGGTCTAGTGGAACATTTGGTCCTCCTTCAATGGGCAATGCCAAACCAACTGGTAGAAATATCACTAGTACATACAATTTCTAAGGTTCCATGTGAAGGGAGTGTGCTTATGCTTCAGAAAGGAAAAGAGGAAGCAATGGTGTTAATGGAAGAAAATAATCATAGAGGTTAATATGAGATCTCAAAATAAGATATATTTGGGACAGTTTATAATTATAAGGTGAAACCTTGATAAAATCTCTCTTTTCATAAACAATTAGATTCAAACCTTTTCAAGGTCATAAAATAATTATTGTTAACTAAGATGGTATGTCCTTTTAACCTCATGTGTTAAACATGCTAAGATTTTCAAAAATATCAATCAAAACCTTAAATAAGATCAATAAAAAAAATCAATGCTTAAAGCAACATAAAATATAGTTTATTGATCTTTTTGACTAGCACATGACATAACACAAATCATTGATCATACACATCATATCCATATCAAAAGTTAAAGGTTAAGGGATTGTTTAGGCATGCAATAATAAAAATAATGGCATATGACATTATAAGAAAATATCTAATCTAGAAATTGAACATTTAAGCTAGCTAGTTCACCATTGTCCTACCCAAGGACTAAAAAAATTAGTCCATCCTTGTCCTAAAAAGGGATGAAAATTCTCTCTACCACATGCAAGTCAATTGTTAGTACTCTTCTTAAAACTATAATGCCCAAATTACAAGTTACCATAGATCAATCTTAAAGAAACAACCTTAAGGATAATAATACATTGTCGCAACAAAGTCATCTATAAAAGGCATATATTAGCCCATAGGAAATAACAAATCAATATAATATAAGGTCAATTGCAGCCTCAAGTGAAGTTAATACCACATATTTCAACATAAATTTCATGCCAAATAACAATAACTTGGAAATGTTAACTATCATCTAATTATCATTCAACGAGTAAGGGGAACTATCATCTAATTTGTCAATTATAAATAGTTAAGTCATTACCTAGGGAAATATGGCAAGAATGCTTTTGCATAATTTACATATAATTAGAAAATTAAAAAAAATTAAGTAAATAAATAAATATTAATAAAAAAACAAAGATCAAAATAAGAACTATGAACTTTAAAATTTGGGGATATTTTTTGTGCGCTTTCAAGGGAATTTTCTTAAAACTTTATTTATCTATAAAATATTCCAAAGTTTTAAATCTCACGATTGGTTTTTAAACTCTATGAACTCTTCACTAGTAGAGCACACATAAATTGATGAAACAAAAGCAAATTTTAAATATATAATGATGTATTTTTCCATGAGTTTTAGACATGGATCTCACTTATCATGAAATGAAATATGGTGCAACTTGAGCAAGCATAATAGTGAAGAGTTGGGTACTTCAAATAGAAGATATAATATTTGAATCTAGAAGGGGCTAAAGTTATACATAAATTTTGATAACCAAAGTTTAGGTGGCTTAAAATATATGGGATGAGAAAAATCATTCCATATGGCCTACGATCTTGTGGATGTTAAGGACTATTTTCTATAACTTGAGTAGGCTCGATGTGAAGACATTAGCACCCTAAATAGGAGGTCCAAGGTTCGAACCCTAGAGGGGATAAGATTTTACACCAAACTTCAACAACATCATCCCATAATAGCCTTGTGGACACTAAAAACTACTTTCCTTTTCATAATAGTCCTTTTATCGATTAACAAATTCTTCTTAACATGCATAAAGATTTGTTGCATCAAATTTAAGTAAACTAGTAGATACCTATTTTTTTCCCAAATAACATACACAAAAATAATAATTAGATTTCATTAATCCTATAGCCCATCTTCAAAGATGAGTTAATACTTTTTATTATATGAAACTATAACACATTCTTTGATCTCTCTCTTTCTCACACATACAATTATATGTGGTTTATATTTCCATTAAAATAGCAAAACATCTCTCTATCTCTCTCTCTCTCTCATGCAAAAGTTATTCGTGGCTTATATTTCCATCAAAATAATAAATTACTACATTATTTTTTTTAATAAGTTGTGTGGCTTCTATTGGGGGCCACTCCCATTACAAAAATAAAACATTACATTGTTCTCATTACATAGCTATCAAATTAATTAAATTATCCATATTGCCTTTCTATCAAAAATATTTTGCATTTGCCTTTAAGTTTCTGCAATCAAATCCTTTTTATCATTTCATACGAATACCTTTCAAAATTAAAATTTTGTCAAGATAAAATTCAACACCATGTAGGTCCGAGGTGTAGACCAATTGGTTCATCCAAACCCCATAGGGGGCGGAGGTCCAAGGTTCAAATCTCGGGCCTCGCCGAACTGAACGCTTGTCCCTTTTCTGGTGCTTTCAACAGCGTAAAAGGTTTAAAATGATTTTGGCATGGTGGTTACCTGTATAACCTGTCTTTAGACTTTTTTATTTATTTTCTTAGTAGGGCCACTTATTTTTCTAATATTTCACATTCTAATATCTTTGCTTCTAAATTATCCTTGAACTTATTTTTCTTAGTCATTGACTTATTTAGATACTCTATAAGCTTTTATCTCTATTCATCATATTTTTGACACTAAAGCTTAAGTTGGGAATTTTTCTTTCTTACCTTCTTCAATGTGTTAAGAGCATAAATAAGCTCTCCCTCAAGATCAAATTCTCCTTTTTTTTATTCTTCCTCTATTTTTTTGCCTTTGAAAACATCTTCATTCTCTTCTGACTTGTCTTCTATAGGATCACCTCCTTCTTCTAGTGCCATTAGAATATTCTATTTTGGTCCTTCAAGTGCATCTTCAGATTCATCATCACTGAAACTAAACCATTCTTTGTACAACTATCTTCAAGATGTCCAAAATTACCACATCTAAAACACTTGAGAATTATTTGTGACATTTTCTTAACTTCTTTTTCTTCTGTTAGAAATAGAACTTCATATTTATAATTATATGAGAAACTATTATCACTATCACTTGAGTACTTACGTGCCTTGTCTGCATAGTAACTCTTCTTCTATATTTGAAATAACTTCTTACCTTGTTTGCCTTGCCCATCCTTTTCTTTATTTTGGTACTTGTATTTTTTTGATTCCCTGTTCTTATGATCCTATTTTTCTTCATTATTGCTATTTTTTTCTTCTTGAAAATCAGTTGCATAGTGACCATACTTTCCACAATTGAAACATCTAACATATTTTGCATCTTTATATCCTCTTGGATCCTTATTCCTTCTGCCACAATTTGCTTTTTCATCACTGGATGACTCATTGCTTGAATCTGACTTCTTGCCCTTTGTCTTCTTAGTAGCTTTGAATGTTGCTTCTTTTCGGAGATTAGGTTCCTCTTTTGTTCTCATATCAAAATCTCTAAGAATACAAAGTAACACATATCTTATCAAAATATCACCATCTTTTGATTCCTTTATAGCAAAGATCTTTTCACTAAACATTTTTTGAAGATATCTTAAGATCTTATCACAAACATCAGATTCTTCATTCTCAAGTCCAAGTCCTTGCATGGCATTAACAACCTCATCTACACGAAGTAGATAAGTACTAATTTTTTCCTCATCCTTCATTCTTAAATCTTCAAATTGTCCTATGACATTTCGTATCTTTGCCTTTTTGACACTTTTATCTCCTTCATATATGCTTTGCAACTTATCGTAAATTCCTTTTGCTAATTTGCAATGCATAACCTTTATGAACTCTATTCTATGCAGACCTCACAAAATTGTATTTATTGCTTTTGAATTGTAATGATGTATAAGCTTACCATATTTATCTATAGGTGGAGTAGTTGGTGGTGTGTATCCATTTTTAACTGCTTCCCATATTTCATTGCCAAGTTTCATCAAGTGAATATTCATTCTCATACTCCAAAATATATAATTGCTTCCATCAAATACTGGTGTTGAATTATCTGAGGACCCATTCTTAGAATCCATTATTTTCTTATAAGATTTTGCTTCAAGCTGTTAAACTCTTCCTAGGGAACCTGCTCTGATTCCAATTGAAGAACACAAGCTTATACTAAGAAGGATGGTGAACAATATAAGACCACTTTTTAATTTTTCTTCTAAATCAATATTATGCAATGTATCAATAGCAATATTAACAATAGTAATAAAAAAAATGCATAAATCACCACACACAATAGAGACACCAATTTAACGTGGTTCACCCAATGTGGGCTAATCCACGGAGAAAATATTTCATTAAAAAAATTTCAATCAATATCTTGGAAATCCTTTCCCTATTACAATTTTTATGGACCTCTATCTAAATGAGACACCAATTCCCTAATAAAGTTCATGGATATTTATCCATAGGAGAACTCTTTTCTCCTCTGCTCTAGCTAGTGATATTTTAGAAAAACTGTTGCCTCCACTACACTGGCTAATGGATATATATCCATTAAAGACTCTTGTCCCCAATCAGAATACATGTCCTCACTACCCTGGCTAATGTATCTCTATCCACTAGAGACTATAGTCCTCTATACTCTGTCACCTCCAAAGCTTGCTCTTTGATCTATCTCAAATTTATACTAAAAATAGTCCTTCGATCTAGCACAAATCTGCTCATTCTCTATCTCTAGTCTGGCACAAACCTGTCCTCAAATATGCACCAAACTCTATCCTCAAATATACACTAAACACAGTCCTTTGATGTAGCATAAATATATCCTCAATCTCTATTTTTGGTCTAGCACAAACCTGTCCTCAAATTTATACCAAACTCTATCCTCAAATCTACACTAAACACAATCCTTCGGTCTAGCACAAATATATTCTCAATCTATGTCCTCAAGCCTTAACACAAAGTTTGACTCAATCACAAATCAACTCTGCTAGATCTTCTCCAAACCGTAACACAAGGTTTGAAAAAATCAATCAATCAACTCTGCTCACAAGTCTTCTCAAAGACTTATCTCAAATCTGCCTTGTAAGCTTCCATAAAAGCTCACACTAATATGTCCACAAGTCTTCTCAAATACTTGCCTCAAATATGCTCAAAAAGTACTCACTAGAACTTGTCCAAACTCACAAAAACATAAATAGAATTTGTTAGAGACTCAATATGCTTCTCATTCACCATAATGCTCAATCACTTTCAATCTCTCTATTTACCACAAAAACATATAGAGAATTGTTATAGACTCAATATTTTTCACACTCACAAACACTCAACTCTTTCTCCAATCAATTTAGAATATGGAAAAATTTGTTTCACAGAACTTGAACTATCACTTCAACATAACCACTTGACTAGGCTCAATCACAACTCTACTCAACCAATCACTCAATGAAATAATCCTTGCTCACAAACCCTAATCCAAATACATGAACACTCACTCAATTATTTCCAATAGATCTTATCAAACAATATCACATAACAATTATACTTATAATCTTTGCAAACCCTAGTCCAAACATATGAACACTCACTCAATTGTTTCCAACAAAGCTTATCAAACAATCTCACATAACAATGATACTCATGATCTTTGCAAACCCTAGTTCAAGTTCTTGACTCAACCAATCACTTCAACAACAATGCTTATCAAGTGATCCTCACATAAAAATGATACTCATGATCTTACACAACTTCACATAACAATGATACTCATGTTCTTTGCACAAACACTAACTCAAGATAACTCAATAAACCCTAGTTCAAGATAGCTCAATATTTCCAACAATGCTTTTATCATCAAATCTTACTCATAAAAACCTTCAACAATCAATCTCAACAATGCTTATAAAACAATCCTTTTCACTCCAACTTAGCATTCACAACATCTAATAATCACTCACTAGAAATATGTACCCATACCTTTTTGTTTGATGTAGAAGTGCCCTTCAAAACCTGTCTCAATCACAATTTATTGTCTTTGCTAATTTCAATAGTTAGATGACAAGATATCACACTAACACTCTCAAAAAAATTACCAATTACAAAAATATTAAAACTCAAATACACCTTATTATTCCTTCTTTGAAATAATCATTCACCAACACACATTCATAAATATAATTCCTTGCATACACCTTATTGTTCCAAATTTAGAGCAATATTCATCAATACACATAAGAAATAAAAAGGACTTTATTTATTCCTTATTACTCCAACTTTATAACTCAAACCTTCCAAAATAAAATAAAATATTTAATCTTTAAAACCCTTATATCTCCCTTAGAAACCTTAGTCAATATTTATTTATCACAAACCATGCAGCTCTGAAATCACACGACCTTAGCAAAAAATACACGGTGCATACCTTGCAAGCAAAATGTCACCACAGGTTTTTAACACGTGACCACTCCTCTTCCAAGCGCCTTATAAAGGTGCTAGCCCACCATGTGGGCTAGGCACTCCCATGGGAAAGGGAAGGTGCAAGCCTCCATTTATCCCTTCATTCGATGCTGCTCAAAAAATAAATATCTCTCACTGCATTGCAAAATGAACCTGATAGGATTCGAACCTTGCATGCCTTGCCTACCACACGACTTAGCTCATCCACCATTGCCACCTATGCTATACAGCATTTTGCATGGTATAATGAGTTTCACTCCTACTTTTTTAGCCTCTACCACCGAAGACCTTTCAAAAAATGTGGAAACTCTTTACCTCCTTGTGCATTACACTTTAGGCTTTAGGAAATTCGATCGATAATCATTGGGGGTAATGGCAAAGGTTTTTGCCATCTTTTATACATGAAACCTCTTGTGCCATAAACGTCGATGCTTGAATCAAATATGAAATTCGATTTTTATTTTAACCTTATAACCCTCTTTAGGGTTATTTAAATTAATATAAATTAATTTATAATTAAATTAAAAATTAAATTATAATTAACTTAAGTAACTTTTGAAAGTTAATTAAATTAATTAATAAATTAATTTATAATTAAATTATATTAATTAATTTATAATTAATTTAAATTTCCTTTTTAATTTTATAATAAAATATTATAATATTATTTGCTTGGGCCTCTTCTTTGCACTTTGGACCACATCTGACTACTTGGAACCGGATCTGACCAACTGGAAGTGGACTCTCCTTTTTGCACTGATTGTAGAACTGCTTCTCCTTACACTGCTCACTGAAAATGACTTTTGACATCAATGACCACTGACTCTTAACATTAATGACAACTCATCTACTCAAAATTTCCAACACCCGATGATGAATTCTATGAAACTATGTGTACTAACTATGGTGTCTAAAAAAGAAAATTGATAGTTGGTGATGAAATCCAATGTTCTCAATTGGTTTTTGTAAAGTGTAATGTGCAAGTGTGCTTTAAACTAATTTTTTATTGTTTTGATGTGATTTTTCATCTAACTAAGATGCGCAAACAAAAACTATATTAAAATACAAATGCAACTTTTTCTTAGACTAAATTCAAGAAAACAAACTCTAATCCAAGGATGCTCTTTACCTACCTAAGATTGCAAACAAAATAATAAAATGTACAAAACAAGAAAATATTGTGAAAGGAAATTAATTGAAAAAATAAATAACGTGAGAACTAAATCTATGCTAAATGTATTCTACAAAAGCAAAGAAAATACACAAAAGGAAATCTAAGTTAATAAAACAAGGAAAGGATGAGGTTCATTGATTAATGGTGACTTACTCGCTTTTGGTTCCCAAGGTCGCACGAAGCACAAGGGAAGAGCATACATGAGATAAGAGACCTCTTAATATGAAATGATACACAAAGTGCATGTGTGATTCCTTGATTTAAGAAAAATGACTCCCTTTTGATCTCCAAGATCACCCTAGGGTGTGAGGAGAGAGCATACAAGGGTCAAATTTTCTATTTAACATGAAACGTGATAATGTAAAAGTCATAAAAAAAAGAAAATATGAGATAAAGAATTTTTTATGTAGTTATTCTTAAAATGAAATATGAAAGTACCTATCTAGAGTCCAATCGCTTGTTGAAAAGTGGTAGTAATTGATGCACATGTGATTTGATCCAAAATTGACTCTATGGGTAAGACCAGCCCTGTGTGGATGGTCTTGATTGCAAGATTATCCCTCAATTGACAATATTTCCTAGGGAAGAATTTTGATCTCTATCTTTGATCAAATCGGGTCTGTTGGCCTTACAGGATCATTTTGATGAAGTTTTCTACAAAAATTGGAAAACAAAAAATTTGAAATTTGCTTTTGAAACTCAAAAAAATAAGCCAAATAAAAGGTAATGATTGCTAGTTAATGAAAACCCTAAAAGCAATTGAAAACTGGCAAGAGACAAAAGCATGAAATAAAAATATCAAAATAAATTGGTTGATAGATGATTGTTGTGGAAGGAACGATACATTTGGATACCCCCATAATTTATGATTTTTCCTAAGAAGGTGCTTAATGATGATGATGATGATTGATGATAAATTACTAGGAATCAAAGGTTCTTACCTTGTACTCACCTGAATGGATGTGTTTTGTTGTTGAGAACCAGATACCTGACAAGATGAGCCTTGGTTCTAAGCTTGGACAAGATTATCCCTCAATTTATAGTCTTTATTACAAGACCATCCCTCAAATAATGGTCTTGCACAGAGGATTTGGATAATGAAACATCCAGGATGGGATTTGATCTAGATGGATTCTGGTCGGTTTTAGACTTGCAAACAAAATAGAAAGCATGGAGTATGGAAAATGAGTAAGAATAACTAATATAAACACACAAGGAAAAATAGAAAATGGATGATGATGAAACAACAATTTTATACCCTATGAAAGGAAAAGTGCCTATGTGTGATTAAGGGTTAAAGGGTCTGTTAGCTTTTGATGCTTAAAACTTAAAGTAAAATAACCACAAGATCTAAAATAAAGTTTCTATATTAAATATAAGATAATGATAATATTCTAATCATATAAAAATCATAAATAACTTCTTTACAAACTCATAAAATTACCATTCACAAATGCTCACAAGAATAGTATCTTGATATAGAATAAAGATCTTAAATACACCATACTTCCACACACTCTCACTCTACATTGTGTCCCAAAAATACACACACATAGAAACATATATAATGAGATGTGACTCTTCATATGGTGTACTCTTGGCCTTCGCTCTTCTTGAGACTATTCACTTTCCTACTCTAAGGACACATGTGCACATGGACTAATATGTACATTTACATTATTAAATACTTTGCACACTCCAATAATACTTGTGCATTTATTACATTGCATAAATTAAATACTCACACTTTATTCTAAGACACACTCCTAATCTAAATATGTACCCAATGTGGTACATTGGCATATAAAAAATAATGTAATATACTCTAACAGGGTCCCATTGGGCTACAATGCCATTTTTATTAAATTTGAAAGATGTTACAATGCAATATTTTCAATGTCCCTTTGGGCTACAATGAGGGTCTTCTTAAGAACAAAGCCCTGTTATAAAGTGTTTGGTATCTAGTATTATTTCACCACCTCAAGGAGGTATGGGTATATTTGCATGTACCACCCTAGATTGAGTAGATTTTCAAGCATCTACACACAATCAACACACAAATTAGTTGCACTTGTTTCACAATAAAGTGCAAGCAAATAATAGCTATTTAATGCCTTAAAACAATATCAAAATAGAATAAATCACATAAGACAGTTTTGCTCATATTTTTGGATGATCTATCGGTTTGTAAGTTGTTAAATTTGGTTGTTAAGTAATACCATCCCTCATTTGACAATCTTTCCTGGGATGATTAGATGAAAATTTCCTCTAGAGAATATCTTTTGTATGCTTCTCGAAACCTATCCTCTGAATCTTGTGTATGTTGGAGCTTTGACCTACACACGATTTCACAAAACACAAACATACAAGGAGAGGCACATGATGTTCATGGTTAATCAATAAAAAATTTGCAACATATATTCTAGATAAAATCTGATAATTTTTTCCTATAATATTCTACATGCCTCTCTCAAAACAAAGGAAATGGGAACCTATTTATAATTTTTCCCAAGGGTGAGTATCATGATGAGGAGGAGACAACTTGATGTACAAGTGTCATGGTGAGTGAATAAAGGAATCTTGAGCACCTCCACTTGACTAAATAGATGGCTAAATGTGCAATATTATGTATTTAGGCTATGACATGTTTCGTTAATACCTTTAGGTGGAGAGATTCCTCACCCACCAAAATGGCACACTCCATTAATGTGCCTGGGTGGAGGGAATCCTCACCCAAATGCATTAATGAAGCATGGAGTGTGGAGGAGAGAGGGGAATTAATACTAACTATGGTGAGGTGGACCATGGGTTAGGATAGGGGGATGGTCTCATTATGACCATGGGTTAAGCATAGGAAGGTGCTTAGGATGATCAAAGGGGTTAGGATTAATTTTTCTAAGGTTGTTATGGTTTAATTAGCATAAATTAAATTTATTAAATATTAGCATGGGACAAATGTTAGCATGACATTTTTTAGGTGTCTACACTAGGTTTAAGAGTTCTTATGGATGCAAACTTAGCTCTTATTGGAAATCAATTTGGAGATTCTGCAAATAGAATCAAAGACAATGGGTAAGAATTCTTCTAAGTATGTTGAACTCAATGAGCCAAGCTTAATATTTACTATATTCTCACTTCCAAATGGTTCTGCTCTATGGAATGGTTTAAAAATATATATTGATCTAGTGATTAAAGGTCTAATATGGGTGCTGAGAACTGGGGAAAATATTTCTATCTGGATAGATACTTGGTGTAATAAAAAACCACTCAATCTAGATCCAATTTTGAAACCATGGATTAGATTACTTCAAGATAAATATGATGATAGGGTTTCAAACATTATGTACAAGGATCATAAATGAAGATACAAATGGAAAAAATACAAGTATACAAGGCATTGATGCTAGGAGGTAGTTGAGCAGAAAGATAACAACAATGATTATTCCGAGGGGAGCTAAGGATAAGCTAATTTGGGAGTTGAATAGCTTAGGATAATACACAACAAGAAGTGGATATAATGTAAAACACTAACAAAATAGAAATATCACAAGAATATGGAGAGATATTTGGGATAGCCTAATCATTCCTAAAGTTTAAATGTTCGTTTGGCTAGTAGGTCATAGAAATTTTTTATCTTGGGATAACCTTATGAGAGTATAGTCCATCTCTTGAAAAATTACTCAATATTATAGAATCTATGGAAATGGATTCTTAATATGTTTGGTAAATGCATGGTGATAAAAGAATTGAAGAATGGTTAAATCATTGGCAAAACACTTTTAAAAGTGAATCTTTACATATAATATGGGATATATCAAAAGATAAAATACTTTGGACTTATAAGCAAGAAAGAATTAGAAGAATATTTAAAGGAAAGGAAAGTAGTTTAGAGGTAATTAAAAGTAATATTTGTGTAGCCATAGAGGAGTCTAAGCCAACCCTATTATATCACCCAATCCCTAATGGGGAAGAAAATATCACTGATAGATGGAGTCAATTCATCAAATGGAATTATGATGCTGTGTATAGGAGAAATTAAAAGAAGGTAAACGGTATAAAGTGGAAACCACCAGATGTGGAGTTGGTCAAATTTAATTTTTATGGAGCATCTAAAGGAAATATAGGACCATTAAGAGGAGGAACAATTAGAAATAATAGAGGGATTTTATCTCATTATGCTTTCAATAGTGGATTTAATACAAATAATGAAGTTGAATCTTGGGTAGCTTTAAAAGGGTTAAAAATATGCAAACAAATGAAATGGAACAAATTATGGATGAAAGGTGATTCACTCATAGTAATAAATATAATTTTGAGGAAAGTAAAGGTTGGATGGAACATACAAGAGATAATTGTGGAAATTTAAGACCTTGCTATAGATTTTGAAGACATCATATTTACACATGTTAAGAGAAGGAAACAAATGTGGAGATAGGCCAGCCAATAGAGGGGTTTTAATTGAGGATTGTGAAGTTAATTCTATTTTCTATGGTTAGAGGAAGTAGTAAGTTTAGTTGAAGTTGATAAGAAAATGTTGATTGTCTAAATCAAATAATGATTAAGATTTACTTTGATGTTTTTCATTAGCAATATTTGTTATATTTATAACATTAATGTCTTTTCATATAAACTATTTATTACAATTTTTTGTGGTTGCACTTATGCTTTAGGAATAAAACTAGCAATCCAGATATAGTAAAGCGAGCTATGATAATGCGATGTTTTGGAAATATTAATCTACTGAGATGAAATGCTTAAATAGTAGAGGTGTACTTTTTATATTATGAAGGCTATTGTAGGATAATAACAAGAAGGATACTAAATTCTAGAATATTTGTATTCACACAAAAAATTGAAGAAGATTTAGAAAATGAAAATCAAGAATTTAGACATGTTATGAAAATTGATGTAGATATCTAGCTATAGCATATCAATTGAGATAATAATTAATTATGTTTGTAAAATCTCAAGCTCTAAAGGAGAGAGTTGAGACTATCAAAGGGTAGGAGACCTTAGTACAACCCCTTGTTCTCTAGGGAAAAAAATAGATTCTAGTGGCTAAAATAACAAAAAATCCAAACTTTAGACAAAGAAATCATGGAAGGAGTTCATAAAATATTTTAATAAAAATATTATATTTTCCACTAGAACTCTATGTTACATATATGAAATGATATAGAAATAACAAAAAAAACAAACTCTAGTGTCTAAAATAACAAAAATTCCTGGCTACAACGAGTGTAGAGGCTACGACGAGCGCACGACAATGCGTGCAAAGGTTGTGATGAGGATGGATATGGAAAGAAAATATTTCGAGGCCATGTGGACGTAGGTGAGGGTGAAGCCCATGGGAACCAAAGTGCCAACAATTGTGATAACAATTGTCTTTGCAAAAGGGGTGTAAACCCTAGGTGCAATGAAGTGATAGAATAAATCGATAAATTTAGGCACATTATTCACAAAAGAGATGCAAACCCTAGGTGTAGTCAAGTGATGGAACAAAGCAATAAATTTGGGTACAGTATTCACAAAATATATGCAAACCCTAGGTGCAATCAAGAGGGTTGTTCACAAACTGTCTCTTCAGTTTGTAAGAAACCCTCTTCGATCAGAAGAAATTTTTCTCAAGGATCTTTGGGTTCGCAGGTGGATGAACCCATGCTCTCTATCAAGATTTCAAAGGATTAATTTGGGTTTTATTTGGTTTATCTTGAATCATGAAAAATTATTTTCAAAATCAAAGGGAAAAGACCAGACTTAGAGGAGCTCAAAGGATACATTAAATATTGGTGGACTTCAAAATTCCAAGCAACTCTCGTACCCAAAAATTTCTTTTTTGTTTCCTTTTTTGATTTAGAGGATTAAGATAGGGTAATGGAATATAGATATAATTGGTTTTTCAGAAAAATGGGTATCTATATAAGACCTTGGACTCCTAATTTCAGCCCCTTTACATAAGAAGTTAATTTCTTGCCACTCTGGGTGAATCTTTATGCTCTCCCTATGGATTTTTGGGGAGATAAGATATTCACCAAAATTGGTAATGTCATTGGTTTATTCTAGTATATGGATGCCCAAACTGAGGAACATTTGTCTAGTAAAATTAGTATGAGTAAATAAATATTGGCTATTTGGATGGATGTTTCAATTCTTGGGCCTCAATTCATTACCATCTCCTCGAGCAAAGGGTAATGGCTCAAAAATATTGAATATGAAAACTTCTTCCTAAGATGTTATGGGTGTCAGCAATATGGCCACTTGAAGAAGAGATCCATGAACATCTGATTATTCTTTGATTCCTCCTTGGTATAGAAGGGTCTAAATGTGAATGATTCAAAATCTTCAAATTTCCCAGTTCAAAAAAATAAGCTCATCCTCTAGATGCACCAATTGTCCAAAAGGAATCATGCAAGTAACAAAATACTCAAATCCAAAATGAGAATTTGAATCATATCATTGAGAAAAACCAAATGGTTACTAAAGAATAAGCTCATATTCCATATGCACCAATTTTCCAACAAAAAAAAATTGAGCAATAGAATACTCAACCCCAAAAGTAGAATTTGAATCAAATCATTGAGAAAATCCAAATGGTTACTAAAGACCATCCAAACGATTCCATGGAAAATATTAGCACCTCATATGGTATACTCAAAGCTAATTATGAAATAATTAATGATGGTGAGTTTTTTAAAAGTGAAGATCCTACAAAATGTGGTACAACTAGATATTACCTCAAGAGCTTGAAGTGCAAAAATGCATTCTCATATCTTGCCACTCTACAGGAGGAAGAATCTCTGCTACAGAAGAAAAATAATCAAACTGATTTCCTCTTTGATGGATGACTGTTAATTTTGATTTTCTTCTATATTTTGGATTTATGTGTCATGTAAGGGTTGTTCTTGTTGTTAGTTCCTTCAAAAAAATTGATTATGGAACCTTAGCAGTTTGAGGAAGATGGAAAATATCTTTGATAGAAAAGCAAAGATAGGTATGCTTTAATTAATTTGTTAGAAATGTAATGAGAGCAATGTATCATTTATTTTTGTAATGGGAGAGGACCCCAATAGAATCCACACATAGCTTATTAAAAATAATAACAATAACAAAAAAAACAAACTTTAGAAGGATAAATCATGGAAGGAGTTCACCAAATATTTTAATAAAAAAATGACATTTTCCACTAGATCTCTATGTTACATATACGAAATGATATAGAAATATAGGATCTAATGTAATTTATCCAACTCTCTAACTTTTACTACATAAGTAAATGCAATTATAAAGGTACCAACTAGCTATTTAAAATAGTAAATTAGATATTTCTATATCAAATGGAACATAGGATAAATAATAAAATCAAACTAATAAGAACAATGAATATTCCTAGACTACTTTTTGAAGCAACTAAATTGAGCACTCTTGAGTAAAGGAAACTAGCTTGATCTTGTTCCAAAAAATATGGTAAGATATTACCCAAGAACCTACAAAAAAAAAAGCAACCTAGAGATATTCTATTGATTGTGGTCTGGCTAGGTAGCTACATGGTCTAGTGGAACATTTGGTCCTCCTTCAATGGGCAATGCCAAACCAACTGGTAGAAATATCACTAATACCTACAATTTCTAAGGTTCCATGTGAAGTGAGTTTGCTTATGCTTCAAAAAGGAAAAGAGGAAGCAATGGTGTTAATGGAAGAAAACAATCGGAGAGGTTAATATGAGATCTCAAAATAAGATATATTTGGGACAGTTTATAATTATAAGGTGAAACCTTGATAAAATCTCTCTTTTCATAAAAAATTATATTCAAACCTTTTCAAGGTCATAAAATCATTATTGTTAACTAAGATGGTATGTCCTTTTAACCTCATGTGTTAAACATGCTAAGATTTTCAAAAATATCAATCAAAACCTTAAATAAGATCAATAAACAAAATCAATGCTTAAAGCAACATAAAATATAGTTTATTGATCTTTTTGACTAGCACATGACATAATACAAATCATTGATCATACACATCATATCCATATCAAAATTTAAAGGTTAAGTGATTGTTTAGGCATGCAATAATAAAAACAATGGCATATGACATTATAAGAAAATATCTAATCTATAAATTGAACATTTAAGCTAGCTAGTTCACCATTGTCCTACCCAAGAAATAAAAAAATTAGTCCATCCTTGTCCTAAAAAGGGATGATAATTCTCTCTACCACATGCAAGTCAATTGTTAGTACTCTTTTTAAAACTATAATGCCCAAATTACAAGTTACCATAGATCAATCTTAAAGAAACAACCTTAAGGATAATAATACATTGTCGCAACAAAGTCATCTATAAAAGGCATACATTAGCCTATAGGAAATAACAAATCTATATAATATAAGGTCAATTGCAGCCTCAAATGAAGTTAATACCACATATTTCAACATAAATTCCATGCCAAATAACAATCACTTGGAAATGTTAACTATCATCTAATTATCATTCAACGAGTAAGGGGAACTATCATCTAATTTGTCAATTATAAATAGTTAAGTCATTACCTAGGGAAATATGGCAAGAATGCTTTTGCACAATTTACATATAATTAGAAAATTAAAAAATAAAAATAAATAAATAAATATTTAAAAAAAACAAAGATCAAAAGAAAAACTATGAACTTTAAAATTTGGGGATATTTTTTGTACACTTTCAAGGGAATTTTCTTAAAACTTTATTTATCTATAAATATTCCAAAGTTTTAAATCTCACAATTGGTTGTTAAACTCTATGAACTCTTCACTAGTAGAGCACACATAAATTGATGACACAAAAGCAAATTTTAAATATATAATGATGTATTTTTCCATGAGTTTTAGACATGGATCTCACTTATCATGAAATGAAATATGGTGCAACTTGAGCAAGCATATTATTGAAGACTTGGGTACTTCAAATAGGAGATATAATATTTGAATCTAGAAGGGGCTAAAGTTATACATAAATTTTGATAACCAAATTTTGGGTGGCTTAAAATATATGGGATGAACAACATCATTCCATATGGCCTACGATCTTGTGGATGTTAAGAACTATTTTCTATAACTTGAGTAGGCTCGATGTGAAGACATTGGTACTCTAAATAGGAGGTCCAAGGTTCGAACCCTAGAGGGGATAGACTCTTACACCAAACTTCAACAACATCATCCCATAATAGCCTTGTGGACACTAAAAACTACTTCCCTTTTCATAATAGTCCTTTTATCGATTAACAAATTCTTCTTAACATGCATAAATATTTTTTGCATCAAATTTAAGTAAACTAGTAGATATCTATTTTTTTCCCAAATAACATACACAAAAATAATAATTAGATTTCATTACTCCTATAGCCCATATTCAAATAGGAGTTAATACTTTTTATTAGATGAAACTATAACACATTCTTTGATCTCTCTCTTTCTCACACACACAGTTATATGTGGCTTATATTTCCATTAAAATAGCAAAACGTCTCTCTCTCTCTCTCTCTCTCTCTCTATCTATATATATATATATATATATATATATATATATATATATATATATATATATATATATATATCATGCAAAAGTTATTCATGGCTTATATTTCCATCAGAATAATAAATTACTACATTGTTTTTTTTTAATAAGTTGTGTGGCTTCTATTGGGGGCCACTCCCATTACAAAAACAAAACATTACATTTCTCTTATTACATAGCTATCAAATTAATTAAATTATCCATATTGCCTTTCTATCAAAAAAATTTTGCATTTGCCTTTATTATCAAATTATTTGTCATCTTCCTCACTATTAAGTTTCTGCAATCAACTCAATTTTATCATTTCATACGAATGCCTTTCAAAATTAAAATTTTGTCAAGATAAAATTCAACACCATGAATGGCTAAATTATTTGCTTCCCAATTTTCATATCTATAAATATAATATATTGTTTATAACAATCTAAGAGTTTCTTAATACCTTTTTTTAGGGTTCTTATTCATGCCCATCATATTTCAAGATAGTATTTTCATTGTTATTTTTTATTTTTATTTGTGGATTTAGTCCCACTTCTTGTTAACAATTATGATATTTTCTTTTTTTTTCCCATATCAATATCCCTCTAGGTTTATTTTTCTCTTTGTTTTTTCTTCTTGGGTCTTCCTCTCTTTCATCTTCATCAATCTCTCTAATATTCTCACACTGCTCAAAGTAAGATTTATCACCGATAGGTTTGTCTTGTTGTGTAGGATTTATAGAGCAAGGAATAACCTCAAAAGCACATTCTTCTTTATATTGTCCTAGAAACCCTAAAGTGCAAGGATGCTCTTCCAAAGCAATTACCTTATTATTCTACCCTAAAAACCCTAAATTGTTATAGACTTCCTCCATCCTAATTTCTTTATTATGTTGCTCTTGAAACCCTAAAGTGCAAGGGATAACCTCTATACCACTTTCACTTTTATTACCAAGAGAGGATTCTATACTACTTGAGGAAAATGAAGATGATTTACCTAGAAATATCTTGACCTCTTATGTCATCTTTGTGTTAGGATTTTCCTCCATATTTACCTATGTACCTTTAATTCCTTTTGAACTTGAACTTACATATTGTACTTTCTAAAGAACACAAGCTTATACTGAGAGGGGGGGTGAACAGTATAAGATAAAATTTTACTTTTCCTTCCTAAACAATATTATCCAATGTTATTAATTGTAATATATTTTCATAGCAGTATTAACCAATCTCATTAATAGCAGTAACAAGTCAATGCACAAATCATCACACACATGAGAGACACAAATTTAATGCGGTTCACCCAATGTGGGTTACGTCCAGGGAGAAAATATTTCTTCAAAATTTTCTCAATAAATATCCTGGGAACCAATTCCCTATTACAATTTTTATGGAACTCTATCCAAAGGAGATCTCAATCCCCTATGCTCAGGTTTGTGGACCTCTATCCACAAGAGAACTCTATCCCCTTAACTTTGGTTCATGGAACTCTATCCCCTTACTCTAGTTTGTGGAACTCTATCCACAGGATAACTCTATCCCCTTATTGGTCTAGTTTGTGGAACTCTATCTACATGAGAACTCTATCCCCTTTCTCTAGTTCATGGAACTCTATCCATAAGAGAAATATATCCCCATGATTTGGTTTGTAGAACTCTATCCATAGGATAACTTTATCCCCTTGTTGGTCTAGTTCATGGAACTCTATCCATAGATGAACCCTATCCCCTTGCTCTAGTTTTTGGAACTCTATCCTCTTTTTGGTCTAGTTTGTGGAACTCTATCCATAGGATAACTCTACCCTCTTGCTCTAGTTCATGGAACTCTGTATATAGGAGAACTCTATCCCCTTACTGGTCTATTTCATGGAACTCTATCCATAGGATAACTCTATCCCCTTGATCTGGTCACCTCCAAATCTGGTACACACATATACTTAAATCTACTCTAAGCCTACTCATGAGGCTTACTCAGATCTTCTCACAAATCTATCCTAAATATACTTCAAGTCTTCTCAAACATTGCTCTCAACTTTGCCCTAAATCTGCACATATTACATGCACAAATATATCTCAACTTTATCCTAAATTTGCACACATTACATGCACAAATATATCTCAAATCTATCCCAAATCTGCAAACATTACATGCAAAAATTTATCTCAACTCTGTCCCAAATTTGCACATATTACATGCACAAATCTATCTCAATTTTATCCCAAATTTGCACACATTACATGCATAAATTTGTCTCAACTCTATCCTAAATTTGCACACATTACATGCACAAATATGTCTCAACTTTGTTCACACACCCTATTTAGAACTGCTCACAAGCCTTCTCAAAAGGCCTACTCAAAATAGCTCACAATCCTGCACTAATCTTCTCACTATCTCTGCTTAACTTTGCCCTAACACATGCTCAAAACTGCTCATAACACTTGCTCAACACTACTCATAAAACATGCTTTGATTATAATACTTCAGACATATTCTACCCAAAATTATCTTCAAGAACACATAAAAATTATATGCAATACAATTTCACAATGTGTCCTCTTACTCATGGTTAATACACAAATTACTTCACAAATCTACTCTATGACTTTTCAAAATTTATTTCAGCATCAAACTAGATTATGCTCAAAATTTCTCCTAAACCCTAGCACTTATCTTTCAATTTCTTTTGACGGTAATGCACAACTTCTACCCTTTGTTTCACTCTCAAATTAATGTACAATGATACACTAAATCTTCCCCAACAAGATGCACAAAATTTTCCCAACAATGATGTACAAAATCTGCCCAACAATGATGTACAAAAACTCCCCAACAAGATGCACAAAATCTGCCCTTTGTTCCTTCTTAAAACATCAATGGAAATGCACTAATTTTGTCCTTTTTTTCTCTCAACACATCCAACAATGATGCACTATTGTTCTCTCTAAAATCAATTTAATAAAGTACAACTATGTTTCACAAAGTTTACCTAGTTGTCCATACATAATACTTATCTTTTGGAGAACCACACCATGCACTATGCTCTTACTCTAATTCATTGCACTAATCATTTCTCATTTTTATTTTTTAGAAAACCTTTCACACAATTTCTTATCAACAAAAACTTATAGCATGAAACACACTTATCTCTTTATTTGATGTCTTCAAAATATTTTCCTTGCTAGCACAGAAACTTGACCTCTTGACTTCCACACACAATCCTTATCCTACTTGTCAATGAGCCACTTCTCTTCGTATATCCCTAATGCTTCTCTTTGATGTTGCACTTGTTGTATTAGGGTTACTTTGTATTTACTTCATTGTCTCTTTCCTTTCTGGTGCCAACACTTCATTGTATGTTAATTTATCCAATGTGTATGCAAATGACAATACAATTATACCTTGTTATCTCTAGGTGTAAATTTATCCACGGTATATTTTTCTCTCTGCCTCTGTTATATTTTTGCCTTGCTCTCAAATGTGCAACAAAAAAATGTACAACTATCCTTTAGAGAGTGAACACCAAAATTTTTCTTTCAAGCATAGGTCACCCACTGAAAGTCTTCATGACAAACATCAAATTGTCTTTCCCAAAAAAATGCAGGTCACCCAATGCAAGTCTTCATGACGAACATAAAATTGTCTTTCTCGAACAAATGCAGGTCACCCAATGCAAGTCTTCATGATTAAAATCAATTTATATTTCTCAAACAAACGCATATCACCCAATGCAGATCTTCATAGCGAACATCAATTTTTCTTTCTCAAACAAACGCAGGTCAAACAGTGCAAGTCTTCATGGTGAACATCAAATTGTCTTTCCCAAATGAATATAGTTCACATAATGCAAATCTTCAATGTACATTTCCCAACATACTTCCTTTTAAGCATAGGTTATAGCACATAGGCTCTCAAATCTCTCTTCAATGAAATGTGCTTGACTCTCACAATGAATGGTGCTCGAATATCTCAATGAAAGGCACTCAAATCACTCAATGAAAGGTGCTCAAATATCTCAATGAAAGGCACTCAACTCTCTCAATGATAGTTGCTCAAATCTCTCAATGAATGACACTCAACTCTCTCAATGATCTTCTCCTTCCCAAATGTAGATGCAGTTTATGAATGATCAGAATCTTCTTCTCCCAAGAGCAACATGAATGTGCATAAACTTCAAAACTCTCTATCAACCACAAATTTAGGTTAATATATATTATTAAATTTAATCCTTTTAACTTTGGATTCGGCCTTCACATTATCAACTTTGAATTTAATAATGTCCCACTTTAGAAACTTACTTTTTTTTTTGAATTTACATGGTGGAATCGGTATTCGCTATGAATTCGGGTAGGTGTCCAGCTTTTTATGGCCACCATAGTTATTCTCGTTGTTCACCCGCCCCCGATCTTCACACCTACCCTATAACCACCATGCCACAATCATTTTAAACCTTTTATGCCATTGAAAGCACCAGGAAAGGGACAAGAAACTTACTTTAATATTTAAATTTTAAGTTTAAATATTAAAGTGTACATTAATAAATAATGTACATCACCCTTTTAATTATCCAAGCTCTATAGTTTTTATCATGCTCACTATTTGAATCTCTCACCATAATGATATTGACCAAGCTTACCATTTGAATCTCTCACGCACAATAATATTGACAATGTGGCATTTTTCTTGAACATCCTTTTGCTTTTGACATCAATGAAAATTTCATAAATCCATTCTTGAGCTTACCATCCTTTAAGAGTATTTTTGCTTTGACTTCTTTAGTCCTTTGACATCAATGACAACTTGCAATTTCTAACAATCTCCCCCTTTATCATTGATGGCAACACAACACAAATTTCTTTGATTTCAACTAGATTACCAATGTGCTCCCCCTGACATGTTGCTCCCCCTTACTAATTTCTCTCCCCCTTATTGAAACTCTCCCCCTTTGACATCAATGGAAAAGGGCTCCTTTAGGGCTAAATATAAGACTCTTAGCTCAGCCCCCTCACCACCTCCTCTCCTTGAGGTGATCAATTTTGGGGTGGGAGTAAATCTACTCCCAACTTACAATGCTCTTCTTCCTTTTCAACCTTATTTTTTGACACCTTTGTAGTCATACCTTTTTTATTCTTTTGAGTGTCCCTATTCTTTCTTATCTATGAAATTTTTGGAAACTCTGTTCTACACCACTTAGCCTTATGCCCAAAATTATTGCAATTGTAACACCTGATGTTGTAGTTCTTGGAAGGTGTAGATGACTTGAAGTTCCTCTTGGTGAAGCCATAATCATTTATGTCATGAACCCTACAGTGTATAGCTTTATGACCAAAGCAATTACATGAGTAGAAATAACCTTGAAAGAAATATCCATCTTTGAATGAGTTGAAGTTCCTCTTAGTAAAGCCATAATCCTTATTTCAATGAACCCTGCAATGCATAGCTTTGTGACCAAAATGATTACATGAGAAATAATGCCCTTGGAAAAAATATTTATTTTGTCTTGAAAAACCTAGTCTCTTATTCCTTTCTTTGCCTTCTCTATGATGATCCTTGTTTCCTTTTTGTGCATTGTTTTCTTTCTCAATGAAGCTTCCACTCTTCAACTTATCAACATAGATCTTAGGTTCTTCTCCAATATCTTCCTCTGAAACTTCCTCTTATTTTGAGCTTGACTCCTCTTTTTGTATCTCTTGACCTTTTTCAAAACCAAGTCTTATTTTGATAAATGAAGATATTTGTGCATTGATAATAGTATCCAAAGCTTTTGAATGTTTCCCAAACTTGTGCAACTTACCCTTAGAATCTTTCACTTCCATCCTTAGATAAACCACTTCATGTTCTAATATCTCACATTCTAACTCTTTTACCTCTAACTTTTCAACCATAACTTCTTTAAATCTCCTTGCCTTACCTTTTAAGTTTTTGAGATCTTGTAGAAGCTTTTCCTTTATTTCCTCATCTTATTGAACTTGAGCCTTCAGTCTTGAGTTTTGCTTTCTAACTCTTTTCAACTCTCTGAGAGCAAAAATAAGTTCCTCTTCTAGATCAATTGTGGCTTCTTCTTTTGTTTTTGAACCTTCCTCTAGACCTTCAATTATATGAGCATCTTATTTTTCTTCTACTTGGTCAGAATCATCTTCTATAGGTATGTCATTTTCTTCTTCTATTGACAAAAATAGAATCTCTTATTTTTCACTATATGAGGATCTTTCATCATTGTCATTTTAAGCACTGATTGCTTCTTCCACATAGAAACTCTTCTTGTGCTTTTGAAAATTCTTCTTTTCATGCTTGCCTTGACTATACCTATTTTTCTTATCATACCTGAATTTTCTTTCTTCCTTTTTCTTGTAATCCTATTTCTCTTCACTACTAATGCTTCCATTTTGTGGACAATTAGATGCATAGTGACCAAAGTTACCACAATTAAAATATTTCATGATATTTATATCTTTGTGTTTTCTTAAGTCTTTCTTATTTCTTCTCACATAGTTAGCTTCTTCATCACTGCTTGACTCATTACTTGATTCTGGTTTCTTATCTTTTGTCTTCTTTGAAACTTTGAATGTTGCCTCTTTCTTGGAATTTTGATCTTTTTCTGTCCTCATCTCATAAGTTGTGAGAATTCTATGTAACTCATCCATTGTCAACTTATCGAGATCTTTCATCTCTTCTATTGTTGAAACCTTTGCATCATACCTTATAGGGAGTGATCTTAATACTTTCTGAGCAACACTAGAGTCCTCAATTTTGAATCCAAGTCCATGCATGTTATTAACAAATTCATCAACATGAAGTAAGTACTTAGAAATATATTCCTTATCTTTCATCTTCAACTCTTCAAACCTCCTCCTGTGAGTTTGAAATTTTGCCAACTTAACCTTGCTATCTCCTTCATATGTTTGCTTCAATTTATCCCATATTTCTTTTGTTGATTTGCATTGCATGACTTTTACAAACTCAGATTCATGTAATACACTTAAGATTCCATTCATAGACTTGGCATTATTTACATATAATTGCTTGACATCCTTATCTGTGGGAGAATTAGTTGTATATTTTAACCCATCCTCAATAGATTGGCATGTTTCATATCCTTGTGCCATCAAATAAGTCTTTATCCTCATACTTAAAAAAGCATAATTATTTCCATCGAATATTAGAGCCTTATTTTTTGAATATCCATTTTGAGAAGCCATCTATGTTCCTGTAAAATCTTCCTTCGAGTTATTAGACTTTTTCTAAGGAACCCGCTCTGATACCAATTGAAGAACACAAGCTTATACTGAGAGGGGGGTGAATAGTATAAGATAAACTTTTACTTTTCTTTCCCAAAAAATATTATCCAATGTTATCAATTGCAATATCTTTTCATAGCAGTATTAACCAATCTCATCAATAGCAGTAATAAGGCAATGCACAAATCATCACTCACATGAGAGATATAGATTTAACGTGGTTCACCCAATATGGGTTACGTCCATGGAGAAAATATTTCTTCTAAATTTTCTATATAAATATCTTGGGAACCAATTCCCTATTACAATTTTTATGGATCTCTATCCAAAGGAGATCTCAATCCCCTATGCTCAAGTTCGTGGACCTCTATCCACAGGAGAACTCTATCCCCTTAACTCTGGTTTGTGGAAATTTATCCATAGGAGAACTCTATCCCCTTTCTCTGGTTCATGGAACTCTATCCACAAGAGAACTCTATCCCCTTGTTTTTCTAGTTTGTAGAACTCTTTTCATAAGATAACTCTATCCCCTTGCTCTAGTTCATGGAACTCTATCCACAAGAGAACTCTATCCCCTTGCTCTAGTTCATGGAACTCTATCCATAGAAATTTATCCCTTTTTTGGTCTAGTTTATGGAACTCTATCCATGGGTGAACCCTATCCCCTTGCTATGGATAGTGGAACTCTATCCATAGGAGAAATTTATCCCCTTTCTAGTCTAATTTGTGGAAATCTATCCATGAGAACTTTATCCCCTTGCTCTAGTTTGTGGAACTCTATCCACATGATAATCTATCCCCTTGTCGGTATAGTTCATGGAACTCTATCTATAGGAGAACTCTATTCCATTGCTCTAGTCACCTCCAAAGCTGGTACACACCTCTGCTTAACTCTACTCCAAGCCTAATCATGAGGCTTACTCATGTTTTCTCACAAATATATCCTAAACCTACTTCAAGTCTTCTTACAAATCTGCTCTCAACTTTACCCTAAATTTGCACACATTATATGCATAAATTTTTATCAACTCTATCCCAAATCTACACACATTACATGCACAAATCTGTCTCAACTCTATCCCAAATATGCACACATTACATGCACAAATATGTCTCAACTTTGTCCCAAATATGTACATATTACATGCACAAATCTATCTCAAATCTATTCACACCCCCTGCTTAGAATTGCTCACAAGCCTTCTCAAAAGGCCTACTCAAAACAACTCATAATCTTGCACTAATCTGCTCACTATCTCTACTTAACTCTACCCTAACACATGCTCAAAATTGCTCATAACACTTGCTCAACACTGCTCATAACACATGCTTTGATCATAATACTTCAGACATATTCTACCCAAAATTCTCTTCAATAACACATAAAAATGATATGCAATACAATTTCACAATGTGTCCTCTTACTCATGATCAATGCACAAATTACTTCACAAATTTGCTCTATGAATTTTCAAAATTTATTTCAGCATCAAGCTAGGTTATGCTCAAACTTTCTCTTAAACCCTAGCACTTATCTTTCAATTTCTTTTGATAGTAATGCACAACTTCTGCCCTTTGTTTCACTCTCAAATTAATGTACAATGATACACTAAATCTGCCCCAACAAGATGCACAAAATCTACCCAACAATGATGTACAAAATCTGCCCAACAATGATGTACAAAATCTGCCCAAAAATGATGTACAAAAACTCCCCAACAAGATGCACAAAATATACCCTTTGCTTCTTCTTAAACATCAATGGAAATGCACTTATTTGATCCTTATTTTTCTCTCAACATAGCCAAAAATGATGCACTTTTGTTCTCTCTCAAATCAATTCAATAAAGCACAATTATATTTCACAAAGTTTGCCTAGCTGCCCATACACAATACTTGTATTTTGGAGAACCACACCATGCACTATGCTCTTACTCTAATTCATTGCACTAATCATTTCTCATTTTTATTTTTTCAAAAAACCTTTCACACAATTTCTTATCAACAAAAACTTATAGCATGAAACACACTTATCTCTTTATTTGATGTCTTCAAAATGTTTTCCTTGCTAGCACAGAAACTTGACCTCTTAAATTTTACACACAATACTTATCTTGCTTGTCAATGAGCCACTTCTCTTTGTATATCCCTAACACTTCTCTTTGACATTGCGCTTGTCATATTAGGGTTACTTTGTATTTACTTCACTTTCTCTTTCCTTTCCGACATTAGCACTTCACTGTATGTTAATTTATCCAATGTGTATGCAAATGACAATAAATTATACCTTGTTATCTTTGGGCGTAAATTTATCCAAGGTATATTTTTCTCTCTGCCTCTATTATCTTTTCACCTTGCTCTCAGATGTGCAACAAAAAATGTACAACTCTCCTTTAGACAGTGAACACCAAAATTTCTCTTTCAAGCGTAGGTCACCCAGTGCAAGTCTTCACGGTGAACATCAAATTGTCTTTCCTAAACAAACACAGGTCACCCAATGCATGTCTTCATGGAAAACATCAAATTGTCTTTCCCAAAAAAATGTAGTTCACCCAAAGCAAGTCTTCATAGTGAAAATCAATTTGTCTTTCTCAAACGAATGCATATCACCCAATGCAAATCTTCATAGCAAACATCAATTTGTCTTTCTCAAATGAATATAGGTCACACAGTGCAAGTCTTCATGGTGAACATAAAATTGTCTTTTCCAAATGAATGTAGGTCACACAGTGCAAGTATTCGATGTACATTTCCCAACATACTTATTCTTAAGCATAGGTTATAGCACATAGGCTCTCAACTCTCTCTTTAACAAAAGTTGCTTGAATCTCACAACGAATGGTGCTCGAATATCTCAATGAAAGGAACTCAAATCACTCAATGAAAGACGCTTAAATATATCAACGAAATATGCTCAATTTTCTCAATGAAAGGTGCTCAAATATCTCAATGAAAGGTGCTCAACTCTCTCAATGATCTTCTCCTTCCTGAATGTAGATGCAACATGCAAACGAATAGAATCTTCTTCTCCCAAGAGCAACATGAATGCGCATAAAATTCAACTCACTCTATCAACCACAAAGTTAGGTTAATATATATATGAGTAATTTTAATCCTTTTAACTTTGGAGTCAACCTTCACATTATCAAATTTGAATTTAATAATATCCCACTTTAGAACCTTACTTTTATATTTAAATTTTTAATTTAAATATTAAAGTGTAAATTAATAAATAATGTACATCATCCTTTTAATTCTCCAAGTTCTATAGTTTTTATCATGCTCATTATTTGAATCTCTCAACCATAATTATATTAACCAAGCTTACCATTTGAATCTCTCAAGCACAATAATATTGACAATATGATATTTTTCTTGAACATCCTTTTGTTTTTTACATCAATGACATTTTCACAAATCCATTCTTGAGCTTACCATCCTTGAAGAGTATTTCCGCTTTGACTTATTTGTTCCATGACATCAATTACAACTCACAATTTCCAAAACTTTCTCATCCCTTATATCCTTCTTTGTTTCTTCCAATTGTTGATCCAAGTGAGTTATGGTGGCCTTTTCCATAAGATGTTGTAGATAGGCTTTCTTTACCTTTTTTTTAGGAATGGAATTTCCTTGATCGAATCTACCTTCTACTAATGTATGATTTCCTTGCTTCACCTTGAAGTTTATCTTATGATCAATTTTTTTGTCTCTTTCTTCATAGTTTTCACTTTGTAAACTCTTGCCAAGTGGCCAGTCTCATAACAATTACAGCAATGAAATTCAAAGTTTTCATAATCTACTTTTTGATCCCATTCTCTTTATTCAAATTTAATCTTAATGGATTTTGGAAGAGGTTTTGAAATATCCATAGCAACATATATTTTTGTATATAGCATGCTTCCACTCCTTAATAGTTAGTCCTTCCTTGATGAATTCTCCTAGTGTATTTCCAACATTCTTCAAAACATCCTTATTTATAAGATAATATGGAAGTCCAAAAAGCCTAACCCAAGTTGAAATATTCTTAATAGTTTATATCTCAAAATAAGGCTTTGCATTCCATGGTCTTAAATAAATATAATCTCTCCCTATAAACCATGAGCCACCACTTTTATCACCAATTTTTGAATTAGAAAAGATGACAAGGAAAAATTCGTTAGAGAGAAAATTCATAGAGTAATTTGAATTCAATCCCCACTTCCACTTGATCCAATATTTTGAATCTCTAAAAACCTTGGCTAGGATCTATAAAACTTACATATTAACCCCCTGCTTTTCAAAACCATTAAGTCATTATCAATCATTTCATCCTTGATGGTCACTTTTGGTGCAACATCTGCTACTTGGATTGAAGTTGTCATATATTTACTCTTCTAATTATCTTCAACTTGGACATTCATACTTTTAGATAGGGCTTCCTCACTTCCCAGTAGGGCTTTCAAATATAACTTTCTTTCCCTAGTAGCTAGTGGGTTTGGGGCTCGCTCTTGACTAGCATTCCCTCCTAGATCACACTCCTTCTTAGCTCACACTTGCTCTCAGCTTACACTTCCTCCTAGCTCGCATTCTCTTCCATATTGCACTCCCTCTTGGCCCACACTCATTCTTATCTCTTATTTCTCCTAGCATTCCTTTGCTTAAAAAAAAAATTGAAAATAATATTCACTGCATTCATAGTAAGGGTTTTAAGCATTGATACACTTCAAATGAACCCACTACTCTTTCATCATATATGAAGATCTCAAAATTGTAAAACAAATTGAATCTTCCTCCACTCTAAGCAATAAAATATTATATTGTTGTTATGTCATTTAAACCATATTTAATGGCCTTATTATCAAAAATATTATTCATGTTCATTTATATCAAAGATATTCATCATATTCATGAAAATGCTATGCTTTCTCAAACAACTCCTCAACATCATTTTCATTAGGAGATAAAAATCTCACTCAACCATTTGTCTTCTAGAATTTGAATTTCACCAAGATAAACATCAACACCATGATCGACGAGAATAATTTCTACCTAGTTTTCTTCTCTATAAATATATTGACTATTACCTCTCTTTTAGGGATCTTATTCATACCCCTAATATTCCAAGATACCATGTTTCATCATTACTTATTATTTTTATTTTTGAATTCACCCCACTTCTTGTTAATACTTGTGATATTTGATTTTAATTTCCCATATCAATATCTCTTTAAGTTCTCTTTTCTATTTATTTTTGCTTCTTGGTTTTTCCTCTCCTTCATTAATTCCCACCAATAATTTCAACTTCAACAATATTTTTAATTTTTTCATATTATTCATAATGAGACTTATCACCCATAGGTTTGTCATGCTTTGAAGGATTTAAAGTACAAGGAATAGATTCAAAAGCATTTTCTTCTTTACATTTCCCTAGAAACTTAAATTGGATGATCCTCACAAGCTCTTAACTTACATATCAAAACATCTGAGTTTTAGTTAACATGCATAAAATCAATGTGTTAATGCAATATTTTCAACTCCTTATAAAAATGTAATTCTTGTTCAATCATAGATAAAAAAACAATATTGAGATGGAATTTCATGTATAAACATGTTTGTCAAATATTTAATATCATTAGTATGATGAATTTATATGTTTGAATGTATTTTTGTGCCTAGTTAATAAGGAGTAAATACTAATGATAATAATAAAGAAGACCTTTTTTAGATGAGATTCAAAGGGACCACTTTTTGCAACTTGGATACCTTCGATTTTCCTTCCATTTTTACCTTTGAGAAAGGTCTCTATAATGCCTCTACAAGAACAATGAATATATGAGGAGATATAAGATCACCTTGACGAAGTGCACAAGATAACATCAAGTAACCAACATGAGAACCATTGATCAATATAGAATATTTTATAGTGCTATGACCACATTTAATCCATTCACACCAACTATAATCAAAGCCACAATTTTTAATAGTATCATGTCAAAAACTCCAAGAAACCCTATCATATGCTTTTTCATATCTAGTTTCATAAGCGTATTTGGTTTTTTTACGGAATGAAGAGAATGTATGACCTCATGTGCAATGATTACACCATCAAGAATTTTTTTACCATGAAAAAAACTAGTTATAAATAGTATTACATCATAGGAATAATGTTTAGAGTCATAGTTGTTTGTTTGTGCCTATTCATGGGTGTCCAAAATGAGTGTTTGTTATTCTAAGTAATAACTTGAAGATAACCAGGTTGGTTGTGAATAAAAAATTATGTAATATATAAATACTTCTATACATGAATAAATTATGAAGTATTATGTTTTTTAACATGGTATTATATCCATAGGTCTTTGTGCTTTCTTTTCATATCTGAAAAGTGTTAAGGGTGTCGTATTCTTTAGAGGATTTAGTGTTTTGTTGTTTTTTTGAGTTATGCATTACCAATGCCAAAATTTTCCCCACCATAAAAGGGTCTTAATATGTCATTTTTAGAGGCTTATCTAGCACTAGTGAATGCTCCATATTCTTCACCTACATCAGCTCCTGGTGGAATTCAAGACTCCCTCAAATAGTCTAATAAGAACTTCAGCATCTAACAATTATAGTTCTTTCGCTACCTCTACTATAGCTAACATTATATTTGGAAAAACCTTCCTCACAATTTTCACCTTGTTTAGTTACCATATGTATTATTTGTTGCACTATTGTCTTATTGCAATATAGGATATTGAGTTCATTCTTCCAATCATAGGAGCAACTATTATCGAGAATTGGTCATTTATATATTTTCTACATTATCACTTGTTACATATTCATTATTTTTCAATCAGATAAGTAAATTACAAATTTATTTGTCAACTCCTTTAGGTGCATTTTTAGTGGTACCTAACAACCTTATAACTTGTTTTTATTAAGGGGATAAATTTTTTTTTACCATGGAAAATATAGTTGTTATCAAAAAGTTTGAAGGTTGAGATTTCTATACTTGGCAAGTTAAACTTAAATTGATCCTAATTAAAGGAAATGTATGAGTTGTTGTTAAGGGAACCATATACAAGATCTTGATGCAGCAACAAAGTGGACCAATAAAGATCATAAATACCTAGAGATAATTGGACTTAAACTTTTTGATTCATATACATACCACATTAATCTCATAAAGATAATGAAATAAGTTTGGGATTCACTTAATACATTGTTTTGATTGCAAGCATTAAGCACAAAAATGGGTCTGAAGTAGAAATTATTTGAACTAAAGACACTGGAAGGAGGCAATATTGTTCAACATGTAAGTAATTTTCATTCTCTACTTAATCAACTTGCTAGAATAAATGCCATGATACATAATAATGATGACAAAGCTATTTTTCTAAATAGCTTGCCCACCAACTATAGCAATATTGTATTCACAATAAACAAGATTAACTTTAGCTTAGAAGATGTAATTTCCTCCTTGATTGATGAATAAAAGCAATTTAATAAAAATACTTGATTATAGAGAGAATTTTATTACTTGTGAAAAACAAGCATTACTCTGAATCCAATTCTTCCTCTTTCATAAAAATAGTTCTCTAAAAATAAAGTTATGTGCTACTATTGCAAGCAAAGGGATCACATTGTTATGAATTGTATTCAATAGGAAAAGGATCTCATATATGGACAATTGCAAATAGAGAAGGTATTATTTATAAGTGAGAGCAGTAATGAAGAATGTGGTTTTGTAGCTATAGACTCTTTCCAAGAGGAAAGTGAAGAGTATCTCTTCTAAAAAAAATCTAAGAAATGTTCTTGTGAATAGTTATGTATGTCCAATGTTCATAAGAGGTATGTTGTACTTGTTATTGGTTGTGTACATCCTTAGTCATGAGGATGCAAATAGTTGAGTGTGTCCCTATTCACACATTGAATATGTGACTAGTTGTTGGTCATTGATCATCAAATGTTGAACACAATGTATTTGTCTTTTTTTTTGGTTTGATGGATAGAGAGTGTGTCATATATAGTTGAGTTTGTCCTTATCCTTGACTAAAAAATTAGTGAGGTTTGAGCAATTGTGTTTGTCCATGTTCACATCATTGTAAGTCATGAAACATAGAGTTTTTCCTAGTCAATCATTCTTATTTACAGGTGAACTTTTATTTTTGTCCTAATTCATCAGGTGGTTGTTTTAAAATGTTATATTTATCCTAGTCCAACTATTGGTATTCTTTTCCCTGTTAGGAACTTTAAGTAATAAGGGGGTATTAGAAATACTATTACATCATAGGAATAATGCTTAGAGTTTTTGTAGTTGTTTGTTTGAGTCTATTCATAGGTTCCCAACATGAGTGTTTGTTATTCCATGTAATATCTTGAAGAAAACCAAGTTGGTTATGAATAACAAGTTATGTAATGTATAAATACTCCTTTTATACATGAATAAAGTATGAATTATTATGTTTTCTAATTGTTGTCATATCTTATTTTCTCATTCAAAACAATATTGCCTCACGAGGAGTGACACAATAGGGTTGTAGCTAAGAGCACAAGGTTTGTCTCAATCTGGGGCCTCTAGGAGTTTTTTGCAAGGCTGGATCCTTGTTAAGATATGATATTTTAGGCATACTTAATATAAGGGAGTAAAAAGGATATGAGAGATAAAAATAAAACGATTCAGCAAAAATTTTAGGGGTGGTGATTCACCAATATATCCACTAATATCTCCTTGAACAATAGGCCTAGATGTTATATGACAATGGTGTACACTTCCTCTCCTTGACATAGTTAAGCACAAATGAGTTTTATTGACATACATGTGCATAAGGAAATGGGTCCATAGGAGAGCTATAAATGGCTAGTCAAAAAATTTATGCAGGCCTCCCACACATACATACATAAGCAAAACCTTAAAAATAGGTAAAAATGACAATCACATACACACAAAAATGGGTTAGTAGAGAACCATAGATGACTAGTCCAAAATTTGATACGAGCATATATATATATATATATATATATATATAGATATATATATATGTATAGATATGTATATATATATGTATACATATACATATATATACACACGTATCTATACATATATATATATATATATATATATATATATATATGTATATATATGTATACATATACATACATATATATATATATGTATGTATATGTATACATATATATATGTATGTATATGTATACATATATATATATGTACATATATATATGTATACATATACATACATATATATATGTATACATACACACACATATATATATATGTATATGTATATGTATACATATATATATATATATATATATATATATATATATATATAGATATCTATATGTATATATATATATATATATATATATATATGTATATGTATACATATATATATATGTATATATATATATATGTATATGTATACATATATATATATATATGTATACATATACATATATATATATATATGTATACATATACATATATATATATATATGTATACATATACATATATATATATATATATATACATATACATATATATATATATATGTATATGTATACATACATATTTATATATACATATACATATATATATATATATATGTATACATATACATATATATATATATATATATATATATATATATATGTATACATATACATATATATATATATATATATATGTATACATATATACATATATATATATATATATATATATGTATACATATATACATATATATATATATATATATGTATACATATATACATATATATATATATATATATATGTATACATATATATACATATATATATATATATATATATATATGTATACATATATATATATATATATATGTATACATATATATATATATATATGTATACATATGTATATATATATGTATATATGTATACATATATATATTATATGTATATATGTATATGTATACATATATATATATGTATAGATATGTATATATATATGTATATGTATACATATATATATATATATGCAAGTAATTTTATACAAATATTTTGGGAGAAGCAAGGGTTTAATTTTCCCACAAGCATTGCTCTATTGAAAAAATGAAAGGAAAGCTTACAAAAGAAAGCAAATGCAAACTTGTCAATGCTTTACAATGCTAAAACTACTACTATATATAGATTGCAACCAAGGAGAGTTTCCTTCCAAAACTGTATAGAGACTTCAAAATGATCATTGCTCCTAATATCGGGTCATGTCTTCATTGAAGTTATGTGCTACCAAGTTCTCTGGATTTGGGATCATTAATGTTGAGTTTTTTGAGTTTTTGGATGCTCAATTGTCTTTGTTATTGCTATCTATCCCTTTTTGGTATTCCTAAATTCAAAGTGTGTGACATTTTATTTGTTGGCTCAAGGCTTCCTCCTAGTTTGGATTCCATCACTTCTATATTTAATGTGCTAACTGCTTCCCTGTGTTGTCATGTCCTCCTCGTAAGAAAAGCATTATTTATATTAGAATATTTCCTCAAATCTCGAAGAATTGGTGCTCTTAGCCTTCAAAATTTTATCATCTATCTTAGATATTTTTCTCTATTTGACCTCAAAATTTTGCTTTACATCTTTGGTCGAGATTTTCATAACTTTTGAATTTTATGCACTTTACTTACTTGTGCCTTTCTAGACCTTTTCGATTATTGGATCTTGTTGATCAAAAATCTAGTTTACACTTTGTCCAACGCTTCATTTTCTATTTTCTCTTCTTTGCTTAAGTTTTTTTGAGGTTTTAGTGTAGTGAGAAATCACTACGCTAACAAAACCACTTTGTTCCTCTAAGATAACACAATCTAGAATACATTTTAACTTGTTTACTATAATTTTTGAAATAACCTTATAAATCATATTACAAATGCTTACTAGACAAAATTTATCAAAATATTGTGTTGCCTTTCTTGGGAACCATCATATTAAAAGTGGCATCGATCTCACTTATTTAAGCCTTATTTTTCTAGGTCTCTTTAACCGCAACCAACAAATCACTCTTTAAATCCCAAAAATTTTCAATTAAGATTGCAAGAAGTCCATCATGGCCAAGTGTCTTATCTTCTTCATCAAGCTTTTATTTTGTCCCCTTGTGATAATTAATAGAATATTTTGTAAAAGTATATTTGGTGCCTTCTTATCTTGACCAATATTTGACAATTTATTTTTGAAATAAATAATTGTTTCATTCCTTGTGTCTTCTTCTTCCTCAATATTTCTTCCATCCACAGTTAAAATGTTTTTAATGTGACAAAAAATATTTTTTCTATAGCATGTTTTTTTTTGTATTTCTATCTCCTTGAGCCATTTCTCTCTAGTTATTTAAAACCAATATGACTTGTTTTTCAATGCATTATCATAATAAGAAAGTAATTATTTTTCTTTTCATTCTATTGATTTCTACTATCTCTTGTAAATTTTGGAGCTTGGATTCATTTTGTATCTTTTTTTAAATGTTGCCAAAGAATTGGCATTCAAAATATTCATTTTCTCTTTCTAATATTTCATATTTTGAACAAACTTGTATTTATATGATCCTTCAAAATTTTCTTCATTCCACCATAACATAACCATTTGGAAGAAATCGGAGTCTTGGAGCCACATAGACTTAAAGTGAATTGGCTTTGGATAACTATTACTAGGTAAATCACAAGTCAAAATAATGGGTTTATGTTTCGATCCTGCTCATAATAAAAATATCTAAAGATATTGTATACTTTATTTGTAATCATTTGTTTGATAACAAGAATATATCCAATATTTCTGCTATATGAGCTTGCCTAATGCATCTATTACCCCTTTTATATTGAAAATTTGAAGGACTAACAGCCCAAAGTCCATTTGAATTTACATAAAATAAATTCTCGCATTGATTTATACCATCTTGGAGTACCACCCATATTTTATAATGGAGATAAATTGTGTTGAAATCACCCCTAGAATCCTTCAATCACAATTATGAACAATCATTGTGTTGACACAAATATTCTAAGTTCATTCCAACATCCTTCATGAGGAGTGACTATAGTCGGAGCATATAAATTTATAACCCCAACTTTGATGTTTACCTCTTTCCTAAAAATTAAACTAGTAACCTAGATACTTTTTGCTTCTAACAATTGCCCATCCCATTTGCATTTATCCCATATTATTACAATATTACCTGAATCTCCTATAGAATAGACTACTAGATAATCACCCATCTTCCAAATTTCTTCAAAAACATCCTTACATTCCTCACAACTTAATTTTGTTTCTTGTATTAAAATAAACTTGAGACTAACAACTTTTCTTTTTTTGCCATAGAAAAAGGGAATGTACTTGGGTTCCCCACCCTTTACAATTCATAAATCTCTCCTTTAGATCTTGAGAGTTTACAAACAGATTCAATTCTCATATCAATTGAGTTGCCATAACAAGATACCTACATCTTTAATAAAAAATCTAATTTTTTTTTTCATTTTCTGTGTTGGAGTATAGTACATTATTTGGTACATGCTAATGTACACCCATGGTACCTTCATGGTATATCTTGTAAATATTATATTAGAAGTGAGTCTTAGATTAGAGTGTGAGGAATATATTGGTACCTTCATGGTATATCTTGTAAATATTATATTAGAAGTGAGTCTTAGATTAGAGTATGAGTAATATTTTATGTAATGTAATAATGTGTAGGAAATGCACAAGTGTCATGTGAGTAAGTGTGCAAGTGTAATGTGAGTATATGTGCACAAGTGTCTTATGTGTAAGTGTGCACAAGTATCTTTATATTAGAGTGTGCTAAGTAAAGAGTCATGTCTAGGTGTGCATACAAGATAGATTCATGTGTATGCAAGTGTCAAGTAGAGATGCCAAGAGTCATGATACTTGGCATAAATAAAGGAATAGTCAAGTAACCAAAGAGTCACTGTAAAATGGCTATATATTACTCCATGGAGGAGTATAGTGAATATAGAAAATATAGCAAGCATAGAGAGCATAGAGAAGTAGTTATCAAGTGTTATATTTGTAATTGTAAGTGGAGTAATAAAGATTACATATGTTTGAGCAATTAATATTGTAATTTGAGCTGCATGCTTTGTTCATATATGATTCAACCTATTACGTTCGTATTGTTGCTTATTCATGAATGTTATTTGATATATTAGAAGCCTTGATATACATATATATATATTGCTCATATTATTCTACTTACATCATTATCTTGATCTTACTATATTGTGGCTATCATATATTTGATCCTATGAAATTTATCCTATGATTTTACATTAATATTAAGGCTTCAAAAGCCATCAATGGTATTAGAGCTACAACAAGTAGTTTCTTGCACAGGTTGAATTTATTTAGTTGCATATAAAATTGATTTTGTCTAGTTTGATAAAATTGATTTAGAGTCTATCTACTTTAAAGGGAGATAGACCTAGAATCTATTGTAAGATCAAAGTAAGCAAAAATGCTAGAGTCTTTCCATAGTTGCAAAAATAACTAGTGAAGACTAGGACTCAGCTATAGAGTCTTTCCATGTTTGCAGAATAATCAATGAAGAATATGACTCAACTATTGGAGTGAATCAACTTTAAGATAGTTGATCATTATAGGAAAATATCCAACCCTTTATATAAGAAGAATTTCAAGAACTTGGATAATATTTGGCACCAATTTCTATCAACACAAAATAAAGTTGAAGGATTTAGCACAATCAAGTCATATCGACTTTGGTTGATGCTTCAGGGAAATTTGAGTTACCTTGATAGTGTTTCTTGAGTTCTTAGATGCAACCTAAGACATTTAAAGCATAAATTGATCATCAAAAGTTTGATAATCTTCCTATAATAGATAGATAAGACTTTCATCTTCAATCATAAGAGAATAAAAAATAAGAAGGGTATATCAGGGATTGATATATGTATCTTATAGTCAGCTTTTATCAAGTAGAGGTTAATTATGTAGACACCTAAAATGCATCATGTTTAGGATACTACTCATATGGACACATTTGTAGATCATATGATTGATCTTGGACCTTGCCAAGACTAAGTAGTGGTTTTAACCACTCATATAGGGTAGTCTAGTCCTATGTAGCCCTAGTTGTTGATGAAATCAATCACTGCCTCCATAGACACTAACGATCATAGTGGCTATGGGCTAGACACTAATGGTGATAGTGGTTATGGGAAACATTCCCATAGCCACACTTTCTGATAGTGGCTAACCCTATAACCAACTTGCGCTACCAAAGTTGAGTGAAATCTATTGCGCCTAATGGATTCATGAACGGTTGGAGTATGGAAACTTATGGATGCATCTTCTGAAGTACCTAAGTGTAACTACTTCTTGATATTTTCTTCCTTGTGAATCCAAGGCAAGGTAGATTAGGTGTCTATAAAAGACCCCAAATTTTGATTGCAAATCCTATTCAATTCATACACCTATGCCATAGAGAAGCGCTATCAGATCGAGGAGTGAATAAACATACATTTGATGTGTAGTAGAGTCCTAAACAATTGGATAATGGCACATTTTTTCTTAGATATGGTGGATTCTCTAGCTTGAGAGTAACCTAGTTGTGCAAGAGTCAAATCGAGATGGATTGAAGCCAACTTCAATCGCAAAACCATGTACAAAGACATTACAAAACCTTGAACATAAATTATGTAGTAAATCGAGTGATATAAGACCAATATTTAGGGAGCAGAGCCTTCATCTCGTGATCACTATTTTTTACAATGGCTCGTAGGCTCAACCACTAAATTTGATAGCAGCTAGCAATACCGACTGCTCTGATTGACAATGGCTAGGGTTTGGTTTAGAATTTTCTACACTTAGTCCTTAGATTTCTATTTCCTTACATTTAGTTTGTTTTACCTAGTATAGATTAGCTATTTGCATTCAGTGTTTATGATTTATTCTCAATATTTTATGTATTTCATCTTATCTTTATGCATTTGCTCTCTTTCTTGCATTCACTTTGAAACTAGCCTCATCTTGAGGAGCACCATGTGCTATTGATGTGTCTTGTAGTTTCTTTGTATGCAGGTGACAAATCTATCCAATAAAAAAGTATCACCAAGATCATATTTCTTGATATCAAAGAAGGATGCAGCTAATAAGCCCTCTTATAAGTAAAGTAGTGGAGTGAAAATCATTGGAGTGCATCTCTCCCCTTTGAGGGGCCACAACATTTGTAATAATTGTATCAAATTGAGGGATTCCCTAAGAGGAAAAGATTGTAATCAAGACTTATTGTGATTAATAAAGAGCATCCCATTTTTTATCATCTTTTATCTTGAAATGGTTACATGCTTTCTTATGCTCAATTTGTTACATACTAGAAAATAGATTAGATGCATGATTTTTACTACTTACAAGTGGCAATCATAGTGGGACAGACCCATTTTTTTGGTTGCTATTTGATATATTTTTCTATTCTCCTTATTGCAGGTATATCCAATTTGAGCAACAATGGCCAGCAGTCCCAGTAGCCATCAGCTTTAGTAGCTAGCATCGCAATCACCTTGATTAACAACGACTAGGAGAAAACATAGTAATAGACGGTAGCCTATTTCTTCATCAGATGTTGGTCCACCTATAAGTGGTCCTATTCTATTTATCTATTTCTTGCTTCTATTGTGTTTTTGAAAGGCAGTAGGATTAATTAAAGCACATAGAATAGAATTTAACAGGATAAATCAACTTTTTTCTATGTTTATGCTAGTTGTTTCTAGGAACAACGACTATCTCTGCTAGCCACCCTAGAAGCCAACGGCTAGGATTCTAGCTACTACTGTGTATAGCAGCCATGATTGTGCACCATTCATTACAGTAGCAGCTACTATTTAGACTTGGTTGTAGGTTTGTTTTCTTGGGGCCTATTCAAAGGCTGATTCATGTTAGTTATGCATTGTATTTTTCTAAATATTAAATGTCATTTACATGCTACATATTCTAAATATAAAACACCATTTGTGTGCATGTAGTTGAAAATCACTGTATTCTGTTTGATGCATTGCACTTTCATTCCAAGTAAAATGAACCAATCACACACCACGATCCAAGTGTAAACATCAATGGTGTTGGGCTCTCACATCCAACCCATTTATCAAGACCAACAGTGAAATTCATTACCAATCGGTTGGCTTGTTTATTGAGAACTATTCTTCATTACCTGTTCGTGGCCAAGGTCGATTCAAGAACTATCATATTCGTAGAAAATAGTATGTACTCTTCTTCAAAAGGTATATCACTACCTATGGTGTGTTGGGTGAGAATTGGTAGTACCTATGCTCCCTAATTGGGTATGGATTTCATCTCCATATTTTGGTGGGTAGATAGCCTGGATGTCATTATCAGGTTTATCACTGTGAGTGTATAGGTGAAAGCTTTAAACAATATAAGAATTACATCAACTATTGCAAACACGATAAGAGTTTATATTGTATTCACAACAAATCAAAACACATAAAATAAGTTTTAGGAACACAAGAAAAAATTAAAAGATATAAACACCCTATTTACTTTGTTTGTATCTTAAAACATATGCAATATATAATTCACAAGGTTATGTCACCACACAAGGCTGCCCTCAATCCACGATTGAGATGACACCCAATGCACTAGAGGGCTCAGATTGCCTTAGAGGTATCACACCTTCCCATAACATACCTGAATGAACTTTGGATAGCCTAAGAAGGGATAACTCTATGCACAAGGGTTCTCATTAAGAAATCCCAACTAGGAGACAAAATCCTGGATCTTCTCGCGACCTAAATGAGGGGGCTTCAAGACCTCAATCTTCACATGATGGTCATAGATCAAACCTACCCAATTAGGGGTAATACAGAAGGGGTGCATCTAATTTCATACCTAAAAGAGCTCCAAATCACTCTGAGCAAGGAGGAGATTTAATAGATCTCCATAGCATTGAGCAGATAGTACGCCTCTTGATCGACCATGGAGAACACATCAACTTGATCACCTAGAGCAGGATCCTGGTATATCAATACATAGGGCTACCTCTACTACCCATTCTCATTTTGAGAGTGTGTGTAGTGAAGATATAGTGTAGCATACTTATGCCTAGGGTGAATGTTCCAAACACCCATGTAGTACAAATGTCCCATCCACATATGCAAGCATAGAATAAAGAGTCAACCATAATACCAATGCAGCCTTGATAGATAGAGGAAAGAGTGTAGTGGATCCTTCTATTATAACTCATACTAAGACTCCTCACACAAAGTTACGAAGCCAAATATCCTATATGATAGATCAAGCAGATCATATATGTAGGCTTTTTGCATTTCAAAGAGAAAAAATGCTCCAAGATCAATTGGAGGATTTATGTGTGGAAGGTGAGCATTTAAAGGACTTATAATAGGAAGATACATAATGACAAAGGCTACTTTGTCAACATGTGTATGAACACCATTTAAGATAGCAATGCATCATTTATCAAAAAGAGAATGAAGAGCGATCAAACATATTGGTTCAAGCTAACCTACCTCCAACTAGTGAGTATAGAGAGCAACATAACAAAATGTATGTTACATCGCATCTTAAGCTTCACACCAGATAGGTAGAGCACCGCTCTCATAATTATTCACATCATGCATCTAGGCAACAACAACGTTAACTCCTAAATCCACCTGAGCAGGATTAGTATGAAGAGTCAAAGCAGGATGATTAGGATCAATAGTATCCTAAACCATCCTCGGTGGATGTGGTCGATGAATACAATATACCACCTAGATATTAAAGGAATTTACCACCTCTTGCTCCCAAAACATCCCTTCAGGAGGAAGAGATCGCCTCTTCTTAGGCCTATAAGGTGCTTATTGAGAGAGTCAAATCTCTCAAGAAACAAGATGCGGTTTGCCAAAATCCAACCTTAATCAACATTTGTGTCCATAAATACCAAGCCCTGCTTATCCCAAACATTTTGAAATTCCTAGATTGGATAAGTTTAAGGTTGATGAATATGCGCAGGAACATGTAACAAGCTTTATGAATTCATGTTTCCAACGACAACATGAAGATGCCTTGTTATTACAAACTTTCATGAGTACTATTTTAGGCACATCCATTGAATGGTATAACCAATTACCAAGGCACAGCATCACCAACTTTGAGTAGCTGGCAAATGCTTTTCTTAAACACTTTTCATTTGGCATCAAGAAGAAGACTAATCTATCTGACCTACCTTATCTAATCTATGATAGTATGATGACGAGCTAGTGATGGATTATGGGAACAAATGGAGAAAACTAATGGCAACACTACCATTCTCCATTCCCATAATAGAAATTATCTAAATATTTACAAAAAATTATACCAAGAACATATCATTATTGCTTCAGTTGTAGTAATATACAACATTTGAGGAGGCTTTGATGCAAACCAAAGTAATTGAAGATATTCACAAGAAGGAGATCTAAATATCCAAACCAAGAAATAATGGAACAACAAGAACATACACAATAAACAATATCAGGCCAAAATTGTGCCTATCAACCAAGTCATGTTAAATATTCCTAAAGGGTATAAGAGCCAACAACAGCAGAACTATCATGCTCAATCGCCCCTAGTGCAATATAATCAATGCAACAAAAATCAATGCAAGGATAGACAACATCGTTGGCCTCACTAGTTTTTGCTATTATCTAAATCTTTGACATCTATATTTAACTAGTTGTGTGAGGCTAAGTCCTTGAAATTACCAAAAGTTTAGTTGTTAGACCCTAATCGCCATAATTCCAAAGGGTATAGGGAAGATCGCTATCACCCCTACCATGATAGAAATGGAATGACATCAAAGTGTTCCATGGGTTCAAACATGTGGTGTAAAACATTATTGATAGAAATGAACTATGAATAGACAACCCTTTAGCACCTGATAATCAAAACATGAGAATATTCAAATATCCCCTACCTAACCATGAACCTCCAAGGGATCATGGCGGTCAGGTCAACTAAGTTCAGATAGATCCTCCTGCATAGGGATTTGTTTGCATGATTAATGTGGTTATTAGAAATAGGATATACAACCCATATTAGTTTCCTGTGGATCCCATATGTATCCTAGCTCTGCCTCAGCAAAGGCTAGCATAAAACTCATTTCCATACCCATCGGTAATACCGGTGGTTACAATCAATAACAGACTCACTTAGAGTCTACAAATAGCCTTAGCAAAGTTATCAATATACAAGCTCATCCAAAAGTCCCCTAGGCATAGGGAGACTTTAATGGAAATTCTAAGATCCATAGAGCTCCAGCCACAAGATCCCAATGCATTCATAAATTTTGTGTGGCATTTTCAGCAATGCAGAGAGCTAGTGATCACTTTCCATGATCACAAAATAAATAAAGTATCAACTAGCATAGAAAATCCACCATTGCACATAATCACTTGTATAAAGTAAATCTTGTTTGAGTATTGATTGATACAGGTTCATCAATCAATATTATAATAAGTGCATTAGGACATCTTAACATCCCTCAATCACACATTGTAGCATCCACATTCACTTTGCAAGCATTCAATGATACATTGTGTTCAACTATCGATACCATTGTGCTTCCTATCCAACTAGGGTTGAAGACTATATCAATGTCATATCATGTGCTTGAAGGTGGTATGCAATATAATATCCTCCTTGGTAGATCCTGGATCTGAGACATGAAGTGTGTTCCTTCAATACTTCATCAATGCATTAAGTATGCTCATGAAGGAAACATTCATGTTGTCCCTTCAGATGAAGAGCCCTTCAAATATGTCAACCAAGTTGACAACCCTATATAATTCATCTTACCCTCAACCCATATGGACATAACACCAACATCATCTACTAAACATCCAGATTAAAATGCCAAAGCAATGTGAGTTGATACTTCCACGTCAACGCTACCGTCAAAGCCTAAACCAACACTAGCTTCTGATAAATCATCCTCATTGACAAATCCAAAGCAAGAATAGAAGCTAAAGGCACACATGTTCAATGACCCAAAATTCATCCCCCATGTCTCCATGATAAATATTCCTACTCCTATGGAAGAAGAAGATTCACCTAACCTAATGGAGGAATTACTTTAATGTGCATCCCCTGCCTCATCATCAGGATAATATGCTCCTTAGGTGATGATACATTTAGTCAACCCAGGTCTCATAGAGTATTTAGTGCAAAACATGACCTTCACACACATCTTAGAGTCTGCACAAGATTTTGGGAGACCCTGCATCCCCTATTTTCCCATTGGGATGATGATTCCTCTGGGCATACCTCCTAATAAGATAAATTGTATTTATGGAGGCTTCGATAAGACCTCCAATCATTCTCTGAAATATCATCAAGATGACGATCCATTCACAAGTAATATCTACTACTTGTCAAACCCTAAGTATGCCACAAAATGCCCTACCAACCACAATATCCAATGGTCTAGGTCTCTATGATTAGGACCACATAATGCCCTACCAACCATAATATCAGTTACCTACCGATAGGTTTGGATTAGGCTATTCTATTCGCGTTTCATATGAGCTTTTAGCAAATTATCTACAACACCTAAGCTTGGGTTTTGAGGAGGATATTGACTGGAATCCATACATCTACCCTAATCCCTTGCACTTATGGAGGAACCATTGCCTAGTTATTATGGTATCTATAAAGCCACCCTTGGTTTATGATAAAAACATTTCTATAGAGGCTAACTCATAAAGCATCCTAGGAATCGATGGGGTTATTAGGAACAATGAGTATGTCAATGACATTAGAATTAAACCTTAGAGACCCATCATAATTGTAGAATCAAAATTAAAATATAATTCTGAGAGTGATTGATCTAGCACAGATGACAAGTATAAATATGAGACCAAAATGACCTATCTAGAACCTCGGTATTTATGTCATCTTAGGCAACCTGTCGATGTGGAAGAAATGTATCATACAATCTTTTGAGGTCCTCCCATGCCGAGGTGACTAGTCAACATAGATGATATTTATCACATGGCCTTCCCTGGTCCACCTAATTTAAGATAGTTTCTTCCCTCGAAAGATCCAATTTTCTTGTATGCTCCCAAAGCAGACCCGATTTTCCCCATACTTCTTGAGCCACATCTAGAGCATGGAGAGCAACTCGAAATAAGTGAAGTTCATCCATGTGTTCATAGAGATTTTATTCCATCTATCAACATGATCTCCATCAATCTGACCACTCCACTCCAAAATCCATTTGACCCTTTGAAGCCATTGTACCTCAATCCTGAGGCCATTGATTTCGATAACATCAATTCACCCCTAGATCCTAAGGATTACCATTTTATTTTGTACCAAGTTGTATCCATGATGTTTATCATGTTGAGGTTGATCCTGATTTGGTAGAACCTATAAACCTAGATGATGACATCCATTTGATCCCTATGCCTCACCAACTTGAGGAGGGATCACATATGTCAATAGAGGAAACTTTTGAAGTGGATATCAGCAATGATCCCACAAATCCAAAGAAAGTTAAATCAGAGAAATATTATCTCTTGAGGAATGAGCCATCCTCATCCCTCTATTGAAAGAGAGACTTGATCTCTTTGCTTGAACCTATAAATATATGTCGGGTCTAGATCTGAAATTGGTTGTCCACAACCTTTTTTTGGGCCCCACTAAAAAGATGATCAAGTAAAAACTCAGGAAAATGCATCCAACCGTCGCACTAATGATAAAATATGAATTACAAAAATTGTTGGATGTAGATTTCATTATTCCCATCGACTATCCAAAATGGGTATCAAACATGCTACCCGTAGGAAAAATCTATGGAAGAATTTGTATTTGCATGGATTTTAGGGACCTCAACAAGGCAAGATTCATTCTTGTTGCCAAATATCGATGCTCTTGTAGATGCAACTGTAGGTCATGATATGATCTCACTCATGGAAAATTTTTTGGTTATAAGTAGATTCAGATTAAACCTAAAGATCCATACAAACCACCTTCACTACTCCATGGGGGACATTTTTCTATAAGGTTATGTTATTCGTCCTTAAAAACATTGGTGCCACATATTAGTGGGCTATGACATACATCTTTCATGATTATATGCACAAAATATTAGAATATTATATTGATGACTTACTGGCCAATTCATTACTACATGAAGAGCACATTGAGGTCCTTAGGAAAGTTTTCAATCACCTGATTGAGCACAATGTCAGGTTGAATTCCAAGAAATGCGTCTTTGGCATAACTTCAAAAAAATTCTTGGGATTCATCATTTCAAAATGAGGGATTGAAGTAGATCCAACAAAGGTAAAAGCTATATTGGAAATGTGTCCCCCCACAAACATCAAGGAGCTAAGAAGCCTATAGAGAAAATTAGCATTCATAAAGTGCTTCTTCGCATAGTTATCAGATAAATGATGACCCATGAATCAAATGCTATACAAGGGGATACCATTCAACTAGGATGAAGACTGCCAAAAAGCTTTCACTAAAATCAAACAATACCTGGCATCATTGCCAGTACTAGCTCCACAAAGATCGAATGTGGCATTTTTGTTGTATATATTTGCCACTAACTTTGCACTGGAAACCATGTTAGCCCAAAAGAATAAGCAAGACAAAGAGCAGGCAATATACTACATAAGTCACACCTTGGTGAGTTATGAGCTAGGATATGCATATGTAGAGAAACTATGTTTATTAGTGGTTTTTACAACTAATAAGTTGCACCACTATATGTTGACCTATATGACGTATGTTATATCAAAAAAAAAATCATTTGCTGTATATGATGAGCAAAACATATCATAATACACGTACTACAAAATGGATCATACTATTAATAGAATTTGACCTAGAATTCATCAACCAAAATTCAATCAAAGGATAGATCATAGTTGATCAACTGGCAGAGGCACCTCTTCAGGATCACAAGCCTCTCATCATAGAGCTACCCGATGATGCAGTCTTTGCATTATAGGATTCACCCAAACTTGAATAACCAAATAACAAATATGATATGACTTTTTTATTTGATGATTTGAAATACGAGCAAGGGGGTGGCACAGGGATCATGTTTTTTATTCTGCAAGATGCTTTAATGCCCTTATCATTTAAACTCAACTTTCTTTGCACCAATAACAATGTTGAATATGAGGCCTCAATCTTGGGTGTCCAAATAATGCTCACCATGAAGATCAAAAAGCTTAATATCTTTGGTAACTCCCTTCTCATAGTTAACCAATTTAAGGTAATTTATCAGTGCAGGTGTCTTATCCTGAAAGCATATAAGAAACTTGTGGACACTTATTTAGCCCAATTGGAGTGGTATGTGTAGACACCTAAAACATGTCATGTTTGGGGATCTACTCACATAGGTAGATTCATAATATCATATGACATAATCTTGGACTTTCCAAGCATCAAAAGTGGTTCTCACCACTCATATGGGGCATTTTGAACCCATCCAAGCTTAGCTTCTCAAGACTAGAGCAACCAGACTTTAGCCGCTAAAGCCTAGAGCATCCAAACCTTAGCCACTCTAGATGACAATGGACAAATCTTATCCATTGCATACGATTGTAGTTAAGCCATAAAAATCATTTTGTCGACAAATATACCCAATCACAGGTGGAAGTAGCAGTCTGCATGCAATAAAGGTGAGCGGGAGTAACTTTGTATTCCCTTTCATGACCAGTTCACATAGGAGACTTGGGTTTACATTTAGACTTCATTTAACTAGTCTTTAAACATAGAAAAGACAAAAACTTCCCATGCTAACCTTCACTACGCATGAGGAATTTAGTCCTAGGGTTTTGACATAGACCTAAGGTTTCACACACTTTAAAAGGTAAAAGCCTAAGATCACCAAAGGAGAGACAGTGAGAGATATCAATATCAGAGCAGAATAAGTCCAAACTTGAGGAGAGCTTTCAAGACTTGGAGAGCTTCCCTTGGATATCATGTTTACGATGAAGCCCTGACAAATTGGAGAGCAAAGCAATCACCATTTTAAAACATCAAATACAAGATTTGATCCATAGCTTTGGAGCAAAGAGAATGAGATTCACTTTAGCAGCCACTGTCATTGGACAGTGGCTTGCAGGCCTAGATTAGGGTTTTAGACATTAGTTTCATTATTTTTTTTAGCATATCATTAGCATAGCATCATTTCATTCATTTGCATTCATAGCATTATTTTCATTTGCACTTGCTTTCATTTGATTATATTCATTGCTAACAACCTCATCCGAGGAGGCAATATCAAACATCTAAGCGTGTGTTGTTGTTTCATTTCTCACAGGGCCATAGGTTCATCGGATGGAAGCTACAACATACAAGAGAAAAAGGATCCCTCTAGGAAATAGACCTAGAGAAGGATGCATCTATAAGCCCTCATAAATTTTCATGTATAGAACTGGGAATCTTGTGATAGTGCACCACCCTTTTACGAGGGGACATCTTACCCACTTGTAACCTTATTGTATCAAAATGGGTATCCCTAAGAGGGATTGATATGTAACCGAGTTTCAATACGAATAAAGAGATCTATCTTTGTTGCTTTCATGTTATATGCTTTTTCATGGTCTTTCATTTCATTTTGGGTTTAACACATTTGCAAGTAGAGTAAGAGCGATGCGTGCACCCCGGGGTCGCTACATATGGCGATCACGGTGGGACCTCCACTAATTTTTCATTTTTCTACCTAGATACTAACTTAGTTTTGTATTCAAGCTTAGCTACTCTGGCCTTCAGCGGCTATAAATCAACCGCTCTGAGCCATAGTGTCCAACAGATCCTTAGTCGCTCCTTCTAACAGTGGCCAAAAACTAGCCACTTTGGTCGACAACGGCCAGCCTTGGAGAGCAGCAGAGGATAGAACCTTGGTTCTCTGAGCTGGATTAGAGGTTGGTACAACTTCTTTGGTATTTTACAACTTTCTATCTGCTTCTGTATGTCTAAAATAGTGAACTTAAAGCACATTTTTGTTTGGGAATTGAAATAATAAAAGAAGAAAGAATTAGGCTTTTTGCATATCTTAGATCTTCTTTTATATTTCCACTAGGCGTTGTAGGAACAGTGGCTTATGCTTGAAAAATTTTCCCTAGGATCCAACGTGCTAGAAATTGTATGTTGTTTTCTTGCTTTGAGGTCTTGCAAGAGGTCATATTTGCATGAAATAAAGTGCACCCATGCAAATCATAGTAGTTCATGCATATTTTTGAATATTTAAATGTATTTTGCATTTAGGCATATAGGAAAGAGTCATTTTTGCTATATTATGCACTTTACTTCATGCAAGATTAAAATGAACACCACACATGCACGTATCATTTAAAAATTGGGGAGTTGGATTTCATCACCAACCCTCAATTCAATTTCATGATGTTGGAATTCATCTCCTTCCACCGATTTTCCCCCTAGATTCTCCTAGAAATGGATTTAATAACTTTTTCATAGTGACACTAAGTTACCGATGTTCAAACTGTCTCCCACTATTGGAACATTCATTGGTTCAGAGTGGAAGAGCTAGGCGAACCCCCTACTAGGATTTTAGAGGTGTACCCTAGTCTCTTTTGGGAAATCATGTTTGGCATGAGTACTCTTGATTATCACTATGGATGAGTCTCCTCATTTCCAAATCCAAAGCAAGAAAAAAGAAACAACAAAACATCAAAATACAGCAAACAATTTAGGGCACACTTAAAATCGTAAGCAAGATAAACATTTTCTTGATATTTTTTGTGCAACACAAAAGCTAAAGTTTCCAAAAATTATGGTCAAAACAAGAATTAAACAACCTTGGTCTGATTTCAAAGGGGGATTTGAGGCAACTCATACCCTTAGGTGAATTTGTAGTAACATTGAAAGACCTACTCAAAAGACCGTGAGACATAGTTCCACGAGTCTAAGAGGTGATAATTCAACCCTTGGGGGATCTCCTTGAGAAACCCCAAACAGGGAACCATAGCATGAAACTACATCTCATAAACACAAAGAGGCCTCACAACCATAATCATCAAGGATACATGAGGAAACCTCAAGGGCTTCCTCTAAACGCACAAAAACTTCTCAAATACATGAGGAAGCTTCAAGAGCTTCCTCCTCACATTGACATAAAGAGGGTTCTAGACCCCATTCTTCACATAGAGACGATGAGGTTTCCCCATATCTATCCTCATGGAGGGTAGAGAGGGTGAAAAAACCCTCATCACCATAAATACACATAAGAGTCAAAACATCTCAAGATTCACATGCAACACTTAGAACAGATCAGCCCACTGAGGGGTAGGAAACAAGAAACACATATAGTCAGAGACATAAAATAGAAGATATCCTTCAAACAATAGGAAGGATTCCATTAGAATATGACCTCATTGGATTGAATGGAACCCTATGGGATCATCCATGGAAAATAATACAGTTGGATGAGTTGGATCGGATGCACCCGAGGCCACCACCCGAAACTATAGCCACAAAGAACTCTACATCCGAAAGTTCACAAATCATGATTTCTAAATACACTTCTCAAATTGGTGGTGCCTTAAGGTAACCCCATAGTAAACATATAGATTCTGATCATAGATACGTCTAACAATATACTGAACAAGTCACACTAGCTAGCCAAAGCAAGGAGATAGTAGAAACCTCTTTGAGGAATCTACGAATCACAACTACAAGAACAGAGTCAGATAAGCATGAATATTCTATAACCATGCAATTAAACTGCATGCAATGGTTAGAAAACACCTTGTGTAAGGAGAGAGATCTTGTAGAATCTCTTGAATATGATAAACAAAGAGAACGTTTGTTACGCAAACATGAGCAATGCTTAAGAGAGCAAGTTGAGCAGCTAGCTCGTAGAAACCAATAAGTAAATAGAGATCAACACGCTGACTCACAAAATAACGTGTGCACTAGATAATAAAGTGAACTGCACCAAAATCACCCTCCAAATCATGAGTGGAATCCAACTGGGAGGAAATGGTAGACTTAATAAATCAGGATCAGGTGTATCCTAGATCCCCTCGTAGGAGGGAAGAAAATAGAGCAAATCAAATGGATAGAGTGTTACCTCCACCATCACCATGGGGGGGTTTGCAAGAGGAATAACTCCTTGCTTCAAAGGCATTCCAAGAGCTTACTAAAAATATGAAAGCCTTTGAGAAACAAGAGGTTGTTGGGAGCCAACCAACATTGAGCAAAATACACAACCAACCATTGTGTCCATTAGTTCCTAGCCCTCCCTATCCTAAGTATTTTGATATGCCTAGGCTAGAGAAGTTTAAAGGTGAATAAGATGTACAAGAGCATGTCACTAATTTCATCAATGCATTTTTTCATCTTGAAGACAATGATGCTCTTATGCTAAGAACATTCATCATGAAATTTTTAGGCGCAGTCACCCAATGGTTTAACCAATTTCCCAAGCATAGCATATCTAACTTTGAGCAACTTGTGAACACATTTCTAAAGTTTTTCTCCTTTGGTGCTAAGAGGAAGGTAAATCTCTTGGACTTGGCCATTTTAAAACATTATGATGATGAGCTAGTAATGGATTACGAGAATATATGGAGAAAAGTCATGGTAAAATTATCATTCTTTGTCACCACAGAGGAAATCATCTGGATGTTCACCAAGAGTTGTTCCAAACACATTTCCCTCTTGCTACAACTACAATAGTACCCCTCATTTGAGGAAGCTTTGGCACAAGCCAGACTCATTGAGGACATCAAAATAGATGATGGAACCATAAAACTTCAAACCAAGGAGTGGAGCAAAAAAGACAATAATGACAAATATAAGCAGAAGCGGGCAAGCCCTGCCCTAGTAAATCAAGTGGTATTGGCTAAGCCTAAGGACAGGTCTGCAAAGTAGCCCCAAAATTATCAAGCACAACCCCCACCAGCAAACTATGATCAAAATAACAATCAAAGTCGAAACAAAGAATGCAAGCCCTCTCGTTATTTTACACCATTGACAGAATCAATGCAATCAATCTTCAATCAATTGAGCAAGGCGAGAAAGATCAAATTCCTTGATATACCTCTTATATATCCCAACCATCCCAAGCCAAAAGGATATAGGGAAGATCAATTTTACCCGTATCACAGGATATCGGGGTATAATATCAAAGTTTATGTTGGTTTCAAACATCAAGTGCAAAACATGATTGAGGTGGAAGAACTAAAAGTGGATAACCCACTGGTCCCTAACAACAGAGATATGGGCATCTACAGAAACCCACTACCAAATCATGAGGCACCTAGAGAGCAAGGGGCCCAAGTCAATCAGGTCCGAGTTGATATACCTACCCACATATGTGTTGGGATGATCGAAATTGTTAATATAGCAACCAAGAGTATACGGTATGGTCAACCACAACCTCCTATAGCTCCCATAAACATACCTACTACACCAAGGTATAGGTAGGGGTAAAATAACCTTCTAGGTCCACCAACTCGACCTGTGGTAACTATCCGGAGTAGACTTGAGCAAAACTTACAAACAACTCCGGCTAAGCTATCCATTTATGAGCTCATACAACAGTCCCCAAAGCATAGGGAGACCTTGATGGAGATTTTAAGGTCAACTGAGATCCAACTCCAAGATCCAAATGTATTCACCCATTTTGTGGGACAATTAAAATAATGCTAGGAACCTGTAATTCGATTCTATGATTATTAAGACAGTACCTACTGCCTTACCAGACCCTCTGCTAAATATTATGGAATCAATCAACAATTTACCTTTTAAGTGGGTCTTTATCGATGTAGGTTCATAAATAAACATCATCACAACAACGGCAATAGAAAACCTTAATATCCCCAAGTCCAATATCGTTCTGGGAACCTATACACTAAGATATTTCAATGATACTTTATGTAATACTATGGGAACGATAGTCCTACCTATCAAGGTGGGGTATAAGACCATCCTCGTGATGTGTCATGTCTTGGAAGGGGCCATGCAATATAACATCCTCCTAGGAAGACCTTGGATAAGGGACATGAAGTGTGTTCCTTCAATTTTACACCAATGTGTCAAGTATGTGCATGATAACAAAGTCTACATGGTGTTGGCTGATGAGGAGCCATTCAAGTATGTTCATCAAGTGGATTTTCTAGGAGATTTTGTGATTCCTTCTACTCACTTGTCTATAGGACCCTCATCTCCAGCCGTGCAACTAAGTAACAAAGATAAAGGGGTACGAAAATACCCATCTACATCAACACATCATCTTGCGCACAAAGTGGCCAATGCTTCTAATCAACCATCAATACCTAAACTAAAAAACAATCAAAAGCTAAAGGTACATATGGTTGAGGTAAAAAAACTCAAGAAAATGCTAACCATAGGTATTTAAGAAGTTCCAAGTCCCATGGATGAAGAATATCATCAAGACCAAGTCAAAGACGATGACTACCACCCTGCTTTGCCAGTGTCATCCGTGGGGTCATCCACCTCACATACGACTATACATTTGGCAAGCACAGGGATAGGAGAGTATCTTGTGTAGAACATAACCTTTACACCTATCATAGAGTCTATGCAAGATATGGTACATCTAAAGGATCTAAGGCCGCTAGTAGGAATAATGGTTCCACTTGGAATCCCTCCCAACCAGACAAATTTCATCTACGCTAGACTAGATTACACTCATAAGTCTAAAAAATAAGAAGAGGACAATGATGAATTATTCACTGTTAATGTTTGTTACCTCTCTAATCTTGATTTCACTTTAAGCTACTTTGAGTGTGGCCATTGGCATGGTTACAATCTTGGTATCTATGAGTAGGGACATAGGCGGCCATTCGAGCCGTAATTCTAGATTCCCACTGACATATTTGGGGTAGGCTATCACATTAGATGTCAATATGACTCTCTTGCAATAGCCTTAGATAGATTGAGCTTGGGGTTAGTAGAAGACATCGATTTTATTCCTTATCACCCACTAAGTTCAAGACTTATGTGCAATAGAAAAGTGGTCACGGTGAACATCCCACAGCCTGAGACTCACTATTGAGGCCATCCCAGTGGGTTACAACTCATGGGATGATGAGCAACAAGAAAATGGATATGTGCTAAGTTATGATGAAGCACAAGATGGCTCGGCCTATCATGGGCCTTGCTACTTACGAAGACTTACTTGGTCCATCCACAACGAGAGTGGATACATATCGGATGAAAGTGACTATGAGTTAGAGGACTCAATAGAGAGAGCCTACTTAGGGCCAAGGCAATGGACCCATGACTTGGGACTGCATACTAATTCAAATAGATTCTTCATAAGTGACAAAGAGTATGAGGATGAAACAGAGATGGCTTACTTAGAGCCAAGACATGATCCCCTCATCTTAGGGCCACACACTAATGCTAATAGCTTCTAGATAAGTTATGATGATTTTGATGACGATACTGAGATGGCCTATCTTGGACCTCACCATTTATGATAAGTCAATATGTTGGTGGAAAGAGAAGCGACACTTCATGCCATAGACCCTAGCTTGTGATTTTTAGGGAGACCTATTGACTTAGCTATCATTCATCGCATGGTCAATCCCCCTCCACCAACATTTAGGGAATTCTTAGAACCCAATGATCCTATTGTTAGCCCATATCATGGGCCAGATCTTAAGATTCCCATTCCTCCAGAGCCTCATCATGAGCATGGAAGGGAAACCTCCGAGATAAGATTTCACCCATGTGGTCTTGGAGAATTCATCCCATCCATCAATACAATCTCCATTGATTTGACCACTCTACTTCATAACCCAGTCGATCCCATAGAACCTTTGTGTATTGACATAAAGACGATTAATTGGAACCACATTGATTCACCCATAGAGCCTGAAGATCTTTTCTCTAATGAAAATATGTTACAACCATTTCATTTTGCACCAGGTTGTGCCCATGACGTATTCCATGCTGGTTTGGATCCTGAGTCAGTAGGACCTATAAATCCCGTCGATGACATTCACTTGATACCCATGCCTCACCAGTTGGATGATGGGTCACATATGGCTATAGAAGCGACTTTCGAAGTGGAAATTAGCAATGATCCTACTCAACCAAATAAAGTCAAGTTCAGAGAAATTCTCTCTAGGAGAACAAGCCATCATAATTCCTCTCCTAAAAGAAAGGCCAAATTTGTTTGTGTGGACTTACAAGGATATGTCTGGGATAGATCCAAAGCTAGTCATTCACAACATTTCATTGGACCCCATAAAGAAACTAGTCAAACAGAAGTTGATAAAAATGCATCCCACTGTCGCTTTGATGGTAAAGAATGAATTGCAAAAACTATTGGATGTAGTTTTCATAGTTTCTATCGACTACCCTAAGTGGGTATCAAACATGGTGCCCATGGGGAAACCCAATGGAAGAGTCCATATCTGCACATAATTCAAAGACTTAAATAGGGCAACTCCAAAGGATTTATTCTCATTGCCAAACATAGATGCTCTTGTGGATACGATCGCAGGTCACAAAATGCTCTCCCTAATGGATGGTTTTTTAGGATACAACCAGATTCGAATTAAACCTGATGATCAACATAAAACTACTTTCATTACTCCATGGAGAACATTTTGTCACAAAGTGATGTCATTCAGGCTCAATAATGCTGGTGCCACATATCATCGGGCCATGACATACATATTCCATGACTATATGCATAAGATCTTAGAATAATACATGGATGACTTACTTGCCAAGTCCCTGTTATGGAAAGAGTGTGTTGAAGTCCTTAGAAAAGTCTTTAATCACCTCATTGAGCATAATGTCATATTGAATCCTAAGAAGTGTGTTTTCGACATAACTTCTAGAAAACTTTTAGGATTCATAGTTTCCAAGAGAGGCATTGAAGTCAATCCTGCAAAGGTAAAGGCTATACTGGAAATGGCCGCCCCTACCAACATTAGGGAACTAAGAAGCCTACAAGGAAAATAGCATCCATCAAAAGGTTCATTGCATAATTATCAAATAAGTGTCAGCCCATGAACCAGTTGCTATGCAAGGATGTCCTGTTTCATTAGGATGGAGAGTGCCAAGAAGTCTTCATAGAGATCAAAACTTATTTGGCAATGCCACCAGTGTTGGCTCCACCAAGGCTATACATACCATTCTTGTTATATGTATCGGCTACTGATTTCACTTTGGGCACCATGTTGGCCCAAAAAAATGTATAAAATAAAGAGTAAACTGTATATTACATTAGTCGCACATTGGTGAGTTATGAGCTAGGGTATGCATATGTCAAAAAGTTGTGTTTATCAGTGGTCTTTGCAACTTGAAAGTTGCGACACTACATGTTGAGCCATACGACCTATATTATATCAAAACAAAATCCTTTGCCATACGACCTATGTTATATCAGTACATGATGAGAAAGACATATCATAATATGTGTACCATGAAGTGGATCATGCTATTGACAGAATTTGATCTAGAGTTCATAAGCCAAAAATCCATCAAGGGACAAGTCATAGAAGATCAATTAGTAGAGGTGCCTCTTTAGGATAGAAATCCTCTCACCATAGAGTTGCCTGATGATGCGGTCTTTGCACTATCAGATTTTCCAGAACTCGAAGAACCTAAGAGAGAAAGAGACATGTCATGATTCTTTGATGGCTTGAAGTGTGAACAATGGGATGGAGCAAGGATTGTCTTCATCACACCGTAGAGTTATCCATTGCCCTTATCATTCAAACTAGACTTCCCTTGCACAAACAATAACACGAAATATGAGGCATTGATCTTGGGACTTCAAATAGTCGTAGCAATGGGCATTAAAATATTGAATATCTTTGGTGACTCCTTGCTCATAGTAAACCAAGTTAAAGGATTGTTCCAATGCAGGTGCCCACTCCTGAAAGATTACAAGGAACTTGTTGACACTTACCTAACCCGACTGGAATGGTATGACATCAAGGCAATCCCTCGTACGTCAAAAATATTTGCAAACACCATGGCATCTTTGGGATCCTTAATCCCTCATAATCTGTCTATTTATTTCACAACCATTCATGTGAAAGTGCTCACATTTTTTGCAATACAGCACAAGGTTATTGACAACCTAGAATCAGTCAACATGATACAAATTGAGCCAAATCAAGGTTGGTCATTCAAAGTTAGAGAATTCTTGCAAACAACCCCTTGGGAATATTTGATCTCTCAAGGTCCTACAAAATGTGGAACAACCATTCATCACAAGGTTGTTTCCCAATTAGTGTTCACAAATTTTAGATCACAAGAAGAGCATGTCATCCTATCCATAGAGGTTGTAACTTATCAGGATTGGATTTCCCGACTGTGAGACTTCCTGAAGTTTAGAATAGTACCTCAAGTTCTATCGCATACTGAAAGAAAAACATTCAAATAGAAAGCGACAAGATACATCTTGCTAGGAGAAATTCTCTACAGATGAGGATATGATGGAGTACTACTTCGTTTTCTTGAGCCCTAGGAAGCATCCTGGGCAATTTCACAAGCTCATGATGGTACATGTGAAGGACATTTCAGTGGCATGGCCATCGTTGAGCGTATATTGAGAATGGGTTACTATTGTCCCACCATGGAAAATGACTACTACGAATATGTCAAGAAATGCATTAAGTGCCAGCATCATGCAAATCTCACACACTTGCCATCACAAGCCTTACAACCCATCTAGGCAGCATGGCCATTCTCATAGTGGGGACTAGACTTGATTGGGAAGATATCACCCCATCCTCAGGTCGACACACATTCATCTTAATTGCCACTAAGTACTTAACTAAATGGGTTGAAGCGATCCCCCTAACATCGACAACTGGACCAAGGATTGCGGAGTTTATACTCCATAATATCATAAGTCATTTTTGGATCCCTTCAAAGATAATATCGGATAACGGGTCATCTTTCAAGAATAAAAATGTGTATGATTTAATGAAAAAATACCATATTCAGCATAGTTTTTCAATGCCTTATTATCCGCAAGAAAATGGGCAAGCAGAAGCCTCAAATAAAACAATAGTCTTCATCTTGAGGAAGACGGTGCAAGAAAATCGTAAGGATTGGCACATATAGTTACCTCTGGCACTATGGGTATACAAGACTAGTGTATAGATGCCCACTAGGGCAACACCATTTTCACTTGTATATGATGCTAAGGCCATCATGCCACTAGAGTTGGAAATTCCAACCCTACGCATAGCATTGAAGGACTTCATAGATGATGATACCGTGCGGTAAGACCACCTTGATCAGTTGATGCTTCTTGATGAACGACGAAGCAATGCTTTAGAGCATCTTTGAATTTACCAAGATCACCTTGCATGAGCTTACAATAGTAAATTCCACTTAAGATATTTCAAAATTGGGGATCTTGTACACAAAGAGAACTAACAAAATTCTAATTTATCACCGCATCTGCGAGATAAATTCATGATAAATTGGATAGACCCCTACATGATTTCAGAAAGGGTTGGGCCTGGAGCATATCGCCTTACATAATTGGATGGTTTTTAAGAGCCTGAAACCCTCAATATCATTCACTTGAAGGTGTTCTACACATAAAATAAAATCAAAAACACAAAAAAAATCAAATATGTCAAAAACACAAAAACATTGTAAAGAATAAAAAATACAAACAAATCATAAAAAAAAAAACTCATTCCAATAAAAATTCTCTAAGGGTGTTCAATCCACTTGGTCAAACCTCCAATCAAAATTCTCCAAGGGTATCCAAGCTTCTTGGTCAGATTCTAATCAAAATGCTCCAAGGGTATTCAAGTCGCTTGGTCAAACTTCAATCAAAATGCTCCAAGGGTATCCAAGTCGCTTGGTCAAATTCCAAAAAAAATGCTCCAAGGGTATTTCATGCTACTTGGTCAAAAATAAAAATCCCCAAAGGCACAATAAGCCCTTTGGTCACATTAATCAAAAATACAAAAACAACATAAAATCAAAAACACAAAAACAATTGCATCTACATCTTGCATCCACATAGTTGCATTACATTATCATTTCCATTACATTTGCATATGGTATGATCACAATCTTACAAGTAATGCCACAGTTTGCATCATAAATCACAAAAAAATCCACCATCATCGATTCATCGATATGTGTAATTTTGTTTCTCAACACAACCATATCAAAGTTGCTATAAGGAACGGGATAAGATTTTTTGGTTATTCAACCATATCTAGTGGTCTTATCAATTTTTGTGAAAAGCCATATTGATTAGTAGAGAATAAGGAATAGTAGTGAAAACCTCAGATATTCAGAATGCCATCACTAATTATAAACACATAAATCCTAGTTGGACTAGGGAAGATGAAAGCTGCATATAGGGTTCTAAGTTACCTTAAGCAAAAAGGGTCATCCTTGCTTATCCCCCTATGCAACCGGTTCAAAGGTGCTGAGAATTGGCAAAAGGAAAAGTTTTGCCCTACCCAAAAATGAGTGATTATCATCACTACATGCATCCCTTGCTTACACAAAAATAAGTAAAATTCCCAAAACAAAGCCAAATCCAAATATTAAAATTTAAAATCTTCAAAAGTCGAATATCAACGCCCAAAGTCATAATTCAAAATATCAAAAAAACAAAAGCGAAATAAATAGTGATTATCATCACTACAAGAATCCCTTGCTCAGTCAAAATAAATAGTGATTTTCATCACTAGATATGAGCAAGTATCCTGAGTCAAAATGAAGAAAAAAAGGGAATGGAACTTGAATCCCTAGAATTCTCAACACAACCGAACCAAAAGTGCGATGATATGTCTAATACAAAGGCATTATGAATTTGTGTAGACCAATGTTTGAATGTGGATGAGCTAGCTTTAGGTAACTGTTGGAACAAAATCTGCCTTCGGTTAATAGTGTTGTGCCTTAGACTTTGCCAACATTGAATAGACAGATCTTGCTTGAGATCATCTGTCTAGTCTCCAGAGAAGGCTGGTTCCTTTGAGTTTTTTAGAGAAAAGGGGAACAAGAGATAAGGGAAATATAGCCTAAGCTAGAACTTTTCTCACGGTACAGATTAGACAACAACAAACATTGATGATGCAGTTTAGACAACAACAAAGCTAGAACTCTTCTTTATAGAAAACATGAATTCCTGAGTGTGACTTTTAGATGTTCGTCTAAAAGCATGTAAATATCTGTTAATGTTCAACTCTAGAAACAAGATTCATACGTGCACAGTCCAGATTTCAGAACAGATACATTATAAAACTCAGAGTGAATAAAAGTTAAAACACCAGATACATACAAGCACACGAAGTTTCGGAAGCCGGAGGAAGAAATCTTTTATTGCTTGTAATCCAGTACATGCGCATCAAGCTTGTAAACGTCCAAGAGCCGACCTTTTTTCCTGGTCGACTCACTCCTATTTATACCCTAAAAAGAGTATCTTCTACTACGTACTTTTAATTTCTTCAATCAATTACAAGTAATTTTTTGCAGTTTCTAATAATACACAAAGGATTTCCCGTAGATTGGATAAATTTCCTTCTGGCTAATTTTAGGTGAGCCTGTTACTCTGCAATCATCCAGCGGACCTGCCAGGTTATAATCAACAGACCATTCTTCAGAAATCAGCACCTGATGTCAGTGCATGTCCCTAGTTGCCAAAAATATACTTTATTCCTTTACAGCTGGCATGTCACGAAATCGCGACATTCGTCTCCTGCTTTGCTCCTCTGCCGCTTCCAGCCGTGAAAATGAGACATGTCGTGAAATCGTGACATTCGTCTCTTCCTTTGCTCCTTTGCTGCCTCCCACCATGAAAATGAGACATGTCACGAAATCGTGACATTCTTCTCTTCCTTTGCTCCTTTGCTGCCTCCCGTCGCAAAAATGAGACATGTCGCGAAATCGCGACATTCTTTCCTTGCTTTGCTCTTCTCGCCGCTCCACGGGAAAATGAGACATGTCCACGAAATCGCGTGACATTCGTCTCTTCCTTTGCTCCTTTGCTTCCTCTCGCCACGAAAATGAGACATGTCGCGAAATCGCGTGCACATTCTTTCCTTGCTTTGCTTTCGCTTCCGAGCTCGAAAATGAGACATGTCGCGAAATCGTGACATTCGTCTCCTTCCTTTGCTCTTTCTCCAAAATGAGACATGTTCAAATCGTGACATTCTCTCTTCCTTTGCTCCTTTCTCCTCCAAAATGAGACATGTCAAACATTTCTTCAAATGAGACATGTCGCGAAATCGTGACATTCGTCTCTTCCTTTGCTCCTTTGCTGCCTCCCGCCATGAAAATGAGACATGTCACAAAATCATGACATTCTTCCTCTCTTTCCAAATGAGACATGTCCGATATCGTGACACTTTTCCCTTGCTCTTTCTTTTTCTTGCGAAAGCAACATGTCGCGATATCACGACACTTTTTCCTCTTGGCTCTTTCTCTTGCTCTTTAGCAAAAATGCAACATGTCGCGATATCGTGACACTTTTCCCTCCTTGCTCTTTCTCTTGCTCTTAGCCGCGAAAATGCAACATGTCGCGATATCGCGACACTTTTTGCCCTTTGCTCTTTCTCCTCGCTATGAACCATGAAACTGAGACATGTCGCGATATCATGACACTTTTTTCCCTTTGCTCTTTCTCCTCACTATGAACCACGAAACTGAGACATGTCGCGATATCGCGACACTTTTTCCTCTTGCTCACTTTTGTTGCTCTTAGCCATGAAAATGCAACATGTCATGATATCGCGACACTTTTTCTCTTTTGGCCGCGACAAAGCAACATGTCGCGATATCGTGACACTTTTTCTCTTTTGGCCTCTGACCTTTGCAACTGTCGCGATATCTGACACTTTTCTCTTTAGTCGCGACAAATGCAACATGTCGCGATATCGCGACACTTTTGCCACCTTGCTCCCTTTTGTTGCTCTTAGCCATGAAAATGCAACATGTCGCGATATCGCGACACTTTTGCCTCCTTGCGGTGTTTTGCTTTTTCTTTGATCTTTAGCATATGGGCCACTTCGGTCTTCTTGAAAAATATGCAAAAAGGTGCATCAACTATTTTTCTGTAGTTAGTCACTTTTAGACTAACATTCTTGGCACCTTTCGAGGGATTTTTTGCTTGCAAAAATTTTGAACCAGGCCTTTATCCATTGGGTAACGGAGTCAACAACGCAGTTGTAAAAAGTAAAATTTCGAGCGGAAAAACAAAAGAAAAAGAATGCACTTTGGAAAACAAGTGATCTTCACCTTATCAGAACCTTTCTTTTACCGCTTAGGTATTTAACCTTTTTCTGAAGAACACAAAAATTCAATTTTGGGAACTGGTCCCAGCTCTGGCCGCTGGCTGCTGCCCCTGATGTTTAGATCCTCTGATTCTGTCCATGGCTGCAATTATCTCTTGATAAGCTTGCACACTTGATTCTTATTAGGCCGTAAAAAGGGAAATATTTACAAAACTTCAAACTTATAATATACTGTACATATAATGGTGATCTGTAGCTTTTACTGGAAATACAATTTTAGGTGAAAAGCATTCACCGTGATGGGTAGAACCCATCCATCTTGATTTTTTAACTGAAAGGCATTGAATTGCTTTTCTGCAACAATTTCGAATGGCCCCTCCCAAAAAGCATCAAACTTGTCATGGTGTCCTGGCTTTGCTTTCTTGACATTCCATTTTAATACCAGGTCACCTGTTTTAAATTTCCTGAAAGTGGTTTTCTTATCGAACCACCCGACTGTTTTTACCATATGCTTTTGATGATGATCGTAGGCCTGTTCCCTAGATTCTTCAAGCTATAGAAGTTGCATCAGTCGGGCATCCATTGGATGACCTTCATCTTCGTTAACTTGGTTTAGCATCCTCAACGCGGGTATCTCCATATGAATCGGCATAACAGCTTCTTTGCCATAAACCAAAGCATATGGCGAAGTATTGATTGATTTTTTGATTGAGATTCTGTCGGCCCACAGGGCTTGATTCAGGAGTGAGTGCCAGTTCTTCTTATTGTCCTCTAATGTTCTTTTCAGAATTCTCAGAAGATTCTTATTAGTAGACTCAGCTAATCCATTACCTTGTGGGTAATAATTAGAGGAAGTCTTCAGGTAAATTCCATATCTACCAACGAATTCGATCATCTTTGCACTAGTGAAAGGGGATCCATTGTCCGTAACCAAAGAATCTGGTATGCCAAACCTTGTGATTAGACTTTCGATGAATTCTATCACCACTTCTGAATCAGCTTTCTTCGTAGGCACTGCTTCTGCCCACTTGGTGAAGTAGTCTGTGGCAGTGAGAATGTATTTGTGGCCTGATGATGAGTTTGGCTCTATTATCCCTACGAAATCCAACCCCCACTGCTGGAATGGTTCTTCAACTTGAATAGCTTTTAAGGGCATAGGTGCATTCCTGTTTCTTCCCACATACCTCTGACACTGTTCACACCTCTGGGTCACTTTGTACGCATCTAGGAAGATGGAAGGCCAATAACATCCAGCTCTAAGGATCTTCAAAGCTATAGTTCGGCCTCGCATAATGTCCCCCTAAAAACCCCCATGAAGTTCATCTAACACTTTCTGCTTTTCATTATCGGGAATGCATTTTAACAACACACCATCGATGTTAATCCTGTACAACCCCTCTCTTCGAAGGGTATATTTCAATGCTTGGGTTCTGAATCTCCTTCTCTGGGAAGCGTTCATATCCTCAGGACATGACCCAGTCTGAAAATACCTCACAAAGTCATCGATCCAACCCGAACTTGCTCTGTCTTGGTGTTGCTCTGTGTTTGCCATGACGGGGTGGCTCTCCCCATATCCACTTGCAGCTTGCTTGGCCAATTCCTGGCACAAAGCTCTCCCTCTGACTATTTTAGTAGGATGTATTTCTACATCATACTCTTGGATGCGAGTCACCCATCCAGCTCTTTTTTCACCCAATTCTCCTTGAATTATGAAGTTCCTTACATCGGGATGAATAACATACACCATCGTCCGACTCGGGATAAGAAGTGTTTTAGCTTATTCAAGGACTTCATAATTGCGTATACTTGTTTTTCTATGAAGTTGTACCTTTCCTCATGTTTGTGCATGGTGGAACTCAGAAAGGCTATGGGTCTTTCTTCGTCATCTGCTCCTTTTTGAGTGAGAACTGTAGCATAACTATTTTGCTCTCCGACAGCATATAGTATGAAATCCCGGGAATAGTCAGGGTTGACTAGCACAGGAGCTTGAGCGATGGCTTCTAGAATTTTTTGGAAAGCTTCTTTCCTTGGCTCTGTCCATTTAAAAGGAGCGTCCTTTTTCAATAATTCAGTCATTGGTTTAACTGTTTGGGCAAAATCCGCAATGAATTTTCTGACGAAATTTACTTGCCCAAAGAAAGACTGCAAACCTTTCTTGTTAACTGGGAGAGACAACTCAAGAAGCGCCTTTACTCTATCAGGATCAATTGATAGCCCAGCTTTAGAAATAACATGCCCAAGGAGTATTCCTTCTTCCACAGCAAAAATAGATTTTGTAGGGTTTAGTGATATCCCAAATTCCCTACATTTCTCAAATACTTGTTGCAGATGAGTGGCATGGTCCTTTTTGTTGTGAGAAAAAACTGTCATGTCATCTAAATAGACGACAATAATTTTGTTCGCAAGCTCCCCAAAAGCTACGTCCATGGCTCTCTGGAAAGTTGCTCCTGCGTTAGATAATCCAAAGGGCATCCTTTGGTATGCAAATGTTCCCCACTTAGTGGTGAACGCAGTCTTGTATTGATCTTCATTTCTCACCCAAACCTGATTGTAACCAGAAAAGCCGTCTAACAGAGAAAACCTTTCTGCTCCCACCACAGTATGAAGGATTGGGTCAATCTGGGGTAAAGGATAGTGATCCTTTAAAGAGGCTCTATTCAAATTTCTGAAATCGACGCATAGTCATATTTCTCCATTTTTCTTGCGAACTGGAACTAAATTTGCCACCCAGGTAGAGTGCTTGATTGGGTATATTATCTTAGCCTGCAAGAGTTTTAACAACTCTTGTTTCATTAAGGCTTCAATCTTGGGATTCACAGGCCTCTGCCTCTGCCTGAAAGGTTTAGCTCCTTCCTCCAGTTCAATGGTATGCTGAATGACCTCTTTCCTGTACACTTTCAGATCACTATAAGTCCAGGCTATTATATCTGGATACTCTTTACATAACTGTTTTATTTTCTCTAGTTCTACCACTGTACAATCGGTCCCTACTTTGATCATTTTTCCCGGTTCTAGTTCTACTTCTTTATACCGACGTTCATCTACCTTGATCCTTCGACCTACAACTCTATCGCTATTGTCGAAAAGGCTCTCCAGGGTGATCAGTCCCTCGGGGATATGGTTGTTTTTCAGTTGAATAAGGCTCTCTTCGTCCTCTTCTTGTAACGCTCTATCTGTAGAGCAATTCATCTCGTGAATCAGAAAATCTAGGATCTGCTCATCATTTTTGAATACTTGCCAGGAAATGTCTTTGTCGGGCACTGAAGGCCTGTATATAAGTCTAACTATTTTAGACTTCTGAATAACATTGCTGATCGGGCAAAAATTTGATCCTACTGATGCTAACAGGTCTGCATGTGTGTTCTTCTCTCTGGAAATGGATTTCATGTTTAGTGCTTCAAAATTTTCCAAAAGATCTAACACTTTGTTTTTGTAAGCTCTTAGGTAATGCTGCTTACAAATGCACTTGCTAGTAACCTGTTTAACGATCAGCTCTGAATCTCCATAGATCAGCAGTTGTTTTACACCCAGTTTTTCAGCTTTCTTGAGTCCCAAACACAAGGCTTCGTACTCAGCTGCGTTATTGGTGCAACTCCATGTCAACCTATATGAAAAGACTTTTTCTGTTCCAGTGGGTGAAATCAGGACGATTCCAGCTCCTGCTCCATTTTTGCACCTTGACCCATCAAAGTACAATTTCCATAACTGGTTGACTGAATCATCTGTTTTAGGGACAACAATAGGGAGCTTTTTTGGTTTCTCAATGGAATAGCTTCCCATTTCTGTCTCTATCATAGCATTGAAGTCTTTCATTGAAAACTGATCTTCATATTGGAGTTCCTCCAGGGTTTCTTCCATTAAATCAATATTCTCAAATTCCTCGGACATCATGTTGACAGTAGTTGTTTCTTCTAGTCTTTCCACATGAAAAGTAGATGGTTTCTCATTGTAGATCCTGACTCTTTTACCTTTGAAAGGTACCTCCAAATGCGAATAATCTAGTGACAGATAACCTCCCAGTTTTGTTGTGAACTCTCTGGATAAACACATACCGAAATATGGTTCCAAGTCTACAATGACTACTTCTTGTATTACGACTGCTTCTGGCATTCTGTGGAGTTGAATAGGTATATCTTTGATCACCCCGATAGTTTTTACTGGAGTACCATCCAATTGCAACACACCAGGATGACTTCGAGTATATTCCATCCCCATTATGTCACATACGACTTTCGGCATTACCGTAGTTGCGGCCCTTGAATCAATCATGCAATTGTGAACTATCCACCCCTCCATTTGCAAAGATAAATAGAATGGGGGCGGTCTATTTTTTCCAGAGGTTGACACAACATTTGCTTGTATAACATTTGAGGAAGAGGTATTATTCTTTAAAGTTAAAGATTCTTGGAGGAGGTCAATCTGACCAAGAATTTGCAGTGCATCATACATGCTTATTTTGGAGGGGGTCCTCTTCATTTCTTCTGCAATGTTGAACGAAAGAGTTGCAGCTGGGGATACTTCAACACTTTTCTCCCTTCCACTAGTCGATGCGTCATATCTGTCTCTGTAGACCTGCGTAGCTTCTGTTCTTTGCCTTTTTGTCAATGAAGGAAATCTGAGTCTTTCCTTCGCTTGCTCTTGAGCTTCGCTCCCTTTTCTAGGAGGAAATTCTTTTCTTGGTGTAGTCATAGAAGTCTGAGGAGGATCAAAATGTCCTTTCTCACCGGACAGGTTCTTCTGTGGAGTTGCTCTGGGGGCAGGAGGAAAACCTAGTGGTTGGAGTTCCTTAGGGTCAGCTTGTAATGACTTTTTTCCCGATCTTGTTAGGACCGATACTTGCTCCACTGATGGCATTGCCAAATTGTGGTGGACCTCTCTGATTATGTTCACCTGCCCCTTGCCGGTTTCTTTGGTTCTTTCATTAATAACCGCTTGCACATGATGTTGATGAATCATGCATGAATCTTCTCCATGAGGATCATTGCAAGTGGTACACCAGTAGTCGAAATTAGTGGGTTCTCCATTATCTCCTATCTCATTTGCATACACCACATTTTTTTTATCTTGTCCTCTTCCACTTGTTGAAGCACCTTCCTTTTGTATCTATGGAAATCTTCTTGCTTGGATATTCCGTTCAGCCTCTCTCTTTTTCATAGACGCCATTTCATTTGACAATGTCTTCATTGTATCAATTATGGTCGTGTATTGATCATTGGGGGGAGCTGATGCAAGGGGTGTGGCTGGTAATGCAGGGAATGTAGGGAGTGCAGCTATAGATGGGAGAGCACGCGTTGATGGGAGTGCAGGCAGTTTAGAAATTGATGCTTGGGAAAGCTCTGGTAAAATAGGCAATAGACTTTTTGATGGATATCTTTTTGTAGCGATGAGATCAGCTTCGCCCCTTGCTGCTTCTACATAGATCCTAGGAAAAGTGGTTACACGGGATTGCCTTATTATCATACTGAGATCTGAATCAAAAGCCCTTAAATAATAGCATATAGCTTGTTCTTCCATGGGCTTTAGGCCTTGCGGTACTCTATCACGAGTTCTAGTAAATCTGATGTTGAAATCTTGGATTTCTTCTTGTGGATGCCTTTCAATGACAGTGAATTGATTCAACAATGTGAAAGGATCTGCATGTATATTAAATTCATCGACCATACGGTCGGCCAGTACTGCCCAAGAAGTAATGGATCCAACGGGAAGCGCTCTGTACCAATAGAGCATCTTTCCTTTCAAGGATATAATCAACAATCTGACCATTACATCTTCCTGAGTGATGTTGTAAATAGATGCTAGCTCTGATACATCTAAACAGTGTTCATCTGCTATTTTGCCTGTTTCGTCGAAGCTCGACAATGCTTTTAGTGCAGCTTGTGGAATTTGGTGGTGTGTTCCCAAGTTCAAAGGGCCAGTTTGATTCCATACAAGATGTGCTGGGGTAGGGGCGGCTGCCATGATTGCTAAAGGAGTTACAACCGCTATAGGATTGCTTGCAGACACTCCTGCAATGGGCGTTAAAGAGGTGCTAATGGTGTCGGGCGGATTTGATCTTGCGGCTAGCACAGGGTGTGCTTTTAGGCTTTCGAGATGTAGTTCAAAAAACTCGATAGGTTCTTCAGAGTTTCTAGCTCGGGATCTGGTTATCATATGGCTATATAACCAGAAGGCTTCTAGACAAGGTCTTTCTTTTATGGTCTAAATGCAACGGAGTCGCCAGGTGATTTTTCTTGAGATTTTGGAAACAAAAGGCTCTGAAGGTAAAACACCAAAACTTATACAATACTATGGGATTGCTGGTCCCACCGGGCATGCCAAAAATTATTGGAACAAAATCTGCCTTCGGTTAATAGTGTTGCGCCTTAGACTTTGCCAACATTGAATAGATAGATCTTGCTTGAGATCATCTGTCTAGTCTCCAGAGAAGGCTGGTTCCTTTGAGTTTTTTTAGAGAAAAGGGGAACAAGAGATAAGGGAAATATAGCCTAAGCTAGAACTTTTCTCACGGTACAGATTAGACAACAACAAACATTGATGATGCAGTTTAGACAACAGCAAAGCTAGAACTCTTCTTTATAGAAAACATGAATTCTTGAGTGTGACTTTTAGATGTTCATCTAAAAGCATGTAAATATCTGTTAATGTTCAACTCTAGAAACAAGATTCATACGTGCACAGTCCAGATTTCAGAACAGATACATTATAAAACTCAGAGTGAATAAAAGTTAAAACACCAGATACATACAAGCACACAGAAGTTTCAGAAGCCAGAGGAAGAAATCTTTTATTGCTTGTAATCCAGTACATGCGCATCAAGCTTGTAAACGTCCAAGAGCCGACCTTTTTTCCTGGTCGACTCACTCCTATTTATACCCTAAAAAGAGTATCTTCTACTACGTACTTTTAATTTCTTCAATCAATTACAAGTAATTTTCTGCAGTTTCTAATAATACACAAAGGATTTCCCACAGATTGGATAAATTTCCTTCTGGCTAATTTTAGGTGAGCCTTGTTACTTTGCAATCATCCAGTGGACCTGCCAGGTTATAATCAATAGACCATTCTTCAAAAATCAGCACTTGATGTCAGTGCATGTCCCCAGTTGCCAAAAATATACTTTATTCCTTTACAGCTGGCATGTCACGAAATCATGACATTCGTCTCCTGCTTTGCTCCTCTACCGCTTCCAGCCACGAAAATGAGACATGTCACGAAATCGTGACATTCGTCTCTTCCTTTGCTCCTTTGTTGCCTCCCCGTGAAAATGAGACATGTCACGAAATCATGACATTCATCTCTTCCTTTGCTCCTTTGCTGCCTCCCATCGAAAATGAGACATGTCACGAAATCGCGACATTCTTTCCTTGCTTTGCTCTTCTGTCGCTCCCAGCCGTGAAAATGAGACATGTCATGAAATCGTGACATTCATCTCTTCCTTTGCTCCTTTTCTGCCTCCCACCGTGAAAATGAGACATGTCACGAAATCACGACATTCTTTCCTTGCTTTGCTTTTCTGCCGCTTCCAGCCAAAATGAGACATGTCATGAAATCGTGACATTCGTCTCTTCCTTTGCTCTTTTGCCGCTTCCCACCGTGAAAATGAGACATGTCGCGAAATCATGACATTTATCTCTTCCTTTGCTCCTTTGCTACCTCCAAATGAAAAACATTTCCTCTTCTTTTCGCTTAAAATGAGACATGTCACGAAATCGTGACATTCGTCTCTTCCTTTGCTCCTTTCTGCCTCTCCACCTGAAAATGAGACATGTCACGAAATCGTGACATTCTTTCCTTGCTTTGCTCTTCTACTACTTCCATCCACGAAAATGAGACATGTCGCGAAATCGCGACACTTCTTTCCTTGCTTTCTTTTCTCTTCTACCCGAAAATGAGACATGTCACGATATCGCGACACTTTTTCCTCTTGGCTCTTTCTCTTTCTCTTAGCCGCGAAAAGCAACATGTCGCGATATCGCGACACTTTTCCCTCTTTGCTCTTTCTCTTGCTCTTTAGCCATGAAAATGCAACATGTCGCGATATCGCGACACTTTTTGCCCTTTGCTCTTTCTCCTCGCTATGAACCGAAACTGAGACATGTCGCGATATCGCGACACTTTTTGCCCTTTGCTCTTTCTCCTCGCTATGAACCACAAAACTGAGACATGTCGCGATATCGCGACACTTTTTCTCTTTTGGCCGTGACAAAGCAACATGTCGCGATATCGCGACACTTTTGCCACCTTGCTCCCTTTTGTTGCTCTTAGCCGTGAAAATGCAACATGTCGCGATATCGCGACACTTTTGCCTCCTTGCGGTGTTTTGCTTTTTCTTTGATCTTTAGCATATGGGCCACTTCGGTCTTCTTGAAAAATATGCAAAAAGGTGCATCAGCTATTTTTCTGTAGTTAGTCACTTTTAGACTAACAAGTAACCCAAGGTCACCTAGTGGTATAGTCCAACTAAGTCCAACATAGGATAAGATGAACAATTGAGGTTCCCCGATCTTAGCAATGGGCTGAAAGAATCCCTCCTGACATTGGAGGAAAGGATTATGTTTTATCTAAATATATTCATTTGTACACACAGGGATAATGAATCCATAGGTCCATGATAAAATCCTTACTTCTTCAAAAGTCTAGTATGGTCAGTACGCAACTATTGATAGAGTAACTAGAATGTTTGAATCTCAACCAAAAGCCTCGTAAATTTTTATATAGCAACAATCATCTCATCAATCATACCAATATTTTCTTTATAAGATTCTATAAATTAGGGGGTATCAATATAGTAGGATAGATACCACATATTTATTAGAAATAATATATAGACGACCACTGACTACTTTATATATTTTAATTTACATAAACTTATCAAGAAAATACATACATTTCACACCATTACACCTCACATATGAATACTTAATCAATTCTTATGAAAGGAGTGATTATTTAAATTCATGATTATTATTTTTACTTTTTGTGGTATCACCCATTAAGATTGTTAATATCATATGCATTCCTTATGTTTTAAGTGATTAAAGCGTACAGGTTCATTCACACCATACCACCACATAAGCTAGATGCATACAATTTAAAGCAAAATTAAACATGCATTTAACAATAACATTGCATCCATAAATACAGAAGTCATCAATCATCCATCATTACATCATAAAGCACATCATAAAACATATAAGCACTATCCATTTGCATACAACCATAAATCCATCATTAGATCAACTCATAATAACATCACATCATATCATATGAACATCTATAGATATACACACATTAGCATCTATTTCAAATCCACATCATCATAAATATCATCTATCACCTAACACACATCAATTCATCATCATCCATCGCATCATAAAATATAATAAAACAAAAACATAAATAATAAATGATACACATAATGAGTCATAAAGCAAATAATCATATAAAAGTATGTATCAAGTCCATAAAGGTACAAAATGCTTGTGGGCTATAGTCAGGTAGGTCAAGACGACCTCAAAATGAATCAAAAGAGCACCATCAATCAAATACAGGAGCTGAGCCCCCGACATCACTTCCCCCAGTGCTACCTCCTCCTATGGTGGTGTCACGGGTCAAATGATGTGAACCTGCTAGTCTCTTTGTCTGAGTCCAGGTCCTTTGGCTAGGACAATCAGAAGACTTCCCTAAGGTAGAGTGCCCACTGACCTGTGAACCACCTACACTGGGTGCCTCCCTAGGAATAAGCCCATGCCTCTTGAGCTACATCTATAGAGTGGTAATGTGACCAACATGTTCTTGAATCTGTCCCTCGTACTCATCCAATAGTAACTATAGGGGTATAACCTCTACCCTTGAATCTATCCCCAAATCCCCATATGGTGTAGAATGAGGGATAACAAATTGCATCCTTGAAGTACCACCCTTGATAGTATGCAAAGCTTGTATCTACACCATGAGCTGCTCTACGGTGGCATCCCGCTATGCTATGGTAGCATCTCGCTGCTACACCTAGATATTGGTCAACTTAAGCTCAACCTCGATCTTGTGCAACTATGCTCTTAGAGGAAAATATCTCTCCTTGGGCTCCTACTCCTCCTCATCCTCCTCAGGAGCCTCTTGCTCCTCCATTGCCACCTGCTCTATTGGCTGGCCCCATACCTTGATCTTGGCTCAAAATTTACGCCCTGTCAGATTTGTGCCATCATCCCTGCCATTATCCTCGCAACCTAGAATGTTGGTACCATGCCACATTTGATCCCCCCACCATTGAGTGTATGCCTCTATAACACCCCTAGTGACTCTTGGGTCAACTATTGGGGCATCCTCCTCATTTGAGAGCTCTGTAATCTACCATGGGGGTAGGTCCTTCTCCACTATGAGGTGCCTGTACAAAAATTGAACAAGAGGCACGTCCTACTGTAGCCCGTACTGACAGAGAACCTGAGAGTAGAAGTACTCTTGTATGACAACCTTGTGACCAAGAAGCCACTGCTCACACCGCATCCTAGTAATAAAATTGTCCAGATCATCCCACATCGGGCACTCATGATATGGATTTCACATAACATCTCTGGCCTACAACCTAGTGAAAGTCACAGTATAATAGGGAATCTCCCCTGCATGACGATGGCTCTTGCATAGCTCATGCTCTCAAGACCATCTAGTGGCATAGCACTACATCCACTCCTCCATAGTTGTAATCTCGGTAGGAAGCCCTCTAGGGTGATCTACCCAGATGTGCTCCCATCCCCAAACCTATAGAAGCAAGTTGTAAGCAATGTTGATGCGACCTTATTGACGGATGTGGTACAACTCATCATAGCACTAAGCCAACAAAGAACTATCCCATGCATAGATGATAGGATCCTCACTATCAACAAGTCTTGAACCATCACCAAGAGGTTCCACAGGAACCTCAAAACTGAGTAATCTAGAATCAAGATATTATTGATGACCATCAGCAACACTGCATGCCTCGCAGAGAAGACCTCCTTGTCATACCACTACGATATGGACACTCTCTTAGATTTGGTATCCTTGAGAGCCTCCATAGAGTACTCTCTGAACACTCGAGTGAAAAAAATAACCTGATCATTAGTGGCCAAAGAGACAATGGCCACTCCATCAAAGGGGATCCGAAAGATTCTATACACATCTTTCGACGTGACGGTCATCTCGCCAATAGGAAAGTGGAATGTATTGGTCCAAGGGTCCCATCGATGGACCAAAGCCATAATATAGGCATGATCTACCATAATTGTTGGTAGTCTGGTTACATACTGAAGCCCACGAGCTTTGAGCCAAGCCCAATCATTAGCATCCAAGCATGGTAGAAGTGTATTCATGAGCTTCGTATCTCGAGCCCGAGCAATAAGAATCTAAGAAAAAGAGAAGAAAATGAATCATAACTACAATACATATAAGGCATAACTCATAATAAACATGAAAATGATGCAAATAATGATGGGCTATCCTAATTCTAGGTAAAGTAACAGAGTTGCACCTAATCAAAAAAGTCAAAATTTCAAAAAAAATCAATAAATCAACCCAAAAAATTTCAAAAAAAATCAAAAGTTCTACTAAGTGTTCTTGGTTGCTATCGCCTACAATGGCCAAAAATTGATCATTGGAGTTGATAGCGACCAAACCCCAACGGTAAATTTTTTGACCATTAGGATTCAAATTAGTCGTTGCTAGCAACAGCGGCCAAGTTGCAGGCCTTCCTGGCTGCTCTGATCAATAGAGGCCAACAGATAGTGAGATAGATGCGTCAACCCTAGGCCAAAAAATACCAAAAAAATATAACAAAAGCAACAAAATAAAATGGGGACAAGCCCACCACATAAAAACCTAAAATAAACCTAGCTATGGGTTTTGATTCGTTGCTAGAAAGCTTAATGGGTTTCAATTACCGATTACTTAATGTGGTTCAGTTTTACCCAAAACAAAAATAAACAAGTAGGGTTAAGATTTGAGGGAGTACTCGAGAAGCTCTGGGTTCTCCACCCGAAGACGCTTCACCCCATGTACCCATGATATTCCAAGTCATAGAAATGCTCCAAATTGCAAAATTCACTTTCACCTCAAAGCTCAAGAAAGCAAATTGACAACTAGCAAAGTGAAAAGATAAAACCCTAGATTAACTTTTATAGTGCCTTGGTCATTGTTGATGTCAATGGCCCACATCACTTGGCCGCTTAGGACTGAAGTGGCCAAGGCCAAGCCTTTAGTGTCCGTTCGAGCTAACAGCTGTCGAGATCCTAGATAAAAAAAGCCACCTTCCCTCCATTAGAAGAAACAAAAACATTCAAATAAGCACATTTTGAAGACTTATAGTCATTATAATGACCAAAATAACATAAAAATCACATAAAAATAAATTCTTGAGTAAGCCTCGTATCCAATCACTTACTTTATCAACTTAGCGATTGTAGGGACTTGCACTCCATGTAATTCGATAAGACGAGTAAGTCACCATAAGGCTACTTGGGGCAAAAACATTCATTTTGGAATCACGATGTATCACTTCAAACCGAAAAAGACCAAAATGGTTGGACTGCTCCATGGGTGCAATAAAAATCATCTTCATTCCTTTATGAAATCAAAAATACTAAGCCAAAGTGATGCAATATGAGCATAAACAAAATCACTCATCTTAACTCCCTAAGAAGGCTATTAATTGTTGGACTGCTCCTTGGGATAGGGATGGATGGTTATCATAAAAAATTGGAATCACACTTGGATGTGGGTTCACCCATTGAAGGAACAAATGCTAGAAAGGAACCAAATTATTCATATTGGTCAAGGGACTTGTCGCTTCATCCATGGTCATTTCTTCACCAATTCATTGAGTGAAGAGGTAGTTCAAATCTTCAAAATAATCATAATCAAAATCAATAAAATATCACTCGATCATAACAAAATCATGTTCATCCTATGAATCATTGCATACAACAATCACATAATTTCCCTTATTTGTTGGGAACGTAAGCAGATATGACATCTTCAATTGTAGCTCTCCTACCGGTCGGAACTGATGTAGCAGTATGTAGCAGTTGAAGCTACCCAATTGAGTTTGAGGAATGAGTGCAATTTAACATGCCCAAGCCACTGAGCTAAGTCCTCTGAACGTTGAGGCAATTATTAAAAGTGTGTGCACCATCTTGCATGATAGGGCCATCCGAAATTGATTAGACCACTGATCACCATACACCCTACAAAAATATTAGTCTGTGTTTTTTCTTAGCATTGTGTTTTCCACACAGTGCATCGCAAAAAGGGACATCTATAGACACATAAAACATATCATGTTTGGGGGAGCTACTCACATAGGCACATTCATAAGATCATATGACATAATATTTGACTTTCCAAGCATCAAAAGTGGTTCTCACCACTCATATGGGGCCTTCTGAGCACATCCAAACCTAGCCGCTCAAGACTAGAGCGACCAGACTTTAGTCGCTCAAGCCTAGAGCGGCCAAACCTTAGCCGCTACAGATGACAGTGGCCAGATCTTAGTCATTGCAGACGATAGTAGCTAAGCCATAAAAGGTATTTTTTTGACAGATATGCCCAATCACGGGTGAAAGTGGTAGTCTACATGCAATAAAGGTGAGCGGGAGTAACTTTGCATTCCCTTTCATGGCTAGTTCACATAGGAGACTTTATTTTGCATTTAGACTTCAGTTAACTAGTCTTTAAACATATAAAAGACAAAATCTTCTCATGCTAACCTTCACTATGCATGAGGTATTTAGTCTTAGGTTTTGGACATAGACCTAGGGTTTCACACACTTTAAAAGGTGTAAGCCTAAGAGCACCAAAGGAGAGACAGCGAGAGATCAATATCCAAGCATAATAAGTCCAAATTTGGAGAGAGCTTTCAAGACTTGGAGAGCTTCTCTTGGAGATTACGTTTATGGTGAAGCCCTAAAAAATTGAAGAGCAAAGCAATCACCATTTCAAAACATCAGATACAAGCTTTGATCCATAGCTTTGGAGCAAAGAGAACGAGATTTACTTTAGTGGCCACTGTCATTGGATAGTGGCCCGTAGGCCTAGTTTAGTGTTTTAGGCATTAGTTTCATTATTCTATTTAGCATATCATTAACATAGCATCATTTCATTCATTCACATTCATAGCATTAGTTTCATTTACACTTGCTTTCATTTGAGTATATTCATTGCTAACAACCTCATTTGAGGAGGCAATCTCAAACATTTAAGCATGTGTTGTTGTTTCATTGCTCACAGGGCCACAAGTTCATTGGACAAAAGCTAAAGCATACGAGAGCAAAAGGATCCCTATAGGAAATAGACCTAGAGAATGAGGCATCTGGAAGCCCTCATACATTTTCATGTACAAAACCGAGAAGCTTGTGATAGCGCACCACCCCTTTATGAGGGGACATCTTACCCACTTGTAACCTTATTGTATCAAAATGGGTATCCCTAAGAGGGATCGACATGTAACCGAGTTTCAATATGAATAAAGAGATCTATCTTTGTTGCTTCCATGTTATATGCTTTTTCATGGTATTTCATTTCATTTTGGGTTTAACACATTTGCAAGTAGAGTAAGAGCGGTGTGTGCACCCCGTGGTCGCTACAATATGACATTGAGGTAGTCCCTCATACGTCAAACATATTCATAGACACCATGCATCTTTGGGATCATTAATCCTTCAGATTCTATATGCTCACTTTACTACCATCCATGTGAAGATGCTCTCGCAATCCGTGATGTTTTGTGAGGCTCAATATAATCATGAATCAATCCACATGATTCATATAGAACCAAACCATGTATGGTTCTATAAAGCTAGATATTTTTTGATGAAATCATCCTAGGGATATTTGATCTTGTAGGGTCCTATAGATAATGGTATTACCATTCACCATAAGGTGGTTTTCCAGTCTGCATTTGTACAACTTGAATCGCAATGAGAACAAGTCATTCAGTCAGTCAAGGTTGTTACTTATTAGGATTGGTTAACCCAATTACATGATTTCCTTTAACTTGGAATAATCTCCCAAGGATTTTTGCATGCTACCAAAATAGCATTCAAACAAAAATCAACTAGATATGTCTTGTTAGGAGATATCTTGTATCATCATAGCTACATTGGAATTCTCCTTCATTGCCTTGAGCCCCAAGAATCAGCTTGGGTAATTTCACAAGCTCATGATGGTACGTGTGGTGGCCATTTTAGCATCATAGTCATTTTTAAGTGCATCCTTCGAATGGGTTACTATTGGCCCACCATGTAGAAGTATTTTTGTGTGTATGTCATGAAATACATCAAGCACCAGCACCATGCTACTACTACGCACCTACCATCGTAGGCCTTACAACCCATCCAAGCGGCTTTGCCATTTTCTCAGTGGGATTTTTATCTAATTGGTAAGATCTCTCCCCCATCATCAGGTCAATATAAATTTATCATAATGACCTCTAAGTATTTCACCAAGTGGGTGGAAGTGATCCCCTTAACTTCTATGATAGGAGCACGTATTGTGGATTTGATACTTCACGATATCATTTATCATTTTGGGATCCCATCTAAAATAATCTCAGATAATGGAGCTTCATTTAAAAATAAAACTGTAAGGGCTTTAACATCCAAGTATAATATTCAACACAGTTTTACAACTCATTATCCGCAAGTAAATGGGCAAGCAGAGGCCTCGAACAAAATAGTGGTAGCCATTTTGAAGAAAACTGTATAAGAAAATTATAAATATTGGCACCTTCAACTGCCTCTTGCATCATGGGCTTACAAAACTAGTATACATATTCCCACTAGGGTAATCTCATTCTCACTAGTATATGGCGCTGAGGCCATCATGCCCTTGGAATTATAAATTCCATCATTGTGCATTGCATTGAAAGAGTTCATTGATGACGACACTGCATGACAAACTCACCTTGATCAACTGACCCTTCTTAATGAATGTTGAGTCAATGCACTTGAGCATCTTCATGTTTATAAATATCATATGAAACAAGCTTATAACAACAAATTCCACATAAGGGACTTTAAGGTTGGGGATCTTGTACTCAAAGAGAACCAATAGAACTCAAACTTGTCACTACATTTGCGAGATAAATTTGTGGCCAACTGGTTAGGTCCATTCATTGTTTTAGAAAATATTAGACCTAGGACCTATCGCCTAACATCTCTAGAAGGTGTTGAAGAGCCTGAGCCTCTCAATATCCTTCACCTAAAGGTGTTTCATACATAAAATTTAAAAAAAAAAAAAAAAATCATCAAAAATTCAAAAAAAAACAATTAAAAAATAAATAAATAACAACTAAAAAGTCAAAAATTCAAAAACAATTAAAAAGTCAAAATTTTAAAAAACTATTGAAAAATAAAAAATTTAAAAACATTGCAAAAAATCAAAAACACAAAAATATTTGCATTTTACATCCTGCACATTCATTACATTAGGCATGATCATACATTGCACTTGCATTAGGATAGGTTGTGTTTACAATCTTACAAATGACACCATGTTTTGTATGCTAATCACGCATCTTTACATCATCATCATCAATCACCCTTTTGAGTAATTGTGTTTTGCAATACAACCCTTTAAATTGCTATGAGGTATTGTTGGTCACGAATCTGCCACAGGAAAGGAATTTTACAATTGCGCCCTAGACCCGACCAACATTGAAAGGCTGGAAGCAAGAAATGGCTCCCAGACCAATCTCCAGAGTGGGCTGGTTCCCTTCACTACTCTAAAAATGGGTTTAAGATAGGGTTCTTTGGAAAGAGATTTAAAAGGTTGCGAGAAAGAAATGGGAAATATGGCCACGGGCCGAAGTGATGGGATCGAGAAAAACAACGGCGAGGAAACTACAAACGCAACAACGACAAGTAACATAAGAAATCAGCTTCATCCTCGCACAATCACATGCCGCAAATCCCTCCAAACCCACATTCCGGGAATTGTACCACGACCGCGATATTTAAATCCGGTATGCGAGAATTTAAATGTAATAGCAATGCGGGAGTACGAATGCTATTAGAAATGCGAGAAAACAGAAAGCAAATTCATCCATGCGACGCTTGAAAAATTAGAAGTCGATCCTTGTATTCCCGCAAATACAATTCCGGTTTCTAGCGGCAAGTTTTTCCAACCTTTGCAAATGAAAATTACATTGGTTTTTATAGAGGTCCGTCCTCTTTGCGGCATTAAATAATTAAAACCAACTTCCTCGTGATCTACAATCATGCGAAGGAAACGAGGAACATGATCTCCTTAATCGCAGTCTCGAAGAAATAAAAATTAAATTCCATGAAACGCTTGCGGCCCTTCATTAAATTCGATTCTTTGAATATGTGCATGAAAAACCGTTGAATTAATCCACGAACCGCAACTTTGAACCAATAAATCCTTTAATTTTGGTGGCCTGGGCGCTTCTTCGACCTTAACCGCATCGGAAATCCGCAAAATATTTAATTCGGGTTAGCATTAAATCATCGGAAATCGAAAAAACCCTTTCGGCCGTTCATATTGCACTTGGCGGGAAAACTGCGCAGGTCGCGAAAATGCGACGGGTCGCGAAATCGCGACGGGTCGCGAAATCGCGACGTCTTATAATGCCGTATGCTTTGACCACCGTTGACCCGCGAAAATGGCACATGTAGCGATTTCGCTACGTCTCGGCTTCCTCTTCGCCATCGCAAGCTTGCTCGCGAAATCGGAACATGTAGCGATTTCGCTACATGTTTCGTCGTTAGCTCCTCCCTGCGCTACGCACGCGAAATCGGAACATGTAGCGATTTCGCTACATGTTTCCGTCGCCGTACCAATCGCCATTTTTGGTCGCGATTCGGCGACATGTCGGCGACGCGGCGCAAGTTTGCACTTTTTGCCTTCGACGCTCCCGGGTCGCGATTCGGCGACATGTCGGCGAATCGGCTGCATGTTTTCAACTTAATGGTTTTTGCCCGCCGACCCGCGATTTCGGAACACGTCGCGATATCGCGACGGTTCCGCCAACTACTGCGTTGGTTGCGTTGACCGCGATTACGCAACATGTCGGCGCGTCGGCTGCGATTTTCGAGACTTAGTCATTTTTTGCTCATTTTTTCTCCTTTTTTCGCCCAAAGTTGCATCAATCAAAGGTCGGATCCCCAACAATACATCAATGCATTCATCAATGAGAATCAATGTGGCAAAAATGCCAACATTCTTGGCGGCTCGCGGGGTATACGGCTCGTTGTATGCAAGAATCCGAGGCCTTAGTCCATTGGGCATCGAGTCATATCCGAGCAGTAAGGCTGTCTTTGCAATACATGTCTTTCTTGAAAAATTGAAGCTGGAAAAAACCTGCATATAACTGATTATGAAACGACTAATGGAACGCGATGATGGAGTGAGCTCTTGCGATTGCGCAAGCGGTGACTGCAATGGAATGATGAAATGAAAATGAACGAAGTTATGGAGTGGGAATGGAACTAGGAAAGCTGTGAAATGAAATGAACTAGACTGTTAGCAAATGCGTAAAAGACTAAACTTAGAGGAAAGGGATAAGAAGGGACGGGAAAAAACAGAAAAGGAAAAAGAAACAACAGCTGTGGCTTATTTTGTTTTAATGCAGAAGAAAAAGAAGGAAGAAGATGAAGAAAGGAAAGAGAGGAAACGGGGGAAGGGAAAAGAAGAAAGTGCTAGAAAGCCACCAAACTGTTGGGAGGAGAAAAACAAAGGAAAAAACAAGCATCTACGGCTCGCAGGCAACAAGAACCGAGATGAACAAATAAAAACAATACCACTTTTTTTTTTTTTCTCTTCTTTTTCTATTTTTTTTTGTTTTTTTCAAAATACTATATACAATAATGCACGACATGATTGGCATGTCGCCACCAGACATCCAATCTCAGAATGTTATCCGGTAAATCTGCAATGTCCCGACCAGATCTGATCATACTTAAGTCGGTCCTTGAAATTAGGCTGGCTCCTTCCTGAAGTTCTCCATGGTGCGATAGGATGCAATTCGACAGATTATCCTTCTTACTAGTACCCACATGGAGGACTTCTTCGAGTCTTGGATGTAGTGGGTGGAACCAACACCACCACTTTGCGGACTTTCTTGGTTGTGGGGTGAGTACGAGCTCCTCTAACTCCTTGATGTGATCACGGGGCTCTTCAAGTGAGAACTCGGATTCGGGATCTCCTCGGACTCTGGAATTTGCACTTGTTCTTCTACTTGGCCCATCTCTTGATGAAAGCGCAAGCAACCATATTGTTCATTCTCTGGAAAAGTGCTTGCATGTTCCAATCCTTGCCTTTGGACGAGATCTATCCCTTGAACTTCACATGACTGCATCTCAGGGATCTGGCATGAATGTGCAGGGTAAACAGGAGCAGCAACCACCGGAGAAGGTAATGGAGTTTCTCCCCACGGTAATTTTCTGATAAGAGCAACAGCTGTTCGCTCGCCTTTGCTTCCTCAAAGATTTGTGGGAAGCGTTGTTCACCTGACTGCGACAAAAAGAGACCTATGTCAGAGTTAAAAGCTCGAACATAAAAGAGGTGGGCTTGGGTGGGTGATGGACGGATCTTCTCTGGAATTCTCTTCCAACTTATCAAGAATCGGACATTGAAGTCCGTGATGCTCTCTTGAGGTGCTCTCTTGATGTACATGAAAAATTGGTAGAGATCCAAAGAAGCGTAGAAAGGATCTTCATCAAATCTTTTGATCGGTGCTCCCGCTAGATCATCCCATGAGTGATGCTTTGACGTTTGAGCGATCTGTACCATTGCAACGCTCTTCCTTCCAAAGACTGAACCAGAAGTCGGATCATAACATCTTCGTGTTCTATGACATGGATCATGGACAGAATAGCAATATCTTCAACATGTGTCAGAGCCATGCCTTCGGTACCATCATATTTTGCCAGGTTCTTCAGGGCACCTTCGGGAATTTCATGCCGAACTTGCAGATTCAGAGGGCCAGGATCATCCCATCTAGAAAAAACCCTCGCCTTTGTGGCAGTGGTCTGCGGAATCACGGCCATCGCCATTAAGTCAGAGTCGCCAGATGAACATTCTTTGAATTTTTTTTTTTTTTTTTTTTTTTAAACAAAAACAGGCGTCCACGAACAGATCTTCAACTCAGCAAAGTCGCCAGATGAACTTAAAAATCTCCGCTGTGAGGCCAAGACAGCTCATCAAATCTTGAGACCTCCGGGTGTTAAAACGTGCCAAAGCTGTTGGCACCGGTGGGGTTATCACTTTGGAAAATTATGCGTATCCCACCGATTATGAATTCTTGGAGACGAAACAGATCTGTCCCACCGTCGTGCCAAAAAGCTGTTGGTCACGAATACGCCACGGGAAAGGATTTTTACAATTGCGCCCTAGACCCGGCCAACATTGAAAGGCTGGAAGCAAGAAATGGCTCCCAGGACCAATCTCCAGTGGGCTGGTTCCCTTCACTACTCTAAAAATGGGTTTAAGATAGGGTTCTTTGGAAAGAGATTTAAAAGGTTGCGAGAAAGAAATGGGAAATATGGCCACGAGCCGAAGTGATGGGATCAGAAAAACAACGAGCGAGGAAACTACAAACGCAACAACGACAAGTAACATAAGAAATCAGCTTCATCCTCGCACAATCACATGCCGCAAATCCCTCCAAACCCACATTCCGGGAATTGTACCACGACCGCGATATTTAAATCCGAGTATGCGAGAATTTAAATGTAATAGCAATGCGGGAGTACGAATGCTATTAGAAATGCGAGAAAACGAGAAAGCAAATTCATCCATGCGACGCTTGAAAAATTAGAAGTCGATCCTTGTATTCCCGCAAATACAATTCCAGTTTCTAGCAGCAAGTTTTTCCAACCTTTGCAAATGAAAATTACATTGGTTTTTATAGAGGTCCGTCCTCTTTGCAGCATTAAATAATTAAAACCAACTTCCTCGTGATCTACAATCATGCGAAGGAAACGAGGAACATGATCCCCTTAATCGCGAGTCTCGAAGAAATAAAAATTAAATTCCATGAAACGCTTGCGGCCCTTCATTAAATTCGATTCTTTGAACATGTGCATGAAAAACCGTTGAATTAATCCACGAACCGCAACTTTGAACCAATAAATCTTTTAATTTTGGTGGCCTGGGCGCTTTTCGTCCTTAACCGCATCGGAAATCCGCAAATTATTTAATTCGGGTTAGCATTAAATCATCGGAAATCGAAAAAACCCTTTCGGCCGTTCATATTGCACTTGGCGGGAAAACTGCGCAGGTCGCGAAAATGCGACGGGTCGCGAAATCGCGACGGGTCGCGAAATCGCGACGTCTTATAATGCCGTATGCTTTGACCACCGTTGACCCGCGAAAATGGCACATGTAGCGATTTCGCTACGTCTCCGGCTTCCTCTTCGCCATCGCAAGCTTGCTCCGCGAAATCGGAACATGTAGCGATTTCGCTACATGTTTCCGTCGTTAGCTCCTCCCTGCGCTATGCCCCGCGAAATCGGAACATGTAGCGATTTCGCTACATGTTTCCGTCGCCGTACCAATCGCCATTTTTGGTCGCGATTCGCTGACATGTCAGCGACGCGCTGCAAGTTTGCACTTTTTGCCTTCGACGCTCCCGGGGTCGCGATTCGCTGACATGTCAGCGAATCGCTGCATGTTTTCAACTTAATGCTTTTTGCCCGCCGACCCGCGATTTCGGAACACGTCGCGATATCGCGACGGTTCCGCCAACTCACTGCGTTGACTGCGTTGACCGCGATTCTGCAACATGTCAGCGCGTCGCTGCAGTTTTCAGACTTAGTCATTTTTTGCTCATTTTTTCTCCTTTTTTCGCCCAAGTTGCATCAATCAAAGGTCAGATCCCCAACAATACATCAATGCATTCATCAATGAGAATCAATGTGGCAAAAATGCCAACAGTATATACTAGGGTTTTTTATCATTCAACCATACCTAGTGATCTTCTCAAATTTGGTAGAAAGCTATCTTCACTTTCATAAGATAAGGTCTAGTTTTGATAGCACCTTGCATATATCAAAATCCCATCACAATTTAAACATTAATAATCCTAGTTTGAACAAGGAAAGATGAACACTACAAAGTGGTCCTAGTCATCTTAAGTGAAAGGTTTTTACTTGCTTATCTTGTGATGTGCGTGGTCTAGGATTCTAATGATTGGCAAAAGGATAAGCTCCCCCTACCCAAGAAATCCCTTGCTTTTATACAAAGTAAGCAAAATCCCAAAGTCAAAGCAAAGCAAAATAAACAGTGATTTTCATCACTAAGCAAATCCCTTGCTCCAAAAAAAAGCAAAATGTAAAATATACAGTGATTGTCATCGCTAATAATGAGCAAGTATCCCAAACAATGAAAAGAAAAGAAGACGGTGAAGAGCTTGAATCCTTGGAATGGTCAGTATTTGAAAGCCATTGAGTGATCCCCATTATAGGAATGGGTTGAATGAATCCTGCCTGGAAATGGGGTGGTTCTAAAAAATTTACAGATGAGCTAGCTTTAGGTGGTATGTATTACCTAGTGGTCTAATCCAACTATGTCCTAATTTAGGTTAATGATGAAAATTTGGTGATCCTCATTATAGCAATGGGATGAATGAATCATGCCTGGCAATGAGGTAGTATTATGCTTAATCTAATATATTCATTTGCACACATGGGGATAATGAATATCTTGGTCTTCACAACAAAATATTTTATCTTTCAGGAGTCTTTTGTAGTTATTATACAATTTTGATTAATCAACTAGGGTGTTTGATTCTCATGGAAAACCTCAAAAAAATCCCTCATAGCAACAAATCATTTCATCAATCGTACATAAATTTCCTTATGAATTTTTGTTAAGGGGTTTTCATGAAATAGGATAGATATCGGATGGATATCAACAATGATATTTAGATGACCACTAACTATTTTATGCATATCTCTTAATTTACAGAAGCTTATAAAGAAATCCCATACATCTCACATCATCTCACCTCACATAGGGATGCTTAAATGATTGATTCTTATGATACGAGTTTTCATTTCCATTCATCATTGTCTTCCATTAGTTTGTTACACATATTAGATGCATTCCTTAGATTTTAAAGTGATTAAAGCATACAGATTCATTTGCATTACACCATCCTCGTGTAATTAATGTATTACACATGCATCATTTGCCATATCATATCACATAGATTAAATGCATAAAAAATTGAAACAAATTAACCATGCATTTAACAAACACCAGTGCATCCATATAATCATACATAGTAGTGCATCTACATATCTACATCATAGCATCTAAATATACATTTATCATCTAGTTAGTGCATGTCATTAGTACATCACATACATCTAGCGTAATCACATCATCATATAGGCATTACATCCATTAATGCATACATGAAAATAAAATTCACAAAATTAACAAAAAACAAATAAAAAAATCTTTAGTGTGCCTCGTATCTATTTATTTACTCTATACACTTTGCAATTGTAGCGACTTACATTCCATGCAATCCGACAAGATGAGTAAATTACCATAAGGTCATTTGAACCAAATTATTCATCATTGAATTGAAATATAATCACTTCACTCTCCAAGAAGGCCATTGCAGTTGGATTGCTCCACGGGAATGAGGCGTTCATTTCACTTCTTCTATGAAGTTTCATTAAAAGCATCATAAATCACAAAAATAAAAATAAAAAATCAAATAACAAAAAAATTTCAAATATGCCTCGTATCCAATTATTTACTCTATACACTTGGTGGTTGTAGCGACTTGCACTCCATGCAATCCAGCAATATGAGTATAATTTTTCATCAAATTTGCTTGTCTGCTACTACAATGCTTGCAGAGTTTTACCTTTTAGTAAATTTTTCCCATGCACATAGCAATGGATTTTTATGAAAAAATATGTTAACCATAAGGTCAATTGAACCAAATTATTCATTGTTGAATCAAAATATTTTCACTTCAATCCCGAAGAAAGCCATGGAGGTCAGACTGCTCCACGAGAATGAGATTTCATTTCCTTTATTCTATGAAATTTTCATTAAATCATCAAACATAGTGATTCAGCATGCTAAATTGAATTGCTATCATCTTGATTCCTTAAGAAATCCATTACAGCTAGACTGCTCCATGGGATAGAGATGTACAATTACTATTAATGGTTGAAATCACAACTATAATAGGACATGCCTTAAAACAACAATAATCATCTTGAATTGTCCAAATCAATCATCTTGGTCAAGCGACTCGTCACTTTCATCACTTACCATTTTCCTCATCAACTCATCGCTTGAGGGGGTAGTCATAATAACATATTCATAATCAAAATCATTGCTAACAGCTATTACAAGCTTACTCTTTGCTGGGGAAAATGCAAATATAATGAGCTAAGCCTTTATCGTTTCATCGATCGGATCTATTGTAGCTTGAATGCTACTCGGTTATGATCGAATATGTCAAAGCACCAATTTAAGCCTTCCATGTCATTGGAAGCAATGATTTTGAGATGCGTGTCCTTTCCAAAATTGGAGTATGTAATGTTGACCAGATCAATGAACATCAATTAATCTATAATATGGCTTTAGGTTATCTATGCTTAGTGTTGTGTTTTCCCACAATGCATCCCAAAAAGGAGCATCTATAGACATCTAAAATGCATCATGTTTAGGAGACTACTCATATGGACACCTTTGCAGGTCATATGATTGATCTTGGACCTTACCAAGACTAAGCAGTGGTTTTAACCACTCATATAGGGTAGTCTAGTCCTATGTAGCCCTAGAAATTGATGAAATCAACGACTGCTTTCATAGCCACTGACGATCAGAGTGGTTGTGGGCTAGCTGTTGTCGATGATAGCGACTGCAAGCAACTTTCCCATAGTTGTGCCTGTTGATAGTGGCTAACCCTGGAACCAACTCACGCTTCCAAAGCTGAGTGAAAGTTGTTGTTCCTAATAGATTATTGAATGGTTTGAGGATGGAAGATTTTAGATGCATCTTCCCAACTACCTGAGCATAACTGCTTCTTGATCTTGGTTTCCCTATGAACCCAAGGCAAGGGGATTGGGCATTTATAAAAGACCCCAGATTTTAATTGCAAACCCTATTCTATTCATGCACCTATGCCATAGCGAATATCTATTAAATTGAGGAGTGAAACAACATCCCTTTGAGGTGTATTGGATCCATGTCCAATTGGATAATGGCACGTGTTTGCGTAGCAATGTTGGATGCCCTAGCTTAAGAGTAACCTAGTTGTGCAAGAGTCAAATTGATATGGATTGATACCGAATTCAACTACAAAATCATGTGCAAAGATACAAACAAACCTTGAATATCAATTATGTAGCTAATAGAGTGGTATCAAACCAACATTTATAGAGCAGAGTCCTTGACCTATGACTATTGTTTTTTATAGTGGCCCATAGGCTCAACTGTCAAATTTGATAGCGGCTAGCAGAGCCGGTTGCTCTGATTGACAATGACTAGGGTTTGTTTTAGCATTATTTGCACGTAGTCCTTAGATTTCCATTTCCTTGTATTTAATTTATTTTACCTAGCATAGATTAGCTATTTTCATTCAGTATTTATGATTTATTCTCAATATTTCTTGTATTTCATCTTATCTTTATGCATTTTCTCTCTTTCTTGCATTCACTTTGAAACTAGCCTCATATTGAGAGGCATCATGTACTATTGATGTGTCTTGTAGTTTCTTTGTGTGTAGGTGATAGATCTATTCAAGGACAAAGTATCATCAAGATCATATTTCTTGATATCAAAGAAGGAGGTAGCTAATAAGCCCTCTTATAAGCAAAGTAGTGGAGGAGTGAAAATCATTGGAGTGCATCTCTCCCCTTTGAGGGGCCACAACATTTGTAATAATTGTATCAAATTGAGGGATTTCCTAAGAAGGAAAGATTGTAATCAATATTTATCATGATTAATAAAGAGCACCACATTTTTTATCATCTTTTATCTTGCAATGGTTACATGCTTTTTTATGTTCAATTTTTTACATGCTGGAAAATAGATTAGATGCATGATTTTTACTACTTACAAATTGAAAGTTGTAAAAGATTTGGATCTTGAAGAGATACCTTGAAAAATATAGATGGATCAAGGTTACGAATTTTGAAACTCTATTCAAAATAGAGGTGGTATATGATAATATTCAGGTCTTAAAGAGAGACCTTGATAGAGATAGGTAGATCGAGGTTACCTATTCTAAAACTCTATTCGGAATAGAGGAATTCTATGATAACATTCAAGTCTAGAATATAGACCTTGATGATTAGGATAAGTTTTAGGTTCTATATACCTTGATATTGGTTCACGAATCCAATATAGAAGATAAAGACCCAAGAGTCCAATATTAAATAAAGAGAACATTCAAAGAAAATATGTCCAAGGAAAGAAAGGCCCTTATAAGGAAAGAAAATAGGCCTATATAAAATTGAAAGAGTGGCCACTAAAGAAAGACCCATGATAAAATAAAAGTTTCATATTGATAAAGGTTATAAATAATATCCATTCGATCGACTATAGAAATAAAAAAAAAGAGTTTGGTTTATTCTATGTAAGAAGAGAAGAGAATCTATTCAGCCAGTAAATAGAGAAAGTCATTCAAATAATGAATAAAATAGAGGCCATCCAAAGACTATCCAAATAGCATACAAAGACAACAATCACGTCATCCATCCAACCTACATATAAAATATAAGATATGTAGAAGCCATTAAGTGCAATAATGAATCAACAAAGCATAAAAGAACAAAGCACAGTCATGCACTACTAGAGCATTTATTTATTAAGGTAGAATAAAGGACATAAGTGCACCATTTATCAAGGCAAAATATTATATTCTAGGCAAAAAATAATTAGAAACCAATGCAGAATCAGTGTGCTCAAGAAATTAAGGTAAAGCACCATTATTAAGAGCAAATAAGTATGCTATAGGATGCATCATCCAGCAGGTAGAGATCACAAACAACAAGCTCAATCTATGACAAGGAACAAATGTTGAAAATTCAAAACTAGAATTTTCTTCATGTTATGTGCTTAAATAATATTATTACAAGCATGATCTTCTCACAAAATAATATGCTTAACCAAAATCTAAAGTTAAGCTAATATGCTAACTAAGTTAATAAATCCAACTTTGCTAACTCATACAAAAAGATAAATCCAACCCAAATACCATGTTGTCCAAATGTTGTCGATATTTACAAGTTGGAATTGGATTTGTAATTTCTAACTTAGACTTAGGACTTAAGCTTTAGAAAATAATAAACTAAACTAAACCTAGGTCTAATGGTGTCCACATCATACCTCCCCACAATAGAATCAATAGACTCCAATGCTTTTATAATAGAAGTGAGAGGTTGAGATACTCCACACTGAAAACAAAGCTGACTGAGATGTTAAACAAGGTCGTTGAGAACAAGTTCGTTGAGGCCACAAGTTATGGTTTTTGGAGTACAATATTGTGGTATGCCTCTACCGCTAATCTATGTAGGATCTTGATGAGGTAAGGATGAAGCACCAATAGTCTTACGAAGTCTACAAAGTCTATTGTACAATAGGAACCAGTGAAGATGATAATGAAGAAGATCACTCTAAAATAGGAGGAAGAACAACAGGAGTAGGATGAGGAGGTGCAAATTATGAACACACCTCCTTGGGAGGAGGTTTTATAGTGAAATATGATAAAATCACCTCCTTGGGAGGAGATAGTGCAACAAAACTAAGTGTGTCCTAAGGTCAATTGAAGACTAATACTATCTTCTACGATGGATAAGAACAAGGTATAAGTGTAGTTTGTGGCAAGTTATGAATAATAAATTGCTTATTCTTATGGTGTAAAATGTAGGTTTGGTTGTATGCATCATATATAACCCTTTTATCAAATTGATAGGGTTGTCCAAGAATAAGACCACAATAGTCCATGGGAGTCACATCACAGGTGACTCTATCCACATAATGCGAGCCAAAAGTGAAGGATATAGTGCAAGTGTTTGTGATGTATGAGGTAGAACCCATATCCTTCCATCCCAATGGATATGGATGGGGATGTGGTTTTCCAGGTAGTTTGAGCCTATCTACAATAGATTGTGCAATCAAATTTTTTTGTGATCCATTATCGATAATACAATTCACAAAGAACTCATGAGTTAGGTAGATATTTATGATAAAAAATTGGTCATGGCCACCTTTATGATTAATTAGGGTAATATTATTTACCCCATAACTCAACATATTCTCTTGCTTCTCCCATAACCTCAAGGGGACCCTCATGGGGTTCCTCATTTGGAGATTTTACAATCAAGTTCTTCTTTTTTCTAAGATACTCATATTCGAAGTTTCCTTGTCTTTCATAATGATTACAATATTTCCTCGCATTAAGAGTAAGAAAGGAGGGGGAGGAAGAAGGAGAATAAAAAGGTATCTTGACCTTAAATGACTGTTGTTGATTTAAAGATCAAGAATATCCTTGTGATCGAGCAGCTAACTTCTCTTCTGCCAATTGGGCATGGATGAATGTTGCATCTAATGTTTCCAAGGGAGTATATTTTAACTCCTTATACAAGTTCTCAAGAAGGCCACTTGTAAATTTTACAATTAAGTCCTCTGCTAGATCTTTTACGTGAAGCAAAATACATAACTTGTTGAAGTGATTGACATAATCCTATACAAACATATTGTTAGCTTGTCACAATATAAACCATTTCACTCTTAATTCTTATGCATAATTAGAAGGATAGAACGAGTCCTTCAAATATTGACCAATTCTTCCCAAATAGAAATGGGATTTTGATCATCTTGTCTTTCCATGATGACCAATTTAGCTAACCTACTCAATTTAAGTTTAGCAAAAGGAACTTTATCATCGACAAGGACTTTTGTATATGCAAACCAAGTTTCCATATCTATAATCTAGCTATTTAACACATCAATATTCCTAGACCCATCATATAGCTTGACATAACATTTTGTATGGGCCTTAGCATCTTTAGTGGCTTTCACATCAAGAGAACAATGAACTGCAATGCAGTTCACTTTGTTGACCAAATTTCCAATAGTTTGAGGTAATGCAAGCATTTGGTTAGCTAAGTGGTATGCCATTTGTAATCTAGTGTAATCCAGTATAACTAAAGATGCAAAAATGTGATTACAATTACCTTCAAAAATATCAAAACAAGATCACAATGAGGCTTATAAATTATGCCAATTATAATGAATTCCTCTTCAAATTTGATATCTATGCCCAAACACAAGAAATGTAATGCCCCTACCAATCAGATGTAGAATTTTGACATAGGTAGTATAGCAAAAAAAATTAAAGATGTTACTTAGTGTAGACACCAAAACCTAGCCACTTGTCCTCCATCCTGACTTTCCTGCCATTTCCACCTTTTATTTACATATATTTATATATATTTAAATATTAATATTTTATATATTATATTTTATATATTTATATAAGTGAATTAATCCCAACCATCCGATTTCACTTAATCCTATCCATCCATCCATATCAATCCATGCCACACCCTATATTTAATATCCACCCTCCGATATGCTTTTATCTCAACCACACGATTAGTGTCGTTGAAACCCTAAGTATACCCTAGATTGTATTATTAATAGGAGCCATTTTGATGGCTCAACCCCTAAATATTTCATGAGCCCTAAGTAATTCGTATCTTGAATCTGAAGAAGTTTCCATGAGATTTCCCTAGAGTATCCAAGTGCTCTTTCCTTCCATCCTCACTTGCCATAACCCCTGCATCCTTCATCGCCTCCCTCGCTCAACCATATCTACTTCTGTAGACTTCCCCCTCAGCTATCGAACACCTTCGGGTGCTTCCTATCATTCTTGAGTGCCTTTGGGTACTTCCTTCCCCACCGTAAAGTGCCTATGAGCACCCTCTACCATCATTGAGTTCCCACAAGCATTTTCTATAGCCGCCAAGCACCCATGGGAATTTTACGCTAGAAGTTCTAAAGTCTCCCTAGCTTCTAAGAAATTCTAGGGCATCACCGCATCGATTCACTGCAACAAGCTTCATCAGATTAGAGGACAACAAATACGTAAGGTAAATCTATTATTTATTATTTTATTACATGCATTTTTAGTTTTGTTCATGTTATTTACAACAAATAGTTAGGGTTTTGGTATTGATCATAGAGGGCCTCACATTGTGGAGCCCTCACAGTTGCTACTAACTCATTTGTTGTTTTAGTGTGTGCAGATCTAGAAGTGTGACATCAACATTGGACAACTACTTAAGCTAGAGTGGCCCGACATCGAATAACTAAAAGCCCACTCACTTATGTTGGGAGCAAGGACACGTTTGAAGACACCACCATCATTTTTTTTGCTAGGGTTTTGGAGAACCCTAGCCATTGTAAAATTTGTATCAAAGGATTCAAATATCCTCATTGTAACAATGGAGTTTTTAGGCTCCCCCCATTAATATAAGATCATTCATTGTACAATTCTATGTTCTTTGAGTTCTACTTTCTATTTCATATTATTTGGTGTTGCATTTTTGTCTCTTCAAATGGTGATCACGGTGGGACCCCCTAAGGGTTTATTTTTATGATTTGCCTTATTGATTTATTTGTTGTTTTTTTCATCTTGTAGGGTTTTCAAAAGCGTATATTTTACAATTTTTGTTGGATCTAGGCTTTTTGGAAGATTGCAAAAGGTTGCAGAAGGTGCACAAATTCCCGAAAATGCTCGAGGGCTATCCAGAAATTCCTAGGTGCATTAAATAAATGCCTAGGGGCATTTTATAGAGAGTTGGAGTAGAAGCGTAGGCTGTTTTGTAAGTCTACAACTAAAACCCTAGCTTTTCTATTTACGTATTTTGGGTAATTTTACATTTTTTTTAGATTTTTAAGCTAAAAATAACATCATTAATTAATCTAGAAAAACATTCATATTATCTTGCATCTTAGGTTTCATATTAGTCATTTGCATCCATCCACACTTTCTATTTGAAGTTTTTGGTTTCTGCTATATTCATGAATTAAAAAATATTGCATTCTAATTTCATGTGAATTGAAAATTTGTATAATTAGTTTGCATTATAGGGTTAGGGATTCCTATTTTTGTAGGTCTAAGTAGGAACATTATTCATATACCAAGAGTATCCACGTACTTGGGTGATTCCATATGGAGGAGTAGATGAACCCCCCAGCTGTCTAGAGCGGGTCTTAAGCGATGTACTCTACATCCTTTGGAAAAATTGGTATTATGAGTAGTGGCTTATGATTTAGACTATCAAAAGTGGTTATATTTCTAACATTGTATGAACACCATAGCAAATCAAAAATTTTAAAAAGAACCACACACTACATGATTCACATTTAATAGTAGTGGCTGGATTTCATCACCAGCCATTGCTTGAGATTTGGTGACGGTGGCTTTCATCTCCATCCACCAATATTTGCCCTTAGAAACACTTGTTGTATTTCATCACCAACAAGAACCTCGTTGTCCCAACTTAGCCATAGTTTTTACCTTTCTTTGGATTAATTCAAATTAGCACATTTGAAACACACAAGATTGAAACCTAAGGAAATGAACTCACATTAAAAGGAGATAATCAATGAACGAGGTAAGACACATGTGTTAAACAAACTTAGCATTGATTGTTTATTTTTCTTGTGAAATTTAAATCTTGTGTTTCATTTTATTGCATAATTTGTATTTTGGTTTATTTTCTTTATGGTCTTAACAAGAAAAAAAACATTAAATCAAGATAATCTAATGGAACCCTCATCCACCTTCCCCACCACTTCTATGGTAGATTCCCTAAATGTGACACATGTAGATTCATTTGTAGGTACATCACATTCATTGCCATCCATAGCCTTTCATATGGCTATGCCCCAAGAAGAGTCAACCTCACCAACCATTGACCATCACATTATCCACATAGACATGGCACGAGTAGAAGCTCTCATGAAGTCTTCTAACTATATCTTAGAGTCAGTCCCCAACTCACCTAGATAGGATCCTACTTTACAGTAGGAGCCTATTTATTCCTAACCACCATCCAACTTTACCCAATTGTACACCAACCCTCTCTTTGAGGCATCAGTTGCACCATCCTCCTATATGTTCATTCCCCAACCCTCATGTGCTCCTAGCACTTCATACACATCTACATACACCAACCCCTTATATGAAGCACATGTAAATATTGCTTCACAAGTTTCAACCTCACAAGTTACCATACCTAGTGTAACTTGTCCCCCAGCCACATCTTCCATACCATCTACTTTCATACCCTTCATTTTTGATAGAGATATTAATGAGGCATGGGAACACTTGAACAAATTTCTTAAATAGCATCAAAATGCTTAACAGCAAGTATAAGGTAACCCTAAGCCTTTACCAAACTCTACTTAGATTGTCCCCATTAACCAGGGTCCATCATGGACACCACAGTCTTCTATGGTTTCTATCCATGTTCCCCCACCAAGTCATACCACTACCCATCCTATTCCCATTGGCCAACCTAGCCATAACCCTCATACATCAACCTCATTCCATAATTCTCCATATTTTCACCATCAATCTCCCATTCATCAATTTCCATCAAATTCACCTAGTCATCATTACCAATCTCAACATCATTTAGTCACTCCACAATATTTTTCCACCCCACCTCAAAATCATCAAGTAATTCAGGGCTTCCACATTCCTAAAGAAGACCCTCAAATTAAGGCCATGCAAAAATAGATAGATCAATTGATACAACATACTCTTGGTTTGATAAATCAGAAGCTAACCTTATGTCAATTGAGCAATCAACCCATTCATCCTTTCGTACCATCACCGCAATATCTGGCATATTTCATAGTGCCTAAGTTTGACAAATTCAAGGGAACTGAGGATCCCAAAGAACATGTGAGCACGTTTGTACATGCTTGTTTTAGAATTCAAAATGACAATGCTCTCATGCTCAAAAAATTTCCTCAAACATTAGGAGGAGATGCCATAGAGTGGTATAATCAATTACCCAGTCATAGTATTTATACTTTTGAGCAATTGATTGACCAATTCTTTGATCGTTTTATCCTAAATTTTAGAAGGAAAGTTTCATTGTCTGATGTATATGCTTTAATACAAAATTATGATGAGTCTATATATGATTTTGGAAACCATTGGAGGGTTTTCATCACCAAATTATCATTTACCCTACCAATGGATGAGCTAACCAAATTATTCACCAAGAGTTATCTAAAACCTATCTCTTGGATGCTTCAACTACAAACTTATCATTCATTTGAAGAATTTTTAGCTCGGGCTAGTGTCATCGAGGAAATCAAAATCCAAGAAGGCATAATTAAGCCTAAGAAGAAAGAATGGCAAAATAAGGGCCAATATAAAAGCAACTATTCTAGCCAACCAAAATCAACATAGGCTACTGTTGGTCATCAAATCTTCCCAAGAAAGGATTTGGGTAAGTGTATGCGCCCTAGACCTGGACCAACATTGAAAGGTCGAAGGGAAGAGATGCCCCTCGTGCCAATCTTCGGAGAAAGGCCGGCTCCTATACTAAACTACTTTGATGTTTAAGATAAGGGTGCAGGAAAGAGATAAACAGAGTAAGGGTGCAGGGAAGAAATAAAAGAGTAGGGAAGAAATCTCAGTAGTTTAATGGTGGGAAAGAACTGGAAGCATGATCGCTAGCCAATAGCTTGAAAGAGCAGCAAAAAACACCAAGAATAACGAAATGAACGCGATATTAATCCTCCTATGTATCCTCTGGACGAGTTCCAGGATTCTCCCTCCCTTTTTGTCGAAATTTAGAGTTCAGAGTAACGACGATTAGGAAAAGTGAATATAACAGAAACACTACCCACAGGCGGCATACAAGAAAACTAATATGGTGTTTTCCTCCCCTATGTATCCTTCGTGAAAATTTTAGGGTTCAGTCCCCAATCACATACCTAAATCCAGGATTCAGAATTACAGTATGCAAATGAAGAAGGATGAAAGAAATAAACACAGAAGGTAGCATACAAGAGAGAAATCAAGCCCAAAGAACTTTAGTATTAAATACAGGGATTCAAGTTACAGCAGCTTTCTAGCAGAAAGTTCCCCCCCTTTTTACATTACAATGCCTAGGTTTTTATAGAGGACCCGACCCTCTGAGCCATAATTGTACAAAATGGAGGAGTACATCCTCGAAACCTGAGAAGTCGGCTCTTCGCAGCCCTCGTGACTGAGCTCTCAAATCTATTACCAAAACTGGAAACTGTGACCGGGTCAACCATGGAAACAAGCATTAATGAGCCATCTGAGCATCCTTGGCTTTTGGGTACAGTGCTCGAGTGGCCGCCATGCTCATCGGGCTCTTCTTCTGGGATTGATACTTCATTTCCAATTGCTAAAAATGAGCAATGAGCTTACCGGGCACATAAAAATGCATTTATGAGGCACTTGATCGCCTCGAGAAAATACCCGGCTTGGAGCGCGTGCCCTTGAAGCGCTTCGCTGAATTTTCATCCGCAACTCCGCTTCGCAATGGACTTGTGCCGAAGCAGATCCTCCTTCTTGATTTGTACTTTGCATGGTGGAGCTTCACAAAATTGCTTCGGGGATGGTGGGTGCCGAAGCATATTTCCTTCGCAAGATGGGCTCTTCACTTCTCGCTGCTTCGTTGGAGAGACGTGCCAAAACTACTTCATTGATGAACTGTTAAAATGCTTCGCCATGATCTTCCTTCAAAATTGTGGTTTGGGAGGATTTTGGCCGAAGCGCATTCTTACCTTCAAAAATGCTTTGACTGCTTCCACTTCGGGTGAAAGTACTTCGCACGAAGGTTTGCCGAAGCAGATGCTTCACAACGACTTTCGGTGAAGTAGAAATGGTTCGCTGGCGGGGAGGCCCGAAGTGGGTGCTTCGACGATTTTTCGATGAAGTATTTTCAACGTTGCGCTCCTTCAAATCCCGCTTCGCAAGTTTCTTTCCTGAAGTAACCTTTTGAAATGCTTCGGGTGCGAAGTAGTTTTCATTCTTCTTCCCTTGTATTTTTCTTCGGCAACACCGCTTCGCAAAATTCTTGCCCGAAGTAGCTGTTTGAGGGACTTCGGGCCCGAAGTAGAAATGGTTCGCTGGAGGGAAGGCCCGAAGTAGGTGCTTCGGTGATTTCTTGGTGAAGTATTTTTCAATGCTGCGCTCCTTCGACTTTCGCTTCACAAGTTTTCTGGCCGAAGTAGCTTTTGAAGTGCTTCGGGCCCGAAGTAGTTTTCTTACTTGCCTTAGCAAACTCGGACCACGATATTTCTTCGGTGAAGCTATTCTCTTGAAATGCCGCTTCGCAAAACTTTCGCCCGAAGTAGCTGCTGGAAATGCTTCGGGTGCGAAGCTCTTTTTTACGCCTTTCTTTGAATTCCTTCTTCGGCAACGCCGCTTCGCAAGATTTTCGCTCGAAGTAGTTGTTTGAGGGACTTCGGGCCCGAAGTAGTTTTCATCCTTCATTTCTTCCCTTGAGGCTATCTTCTTTAGCTTGTTCGTCAATGAAGCTCTTTCATCTTCATTTTATGTACAAGGGGAATGGCAGGGAAAGCCAAAATTGCTGCAACACTTGAAAATGTTGTTTCTAAAAGCAAGGGAACAAATTCATGAAATTGAAAGAAATACTTTACAAAAAATTTGATTTTTCTACCCCATTGTGCAATGTGACAAAATTGTCAACATTCTTGGTGGCTCATGGGGCAACGAGCTCGTCTCGGTGGGAGAACCCTCAGCCTTGATCCATTGGGCCAGAGTTACCTCCAGACCCTTCTCCTTTTTCTATCTCTTGGGGTGCTTCCACAACTTGTTCTTCTTCTTCTTCTTCCTTCTTCTTCTTCCTCTGGCATGGCTTCCTACTACGGTGATGGGGCAAGGCGATCATGGATGCGCTTCATGGTTCGATGGACATGAGCCCAGGAACCCTTCGAGAAAGGCTCTTGATCTTGCAATGCCTTAACCAAAACACGAAACCGATCAATCTACCCGATATCAGCATGTTTGGCTCTGATGTATAGATCGTTCAGGTAGGCTACAATCTTGCAGTGTCTCAGAATGAAATCTATGACCTACCCTTCTATTATCGGCTCCACCCATTCGTCTATCTCTGAGACGTCACCTTCAAAATGAAGCCATGCTGGCTTAAGCTCTTCCTTGGTCAGAAGGTTCCCATCATCATCCGTGAAGCTCGAGAAACCTAAGGAAGAGAGATCCTAGAAATAGCCTAGCGATGCACGTTGCTCATTCTCAAACACGTCCAGGAGGTCCTTCACCTTTTGTGCCTTCCTCACCTTTGAAAAGAAGGTGCGAACTGTGGCTTGGGCCGTGGACCAATCTCTAGCCATCCGACTCATTGCAGCAACCTGCAAGTCCTGATATTTCATGCTTTGGACATCAAAGGCTAATTTGAGTCGGCCTCTAGCTTTTTGAGTGACCTCATCTATGATTGGCCCTCCTTCGGCAGTGGCACATTGTGCTTCGGTGATATAGGTTAAAATTGATAGGGCACTGGAGGCCCGAGACCTAAAATTCTTGAGCAAGTGCGAGTGGATTTCTTTGATTCTACCTCTATCAAATAGCTCTAGGATTTCTTTTTCATGTAATTGTTGCTGCAACTACAAGATCTTGCTTTCAAACTCTTTGGCCCTTAGATCAGCTTTGGCCTATATTTGGCTTTGACTTTTGGTTGCATTCTACAGTTGTCTTATTTGCCATTTTAGAGCGTCTGCTTCTTTCTTTATCTGCTCACATTGCTTTTCTGAATCCTCCAGCTTGGAGTAGATTCTAGCTAACTCTTCTTCCAACTTGATGTTGGCGTTCTCTGCTTCAAACCTATGCTGATTAGCGATGTTCGCATGCGCTCAAAAATTTTTGATCCTGACGTGCATGGATTCAGATTCATTATCAACATTCAAATGCTCCAGGTCCTTGGATTTATCTTGGTAGTCGTAGTCCACTGGAGTCATTTCATCCAGGGGCTTCTGGACCTTGGGGATCTTTTTTACCTTATGCAACTTCCCAACCTTCAAATCGAAGACAACGCATTTTTCAACTTGAGCCAGAGAGCGCCCTCTCTTCTTCCTCGCCTCCTTCAATATTTTTTCTATGTTTTTCCGAGCTAGGAGTAGCTTCTCGGCTAGAGGGCGTTCCTTAATTAAGGACATTTCTGATTCAAATGAGGCTGGATCTCCAGCCAAAGGGGTGAACAAGTATAAGGAATGAACAGGGGATGCCTCACCAGTAGGTTCGGCGATGGGTGTAGCAAGAGCTTCGGTGAGAGGAACTATGTTGTGTGTGACAGGGGAGCAAGGAATGGAGAGTGCGTACCTGCATGCCCTTCTGGTAGAGCGGTCATGGTGACTTCTTGTGTAATAGGCTCTTGCTCTTTTTGGACTTCGGCACTCCCGACTTCCACGACTTCTACTTCGGGGTCTCCCTCTTGTTGGAGGAGTTCCTCTACATCAATGATATCTATACTTGGGACTATCTCGGCACTTGGTGGCTCCGCATCTTCAACATTTGCTTTGGTCGGGCTTGATGTAGATTGTTCGACAAGAGCACTTGGGAGCTTTGTGCGGGGTCGCTTTGGGTGGCTCGGAGGCACTTGAATTTGCTCTTGCCTCTTTCTTTTCTTCCTCTCCAATGGTTGTTCTGACTCTTCGGCACTTGTGTCGTGGCTTTTCGATGGTCCCTGTGGTAGTGCCTCTGGTGTAGCTTCGACTTCTTCCTCTTCTTCCTGCTTTGAGGCATCATCAGCTCCTCTTGGGCTTTCACCCGATCTTGGGGTAGCTGGAGGAACAAAGTCGATGAAGGATATGGGCTTCCAAGTCCCAACATTGGCTTCGTAAACAACTGTGAAGTCCTTATCAGTTGTCAAGAGTCCATAGGAATTCATCTTTTGGCGATGGACTCTCATTATCCACCACTCCCAAAGTTTTTCCTCGCCCCAATTCTTCAATTCTTCTTTCAAATCATCTTTCGCCTTTCTCCAAAACGTGGAGTCTGGAGTTGGGAAGGGATGCTGGTCCGGGTCAAACTCGATCTCCATAGGGTAAAATTCATGCCAGGGAGGCAATGTCCTCATCCTTTCTACATGCCACTCTAGATCCTTCCCATTGGGATTATTTCTTTGCTCCACAATTTTAGGGTGGGGGCAGATATGAAAATTCTTGAATTTTAGATGATCCCTCATCACTCCCAAGGGATCATAGAGCCATTGTTGAGGAATTTGGAGTAGGCCAAAATTGGCAAGATTTTCCTCCAGGAATACGTTCTACTTCAAGGCAAATACTTCAATTACCCCCATCTTGAAGGGGAAGTCATAGGTATGTGCCCATTTTCGACCATGGCCGTAGACGGCGTTTGTTACATCGCTCTGTCGAGCGACCTCCAATGCAAACTGGTACTCAGAGGGGAAGACAGGCAGCAGGAAGGGTTTCCCTATGAAGCCGAATAGGTGAATCACCAGTCCCTATGTTAATTGAAAGACGTCTCCTTTCTTCTCCATTACTATTCTATCTCTCAAACTGAGGGGCACCCGAGGGCAAGAACCCCTCAACAAATGCATAGCAGGTCCCAAGAATTGTTGATTAAAAGAATAATAAGACTTTGTCCTCAATAGGAGGGGAGTCCACTGGTACACAGGTAGAGGATTTCCATCCTTGCCGCTCGGATAAATGGCAATGTGGGGGAATTGCTTATGTACATGGTAGAAAAACAACCAAACAAGGAAAGAACAGGGTGCGAAGTACTGGCTCGTCATCGAATTCTTCATGCTGGTGAGCCGCGTATGCAAGGTTCGGGCCACCCATTCTGCCCAATCGAAGAAAATTGGGTTGGTGTTTGGTCTTGAAGCATCAGGGGCGTAGAATTCCCCTCTCAAAATACATTCGGCCAAAGACACCTGCCAGGGTTGCACCGAAGCATCTGTCGACAGGCCCGCCACCCATGCAATGATAGAAAAAATATCGATGTTCTTGAAGGCCGCCAAGGGTAAGGGCATTTGGGGCAGCTTGCCTGAAGGGAGCCCGCTTTTGAGGTTCTCACGCAAAAATTTCAATATGTAGTTGTTGGAAGTGAACCTCTCCATCTGTTCGCTCAGAATGACATTGCGAACAGAATAGCCCTTGGGCGGACCTTGTTGTGGCGCGAAGGCTGCTTGCACATCTTCCTTCAAAATTGAAAACAACTTATGGCCCGTAGCATCCAACACTTGCCTGGAGGTAGGCTGGTAGTTTTGCGTGATAGCACAGATTAATTCGGGACAGTGGTGAGCGAGCAGGGTCAAATACCAATAAATCTGAGAATAATATGCAGTAACTCTCTTATTCTCTGGGGTGAGTCTTCTTGTCATAAATTCAATAGTGCATCGGAGGTCAGCCACACCCTCTGAGAGCTCTGTGTCTCTAATTTTCTCCCACCCATCAATTGGTGGTTCTTCAAGTTGTTCCTCTTCAGAGTCCTCTCTTTCTTCCATCGGCTGCTTTTCTGGGCGAGGGGTGAGATTGATCTTCTTAGGTGTATGCCTTTTCTCTTCCTTGCCCTTCTTTGTTTTTTTGGGGCCTGTTACTTCTGGTTCCTTTCCTTTCTCCTTAGAGTTTTTCTTTCCCATTGTGAAAATGGTGGCGGCAGAGTCCTTGATATAGAGGGCTTTGATGCAAAGGTCTTCGATGCAAAGGGCAGGAGAATTGCAAAGTAACCGAAGGCTCTTAGTCTTGCATGAACTGATGGATGAATAACCTTCTCTCTGCTAGGGCCTCACATTTTATAGCCTTAAAAGGCAACCACCTAAATTTATGGCACCTACCAAAATTAAATTTACACCTCGGACGGAGGAAGTTGTCGTGCCCTTTGATTGGCTCTACGATGGCATAGTACGTGGGGCCACGCGCTTCGATGATTATGCCTTGCATTGGAAACGCAACCTATTGCCACCTCGTACCTGGGCGTGAGCTTTTCTCTTAACTGAATCCTCTTGGGATGCACTCTGCCACCTTTGCATTAAATTCATCCACTTCGAACTCCCCTAGGTTGTCGTCGACGTGTCCCCCAAGACACGTTTTAAATGCTCCCGATTCGGCGAAGTTGAAATCAACATTGAAAATGCTTCATGGTGAACCTTTGGTGTGGGCTATTTTTCAATGCTTCGGGCCCAAAGTAGTTCTTCCTCACCATGCTGCCACTTTGTTTCGTGAAGGCTGCACATCGAAGCTTGTCTTCTTTGGAAACTGCTTCGCAAGGCTTCTTTTGAAATCTGCTTCGCAAAACTTCTGCCCGAAGTCGCCTTTTGAAATGCTTCGGGTGCGAAGCTCTTTCGTTCCTACTTTTCCCTTTTGATAACGCCTTCGGTCTTTCGAAGACCTTTTGGAAGCCAAAGTGCTTCGCTGCGAAGCATCTCGCATCAGTTGCTTCGCACTAAAATTTTCCGAAGTTTGTTCCTCTTGGAAAACGGTTCGCTGGATTTTCTTTGAAAACTGCTTCGCTCATACTCCTTTTGCGAAGCATTTTACATTAGTTACTTCGCACACAAAATCCTCGAAGGAGATCCTTGCTAGGTCCAGTGAAGCTAGAATTTTTCACTGTGGTGGTGTGATACTTATCCTCCCTGTAATCTTGGAACAGAGTATATACAAGGATACAATTTTACATACAAAAGTAAAACTTGATACACATATTTTATTTTTTTGTTTCGCCTCAGTGATGAAAAGTCTTCAGATGAAGACCATTGACAGAAATTGGTAATACCTGGCCATCTACATTCTTGAGGATGAAAGAGTTGGCCGAGTTCACCTTTACTATTTCGAACGGCCCATCCCAGAAAGCATCCAGCTTGTCATGATTCCCAGGCTTGGCCTTCCAAGAGTCCCACTTCCATACCAGATCTCCCACTTTGAATGTGCGATCGGATGATTTCTTCTTGAACCAATCGTGGGTGACCTGAGCATGCTTAGCGAAGCTCTGATAGGCTTTCTCGTGATCTTCCTCTAGCTGTAACAACTGAGCCAGTCTATTTTCCATAGGATTAACTCCTTCTCCTTCTAACAGCTGCAATGCAGGGATCTCTACATGGGTAGGTAAGATGGCCTCCTTGTCGTAGACCAGGGCATAAGGTGAAGTCTTGATTGACTTCTTGATAGAAATTCGATCGGCCCACAAGGCACGATCTAGAAGGAGATGCCAAGTCCTTTTGTTCATCTCTATGAGCTTTCTCAGCACCTTTAACAAGGTCTTGTTGGTGGATTCTGCCAATTCATTGCCCTGTGGATAGTAGTTGGAGGATACTTTATGATATATCCCATATTTGTAAAGGAACCCATTGATTTTGGCGCCTATGAAGCCGGGACCATTGTCCGTGATGATTGCTTCTGGAATGTCGAACCGGGTGATCAATCCCTCTAGGAAAGCGATGACGGTCTCCTGATCTGCATTCTTCATGGGAACTGCTTTGGCCCATCTGGTAAAGTAATCAGTTGCGGTCAGGATGAACTTATGCCCAACGGAGGAGTTCGGCGATATGACCCCTATGAAATCTAGCCCCCATTGTTGAAAGGGCATTTCTACTTGTATCGGTTGGAGAGGCATTGAAGCATTTCTGCTTCGGTCGATGAACTTCTGACACTGCTCACATTGACGACAAACTGCGAAGGCATCAGCGAAGAGTGTAGGCCAATAATAACCCACCTTGATTATCTTTAATGTCGTTGTCCTCCCTGCGAAGTGACCTCTAGATAATCCTGAATGAAATTCTCCCAGGACTCTCCTTTTATCATCATCTTTTATGCACCTAAGAAGGACGCCATCAATGTTTCTAAAAAATAGGCCTTCGGGGCGCAAGGTATATCGGGAGGACCGCATCCTAAAATGCCTTCACTGTGAAGCATTTAGATGTGAAGGACATCTTTCGGTGTTGAAGTATTCGACTATCTCACTGACCTAGTATTTCTCATCCTCTTCCTGGTTTGTGAAGCATTCTTCTGCTGGCGAGTCATCCCACTGAGATTTTGTAGCTTCGATCGCCACGCTCTTCGCCAGTTCTTGACACAATGCATGACCATGAACCAGTTTTGTAGGTTTGATCTCGATGTCGAATTCTTGTATCTTGCTGACCCAACCGGACTCTTTTACTACCCAATTCTCCTTGGATGATGAAATTGCGCACATCAGGGTGAATGACAAAGACTGTAACCCAACTTTGGGAGATGAATTGTTTGAATTTCCTAAGAGACTTCATTACTGCATGCACCTGCCTTTCTATGAAATTATATTTTTCTTCATGAGGGTTTATCACTTGGCTTAGAAATGCGATGGGGCGCTCTTCGCCATCTTCCCCTTTTTGTGTCAGGACTACAGCATAGCTCTCGGGTTCTCCTATAGCATATAGGATGAAGTCCCGATTGTAGTCAGGGTTGGTCAGGACCGGTGCTTGAGCAATTCGGGATTTTATTTCTTTGAATGCTTCTTTTCTCTCCTTCATCCAGATGAATTCTGCACCTTTCTTCAAAAGTTCGGACATTGGCTTGATGACCTGGGCAAAATCTGGAACAAACTTCCTCACGAAGTTGATCTGGCCAAAGAAATATTGAAGTCCTTTCTTGTCTACTGGGAGTGGGAGCTTCATTAGAGCCTCAGATCTATCAGGATCTACAATGAGACCCTTCTCTGATATCGCATGTCCCAACAACTTCCCTTCGCTGACTGCGAATATGGATTTCTTTGGATTGATTGAAATGCCAAACTCTCGACATTTTTTGAAAATCTGTTGTAAGTGTAAGGGGTGATCCTCCCTTCTTTGGGAGAATACGGTCATGTCATCTAGATAGATAACAATAACCTTATTCAAGAGCTCACCAAAAGCTAAATCCATTGCCCTCTGAAAAGTGGCTCCCACATTCGAAAGGCCGAATGGCATTCGCTGGTAAGCAAATGTGCCCCACTTGGTCGTGAACGTGGTTTTATGTTGGTCTTCATCCCTGACCTAGATTTGATTGTATCCAAAGAAACCATCGAGTAGGGAGAAGCGTTGAGCCCTAGCCACCGAATGTAAGATCTGATCGATCTACGGGAGAGGGTAGTGATCTCTGAGAGAAGCCTGGTTCAGGTTGCAAAAATCCATGCACAATCGTATATCTCCATTCTTCTTTCTAACTGGGACTAGATTCGCTACCCAAGAAGAATGTTTGATGGGATAAATTATCTTTGCCTCGAGCATCTTTAGGAGTTTGGCCTTCATCAAGACCTCGATCTTTGGATTGATAGGCCTTTGCTTCTATCGAAAAGGTTTGATCCCTTCCTGCAACTCAATTGTATGTTGGATCAGTTGCCGATCATATCCCTTTAGATCTTGATAAGACCAAGCCACTGTGTTGGGATACTTTCTACATAGAGATCGGATCTGCTCTAGCTCTTTTGAAGTGCAATCTGTTCCAACTTTTATTGCTTTCCCAGGTTCAAGTTCTAAATCTTGATATTGCTTTGCATTAACTTTGATCCTGTGAGAAACTGCTCGATCATTCTGATCAAAGAGGCTTTCAAGAGTGATTAATCCCTTGGGAACATGATTATTCTTCAATTGAACTAGCCCTTCATATTCTTCTTCATCAGGGCTTCTGCTCTCAACCGTGGCTGCTTCTTGAATCATAAAATTCACAATCTGCTCATCACTGTCAAAGACTTGCCAATGCAGATCTCTGTCTGGGATAGAGGGCCTATAAATCATCCTCACAGCTTTGGGCTTATGCACCATGTCTTTTGATGGAGAATACTTGGCTGCGATGGATGCTAAAACATCGGCGTGTCGATTCTTTTCTCTTGGAATAGACTACAGATTGAGAGATTCAAACTGGTCAAACAAGTCCCATACCCTATTATGGTATGACTTGAGATAGTGCTTCTTTGAAGTGCACTTGTTTGTGACTTGATTGCATACCAATTTAGAATCTCCAAAGATTTGGAGATGCTTTATGCCCAACCTTTCTGCTTTCTTGAGTCCTAGGCATAATGCTTCATATTCTGCTGCATTGTTGGTGCAACTCCACACCAACCGGTAACAATACTCCTTCTGCTCTCCAGAAGGTGATACTAAAAGAATCCCCGCCCCGACACCATTTTTGCATCGGGCACCATCAAAGAATAATTTCCATAATCCTTGGGCGAAGACCTTATCTTCTGACTTGATGTGTTTCTCAGGCTTGGCGATGGCATAACATCCCATCTCGATTTCTATCATGGCATTAAAGTCTGCTAATGAAAACTCATCTTCACAACTTAACTGTGTGAGGGACTCCTCGACCAGGTCCACTTGCTCTATCCCTTCCACTATCACGTGCACAGGATCGCTGCTCTCCCCTTCGGACATTTTTTCTACGAGGAAGGTAGAAGGCTTCTCATTGTAGATTTTTATCTTCTTTCCTTTGAATGGAATCTCCAAGTGTGAGTAATCCATAGATAGATACCCTCCCAGCTTCATCGTAAATTCTCTCGACAAGCACATACTGAAGTAAGGCTCAAGGTCAACGACTACCACCTCTTGTATAACCATGATCTGAGGCATTTTGTGTAGTCGGATAGGAATATCTTTAATCACTCCTATAGTTTTCACAGGAGTACCATCCAACTGTAGCATGCCATGACTGCTTCACGTATATTCCATCCCTATCTCTTCGCACACTGCCTTGGGCATGACTATTGTCGTGGCCCCAGAGTCAATCATACAGTTATGTACAACATACCCCTCCATCTGTAGAGACATGTAGAATGGTGGTGGCCTATTCTTCCCCATAATGGATGTGGACAGGGTCTGCACTAGGGCAAGTGGTGTTGCCTTTCTTGCTTTGGTTATCTTCAATGATTCTTGCAATAGGTCCACTTGTCCAGGTAGTTGCAGTGCATCGTACAGACTGATTTTGGCTGGAATCCTCTTCAACTCATCTACAATGTTGTACGCTAGGGAATTGGGCACCTCAGGTTCCTTTCTCGGCTCATATTTGGTGTGATACTATTCCGTAGCTTCGACCCTTTGTCGCTTGGTCAGCGAAGGAAACTTGAGCTTCTCTCTAGCCTGTTCCTTAGTTTCCACCTGCGATGGATTTGCAAGGGCCTATTGGGCCTTCTCTTTGACTGGTGTAGGCTGTCGAGCTTCGTTCGAGGTCGGAGGAGGTTGTTGTCCTTTCTCATGATGAGCATGCACCTTTAAGGGAGCCATTTGAGTAGCATCTACCTCTATCGACTTCTTTCCTCCTCTGGTAAGGACTGCAACTGGCTCTTCTTCACCAATTACCAGGTTCTGATCCAATTGCCTGATGACATTGACTTGACCGCCATGACTACTGCTCGCCAATATTTGTACATAGTGTTGGTGCAGCATGCAGGTATTCTCTTCATGAGGGTCATTACACGTGGAGCACCAATGTATATAATCGAAAGTGCTCGGGGCTTCGTCTATTGCAACATTTCTTGTCGAAGCTCTTCCTTGCTGGACCGCTTGATCTTTAGTAAGCGCAAGTGTAGGATAAGATCTTCTCGGTAGAAACTCTTGTTGCGCTTGCTTCTTCTTCATAATGGTCATGTCATTAGATAGGGTCTGCACTGTGGAGTTCAGGGACTGAACTTCTTGCAGTATTTTGGCTTGCATGTCATCGGTTTTAGGAATAGGTGGCAATGGAGCCATTGTTGGTATTGGAGGTAGGGCAGGGTGTTGAAGTGGTGTTGGCAGTACAGGGAATGCCAAAGTGACCGTGGGCTACAAAGTCAAAAAAGTGGGAAAATGAATCTGTGGAGCAATGATTTGGGATACAATGGGATTCGGGTTCCAAGATGAGATCGGGTATGCAGGGGTTGTAGAGATCTGTGAAGCGGCTGTGCTCGCATACTAGGATTGATGGAAATCAGGAAGTATAGGCATCGACATCCTTTGGGGAAGCTTACCCATAGCTATTAGATCCATCTCTGCTTTTTGGGCTAACTCATATAACTCTGGGAAGGTATTGATATTCGAATACCTCACCATGATGTTGATATCAGGATTGAACGCCCGAAGGAAATAGTACGCTGTAGCTTCGTCAGTTGGCCGAAGTCCAACTGGTATTCTTTGCCAGGTTCGAGCGAACCTAACATTGAAGTCTGTGATCTCTTCTTGTGGATGTCTCTGGATCATTGTGAACTGGTGCAGGAGAGAGGTCGGATCGGTGGACTCATTGAAGCTTTGCATCAACTGTCCGGCTAACTGGTCCCATCCCGTAATAGTATCGGGTGGTAAAGATCTATACCAGTAGAGGAGTTTTCCTCTAAGAGATAGAACCAGAAGCTTTACCATAACCCACTCTTCTATGATGTCATGGATCACCGCCAGAGAAACTATGTCCTGGATGTGCTCCAGAGCAGTCTTCCTAGTTCCATCGAACGTTGGGATCTTCTTTATAGTAGCAGGCGACACTTGCCCTTGTCCCACTAGATTTAGCGGTCTCGAAGAATTCCATGCTAGGAATAATCTGGGCGATGGTTGTTGCTGCATTTGTTGTTGTTGTTGTTGTTGTTGTGCCATATTTACTCTTGGATTTTGAGAAACAAGAATTCTCGAAGCTCCTCCTTGATTGCTAATAGGATGACCAATAGGAATGGAGGCACTAGGATGCTTCGGTGAGTTGGGAGGATTAGGAGGAAAGCTAGCCGTTGTGCTATCAGAAGTTAGGCCTTGTTCATCAACAGTGGCCTCTTGCGAGGATGTTCCACGTAACAGAGACTCGGGGGTAACTAACCTAGATCGTTCCCCAAAGGCGTCAATATCTAGCTCAAAGAACTCAGTTTCCTCTCCTCTATTCCTAACTCTCCATCTTGTTTGCATGAAGGCACAGACTTCGATACCGGTCTTTACGACTTAAATATTCTTGGGTAAATAGAGTCGCCAGATGCTAAGAGTCTTTTGGTAATGAGAGCATCGGTTCTCACTACTACTCACAAGGTGAGACTGACCGGGTCCCATCGGGCATGCCAAAAATTGTTGGTCATCAAATCTACCCAAGAAAGGATTTGGGTAAGTGTATGCACCCTAGACCTGGACCAACATTGAAAGGCCGAAGGGAAGAGATGCCCCTCATGCCAATCTTCGAAGAAATGCCGGCTCCTATACTAAACTACTTTGATGTTTAAGATAAGGGTGCAGGAAAGAGATAAACAGAGTAAGGGTGTAGGGAAGAAATAAAAAAGTAGGGAAGAAATCTTAGTAGTTTAATGGTGGGAAAGAACTGGAAGCACGATCGCTAGCCAATAGCTTGAAAGAGCAACAAAAAACACCAAGAATAATGAAATGAACATGATATTAATCCTCCTATGTATCCTCTGGACGAGTTCCAGGATTCTCCCTCCCCTTTCATCAAAATTCAGAGTTCAGAGTAACGACGATTAGGAAAAAGTGAATATAACAGAAACACTACCCACAGGCGGCATACAAGAAAACTAATATGGTGTTTTCCTCCCCTATGTATCCTTCAGGAAAATTTTAGGGTTCAGTCCCCAATCACATACCTAAATCCAAGATTCAGAATTACAGTATGCAAATGAAGAAAGATGAAAGAAATAAATGCAGAAGGCAACATACAAGAGAGAAATCAAGCCCAAAGAACTTTAGTATTAAATACAGGGATTCAAGTTACAGTAGCTTTCTAGCAGAAAGTTCCCCCCCTTTTACATTACAATGCCTGGGTTTTTATAGAGGACCCGACCCTCTGAGCCATAAATGCACAAAATGGAGGAGTACACCCTCAAAACCTGAGAAGTCGGCTCTTCACAGCCCTCATGACTGAGCTCTCAAATCTGTTACCAAAATTGGCAACTACGACCGGGTCAGCCATGGAAACAAGCATTAATGAGCCGTCTGAGCATCCTTGGCTTCTGGGTACAGTGCTCGAGTGGCCGCCATGCTCATCGGGCTCTTCTTCTAGGACTGATACTTCATTTCCAATTGCTAAAAATGAGCAGCGAGCTTATCGGGCACGTAAAAATGCATTTATGAGGCACTTGATCACCTCGAGAAAATACCCGACTTGGAGCACGTGCCCTTGAAGTGCTTCGCTAAATTTTCGTCCGCAACTCCACTTCGCAATGGACTTGTGCCAAAGCAGATCCTCCTTCTTGATTTGTACTTCGCATGGTGGAGCTTCACAAAATTGCTTTGAGGATGGTGGGTGCCGAAGCATATTTCCTTCGCAAGATGGGCTCTTCACTTCTCACTGCTTCATTGGAGAGACGTGCCAAAACTGCTTCACCGATGAACTATTAAAATGCTTCGTCGTGATCTTCCTTCAAAATTGTGGTTCGGGAGGATTTTGGCCGAAGCGCATTCTTGCCTTCAAAAATGCTTTGATTGCTTCCACTTCGGGTGAAAGTACTTCGCACGAAGGTTTGCCGAAGCAGATGCTTCGCAACGACTTTCGGTGAAGTAGAAATGGTTCACTGGCGGGGAGGCCCGAAGTGGGTGCTTCGGCGGTTTTTCGGTGAAGTATTTTCAATGTTGCACTCCTTCAAATCCCTCTTCGCAAGTTTCTTTCCCGAAGTAACCTTTTGAAATGCTTCGGGTGCGAAGTAGTTTTCATTCTTCTTCCCTTGTATTTTTCTTCGGCAACACCGCTTCACAAAATTCTCGCCCGAAGTAGCTATTTGAGGGACTTCGGGCCCAAAGTAGAAATGGTTCGCTGGAGGGAAGGCCCGAAGTAGGTGCTTCGGCGATTTCTTGGTGAAGTATTTTTCAATGTTGCGCTCCTTCGACTTTCGCTTCGCAAGTTTTTTGGCCGAAGTAGCTTTTGAAGTGCTTCGGGCCCAAAGTAGTTTTCTTACTTGCCTTAGCAAACTCGGACCGCGATCTTTCTTCGGCGAAGCTATTCTCTTGAAATGCCGCTTCGCAAAACTTTCGCCCGAAGTAGCTGCTGGAAATGCTTCGGGTGCGAAGCTCTTTTTATGCCTTCTTTGAATTCCTTCTTCGACAACGCCGCTTCGCAAGATTTTCGCCCGAAGTAGTTGTTTGAGGGACTTCGGGCCCGAAGTAGTTTTCATCCTTCATTTCTTTCCTTGAGGCTATCTTCCTTAGCTTGTTCGTCAACGAAGCTCCTTCATCTTCATTTTATGTACAAGGGGAATGGCAGGGAAAGCCAAAATTGCTGCAACACTTGAAAATGTTGTTTCTAAAAGCAAGGGAACAAATTCATGAAATTGAAAGAAATACTTTACAAAAAATTTGATTTTTTTCTACCCCATTGTGCAATGTGACAAAATTGTCAATAGCTACCCTAGCCAATCATCCCAATCAAGTTAATCAAGTGGTCATGAGCCAGCTGGTAATGGATCAACAACAATTAGTACAACAAAAACCATAACAAATTGCTTATCATGTGGTACCCTTGAAAATTCAAGCTATAAAACACAGTGCCAGCTATAGAAAATCGTCACCAATAACAGTATATCTAACAAAATCACCAATACACCCCTTTCATATGCTTCCCTCTTTCGAAGGTTGTATGACACGAATAAACTTACTTTACCCAAAATCAGACCTGATGATCCTTCCAAACGTAGTAAACACTATCGAGAACATATATTTTGTCCTTATCATAGGCAAAATGGGCATGACATTAACAATTTCCATGTATTTAAAGACATAGTGCAAGACCTCATTGACTTGGGGGCAATCAAGCTTGACAACCCCCTTGCTCAACAAAATCAAAACCTTAGTATTTTTCAAACACCACTTCCTCATCATGAGGAGGTGCAACCAAATGTAGGAGGGGCTAACACCAAAACTCCTCCTAATCAAGTCAATCACGTCCAACAATACCAAGTATTTGTAGGGGCCATCCATATGGTCACTAGAGGTCAAATAAACAATCAAAAAAATGTGAGGCTACCACCTCAAGCAAGTATGTCACAACCTCCTACATCACCACCCATTCAAATTTCCCCCAATCCTTCATCACCAATCCATATTCCTAGTCAATCAAATCCTCCCATTCCACCCATCAATCATCCACCATGACCAATCATCTCATTGAGTAGCCGATTAACCACAAGTCTAAATATGGCTTTCGCCAAATTGTCAATTTATGAGTTAATTCAACAATTTCCCCCACATCGTGAGGCATTAATAAATATTCTCAAGTCCATTGAATTGCAATCTCAAGATTCTAATACCTTCAACAACTTTTTAGGGAACATCCAAACATGCATGGAGCCTTCCATCACATTCTATGACTTTGAAATTAAGCCAATCTCATCGAAATCAGTAGACCCTCCATTACATATCATGGCTCTAATTGACAATAAGTCTTTTAAAAGAGTCCTAATTGATACCGATTCCTCTATAAATATCATCACCACATCCACTCTTCATCATCTTAACCTTCTCCCATCCCATATCACCAAGTCATCATTCACCCTAAAAGCATTCAATGATGCTTTATGTTCCACAATTGGCACTATTATTTTACCCATTGAAGTAGGGATCAAAATGTTGCACACCATGTTTGACATATTGGAAGGATCCATGGCATACAATGTACTCCTTGGAAGACCTTGGATGAGGGAAATGGGATTTTTCCCTTCCATTCTACATCAATATTTGAAATATATTCATGAGGGACAAGTACATTGCATATCGGTGGACGTCGAGTCATTTAAGTATTGCAATTTTATCTCAAATCCATATGAGTCCATGCTTCCTTCCACACACCTTTTCCTTTCACCATCAACCAATCCATATGCCATTCCACCAATTTCCTCATCAAAAAATCCCATTCTTGAGGAGCTTCCTATCACCAATCCTCACCAAGATTCTATGATCACATCATCTTCATAATTTACTACATGTACATGTGGTCATAATCAATCCACATCATCAACATCCTTGCCATCCACTTCATCATCATCATCCATTCAGTAGCCTTCCCAAACCAATCCATTACCATCACCTAATGTTTCACAAGTCAAGTTGATAGATTGTGAAACATCTTCATCTTCACCATTCCCCAAGCCATCATCTAACCATAGTCCTTCCATGTCATCCCAAGTCGAGGTCCACCTCACTAATCCTGGTATTGGTGAATACGTGGTCCAATACATCACCGTCACATCCCTCACCATTCCTAAGGCTAAGAATTTTGGTCACCCACGTGACCCACCTTTAGCCATAGGAGTAGTATATAACATGGGTTCAGCTCCAAATAGCATAAATTTTGTATATGAGGGGATTTATTCTTCATCAACTCCAACACCCCTAGAGGAACCCAAAGAACCAGCACTTGCCAACATTCAAAACATGTCGGGATTTCCATCCCACTATTTTTACATAGTCAATTGGCAAGGTCATGGCCTAGGATTGCATGAACAAGGAGTGCATCAACCTATCGATGTTCCATATCAAGAGGTGCACGACCGTTCAAGTCTAGGTTACCACCCACTTTCCACCACCTCTTCTCTTGAACAAGCCTTCCAAAGACTTAATCTCAATTCAGGAGAAGAAGCCCTCCATCCTGATAATTCTGATGATGAAATCTATGAAGAATTCAAACTTATATCGATAATTTTGGATGAATCTAAAGAAGAATTGGAGCCCATTATTCCCTATACCAAACAATATGAGTTTTATCTCAACATGTTCCCCATCCATGAGCCCATTTTTCGCTTGTTTCTTCCACAAGAGCGAGTTGCCCCTACCGGTGAACCACCACCTCCATTCCATTAAGCCATTTCATAAGCCAACTTGTAACATATGTACATAACACAAAAATAGTGGTTTTTACCACTACCAAAAATAAATTATTAAAATATAAAAAATTAAAAATCAACAAAAATATTTTGTCTTTCTTTGCATTACATGTATGTCATCTATTTAAATACATTTATTTGTGTCATGCTACTATTAAGGTTAACCAAGATCCTAGCACTAATTCTTAGGTTCCATCCATTCCATCCAACCTTATCCACCTTGCCCATAAGTCAACATGAATCCTATTGATTTATTTACCCCACTCCGTAATCCATACGATCCGACTAAACCAATTCTAATTGACATAAGCCTTATCGATATGGATCGAATTTCTCACCTCCATCCTTTGCTAAATTTGTCTTTTCCAAGGAATTGTTAAGGGCTTTCACCAACTACATTCCTCCATCCCCTTCATCTTTACCTTCACCTTCACCTTTGAATCCTAAGGTTTTCCAGGCAAAAATAGATGAGGATAAGCCAGAAGAGTTTGATGATATCTTAGATGACATTCATCTGATCCCTACGCCCCATCAACTTGAGGAAGGTTCCCACATGTCCATTGAAGATACCATCGATGTGGACCTTAGTTCAAATAAAGACAATCCCCAAATTATCAAGCTTGGTAAAATTTTATCACCCGATGAACAAGAGCAATTAATTGCTCTCCTCAAGAAGAAGAAGGGCATTTTTGCATGGTCCTACAAGGACATGCCTAGTCTTGACCCTAGTTTGGTTGTCCATAATCTCACCTTACATCCTGATGCTAAGTTGATCAAATAAAAACTTAGGAGAATGCATCCTATTGTGGCCCTCTTGGTAAAAAAAGAGCTTCAAAAACTCTTAGACGTGAACTTTATAGTTCCTATCGACTATCCTGAGTGGCTTTCAAACATGGTACCCATTCAAAAGCCTAATGGGACGATACGCATTTGCACTAACTTTCGAGATCTTAACAAAGTGTGTCCTAAGGATGACTTTCCTCTCCCAAACATCGATACTCTTTTTGACACCTATGCTGGCCATGAAATGCTTTCACTCATGGATGGTTTTTCAGGATACAACCATATTTGAATAAATCCTGATGATCAACACAAAATAACATTCACTACACCTTGGGTATATTTTTGTTACAAGGTGATGCCCTTTGGCCTTAAAAATGTAGGTGCCACTTATCAATGTGCCATGACATACATTTTCCATGACTACATACATAATATTATCGAATATTATGTGGATGATCTCTTGGCTAAATCTAAAACTCGACAAGAACACATTGGTGTATTGGAGAAATTTTTTGACCGACTTCTAGAGCATAATGTAAGGTTGAACCCCAAGAAATATGTCTTTGGTGTTACCTTGGACAAACTTCTAGGATTCATTATCTTCAAAAGAGGCATTGAGGTGGACCCTAACAAGGTCAAGGCCATCATGGAGATGCCTCCCCCAACTAAATTAAAGTAATTGCATAGCTTACAAGGAAATATCCAATCAATCCGTCATTTTATTGCACAACTTTCTAATAAACATAGGTCATTCAATCACCTACTACAAAAGGGGGTGCCATTTTCTTGGATAGATGAATGTTAAAAAGCCTTTGATGACATTAAGCAATACCTAGCTTCTCCGCCAGTCTTAGCTCCTCCTCGTCCGAGGGATCCCTTTCTATATTTATATCTTAGAAACAAACTTTGCATTAGGGACAATGCTTGCACAAAAGAATGAGGAAAATCGAGAGCAAGCTATCTATTACATTAGTCAAACATTGGTAAGCTATGAAACTAGATACTCTTATGTAGAAAAATTATGCTTAGCAATGGTTTTTGCCACTAAGAAACATTGATACCACATGCTTAGTCACACAACATATGCCATAGCTAGAGAAAATCCTTTGCATTATATGATATCTCGCACTTACAATAATAATCGCACCACTAAGTGGATAATGCTCCTTATTTAATTTGACTTGGAATTCATTAGCCAAAAATCCATTAAAGGTCAGGTAATAGCCGATCAACTTGTGGAAGCTCCACTACCTAGTGATCATCCTTTGATTATTGAGCTCCCAGATGATTTGGTATTTGCTATCACTAAACAAGAAGATGTCATTTCAGAGGAAGATATCGATATCACACTATTATTTGATGGCTCTAAGTGCACAAAATATCAAGGTGTTGGAGTCGTGTTTCACACACCCCAGGGGGTACCTATCCCCTTATCATTCAAACTCGACTTCCAATGCACAAACAACACTTCATAGTATGAAGCCCTAATATTAGGTCTTCAATCAGCCATAGTTATGAGCATTAAGTGTATTAGGATATTTGGTGATTCTCAACTTGTCATTAAGCAAATCAATGGAGAATACCAATGCAAAGAACCTACCATCAAGCTTTATCATGAAGTAGCAATGAAATTGCTCTCTAAATTTTATTGGTATGAAATCAATAGTTTGTCATGTTCGACTAATATATTTGTAGATGTGATGGCCTCCCTTGGATCATTGATTCCAAAATACTCTTTTGGGGAGGTACAACCCCTTATAATTTCAACAGTCTCTAAATCTGCAATTTTTTGTGTTGAGTCTAAAGATGAAAAGGATATTTGCTTTATCCATTCGGATCCATATGAGCCTTGGTCAAGCCAAATAGTAGCCTTTCTCAAGTTTGGAACACTCCCATCTGACATATCTCAAACTACCAAACGCACTTTCAAGAAAAAGGTAGCTCATTTTTTTCTCTTGGGGGATGTGTTGTATAAACGTGGTTATGATGGAGTCCTCCTTCGTTGTCTCGAGTCTAGTGAGGCACAAAGAGCCATATTTGAAGCCCATGATGGTACTTTTGGTGGTCATTTTAGTGGAATGGCCATTGCAAAGCATATTTTATGCATGGTTTATTATTGGCCCACAATGGAATGTGATTGTTGCACATATGTTAAACATTGCAAGAAGTGTCAAGAACATGCTAATTTAACTCATGTACCATCACAAGATTTATAGCCTATTCAAAGCCTTTGGCTCTTTTCACAATGGGGCCTAGATCTAATTGGTAAAATTTCACCTCCTTCCTTGGGACAACATACATTCATCATCACAACCACCAAATACTTCACAAAGTGGGTTGAGGTAATTCCTCTAACCAACACGACAGGACCTAGAATTGTGGAGTTTATACTTCATCACATCATTTGTCATTTTGGTATTCCCTCAAAAATCATCTTTGACAATGGCAAGTATTTCAATAACAAGGATGTTTGAGCACTTTGTGAGAAATATAACATTCAACATAGTTTCTCGACTCCTTATTACCCACAATCAAATGGACAAGTTGAAGCTTCCAACAAGACCTTAATTTCTATTCTCAAGAAACTTATCAAATAAAATCATAGAGATTGGCATACACAAATACCCTTGGCATTATGGGCTTATCAAACAAGCATTCGCACGCCTACAGGGGCAACGCCATTTTCATTGGTCTATGGAGCCAAAGCAATCATGCCTCTTGAGCTCGAGATCCCCTCCTTGCAAATTTCTTTGCAAGAATTCATAGATGATGACACCGCTAGACAAGCACGTCTTGACCAACTCACTCTCCTTGATGAAAGGTGAGTCAATGCTTTAGAGCATTTACAAGTTTATCAAGACCACCTAAAGTATGCTTACAACACCAAAGTTCATCTACGTGAATTCCAAGTAGGATATCTTATCCTTAAATAGAACCAACAAAACACCAATGCATTATCGCATCTTTGTGATAAATTCATGGCTAATTGGTTAGGTCCATACATTGTTACTCAAAGAGTGGGTCATGGTACTTATAGGCTTGCCAGTCTAGAGAGAGAGGAAGAACCCGAACCACTTAATGTCATACACTTGAGAGCATTCATGATTTGATTTCTATATATGTATATATACATGGCTAATACACAAAAAAATTTGCATACATTTCATTCATAACATTGCATTTCACTTGCATCTACATTCCAAAAATAATGCATTCACCCACATCTCATATTGCATATCACAAATTGTATGTCACACATTGCATTCACATAAAAATTTTCACATTTCATATAGGGATCATTTATTAAGTTCAATGTCCTAATTGGTCCAACAAAAGTCATGTTGCCTTAATCAGGGGCACCTTCACAATGTCATCCACACAATTCCACCAAGTCAAATTGCCATTAGCACAAACCACATTTTCATAAAGGTCCTAGGTGTTTTTGGTCACTCAACCACTCCTAGTGTTTTAAACAAACTCCAAAATACATGTCAAGTTATTTTAGGACCATTACACATCTTCACTAAGAAAATCTTGAGTTTTGGGAATTGACTCCAAAACATTCTTGAACCAAACACAATTTCACATCTTAAAAATATCTTGTGTCAAAGAGGGATAACACCATACTTGGTATGAACCTTGAAGTGAAAAGGGTCATCCTTGCTAGTCCCATCAACATAGTCCATAAAAATAGTGATTCTCACCACTATCACAATTCCAAAAATAAAATAAATAGTAGGGGAAAATCCCTAATAAAAACTCTCAATCTTTTTACATCACACACCACTGATCATTGGGTTGTAAGGATCGTACTACATTTATAGTCAGACAGTTAGGTAGTCATTCCCAAAACTTAAGAGATCAAAAACACAAATCATGGATTATGGAGTTAGCCTCCATAAGAGCTATAGATGCTTGACTAGAAGTGGAGTACGCTCATGCATGGCGACATGTCTCTTTCAAAGAGACCTCTGACCGCACATAAGGACAAGCTAGCTTCTTGGTTTCATCCATAACAGGTTTACCCAATTTACTCAAGATGAGTTAATGAACTCACTTGCACACACATTGGTTCTTGATTGCCTTGAGTCATTACCATACTCTTGATTTGGTAAATGAATTCATTGCACACACATTTGGTCCTAGGATTATTAGGCTATTTTTAGTGAGTTTGTTTGATACCACTAGTATGTTTGAGTCTCTGCAAAATAGGTAATTTTCCATATCAACATCCATATATTCTTCCATATCAACATCCATATCTTCTTCCATATCAATATCCATATCTTCTTCCATATCAACATCCATATCTTCTTCCATGTCAACATCCATGTTAGTTCATGATTCTTTCACCCCACATCCCACCAAGTTTGGTGCCCCTGATTAAACAATAATGCTAGCAAAATGGACAAACAATATCTAAACTATAAATTATCATTAGCACATTTGCATTCCATACCTTGCATTAATCATCCATACATTCTACCTTGCATTAATCATCCATAACATATCATATGCATTAATCATGCATTCCACAAAAAGCATTCACACAAACACATACAACACAAAAGGTAAAAGCTATGTATATATATGTGTGTGTGTGTGTGTGTGTGTGTGTGTGTGTGTGTGTGTGTGTGTGTATGTATAAATATCGCATGTACAATGAATGCCAAAAGGCTACATACAATGGAGAACCAAGGCTCATATACAAAAAGTGCATCTAAGCACTAAGCTATGCCCTCCAAGAGGACCCCTATGACCTAGGAGGAACCCTAGACCTAGAGTTGTGCCTAGACTCGCTATGCCTAGCACCCCCGAAGACAGATGAGTTTGGAGGATCCGAAAGTGGAATATGATGTTTCGTCAACCTATTCTTCAATACCTTGATACATCTATATCGAGAGTGAAGATGTACTATGTTGACATTATGTTGGTGCTCCCTCTCTACTAGCTCTGCCTGGAGCCTCATGATCCTTGCATCTCGCTCCACCACCTACTGCTTCAACCATGTCCAATCCTCCTTACTCTGATATTGAGACCCATCCAGAGCCTCCTCCATATCCTCTCCATCTCCACTATCTCCCCCACTCTCGAGAGCCTACCTAGCCCCACCCTTAGTCCTCCTCCTTCAACTATATGATTGAAGGCATCATTGTCGCTTGGGGGCCTCCTGGATCCCCTCATCCGTAACCTCATCACCATCCCCATCAGCCACTCCTCGAGGTGGTACCCATAGTGGCTGAACAACATTGTACTCCATGGTAGTTCTTGCGTCACCCACATCCAGGAGATCCATCTCTTCATCATCCTCGTAGGCCACCCTCCATGGCTTCATACATGGTAGCATTGTCTCCTCCTGATGCCTCCTATACCACACCAACTCATCCAAGACATCCTACCTCAAGCCAAACTATCAAAGTACTCGTGATAACTTAAAGTACTCAACCTCACTCTGATATCACCCAACCACCCACCAAGCCTACCACACTCATCGCAAGTGCTCTCCATCCTTAGTCCACTTGCAAGCCCACCATGGCCTCCATATCACTTGGGTGGATTTCAATCCAACCCATATCTTTCGATACCATTGACTCATCCACACTGGTCAACTCGATTGTACCTCCTCATCCACCACCCATCTCCTAGTGTAGGGTTACTCCCTACCCAAGCCTGCTACTGGTAAGCCCTTTGATCGAGCAACACTAAAGTACTCCCATACCCAACACTGTAGTAGCAAGTTGCACCCTAATTCTTTCCTCCTCCACCTATTCACCTCGTAAAGCTCCCATTATACCTACATAAACAATGTAGAAGCTCATGCATACTCTTGTCACCTAGTAAGCATATTGTTCCCTACTCCTATTAGGTTCCAAGGGAACCTGCACCTAGTGTTGTTTGGGACCACAATATTGGCCAACACGAACATCACCAAGGCATGGAGGGCATTTAACTCCTTGTCCACGTACATGGACGAGTAAGGTATACCTCCACTCTCTACCCTCACACCCTACTATCCATTGCCAAACATCTTCATCATCTCCATCTTTCGCCCATGCCCAACCTCAACTCATATCCCCTCCATTGACACCTTGAGGATGCAATATACATCCTCCAAGGTCACGGTCACCTCCCCTATGGGGAGTTGAAAATTCCCCCTATCTGCATCCCACCTCTTTGCCAAGGTAGAGAGGTATGCCTCACTAGCCCTAACCACATCAACCCAGGCTACCTTCGCTAGCCCCACATCCTCCAATAGCTCCCAATCCTCATATGATATCACCTTTCTCATTCCCATAATGAGAGGTGAGAATCGATACCGAGCCTCCAAAATCCTAAGCTATAGCACAGCACAAAAAAACTTGTCATTTTTTTTACTTTAAAAAATCACAAAAGCACAAATTTTTTGCATAATACATAAAATAGGAAATTACCTCAGTAGCCCATCCTCCAGCATTAGTCCTAGCCTTCGCACCCACTCCCTCCACCACCATAGCTTCTGCGCTAAAATCACTTCACTCAACTCTCCCATATGTAGCTTCACAAACTCTCAAACACACAAATGAGTTTGGTTTCTCATCCTTGCAGCCTTTTATAGTTGCTTCAGGCACCTTGAGATGCCTATGGGTGTTTCTTGGTGTACTAAAGTGCCCATGGGTTTTTACATAATGCTCAAATACCGGTGGGCATTTCTGTAGGCCAAAAGCATCAATGGACGTTTAGCGTCAAATTCAACAAAAGACCAAATTCTTACAAAATAGTGGCTTATCCCCACCAAATCACTCCATATTGCATCCAATAATCTAATCCATCATATTAATAGGTTTTGTGAAGATTCCAACTGATTTGGATGCATAATTTTCATTTGCAACCACAAATTGCAAATTCGCCTAACAAATTACAAAAGCAATTCAAAATGGTCCAATTCTTCACAAAACAACCATAATCATCATTTTCATCACCAATACATCAATTCCACATCATCAGTATCATTCCATATCATCATTTGCATATTTTCCAAGTTCAAACAACATTAAAGTGAACCTTGTATCTAGTGGGTTATTCTATACACTTGGCAATTGCAATTATTTGCATCCATGCAATTCGGTAATATGAAACGCCTACCATAAGGAAACTTGGTCATTTTCATCATTTCATATCTCGTTGTTCAAAATCATAATCATATTGGGTACTTCATATTTTGAGTGAAACCTTGTCAAGAATAATTTGCACAAAAGTTATCATTGATGGCCTAGTTTGCGGGGCTTAAAACATGGACAAAATCAAACTTCATCATTACACATTTCCTTGAAAATCATCATGGTGACTGGCTCTAGCTAGGATGATTGGTTTTGATCATAGGAATTATCTGATAGTCACCATTTGACCCTCTGAAGTGTTAGTATATCGTAGTACCACTTAAGGGGGGGTGTTAAAATAATAAATTATATCCCAAGTTGTTACTAGGATAATCTGTGTGGCTAAGATTAGCTCAGTTAGTTATGATCCAATGGATCATATTGTATGCCTTTGCTATTTAAGCAAGGCTCCTTTCAATGAATAATATCAAGTATTTTATTATTCCAACATGGTATCAAAGCAGGCTTTCCTTGCCCTGTGAGCTTGAGGAGCTTTTCCTCATGGGGGGATTTCCCTCATGGAAATCCCCCTCTCTTTTTCTTTTCGTTTCGCCATTTTTTTTTAAATAACCGAGGGAGTATGCTCTCCATACTTTTGATGGATCAGAAACTAGATGTTTGATGGAAAAATCCATGGCTAAATTTTTTTTAGTTTCTATTCTTATGTAGGTTTACGACGTTGGGAGATGACGAGTGAAAGATTATTTTTCCCTGCGTAGCTTGAATCTACATTTTTTTTTTTTTTGTCTCATTAAGATTTCCCGTTTGGTTTTTTATTTTTAAAGGTCGAGTTTCCAATAGTTTGTGTAGGTGTTGTATGGAGTCCATTCCACCATGGATTCTATTTTTCATCCGACGGAGCACCAATGGTTGTGTTTTTTTTTACTGGAGTGGGAGATAACTTCTTACGACTCATGAAGTCATTGACATATTGGATTTGATAGATTGTATCTATGGTGGTAGAGTGACGATCTATTTTTTCACATGAAAACTAAAAAATGATGCTCTCATGGCATCGGTGCAAACAGTCAGTTCAATCCTGAGAATCCCGAAGAACAGTGCGATAGTTCAATGACCTAGATGCAGATCACGATGCGATAAAGCACAAAATGGGGCCTAAGATTTGTTATCACTCTATGATACCAGCATGCTTCAGTTTTTTATTTGTAGTTTTTTGGTAGAAGATTGATCTATGGAGAAGGAGAGACTGTCATTGACGAAATAAAATGCTCATAAGTTTTCTTTGACGGTGATCATGGCCTCTAACTTTTAGCTGGAGATCATATTTGTAGTCGTTGTGTGTTTGGCATGCAAGGAAAGCATCGAAGACTCCCTCTCCCGATGATATATCATACCCATTATATGAAGTGGTATATGGTGGCTACCTACTATAATTTTGGCAGAGGAAGACACACGAAACCTTCAACTCTAATGATCTACAAACCTGCATTGGAGGAAATGGAGCTGAGACGTTTAGCATCGTGAAGTAATTTTTTGTTATATGAGGTGTTTTATTCCATTGTAGTCATTTAAGAGAGCCAGAAGATCATGATATCCACCATTGTTGTTGCACTATAAATTTTTAGTCGTTGCGTATTGATTACCACTATGTAAAATTAATGTTGAAACCTTTGTATTCGGGTTTAACAATACTTTTTGAAATCCATTGCCTGGGTTACCTGTGGAGGAAAAGACATTAATGCATATGTGGTGTTGTAACATGTGTCTAATGGGGCACTTGCTAGGAGCATTGATGAGGCAGAACATTGCCTCATACAAAGACTGCTTTTGATAACTTTTTAAACTATTTGGAACCACTTATGATATGATTTTGTACTAATTTTAGTGATACTATGCATTATATGATGATGTTTGCATATTGGAATGATAAAGTGCATATGACCTATTTTGACTGTTTATCTATGTTTTATAATCTGTTTCAGTTGTATTATTTAGTATATTTTGCATTAAGTTAATGTTGTAATATTAAGGTGCTGCTATCTATTTGGTTTTGTGCTTCTTTCATAAGCTTTCCCCACCGTTTAACCATTTTAAATAACCAAAAGGTGCCAAAACTTTGTCAACAGTTTGACTGTGCAGAAAACAGGAACTTTTCCATACAAATTCCAGCCAGTTGTACATATACAACATGGCTTGGAATTTGTCCACTCCAGCTCATGCAAAAGATGGAATCAGTCTTCTGGGCACTTATGGAGACTATTTCCATCGTCACAACTGTTCTCATGCGCTTCTGGAGCATGAATTAATATAAACTCTGTTCTGTTGCCTGATATTTCGGAGCAGCTCCGAAATAAGCGCAGAAGACATAAATTTGGTCAAATGCGTCTTTAATTGCAGTAAAAGGGAGGTAAACGATGGTTGCAACTATTCTAGGGACCTCCCTATCCTTTCCAACACTTGTCCCTCACCAGATAAAGCCAACAGCTAGAATGGATAAGGTTTAATGGATCAGATCCCTGCATTTTTGGGAAACACAGTCCTGCAACAGTTGTAACAGTCCTGTATTGAAGCACCAAACCTTATCACTGTTGTACCTTGCTTGTATAAATAAAATGCTCCCATTTGGTTGAGCATATAGGATAAGAGGATATAGGTGCTAGGAGATAGAGCAGTCCAAGTGTTGTAATTGTGTACTACAGTAGATCAGTAGTCTGCAGAACTTCCCCTGCACTGTTGATATGTTGATAATGAAATAAAGGTGCAATATTTGTCATTCATGTTTGCTTCTGAGTTCAGTGTGAGGATTTGATAGTGTAGAGCAAGTACTCTTCCCCTCTTTTGGTTCAGGAAGCAAGGGCCACTTCTAGGCCCAGAAGAGGGATTATTCCTGCCAGAGTTCTGCTAATTTCTTGTTGCAGTAGGTCAGCAGGAATCTGACAGCTTTTTGCATAGTTAATATTGAATTAAACTTCATCTAGCATGTGGCACATGAATGCATTATAGTTAAGTCATCTAGAATAGATTTTATAGCATAACATTTTCTATTTCTACTTCAATTTTCAGTTTGTATTTCCAAGTTTGCATCATAGAATTTCTTGTTAATTTAGTTTGCTACAAATTTGCAATATTTGCTTACCAACCTTTGAATTTCATCATTGTCTTAGGTTTCATTTTCTATAGGTGTGAAGTTTCAATTCTAAAAATTTTCATTGTTGTTATAGTTAATTCTATGATTTCAATTTTGTTATTTTAAATTCTGTCAATTAAATTCTATCATTTTCAATTTTGCAATAGTTCATATTTGCTTTTCCTACAACTGTGTGAATTTCAATTATGCAAGGATAAGTAGGCACTCAGTTTTAGTTTCTAGGAGATTAAAAGGGACACCTGACACCCCCAAAACACTAACTATTCCATGAATAAGGCCATGATCTAGATGAACTAAAAATCAGTCTATTAACCCCTGCTTTCGTATATAGCCTTGGACACCACCCTAGATTGACACATAATGATTAAATGATGAAGATTTGATGACACTCATCATTTTTGGTACCATTGTTGGGGACACTTAGGTGTTGTTAGGAGAGGTCTAGCAGTCCAAAAACTATCCTATTTCAGGAAACAATTTTTGGAAACCTGAGGTTTAGTTTATTTAGTAAATAGGCATGAATGCATAGGCCAAGAGATGAAAGAGGAAGGTTTATCAGAACTGGCTCTTTTCCACCAAGGCGTTCTTCACGATCAGGTGAAGATCTGCCTGTGTATGAACTTCCTGAAAGACTTAAAAGAGAATCATCTTCTTCATCAACTAAAATTGTAGGATCTTTGCAAGAAGAGCTCTTAGAGGCACTTGCTTCTAGACATACCCATAGGGCTGATCCATCTGAACCAGTTGAACAAATTAAAGCTGAGGAAGCACCTATGGCAGAACAAGGAGAACATGATAGGGATATTGTTGGTCATGATGCTGACAATCCTCCTATTAGAACTTTTGAATACCCTATTCATCTGAATCCTACTCAGAATGCTCCTATGAAAACAATTTCACCCTCAGTATTACCAATATTTAGGGGAGTTGTTTCTGAAGATCTTGATCAATTTTTGTTTGAATTCAAGGTCCTGTGTCAGACTTATGACTATGTCAATGATAACCAGAAACTGAAGTTATTTCCCTCTACACTCAAAGATGCAGCCTTACGATGGTTTATGAGCCTTGAACCAGATTCAATCCGCACTTGGGATCAAATGGAAACTGCATTTTTGGATAAGTATCAGGAGTATTGTAGAGTGAGAAATAGGAAGGATGAGTTATTTCGGATAAGACAAGAAGAGGATGAAAACTTAGAGGATTATCTTGATAGATTTACCTTTATCCAAAAGAGATGTGGTTCTGTGGAAACTGACTTATTAAAAACTATATTTCTGAGAGGTTTGCAGGATGATTCTAGAGAAGTATTAGACTTAATGGGAAAAGGAGATATAAACCAACTTGATATTAATGATATTGTAGAGTTGTGCAGAAATTATTCCCGCACTAGGCAAAGAAGAAGGAAAAGGAATCCTGGTAATACTGATATAAAATATTTGATGGAGGAAATGGCTAATATGAAAACTGATATACTTGTTCAACTAAACACTGCTTTAGGAGAAAGGAATACAAGAGCCAATTCTTCACCACCCCTGTCTATCTATTGTCCTAGGTGCAGAAATAAGCATGCTCTGCAAGATTATCCTTTGGACAAGACTTCAATTTCAGCAATTTGTGGCATTTTCTCAAAGGAGCATAAAACTGATAAATGTCACCTTTTGCCCCATCTTCGGAGTGTTTTAGAAACCCAAGTTGAAGAACTTCATGCTATTGGGCAAAGGCCAGGAGGCAACTTCATACAAAACCAAAATACCCCTCGCTTTTCTTCAAATTGGGGACAAAATCCTTGGAATATGCCATGGGCGTATACCGAACCTCCTCCCCAAACTTGGAATCAATCTTGGGCAGCCCCTCAAGATTGGTCACATTCTGGTTGGAATCAGCCATGGCATTCAGTTAATCCATCTTGGGTACCAAATCAGTCAGGGCAAATATGGGGGCCACAATACCCATCCTATCAAGGGCAACAGAGGTATCAATCACCAAATCAACACTTGTTGCCAGCCCCTAATCAAAATTTTTAGGGAAGAGTTCAACCACAACAAACACAGCCAGTTAAGCAACCTCCACTTCCAGCTCAACCTATGGCTAACCCCAATAACAATAGACAAGCAACCCCTATTTATGGAGTTGAGTCTGAAGAGACTATTGCAGTCCATGTCCTTGATTGTAGTAACATCCAGTTACATTCAGGGAAGGTTTTACCTGACCCTGCACCACCCACTATTGAAGAAATTGATGGAAAGCAAGAATTTTCAAGTCCAAAAAAACCACAAACAGAGCAAAAAGAAGAAAAAATAGAAAGTTTACAAGGAAAAATTGAACCTGCCTCGGTAGACCTACCGTATCCTGAAAGGTTTGACCACACTATCACTGCTCCTGAATCAGAATTAATCATAGAATTGAGGAAAATGTCTATCTCACTCCCTTTGTTGTAGGCAATAAAGGATGTACCTCTGATTAGGAAAACCATTCAGGAGCTGTGTATTAGGAAACCTGGCAGGAAGAAGAAAGCCTTTCCTAAGACTGTACAAGTAGAAGGTAAGTTGGTTGACCTACTTTCTGGAAAACTAGTACCCCCTAAATATGGTGATCCAGGGAGTCCAGTAGTTACAATTACTATTGGGTTAGTTCAAATTCCAAATGTACTTATCGATTTAGGAGCTGCAATCAACGTGATGACTAAGGAAACCATGCAAAAATTGTAGCTCAATAACCTTAGTCCTACTACCACAGTTTTGGAAATGGCAGATAGGTCAGTGGCTAAACCGGAAGGAATTCTAGAGGATGTTGCCATTGAAGTGTCTTCTTGGGAATACCCTATAGATTTCTTAGTGTTGCAGCCTAGAAACTCAGCTAATGGCTATCCTATTATTCTAGGATGACCTTGGCTTGCCACTACAGCTGCATTTATAGACTGCAGGTCAGGTGAGATGACCATTTCAAATGGTGTAGACCTGAAAAATATTTCCTTGTATCCACCAGCCCAACCTTCAGCCAAATTTTTTGGACAGATATGGTATCCTGAGTCTGATGAAGAACAGGAAACTATTGTCACCTTGGCCACCATTGTAGTAAAAGAACATATTGAAGAACTTAATTCACCAGAAAGAGAAATCTTTGAACATGAAACAATTTTGGTGAAAACATTGCAAGAAGAAGGCCTTAGGGATGATCAAATTCTTGTCCATCATTTGTTATGGAAATATGAAGAACAAACTGCTGAACATCTGTCATCTATTCCACTACAAGAAAGCTCCTTCACATTGCCACATGGATGGCATCATCATCTTCTGACTTCTTTCACCTGTCCTATGCAAATGATCCCATCAGGTATCACATTTACACCAGAATCAAGAGTATTTCATACTCTGCAGCCACATCATTGTCCCTTAAATGCTTTAATCAGTAAATATGAGGTTGTCAACTCTGTTTATCCAGGGATTAAGCAGATTGAGATACAACCAAGAAAATTTTTGAACATTAATAGTTGGTTGACTAATGAGCAAGAAGCCAAATTATTTGTTGTTTTACAGAGACATGTTCAAGATTTTGCTTGGAGTTATAAGGACATGACTGGCATTCACCCTGATGTGTGTACACATAGGATATACACTGAAGATGTCAAACCAGTAAGACAACCACAAAGGCGTTTGAATCCCGCTCTGAAGGATATTGTTAAGGAAGAAATCGAAAAACTATTGGATGTAGGATTCATTTATCCAATTTTAGACAGTAGGTGGGTTTCACCATTGGTCATTGTTCCAAAGAAAAATGGGAAGATGAGAGTATGTGTGGACTACAGGGAATTGAATAAGGTCACACATAAAGATCACTTTCCATTACCATTTATAGACCAAGTGTTGGACACCCTTGCTGGTAAGAAATTTTTCTGTTTCCTTGATGGTTTTAGTGGTTATAATCAGATCCAAGTTGCACTAGAAGACCAGGAAAAGACAACTTTCACATGTCCTTGGGGAACATTTGCTTACAGAGTGTTACCCTTCGGTTTGTGCAATGCACCAACAACATTTCAGAGAGCTATTTTGGCTATCTTTTCTGATCTAACAAATGAAAGTGTAGAGATTTATATGGATGACTTCACAGTGTTTGGAGATACATTTGAATATACTTTAGAACAACTTGAAAAAGTTTTAATACGTTGTGAAACATATCATTTGTCTCTGAATCCTGATAAATGTTTCTTGATGATGGAAGAAGGAATTGTTCTTGGACATCATATTTCTGCTTATGGAATTAAAGTTGATCCTAAAAAGGTAGAGGTCATCAAGAACCTTCCTCCTCCAAAAACTCAAACTAATGTTCGTAGTTTCTTAGGACATATTGTCTTTTATCATAGATTTATTGCTAATTTTAGTACCATTGCTAATCCAATGTTCGCATTATTAACAAAGGATTCTGAATTTGTTTGGTCTACTGGGTGTCAACAGTCCTTTGAAGTTTTAAAAGAAAAGTTAACAACTCCGCATGTATTGAGAGGTCCTAATTGGGAGTTACCCTTCCATATTCAAACTGATGCTTCCAATACTCGCTATTGGAGCTGCATTAGGGCAGATTGAAGATGGACAACATTATGCCATATACTACATTAGTAAAAATTTGACTAGAGCTGAAAAGAATTATACCACAACCGAGAAGGAATTTTTAGTTGTGGTGTATGCTATTAATAAATTTTGACACTATATCACAGGATATCACGTATTCATCCACACAGACCATGTTGCTATAAAGTATTTGATGAATAAACCCTTGGTTAGTGCAAGAATTATTCGTTGGTTAATACTATTGCAAGAATTTGATATTACTATAGTCAATAAACCAGGGAAGTCTAATGTAGTGGCAGATTTCTTGTCAAGATTGTCAAATGAAGATACGGAGGAATTGGTTGAGGATGCATTTCCTGATGAGAAATTGTTTGTTATTTCTGTACAATCTCCATGGTTTGCAGATATAGCTAATTATTTAGCTACAAGGAAGATTCCTCTTCACTTTACTCCTAAACAAAAGAAATAGTTGATCAAGCAAAGTTCTTCTTTTGAATGGATAGGAGGTTTATTGTTTAAATGCAGTCCTGACCATGTTTTGCGTAGGTGTGTTCGCAAGGATGAGGTATATGACATCCTACGAGCATGTCATGATGAACCTTCAGGAGGACACTATTCAATCAAGAGTACAATTCGAAAGATCTTGGGTACTAGTTATTACTGGCCATCTTTGCATAAAGATGTGAAAAATTATGTTAGACATTGTGATGCATGCCAAAGGATGGGAAAACCTACCTTCACTAGTGAAATGCCATTACAACCTCAATTAGGTACAGAACCATTTGAAAGGTGGGGGCTAGATTTTGTAGGACCCATTGATCCACCTTCCCAAGGGAAAGTGCATATCTTGGTATGTACTGATTATGTAACCAAGTGGGTAGAAGCCCATGCTTTTAAGCATGCCCGAGAAGAGAAAGTTGTTGATTTCCTATATTCACAAATATTTCTATGATTTGGAGCCCCACATTCTATCACCACTGATCAGGGACCTCAGTTTACCTCAAAATTTGTTGAAGCCTTTACAAAGTTGTATGAAATCAAACACCAAAAATCCTCACCTTACCATCCGCAAGCCAATGGCCAAGTTGAAGTGACAAATAGGGAATTAGAGAGGATCTTAACCAAAACTGTAGCAGCCCATAGGAGGAATTGGGTGGAGAAGTTACCTGAAGCAATTTGGGCTTACAACACTACTTGGAAATCCACTACTGGATTCACACCATATGAATTGGTTTATGGTAAAAAGCCTCTTTTGCCTATTGAATTTGAGTTATTGACTCTTCGAACTGCTTTGGATGTAGGTATTGATTTGTCACAGGCACAAACGGACCGAATTATGTAGCTCAATGCATTGGATGAGCTACGGAGGGATGCATTGCACCAGACTGAGATGATCCAGTCACAACGCAAGTTGTGGCATGATAGTCATATCCAACAATGAAAATTTCAACAAGGCGATTGGGCTTTGTTGTTTGACTCATGATATGAAGACTATCCTAGCAAGTTGTAGACTCGATGGCTCGGACCTTATCAAATTGAGGAGGTATTTGCAAATGGAGTTGTACGTCTTTCACCAATAGATGATTCAAGAAGGAAAATGGTGGTTAACGGTCATCGTCTTCGGATATATCACAAACCGTTAACCAAGGAGGAGTTTCTCAAGCAAGTAGGAAACTTGGATGTATCAGTATTGGAAGAAACCACTTCTTCCAAGATGGACTCAATCAAGTGACATGAACCAAAATATATAAAAAAAAAATAAAAAAATATATATAAAAAAATAATAATAATTCAGAATGTGAAAACCTCTTTGAGGCGCATCTGAATTGGGCTTACATGAAAACCGATTTTTTCGGCATGTTTGCCTCACGGACCCGCCACCATTCCATTCATTCTCACCATTGTTTCACTATTTACCATTCCATTCATTTTCACCATTGTTTCACTATTTACCATTCCACTCATTCTCACCTCTGTTTCACTATTTTCTAGATTGCACCTGTTACACTCTATGAGGAGTCAACTTAAAATCAGCAGAAAACAACATTTGTACAAAATGTAGATAGAATGGTTTCTTCAGGTATGTGCCTTTTTCTATTTTAATATTGTAAATATTTATTATGTAGTGTATGATATCCCTAGTTAGTATAAAGCATACATAAGGTCTGGTTCCAGAAAGTTATCAAGGTAGTCTAAGGCAGAAAAGGCTCTTCAAATGCTCTTGAAAGGTACTGCTCTAGAATGAACCTGCTGCACATAACAAGTTTTCGAATGAAGAAGCTTTAGAATTAGTTTCAGAATGAAAAGGGTATATGCTCTGGAATGGACTATGCAATAAAACCGATTGGAATGAATTAAAAAAAAGGTTAATTCATTAATCTCCGGAATCACGTGGCTAAAAAGTCAAATAAATTAAAATTTTTGAAGGTTTTGCGCCAATTGGGTTGGAAATAGTATTTGGAACGCAGGTTTCAAATTCGAGTTCCAAAGCAAATATTTGAGGGGGCATGGAGTTTCAAAAATTATCGCATGTGACCAGTATGGCACACAACTCAAAGCCTATTGAAAAGGAGGACTCTCGTAAAAATTTAATTATCCCATATCACTCTCGATAGCTACAATTATACGATGACACGCAGTAACATCCCGGTTGATGGTAACTTTTGCATGCAATGAATTGCCACCACATGCCAAGTTCACGTTACCTAGCATGTTTGGAAGTTATTCTGGCATTGCACTCATTTACTCTTCACCCTCGAGCATTACTCTTTACAGACTCAAGTATTCCAAAGCTGAGAAACACCTGTAGTAAAATTTTTAGACCTAAGATACGCAGAACCCCAATCATTGATAATGGGAGGACAGAAGAATAAAATTGAGCCAGATAACATAGAATATTTGTAGAAATATGGGGAATGCATGCAAATTTTTATTGAAGGGGGATTTATGCCCTTCTTGCGCAAGTTCGATGGGTATTCAGAAGGGTTGGCTGTTGAGTTCGCATGTACCTTCCGCAACAACCAAATTCATATCAGTGGCATGACCATCCAGGTAAGCCCTAAAATTCTCAGCCAGGTTATTGAATTACCATTGCATGGGGTTCAAATTGGAAAATCAAGGAAAAATACTTTAGTTGAACTTGTAAATCAATTCAGGGGAAATGAGGATAGGCCCACTGAGTTTGTATTAAGTAATAATATCTGCAAGGGGGTCAAAAGAACAAGTTTACAACCTCCTTGGGATGAAGTTGCAGTATGGGTCATTAGGTTTTTGACCTGCGATGGGCAATTCCCTATCCTCTCAGGACATCATATGCGAATTTTAACCCATCTTCGTCATGGCCGCTCAAACCCTGAACTGAAGGTAAATCTGCCTCTGTACCTATACCAGGAGTTGGTAAATATGGCCAAAAAGTACCAAGCAGGAAAAGGGTCTCCCAAACACCATGGCCTAATCAAGATGATATGCAGACATCACTTCAGGGGAAACCCTAGAAGCTTTGATAGGTTTTTTCATGCATGGAATGAGTTGATTGAGGAAGAGGCAGTTGAAAGCCCTGGATCTGAAGAAGAGGTAGAGGTTGAAGGACCTGAATCTAAAGAAGAAATAGAAATTGAAAGTTTTGAACATGAAATTGAAACTGAATCCTCTAAAAAAGAAATTCCCTCCTCACCACAGGGACCTCCATCCTCCAGGACAAGGAAGCAAAGAGAGAAACAGTCTAAGATTGATCCTGTAGGTAAGAGGAGGAAGGTTACATTTTCTGAAAATGTAACTATTTTTCCCACTCAGTCCACTGAGCAATTTGGAAGTTCAAGTAGGGAAGGGCAGATGGAGAAGGGAACACCTGAAGTAGACCCTACCCTAGGATTGACAAGCCCTATTTCACAATCTAAAAAGAAACAAAAGCAATCAGCTTTGGGATTGAGAAGGTCTTCAAGACTTCAGAAATCCACCAACATAGGTGATGTGGAAAAGGAAGAAGGAACTGCACATGTTGATACCCTGCAGGTGGAAGAAACTATGGAGAAAGTTGAAGATATAAGTACCAAGGGCATGGATAGTGCAACAGATATGGCTATGCCTACAATGTCCCTCAATTACCCACCAGATTTAGAAGATAGAACCATAACAGAGGAAGAGAGGGACACACCACTATTGCAGAAATGTCTGCACCACTTGTAGATTATCCTGATTCTGAGGAAGAGTCTGAGGCAGCTGAAGAAGGAAAGAATGATTTGAGCACTGAAGAAGAAGAGGAAATGGACATCAAGACTCAGTTGCATGCAGCCAGGAGTGTAATTAAAACACAGACAAGATGGATTGAACAAAGTGAAGCTTCTTTGAAGGAAAAATATGATATTATTGCTAAGTTATGGCAAGAGATAGAGGTTGTAAAGGCTAGACTCACACTTCTGGAGCAGCATCCTCCTTAGTCTGACTCTGGAGATGAATTAGCCAATATTCTATTGAACTTGGTTGGTGATGCAGCCTTATCTAAGAGGAACTCACCAATTAGGGCAGCAATTGAAGAGGAAGAAGTTGCACAAGCACCACAACAAGTTGAAGACAGAACAAAGGATGAGCATCCAGGGACACAACAAATAACCGAATCAATAACACCTACAGAGGGAGAAATAACAGTACAAGAAGAGGTAATTCCATAGTCTCCTCAAAATCTTGTTAATTTGAATGCACCTAAGATTGAACTAGTAGAAATTGAAACACAGACAGAGCCCCCTATAATTGAAAAGGTGGATGTAGGCATCCAAGTTAATGTCATTCCACAAATGCAACCAATAGTTAGGTCACCAGAAATAGTTACATTAGAAAAATATAATGAAGATGTGGCATATTGGATGGCAAGATGTCATCAATTAGAAGGAAAGGTCTCATCATTACAGACCTTAACAAAAGAGCTAGAACAAAAAAATTAGAAATTGAAAAATTGAAGGAACAAGTGCAGGATGTATGCCAGATTGCAGAGTGTATGGTTCAGTGTCGGAGGCCAGCCAGATTCTACAGCTTAATGTTGAAAGAAAAATACCTCCATTGGCAAACGATGAGGATCACCTCTAGCCTCTCTCACAAATTGGAAACACCTAGTGAGTTTCTAGAAGCTTTTTGGCAAAGTTCTGTAGAACACCAAAATTTGCTATGTGAATTGTTCCTACATAATTTCTTTTTGCCAACCGAAGTTATCTTCCTTCCCCATATCTTCACTGGTGATCTTCAACTTAGGGCTTTTTAGTCTACACTCCAGAATCAAATATATTGGGAGCAGGAAAAGAAAACCAACAAGGCCATGGAATTACAGGCAGTTTTGCTCATTAGGCCTATTCACCTAAACCATAGGACCTCCACCAGTGAGCACTATACTCTAATGAGGGATGACAGAGTAAGAAAAATGTATCTAGGGAACTTGCAAAAATGCATAGATGGTTTTCAAACCTTCTGTGCAACATCTTTTGTTGATGCTTTATCAACTTGCAAAAATAGGTGGGGAGAGTTACCTATATCATTGCAGAAGAGAGAACCCATCTCACCAAATAACCTGATGTGGTCTAGAAGAAGGGCAGAATGTATAATCCAGACCATATTTGAGGTAAAGGAGCAGTGGATAGGTCTCAGGTATAGGAATCCAACAATTATCATCCATGTTCCATATTTCTTTGATAATGACCCTCAATCAGACGATCAATTCCAGGAGTGGCTCAGGGAAATCAAAGAGCACAAAGGATATTACAAAGTTGGAAGTAGACTATGGAAATATGTTGAACGCTATCTTGACATAGATCTTTGTGCTATTGTAGCAGAACAGAATGCATGAGGACATGCATTACAATAGGTTGGGGGGAAATGATGAGGCAGAACATTGCCTCATACAAAGACTACTTTTGATAACTTTTTAAACTATTTGGAACCACTTATGATATGATTTTGTACTAATTTTAGTGATACTATGCATTATATGATGATGTTTGCATATTGGAATGATAAAGTGCATATGACCTATTTTGACTGTTTATCTATGTTTTATAATCTGTTTTAGTTGTATTATTTAGTATATTTTGCATTAAGTTAATGTTGTAATATTAAGGTGCTGCTATCTATTTGGTTTTGTGCTTCTTTCATAAGCTTTCCCCATCGTTTAACCATTTTAAATAACCAAAAGGTGCCAAAACTTTGTCAACAGTTTGACTGTGCAAAAAATAGGAACTTTTCCATACAAATTCCAGCCAGTTGTACATATACAACATGGCTTGGAATTTGTCCACTCCAGCTCATGCAAAAGATGGAATCAGTCTTCTGGGCACTTATGGAGACTATTTATACCATCACAACTATTCTCATGCGCTTCTGGAGCATGAATTAATATAAACTCTATTCTACTGCCTGATATTTTAGAGCAGCTCTGGAATAAGCGTAGAAGACATAAATTTGGTCAAATGCATCTTTAATTGCAGTAAAAGGGAGGTAAACGGTGGTTGCAACTATTCTAGGGACATCCCTATCCTTTCCAACACTTGTCCCTCACCAGATAAAGCCAACAGCTAGAATGGATAAGGTTTAATGGATCAGATCCCTGCATTTTTGGGAAACACAGTCCTGCAATAGTTGTAACAGTCCTGTATTGAAGCACCAAACCTTATCATTGTTGTACCTTGCTTGTATAAATAAAATGCTCCCATTTGGTTGAGCATATAGGATAAGAGGATATAGGTGCTAGGAGATAGAGCAGTCCAAGTGTTGTAATTATGTACTACAGTAGATCAGTAGTCTACAGAACTTCCCCTGCACTATTGATATGTTGATAATGAAATAAAGGTGCAATATTTGTCATTCATGTTTGCTTCTGAGTTTAGTGTGAGGATTTAATAGTGTAGAGCAAGTAATTTCCCCTCTTTTGGTTCAGGAAGCAAGGGCCACTTCCAGGCCCAGAAGAGGGATTATTCCTGATAGAGTTCTGCTAATTTCTTGTTGCAGTAGGTCAGCAAGAATCTGACAGCTTTTTGCATGGTTAATATTGAATTAAACTTCATCTAGCATGTGGCACATGAATGCATTATAGTTAAGTCATCTAGAATAGATTTTATAGCATAACATTTTTTGTTTCAGCTTCAACATTTCTAGTCTGTATTTCTAGTTTGCATCAAAGAATTTCTTGTTAATTCAGTTTGCTACAGATTTGCAATATTTGCTTACCAACCTTTGAATTTCATCATTGTCTTAGGTTTCATTTTTTGCAGGTGTGAAGTTTCAATTCTGAAAAGTTTCATTGTTGTTATAGTTAATTCTGTGATTTCAATTTTGTTATTTTAAATTTTGTCAATTAAATTCTGTCATTTTCAATTCTGCAATAGTTCAGATTTGTTTTTCCTGCAACTGTGTGAATTTCAATTATGCAAGGATAAGTAGGCACTCAGTTTTAGTTTCTAGGAGATTAAAAGGGACACCTGACACCCCCAAAACACTAATTGTTCCATGAATAAGGCCATGATCTAGATGAACTAAAAATTAGTCTGTTAACCCCTGCTTTCGTATATAGCCTTGGACACCGCCCTGGATTGACACATAATGATTAAATGATGAAGATTTGATGACACTCATCAAGCATTGTACCTAATTTTGTGGAGCACACGAGATCCAACATAACTGAAGGAGAACTAAAGCATGGCTGACCGATTTTCTATGCTATTTGCGGTAAATCAGTTTTCTCATTGGTAAATGGGAAGCATGGTCGATTTTTTGCACTATTTGCGACGAAAAAAAAATTTTGATAGCACATCAGATCATGAGCTTGTTGGAGTCTTTCTTGTAGTGCGCCCATAATTTCATGATAAATTTATTTTTTATGCTAATTTGAAGGATTTTAATGCATGGTGTACGTTGTCTAGCACATGAGTTTCTTTATGTTGCAATGAGTTGACGTCGTGTCTACCTTTTCCTGGAGTTGCTGGCATAATAGTATTGCACTGCGTGGAGCTTGATAATGTGGAGCCTGATTTGACCGATGTAGAATGCATTGAAGAAATTTTTTTGTGGCTTTCATTATTTTTTCGAGAAGGAGCATAGTGTCCAGTGATAATGATGGTGAAACAGCATCGCAGATTCAGCAAGTGAGATAAGGGACTGTTGAAAAGTTGTAATTCCTGATAGTGCCTGATGTGAAGCAATTACTTCTAATGACAATGACAAAATGTAGCTAAGAGGATATTATTAGCATCACCCAACAAATCTGGCTACCTATGTAGAAGTGATCTGCTGGCCCATATTGATTCCATGCCCACTGCAAATTTATGTCGTTGGATGGAAGGCACGCTTATGGAGGTCATAATTGTTTTCATACAAGGTTACAAGATGGTTTAGCCGAATGCAAGATCAACATGGAGCCCTCTATTGAAGAGTAAGTGGCATAGAACTTTTTTTTCTCATCTTTGTTTAGATTGGATGATTTAAGACCAGCATGTGCAAGAAGTTGCACGAATCGTGCCTAGATGGAGGAGATCCAGCACCATATTTTTTTCAAGAGGAGCTAATGAAGACGTAGTGGAAAAATGTTCTATGCAGCACCAGTTTATTGGTGATCGATCAATAATTGAATGGTCGAGCATGGGTGGAGGATGGTCGAGTGTGAGGCTATCTGTAGTTTTCTTGAGCATGTTGTTGTACATTTTTCAAGAACTCAACTCACTGTGATGCAGATTTTTTGTGATATGGAGGCCGTGGACGAGGTCTGGTGCGGGGTGTGGAGTCTACGCAAATGGCCATTTTGGCCTTCATGAATATTTTTTTAGATTTTTTTTATTTCCACATGCACAATAGGTGAAACCCATAAGATTCTCCTTGATGTTAGAAAATCACATGGCAAACCTCCCTTTAAAGCATTTCATAATGTGTTTTTTCCCATTTGTTTTAATGGGTACACATTAGTTTCAAAGCAAGTGGTACTCATGTTTTTTAACTTTTTTTGAAAAGTAATATGCCCCTGTAATTTCTCCTACGAGAGACATTTTTATACCATGCCTTCATTTTTTGTTCCAGTTTTTGAAAAATTCCTTAGTAAGAAAAAGAGAAAGAAGAAGACTATTGTTTTTCCTGCAAATGAAGGTTTCATTGACACCCGATCATAGGGGTATTTATAGTCGTCATAAAGGTTTTTTCGAGATGGACACAATGGTGGTGTTCATTTTTAGTTTTGAAACTATTTTTACACACTTTTTGTGGCTCAAAATATTGTATCATGGAGTGCATTCTCGGTTGAACCCGACACTCCCAAGATTTGTAAGTGATCCTAGTATCTAGTCATCTCCTCTATATCACCTAGCGGTTGCAACGATTGGTTACCCATGCATTCTGGTAGGATGAGGAGGTCACCATAAGGACACGTTCGAGAGCTACATTGGTGCCCTTTCTTTTTTAGATTCCCTTGAAGTAAGTTGTTTGTCCACTCTTTTTGGACCTTGTTATTAGCCCATTATGTTCATATAGGTGGAAACCACTACTTATGCTTGTGGAGTCGATTTGGACATCCCTTGTGATTCTTGTGGTTCTTTCCACACTATCTTCACAATCTTCTTTTTGTGAGACACTTTGGTTTCAAGGGGTTTTTTCTTTAGTGACCTTTTTTCATGGCTCACAACCTTGATCTATGTCACAAGCATGAAGAGGACATCTTCCTTCCTCTCCATTATCCATGCACATCTTTCTTCTTCTTCTTCTTCTTCTTCTATTTTGGTAGGTGGTTTTCTCCCTTGTGGTTTTTTCATCTCTCCAAACAAAGTTTTCTTATGCATATATTGTACATGAGTACCTTATCAGGCCTTGTTGTCGGGACTCATACTTGTAAATATACCACTTGTATTTGGTTTTGTTGTTTTTTCACTACCTCCTAGTATCACTTAGCGGGGGGTGTTAGTATATCCTAGTACCACTTAAGGGGGGTGTTAGAATAATAAATTATATCCTAATTTGTTACTAGGATAATCTGTGTGGCTGAAATTAGCTCAATTAGTTATGATCCAATGGATCAGATTGTATGCCTTTTTTATTTAAGCAAGGCTCCTTTCATTGAATAATATCAAGTATCTTATTATTTCAACATGAAGTTGACTATTTTTATCTTTGCATTTTCATATTTGCATATCAATGACGCCAGAAGGCATATTCTTCAACAACATCGAATCACCCTAAATTTGGGGTAACCACATTTGGTTTTGACTTTCCCAAAATGGGATACATCTTACATGATCATGGCATCTACACTTGGTAAATATCCCTTCATTTGTGGGGTAAAAATAGACACATTATCCATCACACATTTTTACAAAACCCTTCATCTATTGGGGCAAAAAAAAAATGCATCATATCACATTTTTCACCAATCCCCTTCATACTGTTGGGGCAAAAATGGTATCACATTTGCATCATTCATTTGCACAAGTTTTTTTCAATTGGTTCATGAGATTCATCCACAAACTCATTTACCAATTGATTTGGTAAGCTATGCAAAATTCAAATTCTTTCATTCTTTTATATCCAATATCGTGTTCTACATCCCAAGAGAAGCTACTTCTGCACCTAGCCAAAATAGGTGTCTCGTGTTTTTGCACTGCATTGTGTTTCATGCAACACAGTACAAAAAGGGGCATTTGTAGACACCAAAACCTAGCCATTTGTCATCCATCTTGAATTTCCCGCCATTTCCACCTTTTATTTATATATATTTATTTTATATATTTAAATATTAATATTTTATATATTATATTTTATATATATTTATATAAGTGAATTAATCCCAGCCATCCGATTTCAACTAATACTATCCATCCATCCATATCAATCCATGCCACACCCAAGATTTAATATCCACCCTCCGATATTCTTTTATCTTAGCCACATGATTAGTGTCATTGAAACCCTAAGTATGCCCTAGGTTGGATTATTAATAGGAACCATTTTGATGGCTCAACCCCTAAATATTTCCTGAGCCCTAAGTAATTCGTATCTTGAATCCAAAGAAGCTACCGCCAGATTTCCCTAGAGTATCCAATTTCTCTTTCCTTCCATCCTCGCTCACCATAGCCCCCGCATCCTTTGTCACCTTCCTCGCTCAATCATATCTGCTTCTGTAAACTCCCCCCTCAACTGTTGCCTTAGGGCACTTCTTGTCATTCTTAACCGTCTTTGGGTGCTTCCTTCCCCATCTCCAAGCACCTCTAGGTACCCTTCACCATCATCGAGCACTCATGGGTGTTTCTTATAGCCGTCAAGCACCCACAGGTGTTTTACACTAGAAGTTTTGAAGTTCCCCTAGCCTCCAGGCAAATGCTAGGGCATCGTCGCTTTCACTGCAACAAGCTTCATTAGATCAAAGGATAAGAAATATATAATATATTTTTATTACATGTATTTTTAGTTCTCTTCATGTTATTTACAACAAATAGTTAGGGTTTTGGGTATTGATCATAGAGGGCCTCACATTGTGGAGCCCTCACAGTTGCTACTAACTCATTTGTTATTTTAGTGTGTGCAAATCTGGAAGTGTGACATCAACATTGGATAGCTACTTAAGCTAGAGTGGCCCAAAATCGGATAACTAAAAGCCCACTCACTTATGTTGGGAGCAAGGACGTGTTTGAAGACACCACCAACGTTGTTTTGCTAGGGTTTCGGAGAACCCTAGCCATTGTAAAATTTGTATCAAAGGATTCAAAGATCCTCATTGTAACAATGGATTTTTTAGGCTCCCCCCATTAATATAAGATCATTCATTGTGCAATTCTATGTTCTTTGAGTTCTACTTTCTATTTCATATTATTTGGTGTTGCATTTTTGTCTCTTCATTTAGGGCAAAAAGATGGATCAATTTTGCTTAATTTTGAGAAAATTAATGCTAAATAAAAAATATTTGGCCAGCCAAACCACCAAGTCAATAATAATAGCAGCATCAACATGGTGGAGCACCAAAATCAATAAGAAAGAGTAGAACCTCATGGTTAACCAAAGAAGTCAGCAAGCGATGAAATCAATGGCCGCAGCGACAATCAGTTGCATAGCCAACCACTGTGATCGGCTATTTGTTATTAGGCATCTAACACCTTATAAGTTCTCTATTTACTCTTACATAGAAAGTGTGGTATATTTCCTATGAGCAAACAAATAAAGAAACCAGAAAATTATATTATTTTTCCATGTCAGGGTAACAGTTAACATGTCTATGTCAGGGCTAGCAAGACAACTAATCAGGAAGCGTGCGGTAGGGTAGAAGGCAACCAATCAAGAATTAGAGAAGGGTGCATGAAAATGTCATCCAGTGTAAGCTAGTTGATAGCTTTCCTTCAGGAAAGTATTTTTCAACCATTGTCTTATCCCCCGCATCCCAAATGTGGGACTAAAAACTGAGGACTATACCACTACGAACCTATCGAAAAGCTTTAGAGTCATTGAAAAACTCAAAAATTACATAAACAACTTGAGGAATTCACCAGAAAATATTTTATGTACACCAATAAAGATAGGGAATCATTGAACATAGGTCAAAAACCTCTTGATTGCATTGTAAGGTTCTTGATTTCCTTCATCTAGTGTGAATTGGTCGATAAACAATTGATTAGGCACTGATGGATGACTGAATATTTTCTTAGGGCCAAAAAATAGCCACTGATGAAGTTCAATGTGGTGTTAGTAAGGGCAAAGGATTTTGTTGGCAACTCGATGGCGTTAGACAGTGTGATGATGAGGATGTAAATTTCAACAGCTGATGGCACCGAAGGTCAGGTGGTGGGGCAACACCGATAGAGCGACATTGGCCAACTCTCATATTCTAATCACCATCGATAGGGTTGAAATAGGTGGTTGTCAGCATTGATTGTGTTGGAAATTTTGAGTATATTGTTGTCATTGATGTCAAAGAATTAATGGCATAGGTTAATGATATTGGTTGTCATTATTGTCAATAAAAATAAAGGTTTAATGGCTTTACCATGGTGGCATTTACGAAATAAAAAGGAAGAGGTTTTCCAAAGAAAAGTTCCAAGAAGAGAGAAAAATATTTAAATCTATGAAGATTTAAATAATTATAATAATTAAAAATTAAAGGACCCAAAAGGTTAAAATAAAAATTATTATAATATTTAAATCTACCTTAGATTTAAATTATTATAATATTTTGAAAAGATTTAATAGCGCCAAAAATTCGAAGTTGCATGGAGGAAATTTTCCAAGTGGAGCTAACGTCCAAAGTCAAAGGGCAATGTGTATAAAAAGGTTAATATGTTTGCAAGCTATGGTGATCGATTAATTGACAAAAAATTAATGTTCGATTAACCCCCGAGAAATTAAGGCTTGCCATTTTTGAATTCGGAAAATTCATGGAGGCAGAGAAAGGTTAATGCAAATTTTGAGGAAGTGCAGAGATTACGACAATGGGTGCTCAAACTCCATCCGACGGTGGATGGTAGCCTATCTAGCAAGCTCAACTTACATAATGCATTATAGGCGATAGGTCCGATGTTCGATTCACATGGATATTTTTGCATGTCAATTTCTTTTGCATCGACAGTAGAGAAGAAGAAGGAGCATGTGCTCCTTAGGTTTGTGTGGGAGTCTAGCCCACGTGATGTTTGCTCTTGTGCTAGGGCGCGGGAGCCAGTGAGGTTGCGGATTCAAATAGTGGCGACAGCTCTTGAAGGTAAAATTAAATTTTAAAGGTATGCACTTTAAGCTTGGTTAGGGAGTTATAAGTGTTACTTAATTTTTATTATGTTGGTGTGAAATGGTTAGGAAGCGATAAGGATAGTAAAGTGGTTTGAATTTTTTGGTTTAGAAAGGGTTGAAAAGGTGATATTTCAGATTGCTAGTGCTTGGTGGATGCATGAAATGAAGTGATAATTTCTTTGGTCGTATTGAAATTTGAAGTGCATTATTGTGTTTTCATAAGAAGGAGGTATAAGGTGTATATGTGAAATTCATGTGTGTATTTTCTAGTTTGTTTTTTTGAAGTATTATTTTGCATGAAAGAATAGGAGTAATAAGGTGTTATAGTGGTTGATATTCAATTGTAATATTTGTATGGTGAAATATCTTTTAAAGTGAAAATTCATGTGGATATTTTGAGAAAATATCTTGCAATCTAACCATTGGAGTGGCATTAGAGAAATCAGTTATTTGTGAGACAGGTTTTGAAGACATATCTCCATAAGAGTAAATTAAGAGGTATGGGAACATCACACCTTCTTTAAAATATTTTTTTGGAACGAATGTTTTGGAACGTAAGGTGGAGTGAAAAGTATTGTTTGATAAGCATTGTTGGAAATATTTGAGTTAGGTTTTGATACCTACATTGTGCATCTTTGTTGAAAGAAAGTGGAAACACCTATGTTAGGGTTTGTGAGAAAATTGTGATTCATTGTTTGAATGATTGTGTGAAGCTTTTGAGCATTGGTTTTGATTGATATTGAAAGTGAATGTGCAAACATTAGAAATTAGATTTGTGAAAGCAAGTGTGTGCATCAGGAAGATAGATGTCATATTCTAGACTAGATATACCTTAAAAAAGAGCAATAAGTGTGAGACATGTGAAAGCGATAGACTTAATGATTGAGTAGAACATATTGAGTTTTTGATAGAGCATAGAATTCTCTATATGTTCTAGAGATTTAACGAATTCTAAGTAGAATATATTTGTTTGAAGAAAGCTTTTCTAAAAAATATAAGTTAGGTTTGTGTGCAAGTTTTGGAAATAATTGAGTAGGTTAAGTGAGCAGCATTGAGGACAGAATTGAGCAATTTTTTGAGAAGACTTGAAGGTAGATTTGAGCAAGTATTTGAGAAGGCTTTAGGGTAGATTTGACCAAGTATTAAGAAGATTTGAAACAAGATTGAGAGCAGATTTAATTTCTGATTTTTTCAAGCTTTGTGTTAAGTCTTGAGGATAGATTTGAGACAAAATTAAGAGCATGTTTAATTACTAATTTGTTCAAGATTTGTGTTAAGGCTTGAGGATAGATTTGAGACAACATTAAGAGTAGTTTTGGTTGTTGATTTGATCAACCTTTGTGTTAAGGCTTGAGGACATATTTGAGATAGAATTAAGAGAATATTTGTTCAAGCTTTGTGTTAAGGCTTGGGGTAGATTTGAGATAGAGTTTTGGTGTAGATTTGAGATAAATATAGAGAAGATTTATGCTAGACTTACGACAAAGTTTTAGTGTAGATTTGTGAGCAGAGTGAGAGCAGATTTGTGCTAGACCAATGGAAGAGTTTGGTATAGATTTGAGATAGAGTTGAGAACAATCTTTGGAGGTGACAAAGTAAAGAGGATAGAAGTCTCTAGTGTATAGAGATCCATCAACAAGTTTAGTGGGGACAGAGGTCTCATGTGGAGAGAGATCCACAAGCTAAAGTAGTGGGGGTATAATTCTTCTAGAAGATCACCAACCAAAGAAAAGGGGAAAGAGTTCTCTTGTGGAGAGAGATCCACGAACCAAATCAAAGGAGAAAGAATTTTCCTGTGGAGAGAGATCCATGAACCAAAGTAAGGAGAAATAGTTCTCCTATGGAGAGTGTATACATCTAAAACACATTATGTTTAGGATACTACTCATATGGGAACCTTTGTAGACCATATGAATGACCTTGGACCTTTCCAAGACCAAGCAGTGGTTCTAACCACTCATTTTAGGTAATCTAAGCCTATATAGCCTTAGCTGTGAGTGGTATTCATAACTAAGATCTCATCTGTGGTTGACAACCACAACTATAGGCAGCTTTTCCTTAGTCGTGGTGACAACCATGGCTAGCATCCTTGCTTCACTGATCAACCACAACTAGCCTTGTAACAAACTCAGGCTACCAGAGCTGAGCAAAATCAGTTGCAACAATCAAATTACAAATTTTTTGGAGTCGTTTGGGCTTGGAAGAATCCAAAAGCTTCCTCCCAACTACCAATTCTTGTTCTTGGCTTCTCCATGAAGCTAGAGCAAGGATTTTGGGAGTCTATTTAAGACCCCAATTTTGAAGAGCAAACCCTAAAGAATATTCCAATTGTATTGTAGTGAAGCCCTACCGAACTAGAGAGTCAATTGCATCTTATGAAGAGTGAGGAGATGCTGCCAAAATCCATTTTGACAACCATCTTTGTAACAATGGAGCTTCCAAAGGCTTGAGAAGCACACTTCGCTATTTCACACCAATCCAACATGAATTCCAGCAAATTCAATCGTCAATCTATTTTTGAACACTGAGGCGACCCTTGACCATCAATTCCTTGGAGGATTTGAGAGTTTCCAGACTTGCAAGAGAAAGAGGATTTTTCCTCAACCATGATTGTAAGCTATGGCTAACAAAGCCAACTACATTTGACACCCGTGGCTAGGATTTGATGCTCATTTCCCTCCATTTTAAACATAGGTTTTCCATTCTAGTTATGCAAATAGGTTAATCTAGCTTATATTAGTCTTCATTTACACATTTATACGGTTAATTAGCAATATTAGAGGTAGCTTTACCTTGATTTAGTCATAATTGCTAGTTTTCAACAATCTTCTTAGATTAGCTTTATTTCATGTTCTTATTACAAATTACATGGTAGATTGACTAGATTTCCATGTTTTACTACATGCTTTGCATCAATTTAGCTATTTCTTGAGAATATATGCATATCTTTAAGTTTTCTTTCAATATTTCTTGCATATTCTTGATAAAAGCCTCATCATGAGAGGCCTCATATGCTTTTAATTGTGCTTTTTTATTTCATGAATGCAGGTTACAGGATCTTGTAGGCTTCAAGGCATCATCAATATCAAGTTCCTCTTGGCAAATAGAGAAGAAGGCATCCTTATAAGCCCTTAAGCAATTTGATGGAGATATGAAGACCAATTGAAACACATCTTCCCCCATTTTGGGGTTATTTATTAATTCTAACAATTGTATCAATCTTTTGATATCCCTAAGAGGGACAAATATGTAACAAGACTCATTTGATTAATAAAGAGAGCTTCCCTTTTTTTATTTCCTTATTTTTGTCAAATGTATGCTTAGATTACATGTTTTCTTTCTTCATGTTGCAATATCAATAGATGTGTGGTCTCTATAGCCTTCTACAGAGAGATCCATGAACCAGAGAAAATGGGAAAGAGTTCTCCTATGGAGAGATCCACAAACCATAACAAGAGGAAAGAGTTATCCTATGGAGAGAGATCCACAAAATAGAGTAAGGGAAAAGAGTTCTCCTATGGAGTGAGATCATTGAACCAGCTGGGGAGATAGAGTTCTCTTGTGGAGAGATATCCATGAACTAGTTGAGGAGATAGAGTTCTCTAGAATCAAGTTCCATGAACCAGAGAAAAGGGGAAAGATATCTCTTGTGGAGAGAGATCCATAAATCAAAGCATAGGGTATTGGTTTCTCCTTTGGACAGAGGTCCATAAACATTGTAATAGAGAATTGATTCCCAAGAGATTTGTTGAGAAAATTTAGAAGAAATATTTTCTCCATGGAGTAGCCTACATTGGGTGAACCACGTTAAATTTGTGTCTCTCTTATGTGTGATAATTTGTGCATTGATTTGATTACTACAATTTATATTGTCATTGATAATATTGGATAATATTTTTTGGGAAAGAAAAGTAAAAGTTGATCTTATATTGTTCACCCCCCTTCTTAGTATAAGCATGTGTTCTTCAATTGGTATTAGAGCAGGTTCCTTCGGAAGAGTCTAACAACTTGAAGGAAGATATTATAGGAACACAGATGGCATCTCAAAATGGATCTTCATCAAATAAGGCACCATTATTCTATGGGAACAATTATACTTTTTGGAGCATAATAATTAAGACTTACTTGATGGCACAAGGATATGATACATGGCAATCAGTTGAGGATGGGTTCACATCTACAACTAATCCTCTCATAGATAAATATGGTAAGCTATTGCATGTGAATAATGCCAAGTCTATGAATGGAATCTTGAGTGGATTACATGAAGCAGAATTTATAAAAGTTATCAATTTCAAATTAGCAAAAGAGATATGGGAAAAATTGAAGCAAACCTATGAGGGAAATAAAAATGTCAATATGGAAAAACTATAAAATCACAAGAAAAGGTTTGAAGATTTGAATATGGAAGAAGAGAAAGATGTTGCTACGTACTTGATTCATGTTGATGAAATTGTAAATACCATGTGTGGACTTGGATTTGAAATTGAGGACTCCACTATTGCTTAGAAAGTTTTAAGGTCACTTCCTACGATGTATGGAAAATTTTCAGCTATAGAAGAGATGAGAGATATTGATCAGTTGACTATGGATGAGTTACATGGAATTATCACAGCTTATGAGATGAGAATAGTAAAGGATCCCAACTCCAAAAATGAGGTAGCTTTCAAAGCATCAAAGAAGACAAAATATAAGAAACTAGAATCAAGTGGTGAGTTAAGCAGTGATGAAGAAGCTAACTATGGTAGAAGAAACAAGAAGGACTCAAGAAAGCACAAAGGTATGAAAATAGTGAAATATTTTAATTGTGGAAATTTTGGTCACTATGCATCAAATTTTCCAGAAGCTAGAAGCAGTAGTAGTGAAGAGAAACGTGATCATAAGAAAAAAAGAGGAAAATCTAGGTATGAAAATAAAAATAGGTATGGTCAAAACAAGCATGAAAATAAGTTCTTTCAAAGGCACAAGAAGAGTTTCTATGTTGATAAGGGAAGTAAGTCTTCAAGTGACAGTGATGAAATACCCTCAAATAGTGAAGAAGAAGAAATTTTATTTTTGGCATTAAAAGACGAAGAAAATGCTTTTGTTGAAGGTAAAGTTGAAAAGTATGAAGATGCTCTTGAAGACAAAGAAGTAGAACAAGATTCATAAAATGAAGAGGAATGCACAGTAGATCTAGAAGTAGAACTTATTGTTGCTCTTAAATAATTGAAAAATGCTAGAAATTAGAATTCAAGATTCAGGGCTCAAGTTCAAGAATGTGATAAAGAAAAAGAAAGCTTATACAAGACCTGACAAACTCAATAGCTAAGACAAGGAGATTTAAAGAAAAGTTAGAGGTAAAAGTTTTAGAATGTGAAAGATTAGAACATGAGGTAGTTTCACTAAGGATGGAAGTGAAAGATTATAAGGAAAAATTACACAGGTTTGGGAAAAGTTCAAAGACTTTGGATAATATTATCGATGCACAAAGATCTTCATCTATCAAAATAGGACTTGGTTTTGAAGAAGGACAAGGGAAACAAGAAGAAGGGTCAAGCTCAAGCTCAAAGGAAGAAGTTTCAGAGGAAGAGAATGAAGGAGAAATTGAGACTTATAAGGATAAGTTGAAGAATAGAAGCTTCGCTAAGAAAGGAAACAATGCACAAACAAGGAACAAATATCATCACAAAGAAGAAAGAACTAAGAGACCAGCGGGCTCAAGAAAAGATTTCTTCAAATGATGTTGTTTTTCATGTAATAGATTTGGTCGTAAGGTTATGCATTGTAGGACTCATGGAAAGAAGGAGTATGGTTTTACTAAGATAAACTTAAAATATGGACATCTCTTTCAAGGGTATTTCTACTCTTGTAATCGATTTGATCATAAAAAAATCCACTGCAGGGTTCATGACAGAAATGAGTATGGCTTCCCTAGGAGGAACTTCAAGATATTTGCACCTTCTAAGAACTATAACATTAAGTGTTACAAGTGCAATAATCTAGGGCATAAGACCAAGTGGTGTAGAACAGAGTTTCCAGAGCTTCCAAAGACAAGCAAGAACAAGGACACTCAAAAGTATCAAAAGGGTATGTTGAGAAAGAAGGTTAACAAAGAAAAAGAGCATTGTATACTACGAGTAGAGATACTCCCACCCCAAAATTAATCACCTCAAGGAGAGGAGGTGGGGAGGGGGTTGAGCTAAGAGTATTATATTTAGCCCCAAAGGATTCCCTTTGTCATTGATGTCAAAGGGGGAGAGATTTAAGTAAGGGAGAGAGCATTCAGTAAGGAGGAGCAGTTACTCATGGGGAGCAGATTTGGATTCAAATGGTTTTGAAAAAGAAATTTTTAGAAAAGGGTTGTCGTCAATGACAAAGAGGGATATTGTTAAAAAAAATTAGTATATTGTTGTCACTGATGTCAAATAATTAATGGCATAGGTTAATGACATTGGTTGTCATTCTTGTCAAGAAAAATAAAAGTTTAATGGCTTTACCATGGTAGCATTTGTGAAAGAAAAATGAAGAGTTTTTCCAAAGAAAAGGTCCAAGAAGAAAGAAAAATATTATAATATTTAAATCTATGAAGATTTAAATAATTATAATAATTAAAAATTAAAGGACCCAAAAGGTTAAAATAAAAATTATTATAATATTTAAATCTACCTTAGATTTAAATTATTATAATATTTTGAAAAGATTTAATAGCGCCAAAATTTTGAAGTTGCATGGAGGAAATTTTCCAAGTGGATCCGATGTCCAAAGTCAAAGGGCAATGTGTATAAAAAGGTTAATATGTTTGCAAGCTATGGTGTTCGATTAATCGGTAAAAAATTAATGTTCAATTAACCCCCAAGAAATTAAGACTTGCAATTTTTGAATTTGGCAAAGTCGTAGAGGTAGAGAAAGGTTAATGCAAATTTTGAGGCAGTGCAGAGATTAAGATAGTGGGTTTTCAAACTCCATCTGAAGGTGGATGATAGCCTAGCTGGCAAGCTCGACTTGTGGAGCTCATTGTAGGCAGCAGGTTCGACGTTCGATTCACACAGAGGTTTTTGCATGTTGAAGTCTTTTGCATCGGTGGTAGAGAAGAAGAAGGAGTATGTGCTCCTTAGGTTTGTGTGGGAGGCTAGCCCATGTGGTGTTTGCCCTTGTGATAGGGCGTGGGGGCCAGCGAGGTCACGAGTTCGAACAACGGTGGTAGCGCTTGAAGGCAAAATTAAATTTTTAAAGGTATGACCTTTAAGCTTGGTTAGGGAGTTATAAGGGTTAGTTAATTTTTATTGTGTTGATATGAAATGGTTAGGGATCCATAAGGATAGTAAAGTGGTTTGAATTTTTTGGTTTAGAAAGGGTTGAAAAGGTAAAATTTCATATTGCTAGTGCTTTGTGGATGCATAAAATGAAGTGATAATTTCTTTGGTCATATTGAAATTTGAAGTGCATTATTGTGTTTTCATAAGAAGGAGGTATAAGGTGTATATGTAAAATTCATGTGTGTATTTTCTAGTTTATTTTATTGAAGTATTATTTTGCATGAAAGAATAGGAGTAATAAGGTGTTATAGTGGTTGATATTCAATTATAATCTTTTTATGGTGAAATATCTTTTAAAATGAAAATTCATGTGGATGTTTTGAGAAAATATCTTGCAATCTAACCATTGGAGTGGCATTAGATAAATCAGTTATTTGTGAGACAGGTTTTGAAGACATATCTCCATAAGAGCAAATTAAGAGATATGGGCACATCACACCTTGTTTAAAATATTTTGTTGGAATGAATATTTTGGAATATAAGATAGAGTGAAAAGGATTGTTTGATAAGCATTGTTGGAAATATTTGAGTTAGGTTATGAGACCTACATTGTGCATCCTTGTTGAAAGGAAGTGGAAACACCTATGTTAGGGTTTGTGAAAAAAATTTGATTCATTGTTTGAATGAATGTGTGAAGCTTTTGAACATTGGTTTTGAGTGATATTAAAAGTGAATGTGCAAGCATTAGAAATTAGATTTGTGAAAGCAAGTGTGTGCATCAGGAAGATAGATGTCATATGCTAGACTAGATCTACCTTCAAAAAGAGTAGTAAATATGAGACATGTGAAAATTACAGACTTAATGATTGAGTAGAACATATTGAGTTTTTGATAAATCATAGCATTCTCTATATGTTCCAGAGGTTAAACGAATTCTCTATGTGCAAGATTTGGCAATAATTGAGCAGATTAAGTGAGCAGCATTGAGGAAGAATTGAGCAAGCCTTTGAAAATGCTTGAGGGCATATCAAATTTTATGAATACTTGAAATAGGATTGAGATCAGATTTGACTGCTAATTTATTCAAGCTTTGTGTTAAGGCTTGAGGACAGATTTGAGATAGAATTAAGAGCATGTTTGAGTATTTATTTGTTCAAGCTTTGTGTTAAGGCTTGAGGATAGATTTGAGACAAAATTAAGAGCAAGTTTGGTTGCTGATTTGATAAAGATTTGTGTTAAGTCTTGAGGATATATTTGAGATAAAATTAAGAGCAGATTTGTTCAATATTTGTGTTAAGGCTTGGGGTAGATTTGAGATAGAGTTTTGGTACAGATTTGAAATAGAGATAGAGCATATTTGTGCTAGACTTGGGATAAATTTTTGGCACATATTTGTGAGTAGAGTGAGAGCAAATTTGTATTAGACCAGTGGCATATTTTGGTATAGATTTGAGACAAAGTTGAGAACAGGCTTTAGAGGTGATAGAGTAAAGAGGATAATAGTATCCAGTGGATAGAGATCCATCAACCAGTGTAGTGGGGACAGAGGTCTCCTATGGAGAGGGATCCACAAGCCAAATCAGTGGGGGTAGAAGTCTTATAGAATATCACCAACCAAAGCAAAGGGGAAAGAGTTCTCCTATGGAGAGATCCATGAACCAGAGCAAAGGGGAAAGAGTTCTCCTGTCGAGAGATATCCATGAACTAGAGCAAAAGAGAAAGAGTTATCCTGTGGAGAGAGATCCACGAACCAAAGCAAGGGGAAAGACTTCTCCTGTGGAGAGTGTAGACACATAAAACACGTTAATTTTAGGAGACTACTCATATGGGCACCTTTGCAGACCATATGAATGACCTTGGACCTTTCCAAGACCAAGAAGTGGTTCTAACCACTCATTTTAGGTAATTTAAGCTTATATAGCCTTATCCGTGGGTGGCATCCACAGCTAAGATCTTAGCCATGGTTGAAAATCATGGCTATGAGTAGCCTATCCCTAGCCATGGTTGACAATCATGGCTAGCATCCTAGCTACACTGAGCAATCGTCGATAGCCCTATAACAAACTTGAGCTACCAGAGCTGAGAAAAAATAGTTGCAATAATCAAATTGCAATGGTTTTGGAGTAATTTGGGCTTGGAAGTATCCATAAGCTTCCTCTCAACTACCAATTCTTGTTCTTGGCTTCTCCATGAAGCTAGAGCAAGGATTTTGGGAGTCTATTTAAGACCCAAATTTTGAAGATCAAACCCTGAAGAATATCCCAATTGCATTGTAGTGAAGCCTTGCTAAACTAGAGACTCAATTGCATCATGGGAAGAGTGAGGAGATGATGCAAAAATTTATTTTGACAACCACCTTTGCAACAATGGAGCTTCTAAAGACTTAAGAAGCACACTTCACTATTTCACACCAATCCAACGTGAATTCTAACGAATTCAACCGTCAATATATTTTTCAACACTGAGGTGACCCTTTATCATCAATTCCTTGGAGGTTTTGAGAGTTTTTGGCCTTGGTTGCAAGAGAAAGAGGATTTTTCACTCAACTGTGGTTGTTAGTTGTAGCTAACAAAGCCAGCTGTTTTTAACACCTGCGGCTAGGTTTGATGCTCATTTCCCTCCATTTTAGCCATAGGTTTTCCATTCTAGTTATGAAACTATATTAATCTAGCTTATATTAGTCTTCATTTACACATTTGTACAGTTAATTAGCAAGATTAGAGGTGGCTTTGCCTTCATTTAGTCATAACTGCTAGTTTTCAACAATCTTCTTATATTAGCTTTATTTCATGTTCTTATTACAAATTACATGGTAGATTAGCTAGATTTCCATGTTTTACTACATGCTTTACATAAATTTAGCTATTTCTTGAGCATATTTGCACATCTTTATATTTTCTTTCAATATTAGCCATACTTCTTGCATGTTCTTGACAAAAGCCTCATCATGAGAGGCCTCATATGCTTTTAATTGTGCTTTATTGTTTCATGAATGCAGGTTACAGGATCTTGTAGGATTCAAGGCATCATAAAATATCAAGTTCCTCTTGGAGAATAGAGAAGAAGACATCCTTATAATCCCTTAAGCAGTTTGATGGAGATATGAAGACCAATTGAAATACATCTTCCCCCATTTTGGGATTATTTGTTAATTGTAACAATTGTAACAATTGTATCAATCTTTTGATATCCCTAAGAGGGACAAATCTATAATAAGACTCATTTGATTAATAAAGAGAGCTTCCCTTTTGTTATTTCCTTTTTATTATCAAATGTATGCTTATATTACATGTTTTTCTTTTTTCATGTTGCAATATCAATAGATGTGTGGTCTCCTTAGCCTTCTACAGAGAGATATCCACGAACCAGAGAAAATGGAAAAGAGTTCTCCTATGGAGAGAGATCCATGAACCAGAGCAAGGGAAAAGAGTTCTCCTGTGGAGAGAGATCCACAAACCAGAGCAAGGGGAAAGAGTTCTCCTATGGAGTGAGATCTGTGAACCAGCTAGGGAGATAGAGTTCTTCTATGGAGAGAGATCCATGAATCAGTTGAGGAGATAGAGTTCTCCTGGATCAAGTTCCATGAACTAGAGAAAAGGGGAAAGAGTTCTCCTTGGAGAGAGATCCACAAATCAGAGCATAGGGGATTGGTGTCTCCTTTGGATAGAGGTCCATAAACATTGTAATAGGGAATTGATTCCCAAGATATTTGTTGAGAAAATTTAGAAGAAATATTTTCTCCATGGAGTAGCCCACATTGGGTGAACCACGTTAAATTTGTGTCTCTCTTGTGTGTGATGATTTGTGCATTGCTTTGATTATTGATATTGATATTGCCATTGATAATATTGGATAATATTGTTTGGGAAAGAAAATTAAAAGTTGGTCTTATACTATTCACCCCCCTCTCAGTATAAGCCTGTGTTCTTCAATTGGTATCAGAGCGGGTTCCTTCGAAAGAGTCTAATAGCTTGAAGGAAGATATTACAGGAACACAGATGGCATCTCAGAATGGATCTTCATCAAATAAGGCACCATTGTTCGATGGGAACAATTATGCTTTTTGGAGCATAAGAATGAAGACTTACTTGATGGCACAAGGATATGAGACATGGCAATCAGTTGAGGATGGGTTCACACCTACAACTAATCCTCCCATAGATAAATATGGTAAGCTATTACATGTGAATAATTCCAAGGCTATGAATGGAATCTTGAGTGGATTACGTGAAGCAAAATTTGTGAAAGTTATGCATTGCAAATCAACAAAAGAGATATGGGAAAAATTGAAGCAAACCTATGAGGGAAATAAAAAGGTCAAGATGGCAAAACTACAAAACCACAAGAAAATATTTGAAGATTTGAAGATGGAATATGAGGAAGATATTGCTACATACTTACTTCATGTGGATGATATTGTTAATACCATGCGTGGACTTGGATTTGAAATTGAAGACTCCAATGTTGCTCAGAAAGTTTTAAGGTCACTTCCTATGAGGTATGATGGAAAAGTTTCAGCTATAGAAGAGATGAGAGATATTGATCAGTTGACTATGGATGAGTTACATGGAATTCTCATAGCTTATGAGATGAGAATAGTAAAGGATCCCAACTCCAAGAAAGAGGCAGCTTTCAAAGCATCAAAGAAGACAAAATATAAGAAACCAGAATCAAGTGGTGAGTCAAGCAGTGATGAAGAAGCTAACTATGGTAGAAGAAACAAGGACTCAAGAAAGCACAAAGGTATGAAAATAGTGAAATTTTTTAATTATGGAAATTTTGGTCACTATGCATCTAATTGTCTAGAAGCTGGAAGCAGTAGTAGTGAAGAGAAACATGATCATAAGAAAAAGGAAGGAGGAAAATCCAGGTATGAAAAGAAAAATAGGTATGGTCAAAACAAGCATGAAAAGAAGTTCTTTCAAAGGCACAAGAAGAGTTTCTATGTTGATAAGGGAAGCAAGGCTTCAAGTGACAGTGATGAAAGATCCTCAGATAGTGAAGAAGAAGAAATTCTATTTTTGGCATTAGAAGAGGAAGAAAATGCTCCTATTGAAGATAAAGTTGAAAAGTGTGAAGATGCTCTTGAAGACCAAGAAGTAGAACAAGATTCAAAAAATGAAGAGGAAGGCATAGTAGATCTAGAAGTAGAACTTATTGCTGCTCTTAAAGAATTGAAAAAGGTTAGAAAGTAGAATTCAAGATTCAGGGCTCAAGTTCAAGAATGTGAGGAAGAAAAAGAAAAGCTTATACAAGACCTAACAAACTCAATAGCTAAGACAAGGATATTTAAAGAAAATTTAGAGGCAAAAGTCTTAGAATGTGAAAGATTAGAACATGAGGTAGTTTCACTAAGGATGGAAGTGAAATATTCTAAGGACAAGCTACACAAGTTTGGGAAAAGTTCAAAGACTTTGGATAAGATTATCAATGCACAAAGATCTTCATCTATCAAAACAAGACTTGGTTTTGAAGAAGGACAAGGGAAACAAGAAGAAGGGTCAAGCTCAAGCTCAAAAGAGGAAGAATTTTTAGAGGAAGAGAGTGAAGGAGAAATTGAGACTTATGAGGATAAGTTGAAGAATAGAAGCTTCACTAAGAAAGGAAACAATGCACAAACAAGGAACATGGATCATCACAGAGAAGAAAGGACTAAGAGACCAGTGGGTTCAAGACAAGATTTCTTCAAAGGATGTTGTTTTTCATGTAATCGATTTGGTCACAAGGCTATGCATTGTAGGACTCATGGAAAGAAGGAGTATGGTTTTACTAAGAGGAACTTCAAATATGGACATCTCTTTCAAGGGTATTGCTACTCTTGTAATCGATTTGGTCATAAAGCAATCCACTGTAGGGTTCATGACATAAATGAGTATGGCTTCACTAGGAGGAACTTCAAGATATTTGCACCTTCTAAGAACTACAACATTAAGTGTTACAAGTGCAATAATCTTGGGCATAAGGCCAAGTGGTGTAGAACAGAGTTTCCAAAGCTTCCAGAGACAAGCAAGAACAAGGACACTCAAAAGGATCAAAAGGGTATGTTGAGAAAGAAGGTTGACAAAGAAAAAGAGCATTGTATGTTGGGAGTAGAGATACTCCCACCCCAAAATTAATCACCTCAAGGAGAGGAGGTGGGGAGGGGTCTGAGCTAAGAGTCTTATCTTTAGCCCCAAAGGAGTCCCTTTGCCATTGATGTCAAAGGGGGAGAGATTTGAGTAAGGGGGAGAGCATTCAGGGAGGGGGAGCAGATTTGGAATCAAATGGTATGGAAAAAGGAATTTTTTAGAAAAGGGTTGCCATCAATGACAAAGGGGGAGATTGTTGGAAATTTTGAGTATATTGTTGTCATTGATGTCAAAGAATTAATGGCATAGGTTAATGACATTGGTTGTCATTTATGTCAAGAAAAATAAAGGTTTAATGGTTTTACCATGGTGGCATTTGCAAAAGAAAAAGGAAGAGGTTTTCCAAAGAAAAGGTCCAAGAAGAAGAAAAATATTATAATATTTAAATCTATGAAGATTTAAATAATTATAATAATTAAAAATTAAAGGACCCAAAGGTTAAAATAAAAATTATAATATTTAAATCTACCTTAGATTTAAATTATTATAATATTTTTGAAAAGGTTTAATGGCGCCAAAAATCAAAATTGCATGGAGGCAACTTTTCCAAGTTGAGCCGACATCCAAAGTCAAAGGGCAATGTGTATAAAAAGGTTAATATGTGGGGGTATGGTGTCGATTAATCGCCAAAGTGTTCGAATGTTTGATTAACCCTCGAGAAATTAAGACTTGCAATTTTTGAATTCGACAAAGTGGTGGAGGTAGAGAAAGGTTTTATGCAAATTTTGAGGCAGTGCAGAGATTAAGGTAGAGGGTGTTCAAACTCCATCCGATAGTGGATGGTAGCCTAGCTGGCAAGCTTGGCTTGCGGAGCGCATTGTAGGCAATAGGTTCGGTGTTCGATTCACACAAAGGTTTTTATGTGTCGAAGTCTTTTGCATCGATGGTAGAGGAGAAGAAAGAGTATGTGCTCCTTAGGCTTGTGTGGGCGACTAGCCCACGTGGTGTTTGCCCTTGTGCTAGGGCACGAGGGGCCAGCGAGGTCGCGGGTTCAAACAACGACGACAACGCTTGAGGGCAAAATTAAATTTTTTAAAAGGTATGCACTTTAAGCTTGGTTAGGGAGTTATAAGGGTTAGTTAATTTTTATTATGTTGATGTGAAATGGTTAGGGAGCCATAAGGATAGTAAAGTGATTTGATTTTTTGTTTTAGAAAGGGTTGAAAAGGTGAAATTTCAGATTGCTAGTGCTTGGTGGATGCATGAGATGAAGTGATAATTTCTTTGGTCTTATTGAAATTTGAAGTGCATTATTGTGTTTTCATAAGGAGGTATAAGGTGTATATGTGAAATTCATGTGTGTAATTTCTGGTTTGTTTTGTTGAAGCATTATTTTGCATGAGAGAATAGGAGTAATAAGGTGTTATAGTGGTTGATATTTTATTGTAATATTTGTATGGTGAAATATATTTTGAAGTGAAAATTCATGTGGATGTTTTGAGAAAATATCTTGCAATCTAACCATTGGAGTGGCATTAGAGAAATTAGTTATTTGTGAGACAGGTTTTGAAGACATATCTCCATAAGAGCAAATTAAGAGGTATGGGCACATCATCCCTTGTTTAAAGTGTTTTGTTGGAATGAATGTTTTGGAATATAAGGTGGAGTGAAAAGGATTGTTTGATAAGCATTGTTGGAAATATTTGAGTTAGGTTTTGAGACCTACATTGTGCATCTTTGTTGAAAGAAAGTGGAAACACCTATGTTAGGGTTTGTGAGAAAATTGTGATTCATTGTTTGAATGAATGTGTGAAGCTTTTGAGCATTGGTTTTGAGTGATATTGAAAGTGAATGTGCAAACATTAGAAATCAGATTTGTGAAAGCAAGTGTGTGCATCAGGAAGATAGGTGTCATATGCTAGACTAGATCTACCTTCAAAAAGAGCAATAAATGTGAGACATGTGAAAGTGACAGACTTAATGATTGAGTAGAACATATTGAGCTTTTTGATAGTGCATATCATTCTCTATATGTTCCAGAGGTTAAACGAATTCTGAGTAGAATATATTTGTTTGAAGAAAGCTTTTCTAAAAAAGATATAAGCTTTGTTTGTGTGCAAGGTTTGGAAATATTTGAGCAGGTTTTGTGAGTAGCATTGAGGATAGATTTGAGCAAGTCTTTGAGAAGACTTGAAGGTATATTTGAGCAAGTCTTTGAGAAGGCTTGAGGGTAGATTTGAGCAAGTCTTGTGAAGACTTGAAGATAGGATTAAGAGCAAATTTGATTGTTGATTTGTTCAAGCTTTGTGTTAAGGCTTGAGGATAAATTTGAGATAAAATTAAGAGTAGGTTTGATTACCGATTTGTTCAAGATTTATGTTAAGGCTTGAGGATAGATTTGAGATAGAATTAAGAGAAATTTTGGTTGTTGATTTTATCAGTTGTTAAGGCCTAAGGATAGATTTGAGATAGAATTAAGAGAAAATTTGTTCAAGCTTTGTGTTAAGGCTTAGGGTAGATTTGGAATAGAGTTTGGTGTAGATTTGAGACAGAGATAGAGCAGATTTGTGCTAGACTTGGGATAGAGTTTTGGTGCAAATTTATGAGTAGAGTGAGAGCAAATTTGTGCTAGACCAGTGGTAGATTTTGGTGTAGATTTAAGATAGAGTTGAGAATAGGCTTTGGAGGTGATAGAGAAAAGAGGACAGAAGTCTCTAGTGGATAGAGATCCATCAACCAATGCAGTGGGGACAAAGGTCTCCTATGGAGAGAGATCCATAAGCCAGAGAAGTGGGGGTAGAAGTCTTCTAGAAGATCACCAACCAGAGTAAAGGGGAAAGATTTCTCCTATGGAGAGAGATCCATGAACCAGAGCAAAGGGGAAAGAGTTCTCCTGTGGAGAGATATCCATGAACCAGAGAAAAGGGAAATAGTTCTCCTATGGAGAGAGATCCACGAACCAAGAAGGAGAAAACTCCTAGAGAGAAAAAACCCTAGGTCCAAACCAAAAAAATCCCGTGAGAGAGATCCATGAAACAGAGCAAGGGGAAAGAGTTCTCCTATGGAGTGAGATCCATGAACCAATTGGAGAGATAGAGTTCTTCTGTGGAGAGAGATCCATGAACTAGTTGAGGAGATAGAGTTCTCCTGGATCAAGTTCCACAAACTAGAGAAAGGGGAAAGAGTTCTCCTGTGGAGAGAGATCCACAAATCAGAGCATAGGGGATTGGTGTCTCCTTTGGATAGAGGTCCATAAATATTGTAATAGGGAATTGATTCCCAAGATATTTGTTGAGAAAATTTAGAAGAAATATTTTCTCCGTGGAGTAGCCCACATTGGGTGAACCACGTTAAATTTGTGTCTCTCTTGTGTGTGATGATTTGTGCATTGCTTTGATTATTGCTATTGATATTGCCATTGATAATATTGGATAATATTGTTTGGGAAAGAAAAGTAAAAGTTGGTCTTATATTGTTCACCCCCTATCAATATAAGTCTCTGTTCTTTAGATTGTTAAGGATTAACTAGACTGTGGTTGGTTGACAAGGTGGTGGTTGTAGATTAGGTGGTGCCAAAGTGGAGCACCCTATTGAGCGGTGAGCACCTAATTTACCCTATTAGGGTAAATAAAACCTTTATAAATAGTATAAAAAAAATAAATATTAATATTAATAAAATATTAACATAAATATTTATTTTTTAAAACCTTAGTGGCACTTATTTTATCCCCTAAGGTGGAGTAAACTAAGACTCCTAAGTCCAAACTTCTTCAAACTTTGTGCATGGAGGGAATTTAACTCCTCTAAGTTGATAGAAGACCAATTTTAGGACTTAAAATTTGGATTTAAGAGAATTTTTGCAAGGATTTTATGCATCTAATCCTATGCAAACTAGTGGCTTCCTAGTTGAACTAAGAGCCAACTATCACAAGCTTGATCACAGGCTTTGATACTAGTGACAAGGAACAAATGTTGAAAATGAAAAACTAGAATTTTATTCACGCTATGTGCTTAAATAATATCATTACAACCATAATCTTCTCAAAATAGAATATGCTTAACCAAAAGCTAAATTTAAGCTAAGATGCTAACTAAGCTAACAAATCCAACTTTGCTAACTCATACAAAAAGACAAATCCAACCCAAAGATCATGTCATCCAAATGTTATTGATATTTACAAGTTGGAATTGGATTTGCAATTTCTAACTTAGACTTAGGACTTTAGCTTTCGAAAATGATAAAATAAACTAAATCTAATAAATATAATCCTAGGTCTAGTTATGTCCACATCAATCCACAAAACTATCAGATGGTGAGCGCAAACAATGAGCTCAATCTACCAAGATATCAGGTGATGAGTGCAAACAATGAGCTCAACCCACTAAGCTACCAAGTAGTGAGCACAAATAGTAATCCACTTAGTTAGCTATGATAAGGGCACTTGAAATGTCACTTGAGACATAAATCAAACATGCAAAATGGTAGCACTCGAAATGTCACTTGAGATGTAGTTAAAAACTCAATAGGTAGCTCAAAAGGTGGTATTCTGAATGTCACCTAAGGAGGATAATGAAAATCTAACAAATGAGACTTGAGAAACAACGTCAAGGTAAATGAGAAAGGAGTCAATTGAGAAAGAAAGAAAAAGTTATTCTTCACCAACATTCGAGCGTTATAAGACCGGACACGTTGGATGGTAACATCAAGGAGTGTTACATAAGCAATAAGAAAGAAGGTAAGGATAATGTTTGAGGTATGTCTACCCTATAATGTAAAGAGAATCCATAATTGAATGATCAAGCACCAGAATTTTTAATGCCATGAAGTATGTAGATTAAAGAGCTTGCCAAGGTCATTTTGAAAGCAGTTCAGGTATTACAATGGAGCAAGGAAGAATTGGCATACACGAAGAGTGGAAGTAAACTTAAATTTTAAATTAAGGTTTTCTTAAAGTTTATTTTCGGAGTAATAAGGTTTAGTGAAAGTTTTAATTAAAATCTTAGGAGAGATAAGTTATAAGATTTTAATTTTTAGGGTTATTAAGTTATAAGATTTCAAATTTGTAGGGTTATTAAGTTAAATGCTTATATTTGATTTATTTTTAATCATAGGAGTGATAAGGAAAGTATAGGTTTAATAATTCATTTTGAGTTATAAGTTTTAAGAAATTTTTGAAAGTTTTTTAATTTTTTAGGAGTAATTAGGTTTTATAAAATATTTGGAGTAATAAGTTAAAGTTTTTTGAATTTGAAGTTTGATTTGATTTATTAGTTTTTTGAAATAATAGATTATTGAATTTTTGCAAATTAATTATTTGGGAGTCAAAAGGATTACAACTTCAAATTTAGAAAAAAATTAAATTTGCAAAATTCATATTTCTTAGTTTCTAATATTTTGAAGACAAGGATTTCTACTTTAGAATTTTGATTTATTTAAACCTAGGGAGACATAAGGTAGCCTACATCAAAGGAAATATTTTCTTAACATTGTTTGCATATCATGGAAGAAATTGTTAAGAATACATTTAATGAGGATAGTGAAGAAATGTTGCACGCACTTAAGTTTTATTCTCAAAACTTAATAAATGACTTTGATGGAAAGAAACAAATGTCTAATGATTTAAAAGAAAAATTATCTTTGTTTCTCAAGGAGGCAAAAGAAGGAAATTTTACAACACTTATAAGTTATCTTCATGAAAAACTTTTCAAGACATGGTGGGATTCTCAAAACACTATTATACTTTCTTTATAAGAGTGTTTAATGATGTATCTTTCATTAATTAGTTTTGAGATTTTTCAAGGAAAGAGACAAGCTGAGAGAAATGACACATATAATCTAAATGAAACATATGTTAGTTTCAATGAGGAATCATTGAAATCAAAGTTATATTATTGTGATGATTTACTAACTCAATTCTTAGAAGGTATATCATCAGGTATATCACAAATGAAGATGTAGAAAAAGAAAAGAAGAAAGAGGAAGAGAAGGAGTCACATCAAGGATAATAGGAAAGAGAAGGTTTACAAAGCAACTTCAAATATTCATCTTAAAGAGGTATATTTAAGATCAAGATGAAGACCATAATTGAAGATCAAAGTCTTTAATAATCAAATAATGTAATACAAGGGGGTGTTGGAGTATATTACATTATTTGGTACATGTTAATGTACCCCCATGGTACTTTCATGGTACATCTTATAAATATTAGATTAGGAGTGAGTCTTAGATTAGAGTGTGAGTAATATTTTATGTAATGTAATAATGTGCAAGAAATGCACAAGTATCCTGAGTAAGTGTGCAAGTGTAATGTGAGTATATGTGCACAAGTGACTTATGTGTAAGTGTGTACAAGTGTCTTTATATTAGAGGGTGCTAAGTGAAGGGTCATGTCTAGGTGTGCATACAAGATAGAATAATGTGTATGCAAGTGTTAAGTAGAGATACCAAGAGTCATGAGACTTGGCATAAGGAAAGAAATAGTCAAGTAACCAAAGAGTCACTCTACAATGGCTTATATTACTCCATGGAGAATTATAACAAATATAGAAAATATAGCAAGCATCGTGAGCATAGAGAAGCAGTTATCAGGTGTTATATTTGTAAGTGTAAGTGGAGTAATAAAGATTACATACATTTGATCAATTAATATTGTTATACAATTTTCGCTCCAGAGATTGGGGTTTGCCTAGAGCTTCACAAAGGATTAGGGTTTTTTTAAACATCTCATATTTTAGGAGTGATATATTTACAAAGGGTTATCTAATTCACTTGATTCTTATACCAAATTGTGTGGAATTTGAATAGCTTTAAAATGAGTGGTCATATGAAAAAATTCAATCAATATTGAGGGAGATACGACCCTATGAAGTCAACCATCCGAAACAAGGGTAGTGACGATTTTTCAAGTTGCAAAATATAAAATTACAAGTTTTTGTCAGCTAGGGTTCGAATGATGGGAAGAGCAATGAAGAGCTAGGACTTCGGTAAGGCAAGACATTCTATTTGAACAGAATTTTTTAGCTAATGTTTTTCATTTTCTTTATCTTAAAAATTTTGCATGCAAATTTTTATAAAGTTTTTTTATCAAATATTATATTTGCTATAGGATATTCAAATAAATTTCAATAGATTTTGAGTTTAGTTTCCTTTATATGGACCAATTTATAGTTAAATCCTTATAACATCTCTAGTTTTAGAGGTTAGTGAGCATACCTCAAAGAGATCCTTGTTGCTCCAAGACAGGGTAGTTTTTTGTAAATTTAGTGGGTATTGGCTAGGGGCTTCCACCTTGAGAAAATGGATTGATAGGAATTGGAAGTCTCCAGGAGTGATTCTATAATTTCTTCATAAAAGTTTCTTCCTAGCCATTTTTTGTTCTAGGAAAGAAAGATAAAAAAACTAAAATGGGTCCTTGGTTTATGGAAAGAGCAGGACTCTTCCTTACTCACTGGTATGAAGGTTTTTCACCTAAAAATGTAAATCTATCCCTAGTACCAGTCTGGGTTAGGATATTTAGGTTACCCATTGAATTTTGGGAATAGATACCTTCAAGGCAATAGGCAACACTCTAGGATAATTCCTTGAGATTTTAGATATGAAGAAATATGGATTCTTGGTTATTTATGCTCGAATATTGGTCATGATTGATATAAGTAAAGTTTTACCAAAATCAATCATTTGTAAGTATGGGGATAAGATGTGAATCCAAACCATAGATTATGAAAACATATCTTTTAGATGTATAAGATGTCATGAGGTGGGGCATATTGAGAGATCATGCCCTAAGAAGATCCTAGCAGAATCATATGTAGAAAACCACAAGAGAAACTTACAAATGGTTATGGATGAAGATGGTTTTCAACTTCCAAAAAATAGATCTATAAAAATGAAAGAAAATAAATAGTGGAGACAAATAAGAAAGGATATTGGAAGAAATACCAACTCTTTTGAGGCTTTAGCCTATGAAGAAAAAATAGATCAAAACTTAGAGGACACAATACAACAATTTCAACATATTAACAAGGAATCGTCTATTCAATATGATCTTGATTTAAGGAAGAACATTCTTGATGAATCGAAGGAATGTATCTCATCAGATTTTCAAGACTCTCTTGAAGTACCATTCACCATTCAAGAGAATAAAAATTGGTAAAGAAAATGCAATTTTAGAAGTTTATATCTCTGCCATTAATAAGGAAATACCTGAAAATGAGCAGGATAAGTCAAAAGCTTCTGTAATAGATCCAGGAGAGGATAAATATGATGAAAAACAAAATTGTGAAGGAATATTAAGGAATATAATAATAATATCTACTCCTGATATAGGCAAGGCAAAAAGAGGAAAACCCTCAAATTATCAAGCAAGAACCAGAGAAGCAAGAACAAACATAGAGAAAGGAACACAAATTAAGTTGGTTGAACTTCTCTTTACCAAAGAACAAAATGATATTGGTAATATGCAGGTGGGGCCAAAAGCCCCTAATGAGACATGATTGGCATATCATTAAATATAAGGGGTGCTAATACCTCCTCTAAGTAGAGGTGGATTAGGGACCTATGTTTAAGTAATAAGCCTATTATTCTTTGTATCCATGAAACTAATATGACAAAAGAAGAAGTTTCAAAAACTATGAAAGAAATATGGGCAACATGTGAATGGGAGGCTATGGATTTTGAAGGAGCGGCAAGGGAAATTCTAACTTGTTGTAATACTTCTAGAACCTCCTGTGAAACCATTCATAAAACTAGGCATTAGATAACCTCTTTAGTCACTTGCTACTTTGCATATTATCGTTCCATCCTTATCAATGTTTATGGACCTACAAATCAGTCAAGTAGATTAGAATTTTGGAGTGGGATTAAAACCTTTATGAGAAGTAAAGATCAAGAAACCCGATTCATGATCATAGGATATTTTAATAACATAGCCAAGCTAGATGAAATTTTTTGGGGAATTAGGAAATTAACCCAAAGTATGAGATATTTTTCAACTTTTATTAAAAACAATATTCTATGGGAGGTTGAGTTTGAAGAAGACAATTATACTTTGACCAACAACAAGAGAGGCCAAAACCTAATAGAAAAAAATTGATAGATGCATACTCTGTAATCATTGGCTAGATGAAGGAACTTGTGCTAAAATTAACACCTTAACAAGGATTGGTTCAAATCACTAGCCAATAAGAGTTAAAATGGTAGTAAGTGAATTTAAAAAAATATCATATTTTAAATATGAGCATATGTGGGAAGACTATCCTCAATTTGTTGATATGATAGCTCAAACGTGGAATTATTCAAGTAATGGTGGGTTGTATGCTCTTCCAAATCAAATTAAATCTATAACATCTAGATTAAAAGAATGGAACAAGAACACTTTTGGAATTTTTTTTAGAAGAAAGAAGAACTAAAAGATAAACTTTCAAAGTTCCAAAAAGGTGATCATAATAATCCAAGCTCAAAGGAAAGGGAGTTGCTTAGTGAATATCATAATATTTTGAGGAAGGAAGAGAAATTATGGAGATTAAAATCAAGATAGACATGGTTAAAAGAAGAAGATAAAAAAATAAAAATAAAATCATATGATGGCTATAGTACAAATATCAACATCTAGAATGTTGGACATTATGAGTCCCTAAGTCAAAGTTGTCATTGATGTCACCAGATGAAGTCATCATTAATATCAAGGACTTCGTCAAGAAACAAAGTTGTCAAGGTTGTTATTTGATATCCAGGAAGAAGGCCAAAGGTCAAGAGAATCAGTGCAAAAGTTAAAAGAAAAAGGGCTCCATAATATCTTAATAGTATATGGAAGCATAAGTTAAAAGGGTTTTCATAAAATCCCAAGGAGGCTTGTGCAAAGTTAAAAAGGAGATATAATATTTTTTATAAATTATTTAAATTCAATGAGAATTTAAATTTTATAAATAAATATTATTTACACCATGGTATGCAATGAGAAGGAAGTAATAAACTCAAAAGGATATAATATTATAATATTTGTTTTTATAATATTAAGTGATATGGTTAAAAGCCCAAAGTAAAATATTTATAATATTCATTATAATATTTTACAATACCCAAAGATGGGTTTGGAGTTAAAAATATTTCAAAGCGCCTTTATCAAGGTCTTAACCTTCGTCGACGTTACATGGTGGTGAAAGCATTCGAAGCGTCGACGTTTTACAAGCATGGAGGAAATTAATATATATACCTATGCTCAAAGGGCATTAAACTTTATCCTTGCTCGATTGATTATTATTTGGATGCGAAGTGAAAGAAGAGCTCGTGAGAATTTTGTGAATTTCGTGTGCGATGAACAGTTCAAAATAGAAAGCATAGATCGTTCGAAGGCCAACTGGGCAGCTTGGCCTAGTGGCGAGTGGGCAGGTGTGAAAGCATTTTTTGGCAAGAGAGCCAGCGTTCGAAATGCGGTAGTGTGCTTGGCAGTCGTGTTGGTTGAAGGTGCCAAAGGTGCATGTTTTTGCAAAGGGCAAGAAGGGAGGCACGACTTGAAGCACGTGGTGCTTCGTTAGTCTCAAACGAGCGCGTAGCTCGTGTGGCGGTTGAAGCCGTGACTAAGGCGTTCATCATGGGTATTGTTGAAGGTTCGAATCCCTCCGAAGGTGAGGTAAATATTTTGCATTAAATTTTTATTATTTGCCTAAGTTGGGAGGTATAAGGGTTGTTAGTGGAATTGTTTAGAAAGGTTGCTTATTGGATAGTGGTGGTAGTTGAAAATTATCACTTGGAGTAATAAGGAGGTTTTTGGTTTTAATTTTTAATAAAGTCTTAAATTACTATATTGGCATATTGGAGGATTAAGACTTTTGAGTATTGTTTTAATTTTAATAAGGGGTTTTTGTGTTAAAGAAGATTATTGTGAAGGTGTTGAATATTATTTTAAGTTGGAGTGATAAGGTGTAATTTTGATATCATTTTGTATTGTGTTTTTGAGGAAATTATTATCTTCTAACCCTTATTGAGATTGGCAAAGAAGTGAGTGTGAGTGTGACAGATTTGTGAGATCAACTCCTTGTCAAGCAAAAAGGTATGGGCAAATTCTTCCTTGGTTGAGTTGATTGATTGGATTTCTAGAAAATAAAGTTTGGAGTGAAAAGGATTTGATTAGGGTTTCCTTTTCGAAAGTGTTTGAGTTAATGCTTCAAGGTTTTCTAGAATTAAGTGTTGTGATTAAAACCTTGTTTTATAAGCATTGTTGTTGAAGCCATTGGTTGTGTGAAGAACTTGAGTTAGGGTTTTGAAAAGAACATGAGTATCATTGTTATGTGAAGATTGATTTATATGCATTGTTGTTGAAGTGAGTTGTTGTGCAAAGAACTTGAACTAGGGTTTGAAAAGAACATGAGTATCATTGTTATGTGAGATTTGTTGTTGAGCATTGTTGGAAATATTTTGAGTTGGTGTTTACATGCTTGGACTAGGGTTTGTGAGCAAGGGTTGTTTCTTGAGTAATTGGTTGAGTAGAGTTGATTGAGCCTAGTCAAGTGGATGTATGAAGTGATTGTTCAAGTTCCATAAAACAAACTATTCTATATTCTGATTTGAGTTGAGAAAGTGTTTGAGCATTGAGTTGAAACATATTGGGTCTCTAACAATTCACTTTATGTTTCTATGAGATTGGATAAGTTTTGAGTGAGCTTATTGAGCATATTTGAATAAGTTCTATGTGGACTTATTGAGCAGATTGGAGTGGCTTTAGATTTGAATAAGTTTTGTGGACTTTTGGATTGAGTTGGGACCTATTGAGCAGATTTGAATAAGTTAGTGGACTTATTGAGATTTGGACAAGTTCTGTGGACTTATTGAGAGATTTGAGCAAGTTCTGTGTGGACTTATTGAGCAGATTTGAGCAAGTTCTATGTGGACTTGTTGAGCATATTTGAGCAAGTTCTATGTGGACTTGTTGAGCAGATTTAAGCAAGTTCTTGTGTGGACTTGTTGAGCAGATTTGAGCAAGTTCTATGTGGACTTGTTGAGCAGTATTTGAGCAAGTTCTTAGTGGACTTGTTGAGCAGATTTGAGAGTTCTAGTGGACCTATTGAGAAGATTTGAGCAAGTTCTGAGTGGACTTGTTGAGCAGATTTGTGCTAGACCGAATGGACTATGTTTAGTGTAGATTTGAGATAGAGATTTGGAGGTGATAGAGTAGAGAGGATAGTAGTCTCCAGTGGATAGAGATCCATCAGCCAGGGTAGTGAGGATAGGTCTTCTGAGTGGGGACAAGAGTCTTCAGTGGAGAGAGATCCACAAGCTAGTGTAGTGGAGGTAGTAGTCTTCTAGAGGATCACCAGCTAGAGTAGAGGAGAAGGAGTTCTCTAGTGGATAGAGATCCATGAACTTGATTTAGGGGATTGGTGTCTCCTTTGGATAGAGGTCCATAAACATTGTAATTGGGAAGGATTCCCAAGAGATTGATTGAGAAAATTTTAGTGAAATATTTTCTCCGTGGAGTAGCCCACATTGGGTGAACCACGTAAATTGTGGTGTCTCTATTGTGTGTGGTGATTTGTGCATTGCTTTGATTACTTGCTATTGATATTGCTATCTACACATTGCTTAATATTGATTTGGAAAGAAAAGTAAAAAGTGGTCTTATACTGTTCACCCCCCTCTCAGTATAAGCTTGTGTTCTTCAATTGGTATCAGAGTGGGTTCCTTCAGAAGAGTTTAACAACTTGAAGGAAAGGCTAACAAGAACACAATGGATCCTAAGGAAGTGTCCTCAAATAATTCAGCACCAATATTTGATGGAAGTGACTATATGTATTGGAGTATGATGATGAAGATCTACTTGATGGCACTTGGCAATGAAATTTGGGAATCGATGGAATTTGGATACGATCCCTTAATCAATCCTCCTACAGATAAGGAAGGTAAGCTTCTACAACACTATAATTCAAAAGCAATGAATGCACTTGTGAGAGGTTTGCGTAGAATAGAGTCTATGAAAGTTATGCATTGTCAAACTACAAAAGAGATGTGGGATAAATTGCAAAATATATATGAAGGAGATAAAAGTGTCAAGAAAGCAAAGAGTCAAAATCTCAAAAGACAACTTGAAGAATTAAGAATGAACGAAGAGGAAAATATTAGTGCTTACCTAATTCGAATTGATGAGGTTGTTAATGATATGCGAGGACTTGGTATGAAGATTGATGAATCTGATGTTTGTGATAAAGTCTTAAGATCTCTTCCAAAAAGATTCAGTGAACAGGTTTTTGCTATAGAAGTATCAATAGATGGTGATACTTTGACAAGAGATAAGTTGCTTGGTATGCTCACAATATTTGAGATAAGAACAAAATATCCTATGTCCCAGAAGGAAGCATTATTCAAAGCAACCAATAAGACAAAGGGTAAGAAGTCAGAATCAAGCAATGAGTCATCTAGTGATGAAGAAGCTAACTATGGTAGAAGAGATAAGGACTATAGAAGATCTAGAGATAAAATATCTATTAAGTGTTTCAATTGTGGAAAGTATGGACATTTTGCAATAGATTTTCAAGAACCCAAGAACAACAATGGTGAAGAAAAATAGGATCACAGGAACAAGGAATCAGAAAGATATAAGCATCAAAAGAAAAGCAAGGATGGACAAAGCAGACAAGGAAAGAAGTTCTTTCAAAGGCAAAAGAGAAGCTACTATGCGGATAAGGCAAGTAAGTATTCAAGTGATAGTGATGCTAGTTTTTCAGACAATGATAGAGATGAAGTCCTATTTATGATTGAAGAAAAAGAACCAGTTAAGACTCCAGTTATTCTCAAGTGTTTTAGATGTGGTAACTTTGGACATCTTGAAGATGATTGTACAAGGGATGGTTATAGTTTCAGTGATGATGAATATGAGAATGCACTTGAAGGACCAGATGAAAATATTCTAATGGCTTTAGAAGAAGTAAGTGATCCTATAGAAGACAAGCCAAAAGAAAACAGAGATGTGGACAAAGGTAAACAAATAGAGGAATATTCAGAAAAGGATGGTTATGATCTAAAGGGAGAACTTATCTATGCCCTTGACATGGTAAAGAAGGTAAGAAAGCAACACTCTAAACTTGAAATTCAGTTTCAGGAATGTGATGAAGAGAGAAGATTGCTTATAGAGGATTTAGAAAAATCAAAGGCTAAGGCAAAAAGGTTCAAAGATAAGTTAGAAGCAAAGATCTTGGAATGTGAGAAGTTAGCACAAGAAGTGGCACTACTAAAAGAATATTTAGAGGACTCCAAGATCAAGATGAAAGGGTTTAAAAATAGCTCAAAGAACTTGGATAAGTTCATCAAGATACAAAAGACTACATCAAGCAAAATAGGTCTTGGATTTGAACAGGTTCAAAAGAAATGGGAAGGAGAGTCAACTTCAAGTTTTGGAGGAGAAGAAACTTCAGATGAAGATACTTCAGAAGAAGATAGTGTGAAAGAAAGTGAGACATCAGAGGATGAGTTGGACAATAGAGAGTTCAACAAAAATAGGAACAATGCACAAAGAAGATACAGATGGAACAACAATCGAAATAGAAGACCAATGAGGTCAAGACAAGGAAGCTTCAATGGAAGATGCTTTTCATGTCACAGGTTTGGGCACATGGCTTCACAATGCAGGACACATGTAAGACAGGAATATGGGAACATATAACTTTTCCATGGGTATTGCTACTCATGTAATCAGTTTGGTCACAAGGCAATAAATTGCAGGATTCATGATAGAAGAAGATATGGCTTCACTAGGAGAAATCCTAAGACATTTGCACCTCCAAGGAATAATAACATTAAGTGTTATAAGTGCAATAATGATGGTCACACAACAAAGTGGTGTAGAGCAGACATCCCAGAAATAGGTATGAACATGAACAGGAACAGGAACATGATAGGAATATGAACATGAACAGGAATAGAACAGGAACATGAATATGAATAGGAATAGGAACATGGATATGAAAAAGAAAAAGGATATAAAGAATATGGACATGGAAAACAATCAAAGGAATCAGAAGAATCAGATAAGAAGGAAAGAGGATAAAGGTAAAGAACAATGCCTTATAGGAGTAGAAATACTCCCACCCTAGAATTAACCACCTCAAAAGGAGGTGGGGGAGGGGCTAAGCTAAGAGGCTCATTCTTAGCCTCGAGCCCCAAAGGTGACCCTTTGCCATTGATGTCAAAGGGGGAGAGATTTGAGTAAGGGGGAGAGATTTGATACTTGAAGAGAGCATTGAGCCAGGGGGAGCAGCACAAAAGAAGAAGTCAAGTTTTTGGTAAAAAATTTTGGGTTGCCATCAATGACAAAGGGGGAGATTGTTGGACATTTTGAGTCCCTAAGTCAAAGTTGTCATTGATGTCACCAGATGAAGTCATCATTAATATCAAGGACTTCATCAAGAAACAAAGTTGTCAAGGTTGTTATTTGATATCCAAGAAGAAGGCCAAAGGTCAAGAGAATCAGTGCAAAAGTTAAAATAAAAAGGGCTCCATAATATCTTAATAGTATATGGAAGCATAAGTTAAAAGGGTTTTCATAAAATCTCAAGGAGGCTTGTGCAAAGTTAAAAAGGAGATATAATATTTTTTATAAATTATTTAAATTCAATGAGAATTTAAATTTTATAAATAAATATTATTTACACCATGGTATGCAATGAGAATGAAGTAATAAACTCAAAAGGATATAATATTATAATATTAAGTGATATGGTTAAAAGCCCAAAGTAAAATATTTATAATATTCATTATAATATTTTACAATACCCAAAGATGGGTTTGGAGTTAAAAATATTCAAAGCGCCTTTATCAAGGTCTTAACCTTCATCGACATTACATGGTGGTGAAAGCATTCGAAGCATCGATGTTTTACAAGCATGGAGGAAATTAATATATATACCTATGCTCAAAGGGCATTAAACTTTATCCTTGCTCGATTGATTATTATTTGGATGTGAAGTGAAAGAAGAGCTCATGAGAATTTTACGAATTTCATGTGCGATGAACAGTTCAAAATAGAAAGCATAGATCATTCGAAGGCCAACTGGGCAGCTTGGCCTAGTGGCGAGTGGGCAGGTGTGAAAGCATTTTTTGGCAAGAGAGCCAACATTCAAAATGTGATAGTGTGCTTGGCAGTCATGTTGGTTGAAGGTGCCAAAGGTGCACATTTTTGCAAAGGGCAAGAAGGGAGGCACGACTTGAAGCACGTGGTGCTTCGTTAGTCTCAAACGAGCGCGTAGCTCATGTGGTGGTTGAAGCCATGACTAAGGCGTTCATCATGGGCATTGTTGAAGGTTCGAATCCCTCCGAAGGTGAGGTAAATATTTTACATTAAATTTTTATTATTTGCCTAAGTTGGGAGGTATAAGGGTTGTTAGTGGAATTGTTTAGAAAGGTTGCTTATTGGATAGTGGTGGTAGTTGAAAATTATCACTTGGAGTAATAAGGAGGTTTTTGGTTTTAATTTTTAATAAAGTCTTAAATTACTATATTGGCATATTGGAGGATTAAGACTTTTGAGTATTGTTTTAATTTTAATAAGGGGTTTTTGTGTTAAAGAAGATTATTGTGAAGGTGTTGAATATTATTTTAAGTTGGAGTGATAAGGTGTAATTTTGATATCATTTTGTATTGTGTTTTTGAGGAAATTATTATCTTCTAACCCTTATTGAGATTGGCAAAGAAGTGAGTGTGAGTGTGACAGATTTGTGAGATCAACTCCTTGTCAAGCAAAAAGGTATGGGCAAATTCTTCCTTGGTTGAGTTGATTGATTGGATTTCTAGAAAATAAATTTTGGAGTGAAAAGGATTTGATTAGGGTTTCCTTTTCGAAAGTGTTTGAGTTAATGCTTCAAGGTTTTCTGGAATTAAGTGTTGTGATTAAAACCTTGTTTTATAAGCATTGTTGTTGAAGCCATTGGTTGTGTGAAGAACTTGAGTTAGGGTTTTGAAAAGAACATGAGTATCATTGTTATGTGAAGATTGATTTATATGCATTGTTGTTGAAGTGAGTTGTTGTGCAAAGAACTTGAACTAGGGTTTGAAAAGAACATGAGTATCATTGTTATGTGAGATTTGTTGTTGAGCATTGTTGGAAATATTTTGAGTTGGTGTTTACATGCTTGGACTAGGGTTTGTGAGCAAGGGTTGTTTCTTGAGTAATTGGTTGAGTAGAGTTGATTGAGCCTAGTCAAGTGGATGTATGAAGTGATTGTTCAAGTTCCATAAAACAAACTATTCTATATTCTGATTTGAGTTGAGAAAGTGTTTGAGCATTGAGTTGAAACATATTGGGTCTCTAACAATTCACTTTATGTTTCTATGAGATTGGATAAGTTCTGAGTGAGCTTATTGAGCAGATTTGAATAAGTTCTATGTGGACTTATTGAGCAGATTGAAACTATGTGGACTTATTGAGCAGATTTGAATAAGTTCTATGTGGATTTATTGAGATTGATGACTATTGAGCAGATTTGAATAAGTTCTGTGGACTTATTGAGCAGATTGACAAGTTTATGGACTTTTAGAGATTTGACAAGTTCTATATGGACTTATTGAGCAGATTTAAGCAAGTTCTAGTGGACTTGTTGAGCAGATTTGAGCAAGTTCTATGTGGACTTGTTGAGCAGATTTAAGCAAGTTCTATGTGGACTTGTTGAGCAGATTTGAGCAAGTTCTATGTGGACTTGTTGAGCATATTTGAGCAAGTTCTGAGTGGACTTGTTGAGCATATTTGAGCAGGTTCTGAGTGGACCTATTGAGCAGATTTGAGCAAGTTTTGAGTGGACTTGTTGAGCAGATTTGTGCTAGACCGAATGGACTATGTTTAGTGTAGATTTGAGATAGATCTTTGGAGGTGATAGAGTAGAGAGGATAGTAGTCTCTAGTGGATAGAGATCCATCAGCCAGGGTAGTGAGGATAGGTCTTCTGAGTGGGGACAAGAGTCTTCAGTGGAGAGAGATCCACAAGCCAGTGTAGTGGAGGCAGTAGTCTTCTAGAGGATCACCAACCAGAGTAGAGGAGAAGGAGTTCTCTAGTGGATAGAGATCCATAAACTTGATTTAGGGGATTGGTGTCTCCTTTGGATAGAGGTCCATAAACATTGTAATTGGGAAGGATTCCCAAGAGATTGATTGAGAAAATTTTAGTGAAATATTTTCTCCGTGGAGTAGCCCACATTGGGTGAACCACGTAAATTATGGTGTCTCTATTGTGTGTGGTGATTTATGCATTGCTTTGATTACTACTATTGATATTGCTATCTACACATTGCTTAATATTGATTTGGAAAGAAAAGTAAAAAGTGGTCTTATACTGTTCACCCCCCTCTCAGTATAAGCTTGTGTTCTTCAATTGGTATCAGAGTGGGTTCCTTCAGAAGAGTTTAACAACTTGAAGGAAAGGCTAACAAGAACACAATGGATCCTAAGGAAGTGTCCTCAAATAATTCAGCACCAGTATTTGATGGAAGTGACTATATGTATTGGAGTATGATGATGAAGATCTACCTGATGGCACTTGGCAATGAAATTTGGGAATCAATGGAATTTGGATACGATCCCTTAATCAATCCTCCTACAGATAAGGAAGGTAAGCTTCTACAACACTATAATTCAAAAGCAATGAATGCACTTGTGAGAGGTTTGCGTAGAACAGAGTCTATGAAAGTTATGCATTGTCAAACTACAAAAGAGATGTGGGATAAATTACAAAATATATATGAAGGAGATAAAAGTGTCAAGAAAGCAAAGAGTCAAAATCTCAAAAGACAACTTGAAGAATTAAGAATGAACGAAGAGGAAAATATTAGTGCTTACCTAATTCGAATTGATGAGGTTGTTAATGATATGCGAGGACTTGGTATGAAGATTGATGAATCTGATGTTTGTGATAAAGTCTTAAGATCTCTTCCAAAAAGATTTAGTGAATAGGTTTCTGCTATAGAAGTATCAATAGATGGTGATACTTTGACAAGAGATAAGTTGCTTGGTATGCTCATAGTATTTGAGATAAGAACAAAATATCCTATGTCCCAGAAGGAAGCAACATTCAAAGCAACCAATAAGACAAAGGGTAAGAAGTCAGAATCAAGCAATGAGTCATCTAGTGATGAAGAAGCTAACTATGGTAGAAGAGATAAGGACTATAGAAGATCTAGAGATAAAATATCTATTAAGTGTTTCAATTGTGGAAAGTATGGATATTTTGCAATAGATTGTCAAGAACCTAAGAACAACAATGGTGAAGAAAAATAGGATCACAAGTACAAGGATTCAAAAATATATAAGCATCAAAAGAAAAGCAAGGATGGACAAAGCAGACAAGGAAAGAAGTTCTTTCAAAGGCAAAAGAGAAGCTACTATGTGTATAAGGCAAGTAAGTATTCAAGTGATAGTGATGCTAGTTTTTCAGACAATGATAGAGATGAAGTCCTATTTATGATTGAAGAAAAAGAACCAGTTAAAAAGAGGACTCCAGTTATTCTCAAGTGTTTTAGATGTGGTAACTTTGGACATCTTGAAGATGATTGTACAAGGGATGGTTATAGTTTCAGTGATGATGAATATGAGAATGCACTTGAAGGACTAGATGAAAATCTTCTAATGGCTTTAGAAGAAGAAGTAAGTGATCCTATAGAAGATAAGCCAAAAGAAAACAAAGATGTGGACAAAGGTAAAAAAATAGAGGAATATTCAGAAAAGGATGGTTATGATCTCAAGGGAGAACTTATCTATGCCCTTGACATGGTAAAGAAGGTAAGAAAGCAACACTCTAAACTTGAAATTCAGTTTTAGGAATGTGATGAAGAGAGAAGATTGCTTATAGAGGATTTAGAAAAATCAAAGGCTAAGGCAAAAAGGTTCAAAGATAAGTTAGAAGCAAAGATCTTGGAATGTGAGAAGTTAGCACAAGAAGTGGCACTACTAAAAGAAGATTTAGAGGACTCCAAGATCAAGATGAAAGGGTTTAAAAATAACTCAAAGAACTTGGATAAGTTCATCAAGACACAAAAGACTACATCAAGCAAAATAGGTCTTGGATTTGAACAGGTTCAAAAGAAATGGGAAGGAGAGTCAACTTCAAGTTTTGGAGGAGAAGAAACTTCAGATGAAGATACTTCAGAAGAAGATAGTGTGAAATAAAGTGAGACATCAGAGGATGAGTTGGACAATAGAGAGTTCAACAAAAATAGGAACAATGCACAAAGAAGATACAGATGGAACAACAATCAGAATAGGAGACCAATGAGGTCAAGACAAGGAAGCTTCAATGGAAGATGCTTTTCATGTCACAGGTTTGGGCACATGGCTTCACAATGCAGGACACATGTAAGACAGGAATATGGGAACATACAACTTTTCCATGGGTATTGCTACTCATGTAATCAGTTTGGTCACAAGGCAATAAATTGTAGGGTTCATGATAGAAGAAGATATGGCTTCACTAGGAGAAATCCTAAGATATTTGCACCTCCAAGGAATAATAACATTAAGTGTTATAAGTGCAATAATGATGGTCACACAACAAAGTGGTGTAGAGAAGACATCCCAGAAATAGGTATGAACATGAACAGGAATAGGAACAGGAACAAGAACATGAATATGAACAGGAACAGGAACATGGATATGAACATGAACAGGAATAGGAACAGAACATGAATATGAACAGGAATAGGAGCATGGATATGAATAGGAATAGGAACAAGGATATGAATAGGAATATGGACATGGAAAACAATCAAAGGAATCAAAAGAATCAGATAAGAAGGAAAGAGGATAAAGGTAAAGAACAATACCTTATGGGAGTAGAAATACTCCCACCCCAGAATTAACCACCTCAAAAGGAGGTGGGGGAGGGGCTAAGCTAAGAGGCTCATTCTTAGCCCCGAGCCCCAAAGGTGACCCTTTGCCATTGATGTCAAAGGGGGAGAGATTTGAGTAAGGGGGAGATATTTGATACTTGAAGAGAGCATTGAGCTAGGGGGAGCAATGTCCCAGGGGGAGCAACATAGAAGAAGAAGTCAAGTTTTTGGTAAAACATTTTTGGGTTGCCATCAATGACAAAGGGGGAGATTGTTGGACATTTTGAGTCCCTAAGTCAAAGTTGTCATTGATGTCACCAGATGAAGTCATCATTAATATCAAGGACTTCATCAAGAAACAAAGTTGTCAAGGTTGTTATTTGATATCCAGGAAGAAGGCCAAAGGTCAAGAGAATCAATGCAAAAGTTAAAATAAAAAGGGCTCCATAATATCTTAATAGTATATGGAAGCATAAGTTAAAAGGGTTTTCATAAAATCTCAAGGAGGCTTGTGCAAAGTTAAAAGGAGATATAATATTATTTTATAAATTATTTAAATTCAATGAGAATTTAAATTTTATAAATAAATATTATTTACACCATGGTATGCAATGAGAAGGAAGAAATAAACTCAAAAGGATATTTTTTTATTATAATATTAAGTGATATGGTTAAAAGCCCAAAGTAAAATATTTATAATATTCATTATAATATTTTACAATACCCAAAGATGGGTTTGGAGTTAAAAATATTCAAAGCGCTTTTATAAAGGTCCTAACCTTCACCGATGTTACATGGTGGTGAAAGCATTCGAAGCATCGATGTTTTACAAGCATGGAGGAAATTAATATATATACCTATGCTCAAAGGGCATTAAACTTTATCCTTGCTCGATTGATTATTATTTGGATGTGAAGTGAAAGAAGAGCTCATGAGAATTTTACGAATTTCGTGTGTGGCAAACAGTTCAAAATAGAAAGCATAGATCGTTTGAAGGCCAACTGGGCAGCTTGGCCTAGTGGCGAGTGGGCAGGTGTGAAAGCATTTTTGGCAAGAGAGCCAGCGTTCGAAATGTGGTAGTGTGCTTGGCAGTCATGTTGGTTGAAGGTGCCAAAGGTGCACATTTTTGCAAAGGGCAAGAAGGGAGGCATGACTTGAAGCACGTGGTGCTTCGTTAGTCTCAAACGAGCGCGTAGCTCATGTGGCGGTTGAAGCCATGACTAAGGTGTTCGTCATGGGCATTGTTGAAGGTTCGAATCCCTCCGAAGGTGAGGTAAATATTTTGCATTAAATTTTTATTATTTGCCTAAGTTGGGAGGTATAAGGGTTGTTAGTGGAATTGTTTAGAAAGGTTGCTTATTGGATAGTGGTGGTAGTTGAAAATTATCACTTGGAGTAATAAGGAGGTTTTTGGTTTTAATTTTTAATAAAGTCTTAAATTACTATATTTGTTTTTGGTAGATAAGATACTATAGCATTAATACCGGGTTTTACAGGTTGACCCAAAACCTTTTACAAAAATCAGCCCAAGGTTGTTGATGAACATATCCTTACTAAGGATCCTATATATGTAAAATCTACATGCTGCCATAGCCATTACATCTGGTAAGGCACATAACTTGTTATCAAAAAGAAACCTCCCATACAACATTTTGGGTATACCCCGAGAAAACACATGCATCATAATTACAAGAAAGAAACAGACACATATCCCTTCCTTAAGACAATGGAGAAACAAAAAGTTGCAGACACACATAGTAGAGTACTAAAAACAACTCCCACAAGCTCTGTATTGAAAGTTACTCTTAATAATTCTTTGGTAATTGCTTTCTTTCGTATATGACATGCTTTGGTACCACATACTACCTTGGCCAATAAACCTTGGAGAAGTGAACCTGCTGGCTAGATTTATGGCGATGGCTATCTGGTGGTCCACGTGGCTTTGGTTCGAAGTCTTATATTATCTTTTCTTTCCTTCCCTGTGATTATCAACCAACCTCAAATTACTAAGACGACTAGGAGCCATGTTATCTGACATGTGACTGTCCCCATTAGTCTGTGTGGTATTTCCAAGCAGCATCCATGAATATTGACAGCTCAGATAATTTTAATTGTGAGTCCAATTCAAAAAAGATATGAGAATACTCCTAGCCTTCAAACTTATAGTGCCTTCCCTCTTGGTAAATTCGACTATCATTCTTGGCATTCTTGTTGAATAAGCTCCTCTACTTCACTCGGGACACCGTGTTCCCATTTGAAAAGTTTGTCACCATCAACACCCAAATTGGCCAACTTATCAGCAATTTTGTTAGCTTCCCGAAAGACATGTTGGGCTTTTCTGTCCTGTCTTCCCTGGAAAAGAATCCTAGCCTCTTCAACAATTGTTTTAATCCTCCAAGGAAATGTTTTCCAATTATTGAGGAGATTTATAACATGCATAGAGTCTCCTTCTAAGATCAAATTGCCTTCTAAGCCTTGAGTCATTTGAAGGCCTCTCCACATAGCTCTAGCTTCAGCTTCGTTGTTCGTCCTTGTTTCCAAATATTCGGAAAATGCAAGCATCATATTCCCATTATGATCTTAAATTACTATATTGGCATATTGGAGGATTAAGAATTTTGAGTATTGTTTTAATTTTAGTAAGGGATTTTTCTGTTAAAGAATATTATTGTGAAGGTGTTGAATATTATTTAAGTTGGAGTGATAAGGTGTAATTTTGATATCATTTTGTATTGTGTTTTTGAGAAAATTATTATCTTCTAACCCTTATTGAGATTGGCAAAGAAGTGAGTGTGAGTGTGGCAGATTTGTGAGATCAAATCCTTGTCAATCAAAAATGTATGGGCAAATTCTTCCTTGGTTGAGTTGATTGATTGGATTTCTAGAAAATAAAGTTTGGAGTGAAAAGGATTTGATTAGAGTTTCCTTTTCAAAAGTGTTTGAGTTAATGCTTCAAGGTTTTCTGGAATTAAGTGTTGTGATTAAAACCTTGTTTTATAAGCATTGTTGTTGAAGCCATTGGTTGTGTGAAGAACTTGAGTTAGGATTTTGAAAAGAACATGAGTATCATTGTTATGTGAAGATTGATTTATATGCATTGTTGTTGAAGTGAGTTTTTGTGCAAAGAACTTGAACTAGGGTTTGAAAAAAACATGAGTATCATTATAATGTGAGATTTGTTGGAAACATTTTGAGTTGGTGTTTGCATGCTTGGACTAGGGTTTGTGAGCAAAGGTTGTTTGTTGAGTAATTGGTTGAGTAGAGTTGATTGAGCCTAGTCAAGTGGATGTATGAAGTGATTTTTCAAGTTCCATAAAACAAACTATTCTATATTTTGATTTGAGTTGAGAAAGTGTTTGAGCATTGAGTTGAAACATATTGGGTCTCTAACAATTTACTTTATGTTTCTATGAGATTAGACAAGTTATGAGTGAGCTTGTTGAGGAAATTTGAATAAGTTTTGTGTGGACTTATTGAGAAGATTGGACAAGTTCTGAGTGAGCTTGTTGAGCATATTTAAATAAGTTCTATGTGGACTTAATGAGTAGATTGGACAAGTTCTGAGTGAGCTTATTGAGCAGATTGAATAAGTTTTGTGTGGACTTATTGAGTAGATTGGACAAGTTCTGAGTGAGCTTGTTGAGAAGATTTGAATAAGTTTTGTGTGGACTTATTGAGCAGATTGGACAAGTTCTGAGTGAGCTTGTTGAGCATATTTGAATAAGTTCTATGTGGACTTATTGAGCAGATTGGACAAGTTCTGAGTGAGCTTATTGAGTAGATTGAATAAGTTCTGTGTGGACTTATTGAGTAGATTGGACAAGTTCCGAGTGAGCTTGTTAAGCAGATTTGAATAAGTTTTGTGTGGACTTATTGAGCAGATTGGACAAGTTTTGAGTGAGTTTGTTGAGTAGATTTGAATAAGTTCTATGTGGCCTTATTGAGCAAATTGGACAAGTTATGAGTGAGCTTATTGAGTAGATTGAATATTTTATGTGGACTTATTGAGCAGATTTGACAAGTTCTGAGTGAACTTTTTGAGCATATTTAAGCAAGTTCTATGTGGACTTATTGAGCAGATTTAAGCAAGTTCTGTGTGGACTTGTTGAGCAGATTTGAGCAAGTTCTGTGTGGACTTGTTAAGCAGATTTGAGCAAGTTCTATATGGACTTGTTGAGAAGATTTAAGCAGGTTCTGAGTAGACCTGTTGAGCAGATTTGAGCAAGTTCTGAGTGGACTTGTTGAGCAGATTTGTGCTATACGGAATGGACAATATTTAATGAAAATTTGAGATAGAGCTTTGGAGGTGACAAAGCAGAGAGGACAATAGTCTCTAGTGGATAAATATCCATCAACCAGGGAAGTGAGGATAGGTCTTCTGAGTGGGGACAAGAGTCTTTAGTGGAGAGAGATCCACAAGCCAGTGTAGTGGAGGTAGTAGTCTTCTAAAGGATCACCAGCTAGAGCAGAGGAGAAGGAGTTCTCTAGTGGATAGAGATCCACGAACTTGATTTAGGGGACTAGTGTCTCCTTTGGAAAGAGGTCCATAAACATTGTAATTGGGAAGGATTCCCAAGAGATTGTTTGAGAAAATTTTAGTGAAATATTTTCTCCATGGAGTAGCCCACATTGGGTGAACCACGTAAATTGTGGTGTCTCTATTGTGTGTAGTGATTTGTGCATTGCTTTGATTACTGCTATTGATATTGCTATCTACATATTGCTTAATATTTATTTGGAAATAAAAGTAAAAGTGGTCTTATATTGGTCACCCCCCCTCAGTATAAGCTTGTTTTCTTCATAGAATTAGTAGAATTATATCAATAGAAGGGGTTTGGATTGAAGATCAAAGTGAAAATAGAAAATAGGTAAAGTATTTTTATCAGAATACTCTAGGATCAGAGGAGATTGAAGTTCTTAATGATAAACTTCTTCAAGATGTTCCTTTAGTTATAATGAATGAAGGCAATAGGAAACTGATTAGCCTATTACTCTAGAAGAAGTTTATTTAGCTATTTTCTCTTTTAATAAGGATAAATCCCTAGGTCCATGTGGGTTCTCTACAACTTTTTACCAACATAATTAGGATATAGTGAAGGATTCTTCATTGGTAGTAGTGGAACAGTCTAGGGTAAAACATTACATACCTTATAAAATAAATGTAATATATCTTACCCTAATTACAAAAAAAGAAGAATGTTGAATTGTTTGATTCTTTTAGACCCATAAGCCTATGTAATATGACATATAATATTATCTCCAAAGTGATGGTAAATCGATTAAGGCCATTTTTAGACAAAATCATTTCAAAAGAGCAAGGAAGATTTGTGAAAGGGAGACAAATTATGGACGAGTTCATAGTAGCTCATGAAGTTATACATTCAACAGCTTCAAGAAAAGAGAAAACAATGATCTTAAAACTTGATATGAGTAAAGCCTATGATAGGGTTAAATGGGATTTTCTTTTTGTAGTTTTAAAAAAATTGGATTTGGGAAGAAATGGGTTAGATGGATTAAATCTTGTGTCTCTATAGTTTTTTATCAGTTTTGGTCAATGGGTTAGTAACGAAATCTTTTAAAGCCAAGAGAGGTCTTAGACAAGGAGATCCTCTATCTCCTTATTTGTTCATTATTATCATAGAGGTTTTGAGTAGGAACTTAAATAAGCCTTACAAATATGGGCTTATAAGTGGACTTAAGGTTAGTAATAACATCGACAACATCACACATCAATAGTTTGTAGATGATACATCCCTTTTTGGAAGGGCAAGGATAAAAGAGGCCAGAGCTTTGAATAACTTTTTACAGGAATATGAAAGAGCTTTAGGGCAAAGAGTTAATATGACAAAATCCAAAATTTACTTTCTTAACACTCCAACTAATATCAAAGCAAGAATTTACAATTTACTTCAAATGGAAGAGATAAATTTGCCAACAACTTATCTATGGATGCCTTTATTTGAGGGGAGAATGAGGATAGAATTATGGAATCTAGTTATTAGTAAAGTTCAAAATAAACTTCCAACTTGGAAAGGTAGATGGTTATCATTAGCATGAATAGTGCAGTTAATTAAGTCAGTCGTACGGGCCATTCCAACATATTATATGTCATTGTATTCTATACCAAAATTAGTTGAAAAATTTTAATCTATATTATGCGATCCTTTTTATGGTTAGGTTTACATGATAAAAGGAAATTTCCTTTGGTGAAATGGAGTAAGATGTGTGATGATAAAACTAGTGGAGGTCTTGGTTTAAAAGTTCTTATAAAAGCAAACTTAGCTCTCAAGAAAAAAAATATCTGGAGATTCTACAAAGAGAGTCAAAGGCAATGGGCAACAATTCTTCTAAGTAAGTATGGTGATACCCATAACCCAAGTTTAATATTTACTGCATTCTTTCTACCAAATGGTTCTGCTCTTTGGAATGGTTTAAAAAAATCTATTGATCTTATGATTACAGCTTTAAGATGGGTGGTGGGAACTGGAGAAAAAAATTCTTTGGATGGATACTTGGTGTGATAAAAAATAACTCAATTTAGATATAATTTTAAAACCTTGGATGAGATTACTTCAAGATAAATATGGTGATAGGATTTCAAACATTTTGTACAAGGATTAGGAAGGAAGACACAAATGGAGAGAATATTTTTTTACAAGTATAGAAGACATTGATGCTAGGAAGCAATTGAGTAGAAAGATAACAACAATGATTATTCCAAGGGGAACCAAGGATAATTTGGTATGAGAGTTGAATAGCTCAGGAGAATACACAGCAAGAAGTGGATATAATGTACAACACCAATAAAATAATAATATCACTAGAATATGGAGAGATATTTGGGATAGCCCAACCATTCCTAAAGTCTAAATTTTTTTTTGGCTAGTAGGTCATAGAAGAATTTTATCTTGGAATAACCTTATGAAAAGAGGTTTTCATGGCCCCTCTCAATGTGTTCTTTGCAAAAAGGACGAGGAGAGTATAGACCATCTCTTGGGAAATTGCTTAATAGTCTGGAATCTATGGCAATGGTTTCTTAATAAGTTTTGTAAATTCATGGTGATGAATAGCAGAATTGAAGATTGGTTAAAGCAATGACATAGTACTTATAAAAGTGAGGCTTTACAAACAATATGGGATATATCAAAATATACAATAATTTGGATTGTATGGCTAGAAAGGAATAAAAGAATATTTAAAGGAAAGTAAAATAGTTTAGAGGTAATTAAAAAGAAGATATGTTTAGCCATAGAGGATTCTAAACCAACCCTATCAACTCACCCATTCTAGAAGCAAAGAGCCTTGATAGATGGAGTCAAGTCATTAAATGGAATTATGATATTGGGTACAAGAGAAGCAAAAAGAAGGCAAATAATATAAAGTGGAAACCACCAGATGTGGAGTGGATTAAATTGAATTTTGATGGAGCATCTAAAGGAAATCTAGGACCAACAACAAGAGGAGGAATAATTAGAAACAATAGAGAAGATATTTTGTCTCATTACGCTTTCAATAGTGGATCTAAGAAAAATAATTATGTTGAAGCTTGGATGGATTTAGAAGGGTTAAAAATATGTAAACAAATGAAATGGAATAGAATATGGATTGAAGGTGATTCTCTCATAGTAATAAATGCAGTTTTGAGGAAAGCTAAGGCTCCATGGAACAAACAAGAGATAATTGTGGAAATTCAAGATCTTTCTAAAGAGTTTGAAGAAATCAGGTTTACACATACATTAAGGGAAGGAAACAAATGTGTTGATAGGCTAGCCAATATAGGGGTTTTGATTCAAGATCGTGAAGTTAAAGTCTCCTTTCCATGGTTAGAGGAAGTAGCAAGTTTAGTTGAAGCTGACAAAAAAATATTGACTGTCTGAATCAATTAATGATTAAGATATATTTTAATATTTTCATTGGTAATATCTACTTTATTTTGTAACAATAATGTGTTTTCATATAAACTATTTATTATAATTTTTATGGTTGCACTTGTGTTTTAGGAAGGAATCTAGTAATCTAGATTTGGTAAAATGGACTATCATAGTGAGATGTTTTGGAAATTTTACTCTACTAAGATGCAATGCATAGATAGTGGAGTTGAAGTTTTGTATTGTGAAGGTTGCTATAGGAAAATTTCAAGAAGGATGTTGAATTCTAGAATATTTGTATTCATACAAAAAATTGAAAAGATCCAAAAAATGAAAATCAAGAATTCAGACAGTTTATGTAAAATGATGTAGGTTTCTAGCTATAGCATCTCAATTGAGATAAGAAGTGTATCTATTTGTAAAATCTCAAGCTCTAAAGAAGAGAGTTGTAATTTTTCAAGGGTGGGGGACCCAAGTACAACCCCTTATTATCCAATGAAAAATCTATATTGTAAGTTGTGCTACATGCTTTGTTCATGTATGATTCAGGTTATTACATTCATATTGTTGCTTATTAATGAATGTTATTTGATATATTATAAGTCTTGATATACATATTAGTTTGCTCATATTATTCTACTTACATTATTATCTTGATCTTACTATATTGTGGCTATCATATATTTGATCCTATGAAAATTATCATGTGAGTTTACATTAATAGTCTTCAAAAGCCATCATTCTTGAACTTCTTTAACTTTTTTTATAAATACAAATATTTCAAAATTCAACACCCTTCTTGGCATTTTCATGTAGTAGCCTTCACAATAACAAAACTCCACCTATAGTGTCTTTCATCTTAGTAGAGTAATATTTTCGAAACCTCACTCTATCATAGTCCACTTTGCCAACTTAGAAAAAATTGTAAAGAAAAATTGCAAACATCTCTTATACCATATATTATGTTAAACAAAAGCAAAAATTATGTAAATCTCTTATACACTTAGGAACTGAGGGAAAAATCAAACAATTATTTCTCTCATTTGACAAGGCTACAAAAACCCTAAAAAGCATAACTATGATCTCACTCCATGCCAAACAACGTCCTTCATATATATAACTTTGAATCCACATACAATGCTTTAAACAACAACTTTGTTAAAACCCTAAAATCCATTCTAGAGAAAACCCTAGTTAGCACCTCACTCAACATTTCAATGATCTCCATGTCATAGTCTAGCCACGAGACCAACAAGCAACCCTCAATTTCTCAATCTAGCTCAATTTCTCGATTTGGCACTGTGTGAGTAGCACCATGGTGGTGTTGTTGACCATGTTACCCGATGGAAAGTCAATAATCAGATTTTTTTATAAATCTAAAGCCAATATATTCCAAATCAATCAAAATACATGGAAAAAAACTCCCAAAATTCTCAAATATTCCCTTAAAAACCCTCAATGAACCCTTTGAAGATAATACCTATCAAAATTTATTAACAAATATGAGAAGAAAAAGAGAAATTTTTAATAAGCCCTTATTGAAGACCTAGGGTCACATGGCAAGAGGATCATCATAATTGTAGATGACTTCCATGGTGTCGAGGGGTGGCCCCTCGGGGGCATCGCTATGTGATAGCACTGCTACAACTGAGACTATAACAAACTTTTTTTTTTTGGAGAACAAGGGGTTGTACACATGTCCCCCACCCTTGACAAATCACAACTCTCTTCTTTAGAGCTTGAGAGTTTACAATTCGTTTCACTTCTCATCTTAATGGAGATGTTATAGCTAGAAACCTACAACATTTTACTTAAAATGCCTAAACTCTTGATTTTCATTTTCTAGATTTTTTTCAAATTTTTGTGTGAATACAAATATTCTAGAATTCAATATCCTTATTCACATTTTCCTATAACAACCTTCACAATACGAAAACTTCACCTCTACTATCTATGCATTGCATCTTAGTAGAGTAATATTTCCAAAACATCACACTATCATGGTCCGTTTTACCAAATCCATATTGCTAGATTCCTTCCTGAAGCACAAGTGCAACCACAAAAATTATAATAATTAGTTTATATGAAAACACATTAATGTTATAAAATAAAGCATATATTACCAATGGAAAACATTAAATTAAATCTTAATCATTATTTGATTCAGGTAGTCAACAATTTCTTGTCAACTTCACCTAAATTTACTACTTCCTCTAACCATGGAAAAGAGAATTTAAGTTCATGATCCTCAATTAAAACCCCTCTATTGGCTAGCCTATCTGCACATTTATTTCCTTCCCTTAATGTATGTGTAAACTTGATTTCTCCAAACTCTTTAACAAGATCTTGAATTTTCACAATTATCCATGAAGCCTTTGCTTTCCTCAAATTTGCATTTATTACTATGAGTGAATCACCTTCCATCCATACTCTATTCCATTTTATTTTTCTGCACATTTTTAACCCTTCTAAAGCCGCCCAAGCTTCAACTTCATTATTTGTCTTAAATACACTATTGAAAGCGTAATGCGACAAAATCTCTCCTCTATTGTTTCGAATTATTCCTCCTCCTCTTGGTCCTCGATTTCCTTTAGATGCTCCATCAAAATTAAATTTGACCAACTCTACATATGGTGGTTTCCACTCTATATTATTTATCTTCTTTTTGTTTCTCTTATACCTAACATCATAATTCCATTTGATGACTTGACTACATCTATCAAGGCTTTCTAATTCTAAATTGGGATTGGGTGAGTTGATAGGGTTGGATTAGACTCCTCTATGACTAAACATATCTTCCTTTAATTACCTCTAAACTACTTTCCCTTTCTTTAAATATTCTTCTATTCCTTTCTAGCCATACAATCCAAAGTATTGTATCTTTTTATATATCTCATATTGCCTGTAAAGCCTCACTTTTTAAAGTTCTCTGCCATTGATTTAACCATTCTTTAATTTTACCATTCATCACCATGCATTTATCAAACATATTAAAAATCAATTGCCATAGCTTCCAGACTATTGAGCAATGTCCCAAGATATGGTCTATACTCTCTTGCTTTTTACAAAAAACACATTGTAAGGGGCCATGAAAACCCCTTTTCATAAGGTTATCCTACGATAAAATTCTCCTATGACCTAAAATCCAAACAAACATTTTGACTTTAGGAATGCTTGGGCTATCCCAAATATCTCTCCATATTATTGCAATATTTATTTTTTTAGTGCTTTACATTATATCCACTTATTTTTGTGTATTCTCCTAAGCTATTCAACTCCCAAATCAATTTATCTTTGGCTCCCCTCGAAATAATCATTGTTGTTATATTTCTACTCAATTGCCTCCTAGCATTAATGTCTTGTATACTTGTAAAAAAATCTTCTTTCGATTTGTATCTTTCTTATTGATCCTTGTATAAAATGTTTGAAACCCTATCACCATATTTATCTTGAAGTAATCTCATCCAATATTTCAAAATTGGATCTACATTGAGTGGTTTTTTATCACACCAAATATCCATCCAAATAGATTTTTTTTCTCCAGTTCCTACCACCAATCTTAAACCTTTAATCACTAGATCAATAGATTTTTTTAAACCATTCCAAAGTGCAGAACCATTTTGGTAGAGAGAATGTAGTAAATATTAAGCTTAGGTCATTGGGCTCAACGTACTTAAAAGAATTCTTTCCCATTGTCTTTGACTCTCTTTGTACAATCTACATATTACTTTTCCCCTAAGAGCTAAATTTTCATCTATAAGAACTCTTAAACTAAGATCTCCCCTAGTTTTATCATCACACACCTTGCTTCATTTTACCAAAGGAAATTTCCTTTTAGCACGTAATCCCGACCACAAAAAGATTGCATAATATAGATTAAACTTTTTTTCTATTGATTTTGGTATAGCATACAATGACATATAATATATTGGAATTGCTTGTCAGACTGACTTAATTAGTTGCACTCTTCCTACTAACGATAACCATCTACCTTTCCATACTCGTAGTTTATTCTAAACTTTACTTATAACCAAATTCCACAATTATATCCTCATTCTTCCCTCAAATAAGGGCATCCCTAGATAACTTGTTGGTAAATTTGCCTCCTCCATTTGTAGCAACCTAGAAATACCTGTTTTGATTTTAGCTAGAGTGTTTAGGAAGTAAATTTTGGATTTTGTCCTATTAACTTTTTGCCTTGATGCTTTTTCATATTCCTTTAATAAGTTATTCAAATCTCAGGCCTCATTTATCCTTGCCTTCCCAAAAAGGGTTGTGTCATATACAAATTGTTGATGGGTAATGTTATTGATGTTCTTACTAGCCTTAAGTCCACTTATAAGCCCATATTTGTTAGCCTTCTTCAAGTTCCTACCCAAAATCTCTACCGTATTATTGAACATATATAATGATAGAGGATCTCCATATCTAAGACCTCTCTTGGCTTTAAATGATTCTATTACTAACCCATTGACCAACACTGAATATGAAACTATAGAGACACAAGCTTTAATCCATCTAACCCATTTCTTCCCAAATTCAAAATTTTCTAATACTGCAAAAAGAAAATCCCATTTAACCCTATCATAGGCTTTACTCATATCAAATTTTAAGATAATTGTTTTCTCTTTTCTTGAAGTTGTTGAATGTATAACTTCATGATCTACTATGATCCCATCAAAAAATTTTATCCCTTTCATAAATCCTCCTTGCTTTTCTAAAATATTTTTTTCTAACAATGGCCTTAATCGATTCACCATCGCTTTGGAGATAATCTTATATGCCATATTACATAGACTTACGAGTCTAAATGAATCAAACAATTCAACATCCTTATTTTTTAGAATTAGGGTAGTATATGTTGCATTTATTTTATAAGGTATGTATTGTTTTACCCTAGAATGTTCCCTTACCACCAATAAAGAATCCTTCACTATATCCCAATTATATTGGTAAAATGCTATAGAGAGCCACCATCCGGACCTGGGGATTTATCGTTATTAAAAGAGAAAGAGCTAAATGAACTTCTTCTAGAGTAATAGGCTCCATCAGTTTCCTATTGTCTTCATTCCTTATAACTAAATGTACTTTTTGTAGAAGTTTATCATTAAGAACTTCAGAAAGCCTTTGATCCTAGAATATTTTGATAAAAAAAACCTTGCCTCTTTTCTAATTTCACTTTGGTCTTCAATTCAAACCTCTTCTACTAATTTAATTCTACTAATTCTGGATGTTGATCTCTGTACTATAACCATCCTATGAAAAACTTTGTATTTTTATCTCCTTCTTTTAACCAAGTATGTCTTGATTTTAATCTCCAAAATTCACTAAGCAACTCCCTTCCCTCCGAGCTTGGATTATTATGATCACCTTTTTGAATTTTGAAATTTTATTAGTTCTTTCATCTCAAAAATATTTCCAAAAGTGTTCTTGTTCCATTTTTTTAATCTAGATTTCATTGATTTAATTTGTTTTAGAAGTGCATATAGCCCACCATTTCCTAAAGAAATCCATGCTTGTGCTATCACATCAACAAATTGAGAATGGTCTTCTCACATTTGCTCATATTTAAAATACGATATTTTTTAATTCACTTACCACCATTTTAACTCTTATTAGCCAATGATAAGAGAGTATGCATCTATCTAATTTTTCTACTATTAGGTTCTAGCCTCTCCTATTATTTGTCCATGTATAGTTGTCTTCTTCAAAATCAACCTCTCATAGATTATTGTTTTGAATAAAAGTTAAGAAATATCTCATACTTTGGGTTAATTTTCTAATTCCCTTGAATTTTTCATCCAACTTGGTTATGGAATTAAAATCTCCTATGATCATGAATGAGATTTCTTGGTCTTTACTTCTCATAAAGGCTTCAATCTCACTCAAAATTCTAATCTACCTGACTGATTTATAGGTCCATAGACATTGATAAGGATGAAATGAATATCTGCAAAGTAGCATGTGACTAAAAAGGCTATCCAATGCCTAGTTTTATGAATGGTTACACATGAAGTTCCAGTAGGATTCCAACAAGTTAGAATTCTCTTTGTTGCTCCTTCAAAATCCATAACATCCCATTCACATCTTGCCCATATTGCTTTCGTAGTTTTTGAAACTTCTTCTTATGTCATTTTAGTTTCTCGAATACAAAGAATATCAGGATTATTACTCAAACATAGATCCTTGATACACCTTGTCTTTGAGGGAACATTATCAGCCCTTATATTCCATGAGATGATAATAATGTCTCATTAGGGGCTATTGGCCCCGCCTGTGAATTGCCATTATAATTTTGTTGTTTGGTAAAGAGAAGTTCAACCAACTTAGTTTGTGTTCCTTTATCTATGTTTGCTCTTACTTCCTTGGATCTTGCTTTATAATTTGAGGGTTTTTTCTCTTTTTGCCTTGCTTGTATTAGGAGTAGGTCTTATTATTCTATTCCTCAATATTATTTCACAACTTTGTTTTTCATCATATTTATCCTCTCCAAGCTCTACTACAAAATCTTCTGACTTGTCCTGCTCATTTTTTAGTATTTCCTTATTAATGGTAGAGGTATTAACATCTAACACTGCATTTTCTTTACTAATTTTTTTCTCGTCAATAATGCATGGTACTTCAAGATAGTCTTCAAAATCTGATGAGACACACTCCTTAGATTCATCAATAATGTTTATCCCTAAATCAGGATCATATTTAATAGACGATTCCTTGTTAATATGTTGAAATTGTTGTACTATATCCTCTAAGATTTGATCTACTTTTTATTCATAGGCTAAAGCCTCAAAAGAGTTGGTATTTTTTCCAATATCCTTCCTTACTGGTCTCCACTATTTATTTGCTTTTATTTTTCTAGATCTATTTTTTGGAAGTTGAAAACCATCTTCATCCATATCCATTTGTAAGTTTCTCTTGTGGTATACATATGATTTTGTTGGGCTCTTCTTAGGGCATGATCTCTCAATATGCTCCACCTCATGATATCTTCTACATCTAAAAGATATGTTTTCATAATCTATAGTTTGGGTCCACATATTATCCCCATACTTAAGAATGATTGATTTTGGTAAAGCTTTACTTATATCAATCATGACCAATGTCCGAGCATAAATAGCCAAGAATCCATCTTTTGTATTATTTGTAATCTTAAGGAATTCTCTAGAGTGTTGCCTATTGCCTTGAAGGTATCTAATTCCTAAAATTCAATGGACAACCCATACATCCCAATCTAGACTGGTACTAGGGATAGATTTATATTTTCAAGTGCAAAACCTTCATACCAATGGGTAAGGAAGAGTCATGCTCTTCCCATAAACCAAGGACCCTTTTTTAGGATTCTATCTCTTTCTTTTCTAGAAAAAAATGGCTAGTAAGAAATATTTCAGAAGAAATTATAGAATCACTCTTGGATACTTCCAACTCCTATCAATCCATTTTCGCAAGACTGAATCCCCTAGCCAATACTCATTATAATTTAACAAAAACCGCCCTATCTTAGAGCAATGAGGATTGATCCTTTGTGGTGTGTTCACTAACCTCTACCACTAGAGATGATTTTAATGATTTAGCTATAAATAGATCTATGTAAAGGAAACTAAAACTCAAAATCTATTGAAATTTACCAGAATATCCTATAGCGAATATAATATTTGATAAAAAATTATAATAATTTGCATGCAAAATTTCTAAGATAAAGAAGGAAAAAAGAAACTTAGCTAAAAATTCTATGTCAAGATAGAATGTCTTATCTCATTTAAATCCTAGCCCTTAATTGCTCCTCCCATCATCTGAACCCTTGCTAACAAATATTTGCAATTTCATTTTTCGTTACTTGAAAAATAGTCACTACCCTTATTTCAAATGGTTAACTTCATAGGGTTGTATCTCCCTTAATATTGCTAAGATTCCTTCATATGACCACTCATTTTAAAGCTATTCAAATTCCACTCAAGTTGGTCCAAGAATTAGCTGAATGGGACAACCCTTTGCGAAGATATGACTCTTAAAAGATGAAACTTAAAAAAAATACCCTGATCCTTTGCGGATCCCTTGTTCATTTGACCTAGGTCGAGACTATAACAACCTATTAATTCCTTAATAACCCTTTTTTAGGGGTCTTATGCATACCCCTAATATTCCACAATATCAATTTTTTTCAATGAGTTTACATAGGTTTTTATAAGGGGTCCTGGTCCCTCATACTGAGTGGGGTTTGAACCTTGGACCTCCTCAAAGAGAGGCCAAAGCCCTTACCACTGCAGTAAGATTACAACTATTATTTTTTTAATGAATTTACATAGGTTTTTATGAGAGGTCTTAGTCCACTTAAAATTTTCAATGAGTTTACATAGGTTTTTATGAGGGGTCTTGGTCCCATCATATTAAGTGGGGTTTGAACCTTAGACCTCTCAAAGAGAGGCCAAAGCCCTTACCAATGCAATAATTCCATGATATTATTTTCATCATCATTTTTTATTTTTATGAGTGGGATTAGCTTACTTCTTGTTAACACCTATAATTTTTTTATTTGGCTTCCCAAATCAATATCCCTTTGAGTTTCTTCTTCTCTTTGTTCATGCTTTGATGGCCTACCTCTCCTTTTTCCATTCCCATTAACACTTTCATATTCATCAATCTCTTATTTTTTTCCATATTATTTATAACGAGACTTATCTTCTAAAGATTTATGTTGCCTTGCAAACCCTAAAGTGCATGAATGATCCTCTATTATCATTAATTTCTTATACTACCTTAGAAAACCCTAATTTTCCTTGGATATTCTTTGTATACTTTTCTTTATTGTGCTACTCATGAAATCGTAAAGTGCAATGAATACACTATGTACTACTTTATTTTTTATTACAAGGTGAATATTTTATGCTACTTGAGGAAAATCAAGATGATTTATATGGATTAACCTTAACCTCCTTCATCTCATTCACTTTAAAATTTGCCTCCATGTCTTCCTTTATTTTAAAATTTGCCTCCCCATATTTCTTCACACCTTTAACTCCTATATTTGAACTTGTGCATTGTACTTCCTCATCTCTTGTGTCACTTTTCTTCTAATAGCTGATTCAAGTGAACTATAATGGCCTTTGCCATTTGATGACGTAGAGGAGTTTTTCTTACCACTTTATCAGGAGTGAAAAAACCTTGATTTGAGTTATCTTCTCGCATGATATTATCTCTTTATTTCATATTAAAGTTTTTCCTCATGCACAAAAATTTCTATCTCTATCTTCATCATTTTCACTTTGCAATCTCATATCATGTGTCTTGTTTCATGACATTTATAACATATTTCATAATCCACTCGTTGATCTCATTCTCTTGATTCATATTTAATCCATGGCAATATATATTTGAGTGTATACAACATGCCCTCTTTCCTTAGTAGTTGGTCCCTCTTAGATGAATTCACCTAGAGTAGTATCAATAATCTCCCAATTGATAAGTTGTTAAGAAAATTCAAAAAGCCTAGTCCACATCAGAAGCCTTTTAATAGTCTTTATCTCCATAAATAAATTTTCACTCCATGGTATTAAATATAATGCATCCTTACCCCTAAATCAAGGGCCACCATCCATTGTTTAATCCCTTATTTATGAATTAGAGAAGATAATGAGGAAAAGTTATTTCAAAAGAAAAGTCACAAAGTAATTTGAATTCAATCCCCACCTCTATTTGATCCAATTTTAAATCTTGGAAAAACCTTACCAATATCCATGGAACTTACATATTATATAATGCTCAACCATCTCATCCTTGATAATGTATTATTATGTAATATTTTATACCTGAATAGGTTTGCCATAGATTCATTCTTCCTTTTATCACTAATTAGGGTATCCATGCTTCCAACTACGATATCCTTACTTCTAGTAAAGATTTTTTTTAAAAACTTTACATGGTGGAATTGGTAGCTGCTACGAATCCAGGCAGGTTGTCCAAATTTTATAGCCGCTAGAGTATTCTATGCTGTCCCCCAACAATCACCACACAATTCTTCGCACAGTCCGCCCCTATAACCACCATGTCACAATCATTTTAAACCTTTTACATTGTTGAAAGCACCATGAAAGGGACAAGCGTTCAGTCCAACGAGGCCCGAGATTTGAACCTTGGACCTCCGCCCCCTTACGGGGTTTGGTCGAACCAATTGGTCTACACCTCGGACCTACTTCTAATAAAGACTTTCAAAAATGACTTTCCTTCCATGTTATCTAAATTTTCTTCATGTAAATCCTTTAGTTTTTGAGTTTCTCCTAATATCTCGAACAATAAGAAGTGGTGCTCTCTTCGTACTTGCACTTTGCTTTCTGCTTACACTTCCTACTTCTTGCTTATACCTCACCTTAGCTCGCTTCCGACACACACTTGCTCTCAACTCACTCTTTTACTATCAACTAATTTTTTATGTCAATAAATTTTTAAGTTTGTTATATAATCTTATCGAGGTGGGGTGGGGGCTAGAGTGGTGGCTTTCTGGATTCTAATTGTGGGGATAATATGACGAAGATTGTTGCCGATTTCCCTATGTAGAAAAAAAAACAAAAAAAGTTCATTTAAAAAAGGAAAGAAAATAAATGTAAACTTTCTAAATTTGGAAAAACTTGTTGTAACTTTTTTTTTCAATTGATTATATGGGATTGAATCAGGTCCTATCAAAAAAAGTTTATTTAAAAAAAAAAGAAAATTAATGTAAACTTTCTAAATTTGGAAAAACTTGTCATAATTTTTTTTTTCAATTGATTATATGGGATTGAATCAGGCCCAATCGGTATTGCATCATCATCACATAGTGATATTATAACAAAGCTTGGATATTTGTTTTGATAAGTAGCTATTGTATTTACAGCGGGTTTTAACTAGGATCCCAAAATCTGATTACATAAGAGTTGGAAATAACATGTGAAGAATAAGCCATTACAACAAAATTCTGGGCCCAAGGCACCAATACCCTAAAAATGAAAAACAAACAGAAATCCCGCCCAACGAGAATAGGTAAATTTGAACAATCCCGCCCAGCGGGAAACCACCAATTTCGAAGGAAGGTAAGTTTGAAGATCCCGCCCAGCGGGGAGCAGCTGAAAACCGCCATCGTGTAAATCCCGCCCAGCAGGAAGCATAAAAAAACCATTATAATATAAATCCCGCCTAGCGGGAAGTAGTCGAAAAACCACCAAAGAGTGAATCCCGCCCAGCGGGAAGCAACTGAAATCCATCCCAGTGTAGATCCCGCCCAGCGGGAAGCAGCAAAAACCTCTACCAAGTGAATCCCGCCTCCCGAGAAAACCAATAGGAAATGAGAAAAACCCGCCTAGCAGGAAACCCAATGGTTTTGGAGAATCCCGCCCCGCGGGAAACCATCTCGCCCAGCGGGAAACCATCCTGCCCAGAAAAAAGGGGGAATCCCGCCCTTAAGAAAGTAGCTAAAAACCAACAAAGAGGAGATCCCGTCCATCAGGAAGCAGCCAAAAAGCACCACCAAGAGAATCCCGCCCCCAGGACAACCAGTAGGAAAAGACAACAGGTTAAGGGACCAGGGATACAGGGACTGGGGATCCCAAGTGGGAAGAGGTAACAACCACAAAGATGGGATCCCTGGGAGCCTAGCCTGGGGGATCCAGGGTCTGCATGCATAGATCAGATCCCCCCATGATTTGAAAAATGCAATAGAACCCAGAGAACCCCAACAGTAGGGGCCAAGAATCCCATCCTTGCACAGGAGAAACTTCAAGGAACTGGGACTGAGGCTGGGAACAACCCTAGCAGAGAAAAAGCCCCCCCAAGGCCAAACAAATGCCTAGGGTGTCCACCAAGGAGCAGAACCAGCACGAAGAAGCCTCCAAGTGGGAAATCGAAGAGGGCCCTCCCCACAGGGACGGGACCAACAATAGCCACAGGATCCCAGAGAGGATTCACTAGCAAAAGGGGGAAAGAGGCCCCCCCAGACCACCCCCAAAGCAGTAAGGACCTCAAAGGAAACCCCAAGAAGCCGTCAAAAAACCCAACCAATCACCCCCACCACCCAGAGAACCGCAGGGAACCAGATCCACGCCAAAAACCTGCAGAAAACCCCAAGGGGAAGCTTGAGGGAAAAAAAAGGGAAGGGATCCCGAAAACAACAAGGAACCCTGGGAAGCACCAGGCCAAAAACTCAAACAAGGGAACCCTGACCGACTGGGAGAGGTGCAAAAATAGGAGAATGATCTCCCTCAAGGAGATCATCTGCAACAAACAATCCCAGGGAGGGATGACCTGGGATGAGCCAGGGACTGGGCAGGAACCAGGGGAGGGGGAGCAGGGAAGGGATCGGGACCCTCCCCTCTCTTAACAAAGCTTGGATATTATACATCTATCACTTGGCAAGATTCGAACCTTGGTCTCTTACTTGAATATTGAGGAATTTAACCAAGTTAATGTCCACTTAATCAATGACTTTATATAGGGTTTTTTGAGTGGGATTTGAACCTTGGACCTCTCAAAAAAGACCAAAACCCTTACAACTTAAAAAACATGTTATAATTTTTCAAACCGCAGTGTGGGCAAGTGTGTGAGGGCGTGGGTGTGTGGTGGCTTCGTGTTAAATTCTCTATTGATAAGTATAGCTCTCGGCTTTACGAGGGGTCATGGTTGGGAGGAGACTGCTCAACCTTGTGCGTCGGTCATAGAGGTTTCTCACAATAACCAAATAAAAAAAAAACTTAGTTATAATTTCACTTAATTAATTAAATTAATAAAATAAAATAATAAAATCTACATAATTATTATTATTATTTTTTTGTTACATAGATGAATTGGTTACGATCACAATTTTTAGTAAACGCAACTGGCAGGGTTCAAACTATTAGCAAAGGCTTCCAACACACCCACCGTCTCGTTAATGGTAACCTGACATGAGATGGGGACCAGACGGATAAGGTTTGCACCATCATCGTCAATTTAGTTCAACACGTGGCATGAAGGGGACCGTCAGACAAGCAGAAAACAGATCGCCATCATCAATCAGATGCAACACGTAGAAGAGTCGGATCGGGCTACTGGCTATGCATGGGCACGCCCGTGGGATTGGAACCTAGGTCTCCTCTCGGTAAATGCCTCAACTTACCAATCCACCTAGACCCACGAACAAATCTACACAATTATAAATCACATAAAATTATCCCCATATATATTTCATCTATTTATTTAACCATACTCTAAACTGTAATATACAACTATACTCTTTCAAATTTCCAATCTTATATATTGATTTCAAATTCCAAAGTTTTCAATAAATAATTTTTTTTAGGAGAACCTTTACAAATTACATTAACAACCACCTTCAAGGGGTTTGAACACAAGACCATTTAAAAAACAACCATCATCTTAACCACTAAAGAAACTGCTAGATCATCTTCAATAAATAACTTAATAACATGTATGTATTTATTTAACCATACTCTAAACATACTCTAAACTATAATATAGAACAATATTCCTTTCAAATTCCAATCTTATACATTGGTTTCAAATTCCAAAGACTTCAATGGATCGACTTGATAACGGTAGCCGTGAGGCGCTAATAAATATTGAACGTAAACTGGAATTGCAAATAGACAGGCTTTCAAATGGTATTGGGAAATTGAAAGTTCCAAATGCTATATCAGATTGAGATAACCAGAAGCATCATACATGGAAGAAGCATTTGAAAATTCTATCATTGGATTTTTCTAATAAAAATTAAAAAATGGTTTATTTTTAAATTTATTTTGTAAAAAATATATTTAAATTGTTTTAAAATTTGAAAGTTGCATTAAAAAAACAAAATAATTTGGAAGTTTTTTTTTTAATTTATAAGGAAGTTAGTTACATTCACAATAATTTTCTACTATCAAACAGAGTTCAGATTTTGGGCTGTCCCAATAGCATTTATTTTACCTGATTGTTGGGATTGCCCTAATAGCATCTATTTTATTTCGTTGTTTTATAAACAGATGTGAAGAGGGCCACTCTTCACGCAAGCACTGGATTCAAATCATACTACTACCTTGCAAACAAATAGGTTTAAGAAATTTAAACATAAATCTCTTCTTAATAAATATCACAACAAAAAAAGTCCGTGGGTCTAGGTGGATTGGTAAGTTGGGGCGCTTACCGAGAGGAGACCTAGGTTCCAATCCCATGGGCTTGCCCATGCACAGACAATAACCCAGATCCGATTCCTCTGAGTGGTGCGCCAGATTGATGACGACGGTGCAACCCTTGTGCGTCCGACGGTCCCCATCTCACGCCGGGTTACCATGTACCTGAGAGCCTTCGTAGATAGTTTGAACCCTACCAACTATGCTGGTAGTTACTAAATATCGTGTAACCATTACTTCTATATATCAAAAAAAATAAATAAAAAAAAAACCACATGTAAGTGCCTAGAAAGTCATACAAGCATCTGGCAGCCCTATTTCACGCCGTCATCCAGCAATTCCAAAGCCGTCGAATATCTCACATAAATATGTCAACTATTTACATAAATATTTTATTGGTGAATTAAAAATCTAATTGGTGTTTGGTGACAGAGAAGTGGCAGCTGCAGCTCGTGGTGTGAGTAGATCCGATACAAAACAATACAGTCTCTCACCTTTGGAAGCCAAGTCAAGCGGGCAGAGAAAGAGGAAGAGTAACAGCTATAGTAATAACCATGGCAGCTTCAAAATTTCAAGCCTTTTTGAATCATCCCGCTGGCCCCAAAACAAGTATATTATTTTCTTCCTTCCCCTCTGTATTTCATATTTATCATCATAGGCCTAAGCATAGATCGCGTTAATGAAAAATAGTGTTTTTTTTTTTTAAATTTATTGAAAGATTATTGGTGATATGTTATGTTGTTAATGGATAGTGGAATCGGCCCTCTGATGGGCGCCAGACGCCCCAACAGGGTTTCGGGTAAGGGCCCGTTTAAAGATAGATTCTAATCTAAATTTAAATTACACGGAAATATATAATCTAATTTTATTAAGAGCCCTTTTCAGATCAAACAGACATAAAATATGTTTTCTTCCCCCAATCTTTTTCCACCTTAGACTGTCTCAGATTCACAGATCATAGATTTACTCCCAACATTGCTGTGTTAAACTAGATCTTTCTTCAATTTAAAAATGGAAAATGCACTTTCAGTCGAGGGCGACTCAGTTTATCCAAAAGAAAAAATTGCTTGTGAGAATTGCTTTAATCAGGTAAAATTTATATTGTTTACTGGGTAGTGGAAAACGCTTCTAAATTTGATTGAATTCAGATCATGTGGCCCAGATACTATAAAATAAATAATTTCTAATATAAAAACTAAACTATCAATGTCGAGCAGGTTCTTTAAGAATGGGTCCAAGTGCTGAGGTTTAGGTTTCGGTCACATCTAGGTCAATTTGTCTCAGCTAAGTTTTGATGACAGAAGCCTATGTGAAATAGTTTGTTTTTGATTTAAATATCACTTTGATTTAAAGTGTATTGTGGGAAATGCCATTTTATTCATATCCTCTGTAATTAACGGAATATTCCACAATGTCGACAAAGCACAAAATTGTTTAACATAATTATTGCAAGTGGTCATTTGTGGGAGATGTCGCCTATGCATGTTGGCCTAGAGGCACAGAGATTTGGGCCCTAGGAGTTTCGATGGGCTCTTAAGTAACGGGGAATCCAGCAATGATGGCCATTCCATAGCACTTGCTTATTTAAGATGAGGGTGACTTGTCGGCTTTTTCTTTTCAATTTCTGCTAATTATTAATATGTTAAAACGTTTATTTGCTTGTGATAAGGTGAGTACTGACCTTGTAATCAATCAAATGTATCCGGGAATGCATCATCGAGATTAGATCACCAACGCCACCATTCACATGGAACTTACATCTAGCTCTGTTTAGGTAAGGCATGGTCCAAACCAGCACAACCACATTCAATAACAGAAGCATGTGCTCAACAGATCTTCCTGGCTCATCGTCACATGCTGAAATAAGTTTGAACAAAATATAGGCTTTCTTTCTTCATTTCATTACATAGCAAATAACCTATAACTGATGCTTACCGTTGTTTATTGGAAGTGGCCGTGAATCATGTTTTTTATTTCTTTTTCTATTTTATGAAAACCCAAACAAATTCTTAGATGTAAATCTTACTGCTTAAATCCATACAATGCTTGATAACAGGCAAAAGCATATTTTATCATGTTGCTTGAAGATAATGTGACTATTTCCAGCAGAGTTTGTGACTCAAAGTCAACAATCTGTTTGTACAACTGAACTCACACCAGCATTTTTCTGGAAGCATATTGATGAAAGAAGTTATAGCTTAAAGGAAATACTAGTATTTGCATCCAACAACGAAGAGAATGAATTATTAATTGCCATTTTTGTATTATGGGATCTATCCTGGGGTATCAAATTATTAATTAATTAAATGGCAGCCAGGAATAATGTTCTAAAGTCAGCTATTGTACATAGTGATTCTAAACAGTCAAGTGGAGTCAATGTCACTAACATATTAAAGACAATCATATTAGATATTAACATAAAAACATTTTTTCCAATGTATAAAGGGAATTGAGGTGGTTCAAAGGCATTATGGTCCATGGAGCAATGGTAAATGGGATACAGCTATATGAGTGCAACCAAAGTTCAAATCTGCACATTGTGACGAACACTTGTGTGATAAGGTGGCCCATGATAATATGGTTTGTTTTAATATCATTATAATGTGGTTTGCTGAAATACCATGATAATGCAATCTGAATGTAACATGGGGGAGCCCATTTCAACCCAATAAAAAGGTGGGGTAGATGGAAAAAAAGGCAAAAAAAAGAAGATAACCTTTAAATTATCCCTTAGGTTATATGTAGTACCCTTATTGCTAGTGAGTGTTAGCCTTGGTTGTTGTCCATCCCTTCTCAAGAAACGTTTGTTTTTTCATTTTGTTGTTGAGGCATTATTTAGTTCTCAAAATTTTCAAGCATATTGTGTTGAGTTGAGGTTGGGATTTCTGAATATATATCTTTCTTCTTTTGACTTGTCTCTAAGATTTTTAAATGCAATATTAAGTTTGCTAAGTTCATTGCTGAATAGGACTTCTAAATAACGCTATCGGTCAAATTTCTTCAAATACTGAATAAGTTGCTCTTTACAATATTAAGTTTACTAAGTTCATTTCTGTTATAAGAGTGTAATCAACTATGCCCATGGGTTTTGAAGCAGTTGGCAGGGAGTGAGTGTTTCACACCCTAAACCAAGTTTCAAATCTTATGGGTGAACCTTAACATTTAATCAAATGGCATGAGCTCAACTGGTTAAATTCCTCAACTTTCAAGGAGACCAAGGTTTGAATCTTGCCAAGCGATATATGCATAATTGCCAAGCTGTTGTAATACCACTATGTGGTCATGATGTAATACAGGTGGGGCTCGTTTCATTCCCATATAATTAATTAAAGAAAAAAAGAAGAAGAAGAGTGTACTCAACTATTGTGAATTTGTCTTACATTAACATCTTGTGTTTTGCTGCAATGAATCTGTATGGGTCATATTATGTTTTGTTGCCTAAAAATCTATTGGATAAAAAGAAATTCAACAAATTCTTGAGCTAATGACAGTGGCATTAGATCCACTTGCTAACATTGGGTTGAAGCCCTTGCAATGACATAGAAAAGCTGAGTCTATTAGTCCTTGTTGAACAGCATTGGAAACTTGTAATGAAGAATTTTATGAAGACCTTTCCTTTTCAGAATATGACAAGATTAATGAATATGATTAAAAGTGGTGGCTAGAGGCTATGTTGGGATTGCTTCAAACATTGATGCTAAACATCATTGTTATGAAACTTTGCTTCTCATTAATATAAAGGCATCCACAATATACTAAATATTAAATAAATCAACCACAATAATTAATCCACACAAGACAAGATGTGATAATACCCTTCAATTAATGTTATTCCTTAAGGAACCATTCCATAATATCTCCCAAAATGAGATCCACTCCACGAGCCAAGACTGTTACAAGAGAATACTTGATATGATTAGAGCCAAGACTGTTACAAGAGAATACTTGCTATGATTGATGATTACAATAACAACATCCCTTCTCCATATACCCAACTTCTAATGCTACTTTGAGGAGCTGACTTCTAAAACCTTATCCCACTCATTATTAAAATATAATCAATTTTGGGTTATGTGTGGCCTGTGCCAACTATCCATAATACTCTTATACAATATAATATCATATCCCTAGGTACCATAACATTATAATATAATCAACCTTGGGTTATGTGTGGCCCATGCCAACTATCCATAATACCCTTATACAATATAATATCATATCCCCATATTCCTATCCCTAGGTACCATAACATTATAATATAATCAACCTTGGGTTATGTGTGGCCCATGCCAACTATTTATAATACCCTGATATAATATAATATCATATCCCCATATTCCTATCCCTAGGTACCATAAGAATTGCTTTGGATTAGATCTAAAGGCAATTTATAGTACGATGAAACTTATGTCGAAAAACTTGCTCAATCAGTGTGGTCATTGTTCTTCCCAAATATGGTCAAATCTCTTTAGAGAGAACATGGGCAAAGAAAGATAAAAGTCTGGTTACTCTCAAACATATAACCCTTTTGACTTGTTCCAGAACCATATTTGAATGACTTGTTCCAGGACCATATTTGAAGGAAAAAAGTAATTTGTGTGTGTTTTATTTAGCTTGGAAGTCATGGATTTGTGATTATGAGACATTCTGATCATATTTGTCACTTATAGGGATGAAACATGCTGATGTGCCTATTGGCTAGGTCTAGAGCAGCAAACAAACTAAATGACTTTTCTTTGTTTATCACAAAAGAGACAGTCAATCCATATATCTTATGTGCTAAAATAGAATTTGGTCAAGTTTCTTCCAATACTGAATAAGTTGCTCTTTACTATGTTAAGTTTGCTAAATACATTGCTGTTAGAAGGGTGTAATCAGCTATTGTGAATTTTTCCTACAGAAATATATCTTGTGTTTGCTACAATAAATCTGTTCCGGGTCATATAATGTTTTTTTACCTTAAAATATATTGGACAAAAAATAATTCAACAATTTCTAGAGCCCATGACAGTGGCATTAGATCCACTTCTTAACATTGGGTTGAAGCCCTTGCAATGACATAGAGAAGCCTAGTCTATTAGTCCTTGTTGAACAGCACTGGACTCTTGTAATGAAGAATTTAATGAAGACCTTTCCTTTTCAGAATATGACAAGATTTATGAAAATGATTAAAAGAGGTGGCTAAAAGCTGTGAGAGATTGCTCCAAAGAATGATGCAAAAGATAATTGCCTTGGTTTCGTTCCAAAGGCACATGGCAGTACGATGAAACTTATGTTGAAAAGCTTGCTCAATCATTGTGGTCATCATTCTTTCCAAATGTGGTCAAATCTCTTTAGAGAGAACTTGGGTAAAGAAAGATTAAAGTCTGAGTACTTCAAACATATAACCCTTATGACTTGTTTCAGGACCATAGTTGAAGGAGAGTGTGTGAGTGTGTGTGTTATTTAGCTTGGAAGTCATGGATTTGTGATTGTGAGACATTTTGATCATATTTGTCACTTCTAGGAATGAAAAATGTTAATGTGCGTAATGTCTATTTTATAGTCGATTGGCTAGGTCTAGAGCAGCAAACAAATTTAATTACTAAAAGGTTCTTTGCTTATCATAAAAGAGAGAGTCAATCCAATTGTCTTATTTGCTAAAATAGAATAAGTTAGAACTTTGCATTCTCTTTTATGAATCAAATTTGCCCAAGAATCTCGTTTTACTAACTATTGGTGACAAGATTAGTGGTCAACCTTCCACCAATTCAGTAAAAGAATTGAAATTCTTTCTAGCTTTTGTAAATTTGAACATTGAATCAGTCACTATACTCTCCAAATAACGCACAATTATATTTTAATTTAGTCTATGATTGCTGATTAGTAATGACAATACCAATGATTAACTCAAATTTGTGTATATTAAAATGCTATTCATTTTGTGGTTTTAATTTTTTATATTTGCTGTCCCCTTTGCCGTTCTTCTTTTGCCAAAATTTAGGGATGTCTTCCAGCCATACCCCTTTCATGTTCCGATGTTTCCCCCTCCCACCAAAATGGTACTCCATGTAACTTTGAGGACAACACTCTTTATTACAAAAATGCAATTGTAGTACTAGTACGCAACATTGATTCCCGTAATTTAATATCATATACAAGATATGTGACATGTACAACCTTTTTGCAGCATGTCAGTAGGAATAGAATGTATAAAGTGGCTAAGAAATATGTGTATCAAAAGAATACAAGGAAAATCTTAGAAAAGATATAAACACTTTTTTTTTTTTTTAATTTAGTTATATGGGATTGAAACAGGCACCACCCGTATTACATCATGACCATATAGTGGTATTACAATAGTTTGGCAATTATGCATGTATCGCTTAACAAGATTCAAACCTGTCTCCTCCCTAAAAGTTGAGGATATAACCGATTGAGCTGATGCCATTTGATTAGAAAAGATATAAACACTTGCAATAAGTATGATTTAACAAATTATAAAGAGTTAAAAATTCTAGTTGACGATCTAATTTAAGATAGTTATGAGAAGGAAAATCTTATCAAGTAGAGCCTGAGAAACCCTAGGTCTGAAGGCTGTTGGCAGCATGCGTCGGCAATATGGTAATGGCCACTATTAAGAAGGGGAAACCCGATCTACATAAGAAGTTAACGATGACGATGATTGTCTGCCAAAGGAAGCCCTGGAGGAGAAAGGATGGGGTATACAGGTATTTTGAAGGAGCAGGACTAGGAACAGGAGGAGTAGGAAAGGCGATAGGCAAGGGTTCTGTTGCAGCAAAATCCCCTAAGGATGCGGATAGGAGAGATTCTAACCCTTTGGATCCAGGAGCAGTAGATCCGAATTCGGCAGCAGCAGAAAGGTCAAAGGGAGGCGCTTCTTGGGCGCAAGTTTTGAAGAGAGGTCAAAATTCGCAAGAAGAGGGATTTGTTTTGTCTCCGAATCGGGATGAAAAGGGTTTTACTCTTAAGGTCCCAAAAATTTTGGCTGACAAAGTGATTCAGAAAGGAAAAAATTCTTTGGTTGGAAATTTTTGGGCAATAGACCAGATTTAGATACAATAAGGAAGTGGGTTCGGGATAAATGGAAACTTTTGGGGCAGGAAGCAGTGGTGGCTTTGCCTAATAATTTTTTGTTGTTTAACTTTGCAAATCCGGAGGATATGGCAAATGTTTTGTTGAGGGGCCCATGGTTTTTTGGGAGGAGAGGGTTATTTTTACAAAAATGGAGCCAGGGCTTTAATCCAACCACAACCACTCTTCAATCGGCACCCTTATGGGTGAGTCTACCGGGGCTTCCAATGGAATTTTGGGATGACAGTATTATTCTCGGGATAGCTAAAGCGATTGGAAAAATAATTGCTTTTGATTCAACTACTAAATCCCAGACCAAAATGATAGCGGCCCGTTTTTGTGTACAGGCGGATCTGGCTGAACCACTGCCTAAATCTATTAGGCTAGTTTCAGATTACAGGGAATGGGAACAAGAGATTCAGTATGAAACTCCCATTCCCTTGTGTAACCTTTGCAAAAGGGTAGGGCATATTTGGAAAACATGCCCAAAAAATCCTAAGGAGAAAGTTATGAATAATAGAACTGGACAACCTTTGAGGGTTTGGAGGAAAAAGGAAACTAAGCAAGGAGAAGTTCTGGGGCAGAAAGAAATTGGTGAAAGTAGTAAGGGTCCATCTCCAAATAGCTTTGAGGTTCTTGCTACCCTTGATGGGGATGGCATTGTTGGAGGGGAAGAGTTTGTTCCAGAAACTCAACCTGGAGGTATTAATGAACCGGTGACTGAGGCTTTGATTGAAAAGGAAAAGAATTCTTCTTTGCATGTAGAAGAGAATATTGAGAAAGAGCCACACTCTCCAGCAGGGCTGAAGGAAAAGAGCATAGAAACGAGGGTTTCGGGAGAAACCACTCCTCAGCAGAATGTGACATTGATTGGCTATGGGAGAAAATAAAAAAAAATATTAACATTATTCAGAATGGGTCTGAGGATGAAGAAGATGGAGGAAAATGGACTTCTACTAGTGATTCGGAGTTGGAAAAGGAGGAAAAGGTTATCCAGAAATTTTCTGCTGGAAGTAGAAGGAAATCTAAGAAGGTTGATTTGGGAATTTCAGTTTCTCGAGGAAGGCCCAATCTCCGGGAATTGAGAACCAGAGCTGTTGCTAAGGATGTAGCTGATGGGAAGCAAAGAATTTTGTCTTTGGGAGGAGGAAAACTTCCTCAACTTGATACAAAATGAATTTTCTATCTTGGAATATTCGGGGTATGAATGCCCCGGCTAAACATAGGGTGCTTAGAGAGTTAAGAAAGGAGAGGAGGGTTGATATTCTTTTATTACAAGAGACTAAAGTGGATGATTCCAATTTTCAGAAGGTGAAGAATTCAATTTGGAAAACAGCTCAGGTGGAAATGGTTCCTGCTGATGGTGCATCTGGGGGTTTATGGACTTTATGGAATCCGAAGCGGCTGGAGGGACAGTGTTTGCAGATTAATGACAAGTTTATTTCCATTTTGTTCACATGATTTGCAAACTAAATTTAATAATTTCCTGCTGCCGACGGGAAATTATAACTAGCAGTCTGTTTAGACTATTACTGTTTTGGTCAGAAAAGGCTGTATTGTTCAGAAAATGCAGAATTTGATTTGTAAGAAGATAAGTTGTTTTTTGTGCCTGGATTGATTCATTTGTTTTTCTTGGATTTCCAGGAGTTGTAAAAGGGAAGGGTCCCTTTCAAAACCCTATTATTTACCAATAGCAAAAAAAAAACTTATAAAGAGTTGTAGTGGTAGGAAAACTATGCTCATAGCAATAGCTTAAAGAAAAAAAGAGAAAAGAAAGAAAGAAAAAATCTAGTGATAAACTTCATCATGTACTTATCTTAAACTCCTATAAGTAATGATCAAATAATGATATTAAGGCATAGGCTTAGAGAATTGGTTAGATTCATCCCTGGTCAAATTATCATAACCTATAAGTAATGATCAAATCATGATATTAAGGCATAGGCTTACAAAACCGGTTAGATTTGTCCCTGGTCAAATGATCATAACGCGTTGAATTGAGTACCAATTCTTAATACCAAAATGTTCTTGAAGTTTAGATTTGCAAAAAAATAAATAGGGATCAGAGAATCAAATTTTACAGAAAGTTCTTGGAATTTTTCTCAACATTTAGGGACCTTATTAATTTTAGTTGTGGAGATTATCTATATTCAGGTTGACAAATGGAAGAAATTAACCAAATCATGGGGTTCACATGGCGTTCACTCTATGTGATGAGTCCGATACGTTTTCTTGCCAACAAAAAAATATTGGAATCAATCTATTGGTGGACTTCATCTCTTACATAAGAATATTGTGGTATTTGATGTTGGCTTTGATATAGTTTGGCTTTTGCCTGAGCTCGTTCCCTATTCTCCCTAGTTTTTTTTGGTTGTTTGAATTTTTTTTTACAGCTGATGTATTCTTTTGATATTGTGGAGGTCTGGGACACCAGAGTAATTTTTACAAGAGTTTCAAATTTAATGTATTCTTGGTGGAGCAAATAAATTTGGCTGAACAATGGTGAGTATTATAGGCAAAATCCTACAAAGTGTAATATCTCTTCTTGAGCTATTTGTCTTCTTACAATGTTTATCTCAGCAAATCTGGTATGTGCCTTTTGTCTTTCTGTTTGTTTAGAGTTCTTTTTTGCTGTGAAAATTTAGTTGAGTGCTTAGATTCTGAAAATTTTATTTTCAAAGTTGTTTGGTAAACTTAGGATCTTTAATTTTAGGGATTTTTTTTAAATTTGGGAAACTTTCAGCGTTAGGGATATGTGTGAGGTTTGATGCCTTTAGGATATTCAGATAATATTGTCTAGTCTGGTATGTCAATGGACAACTACAATTATTTGGTTATTTTTCGTGGGGGATCTAAGTGGATTGGGTATAAAATCAATAGATATGCTTTCCCCTATTTCAAATTTGGACAGGAGCACAAGTTTTCCTACTGGAGATACTTTTCCAGCTTTATTGGCTTGGCATTTATTGCAAGTGCTTCCATATTTATCTATATTGTATTTTGTATTTTACTAGCATTCATATTGTTAAGCAGCTTTGTGGGTTTGATTACCTACATGTTGCAAAAGGTGTGTCATGGAATTCATAAAAAATCTTGCACATGAGAGGGTGTTATTGGGTTTCACTCGAGGGATTCTGTTATTTTTAGTCCAACTAAATTTTTTTAGCTGTTCTTAACTGTTTGTTTAACTTTAAGGGTTAGGTTATGGTGGAGAAGCTTTGTATCATTCTTCTACAGAGTCTTGCAAGGCTTAAGAAACTTTTGATTTGCTATACTTTCTTGTATAATAGTTCATGTTAGCTTCTACCTTTTTGGTTTGATATTGTATGCCCCAATTATTCTAATTACTTAAAAGAGTTGCAACTTGGATATTATAGCATAAGGAGTCTTCATGGTAAAAATCAATATTTTCTTTTGGACTAAAATGAGTTTGTCATCTACAAATATGGTGATAATTTACATAGATAGGGTTGAAAAATGTTGTTACTTATTTTCACGAAAGTGGTTGGTCCATTGGTTAGTCCAAAGGTCATTAATGTGAAATATTAGTGTCTATTGGCCATTTCAAAGGTTTCGAAGGTTGTCTTAAACATATTTCTTTTTCTAAATTCATTGTAACGCTTACATGGTTTGTTTAAGAAACATTTGGTTATCGTACTGTCTGATGACTAATCAGGTAAGGCAAACCCTCTAGCCAAGTACACTGAATGAGACTATTAAGTTTTTACTTCCTGCAAGATTGGAGTGATTGCTTTTATATGGTTAGATATAATTCTCAGATCACCAATTCGCTTGGCTTTTAGGATTAGTTTTAGTTCACAATTGCATAATTCCCCTTTCTCGAGCTTTGGACTTGGATGTCCTTATAAGTGCAGGGTTGTGACTGAGCTCTGAGCCTCATCATTTCAGAGTCAAAATTCAGGAAAAACTATAGCTCTTTTAAGTGTATAGGTTGTTGACTTAAAATAAGGTGCATTTGTCCCTTACAGTGAGCTTATTGAGTGATCTGTTGCCTATATACATCTCTATTGTTTCATTATAATGTACTAAAAGAATCCGTGCACCAAAAGGGGAGTATAAGACAGTACATGCTCTCTCACCGATAGTTCTTGGACTTGTTTTTCTATTTATTGTTTATCTGCTTTGCACTTTTTGTACAGGGCTCCAAAGTTCATTCATTACACACTTTCAAATGTCTGGATAAACACCTTTCTGCTTTCAATATGGGCAATATCTTATCCTTCTTTTTATGATCGTTTGTTCTTTACAAGTAAACATGCTTTTAGCAATTAATGATCAAGTTTTCTTTTTTTTGGATATTTGCTTGCATTTCATTTGATACTAATTTCCAATCAGAATAGTATCAACCATAGCAGAGAAAGTCGGACTTGGCAAAATTAAAAACTGAAGAAGATGCAAATTTTCATTGGATTTACTTTTCTTTTGCATGCATACCACAATTAATTAATATTATACAAATATAAAATTAATACTGTAAGCGATACAATCTTAAACTACACATGAAACTGACAAAATACACATCCATGTAACTGCTGGGTGGCTGTTAGATTCAGTCTTGGAGCATCAGCAAATCCTTTTGTTGTCATTTAATGTGCTGTTTAGTTGTAATTATTTCCTCTTGATGAATATGTAGTGTTTGCTAATATTTCATATTGAGGCTGGTACATATCCCTTCTTATTCCATGGTTCTCAGATTATGGCTGTACTAGGGAATGCCTCCCATAGATGAATGGTTATATATGGGCTAGTGGCTACTCTTAGAAAGTCCTTCAAATCAGTTATCTTCCATTCTGGTTTTGTGGCCATACACAGGTGCAATGCTCAAACCAACAATGAATATGGTTGATGCTATTCTCTGGCAGAGGATGGATAGTATATTATTCTTCAAAGGGTATAACTACATATCACAATTATTAGTCAACTTATCTTCCTTAGAAAGAAACCTCAAGGACATTTTGTGCTTCTTCAAATGGCCTCTTGCGATTTTATGCACAAAATCTTACAGGGATTGTGAGAGAGCCCAAGCACTGTACTGTTCCAATATTTCGTGTCTAATTTTTGACGTCTTTGAGTTGCCTCAAACAATGTGAATGTTTCCTTTGTTAGTGAGAATTTTGGAAGAATTTTTTTGTTCCTAGGCCCAGTGGTTAGATGAATGTTCTAGAGAATGTATATTATAGAGAAGTGCAAAGAAATTTTGCTCTTGATTATTGAAGGTGTTACACTTTGCATTGGGACATATTGCCATGGAACTCCATACATGACCGGTTTAGATTCCTCTTAATGTTGTCTACCCTTTTGGTCTCAACTTCCATTGCTGATCTTCTTTGACCTTATTCTGTACACTGCTGACTAATTTTTCTTTTTCTTTCATCTTTGGTCCTTTGTAATCAGGTGGGCCTTGTGGCATTCGCCTTCCTTTTGGTTCTTGTTTTTTTACCTCAAATGTAACTGCTGGGTGGCTGTTAGATTCTTGAAAACTAGGAAAAATTTGGGTTTAGGATGCAAATGAGTGTTATTTTGGTCTGGTTTCACCTTCTTTCTGCTCTCTCTGCAAGTGGAAACAGCAAAAATGAGGCCAATTTAGGGGAAAAAAAATTGATGCCGTTTTTCTATGTTTTTGCCACCGCAGTTGAATTTTTTTTCTCGGACTTGCAAGTTTTTAAACTTGCAAGTCCAAAAAAACTCGCAAGTAAAAAAGAAAAACTTGGCGAGTCCAGAAAAGCTCGCTGAACGGAGTCCAAAAAACCTGGGAGGGCCGACTTGGGTGTGGACTCGGTGAAAAACTCGCCTAGTTTCATAACTATGGCATCAACTATATCAGTTTTCTTCCTTCCTCATTTAAAATTTGGGCTTAACTTCTTATTGGGTACCCAGACTTGTTTTAAAAATTTAAGTAGCAGTCTTAATTTACGGTATTTGAGTGTTTAATTTAGATGCAAAACAACCATGATTGTATTGTCTTGTCTAATGCAACTATTTTTGTGCGTATATAAGGATGCCTTAAACGCTATCAGCATTAAGTAATAGGTCTTAGATATGGAAGGTGCAGTACGTATTGTGAAATGGACAAAAGCTAGCCAACTATTTCCTTACAAGAGGTAATTGCCATTTCTATGCTTGTTTTTTGCATTTCCTTGCAGCAGCTCATTGCTGTATAGTGTGAGGTCTTAGCAGTTGTCGCTTTTAGCTTTGTCTCCATTCTTCCCTTCCAAGGTGCAATGGATAAAATCCAGCTGAGTTTTGCATTCAAAGTAGGTGCTTAAATAAACACAGTTTACATTCGTATATCCTCAAAACATGGAGGATAAACTGATCATCCCTTATTTAGGGATAACCCTCTAACTAACCTTTATCTAGAAGATTGCCAACTAACCTATCTAGAAGACTTATGCCAAGTCTATGTGAGCAACAAAGTCTCACTTTTACAATTTATTCATAATATTTTAAAAATAAACTAAGCCCCTACAAGACTAAGTCCTAATAAGCCTAAGCCTAGTGATATAAACCTAAGCCTATCACATGATATCCATATCATACCTCCCAACAATAGAAGCATTGGACCCTAATGCTTTTACAAGTAAGTGGGAGAGAATGTGGTAATGTTCAAGTGCCCAATTAGAGGATTGGATTCCTCATATGCTTTAGACAATCCTTAAGTTGGAGGAGTTGAGTAGTTGAAGCAAAAGCTGATGTAGAAGCTAATGCGGAAGCTGTGGTTGATGTGGTGCTGCTTGAAGAAGTGTTGCAAGTCTTGCTGATGAAGACATGAGCTAAGCTGAAAAGATGAAATCCATTGAGAGACAAGCCACTAGGGGCAAAGACAACTCCAATGCATGGAGTACCCATGTGATATCCATGATCACATAAAGAGGGCCATGGTCTTATGAAGGAAGAGACAATGACAACTCCCAAACTGGAGTACCCGAAGGATTCCCATGATCGGAAAACAATACCTCCTATTGTAGGAGCACCCAAAATCATGATGGAATCGAAGAGGACCATGGTCGTGAAAAAATTTTGCTTCCAAAGTCTCAAAAAATGAAAGTGGATTAAAGGTGTGTGGGGTTCAACTGAAAATGCACTCCATTTTACAACACTTAGTTTTTTTTTTTAAGAAGGTTTGAATAACCCGAATTTCAAAGCAGCATAGGTCAAAATAGAACTTTACAAAATTGCAAAATAATGGTTCTAGGTGAACCGTCTCGGAAAGAGCTTTATAACGACTATATGCAAGGCTATATTTGCAAAAGAAGAGTGCCTTGAAGAGTAAGAAAAAGAGGCAGGCTCTCGAGGAGCAAAAGAAAGGATTAAATTGCCCATTTTACAAATTTGAAACAAAGAATATCCTCAAGGAATATTCTATACAATAGGTGATCCTTATGAAAAATGAGTGGTCCACTAAAGTCAACGCGATCGGAGCATAGTCAACCCTGATATGCGGAGTTAAACGGTCAACTGTGAAGGGTGCCAAGTGAACGGTCTATAGGTACCCAATCAATGTCGCTTTTGTGTGTGAAGACTACCACGTGTAGGGCACCACAAGAGGCGCTGTTGCCTCTTGGTCGCTCACAAGTGCGACTTTCATGACCACATGTGGGTGGTCATTGTTATATGCGGCCTTCGCTGCTCTTAAAGAATTCTTGGGCTGCCCCTCAGCAAATGTGGGACAAAAATAGTGGCCCGAAAACAAAACTCCATACAATCCTTCACGAATGCCTTCTCGCCAATACTGTGAACCCATATTTGTTGCCACGTGTCCGTGAACAATTTGAGTTCTATGGATTCTAGAAAATGCCACGAACCCATCTTTGTTGCCACGTGTCCGTGAACAATTTGAGTTCTATGGATTCTAGAAAATGCCACGTGGTATGAGCTGATTGGTGGTTGTAATTTGTGCGGCTATTGGTTGGATTTAAATCCTTAGGAATTACATTTTAATTTTTTGATCTGCTTCGTCTATTCGTCGCCTGGGAATTGTTTGTGGGCGACCGAGTGCAGCGATAAATCGATTGTGCTTGCGGGAGGAAAGAGGAGGCACCCTAATCTTCTGTGGACGGTGATCGTCTCCAAACGCCCAATGTTATGGATTTGAACTTCGCCATGGAACAATCCTGAAGCATTGGAGGAATTGTTTGTGGGCGACCGAGTGCAGCGATAAATCGATCGTGCTTGCAGGAGGAAAGAGGAGGCATCGTTTGCGAGGGGAAGGCACCCTAATATTCTGTGGACGGTGATCGTCTCCAAACGCCCAATGTTATGGATTTGAACTTCGCCATGGAACAATCCTGAAGCATTGGAATCCGCATCTGCAACAAGCAGACTATCTTTTGCGAAGGTTGGAGCTGCTGAAACGTCGGGGCGTCGATGCTGGCCAACTTCTACTTGCGACTTCAATGTCACCAATGTGGGATAGCCCGCTCTTGAAACAATGCAACATGATTTTCACGCTGAGCTTCGAGCACCCCAAACCTTCAAAAGTGTGAGATCCGATTTATGCGAATCGTGAGACCAAGATTGGTAGGCTGATGCAGATAGTGTTTGCACGCCGAAAACGCACATGTGGGAGCATACTGAGAGGGGTCCACGATGGTTCTGATCTGCCTGGGCTTCTTCAGGGTCGTTGATTCACCTATGTGAAATAGACTGCATCCTCTTGCGCTCTTCCATCACAATAGGTGCATGGTGCCTCGGATTGCACCAAAAACAAGGATGTGTGCATGATAGGAGGAATCTGGGGCTTCTCCTCAAAACAGCAAACCTGCATGAGAACGCATTTGTGATTGGGGCAGCAAAAAGGTTGGAGATCGACGCTCGAATGTTGACATCGATTTGTTGGAGAGAGCCATTGACTTCGATCTTGGGACCTGGGACTACTCAGATCTGCCATTCTTGATCTGGTCCCACTAGTGATAAATGCTAGTAGGAGGTCATCTGCAAAGGCCTGACAAAGGCCAAGATGAAATTTCTCCGCTATAACTCGTCCAAGGGCTGACATCATGTCACCGGTGAGCTCAAATTCACTGTCCGGTTTACTATCGTTCATGATTCTCCAGAAACAGCAAGTGAGAAGGAGCCATGGAATAAAACCTTTTGCAGCTCAAACTGATAATCTGTGTCCAATGGGATGCTTCCACTTTAATGGAAAGGCATGCAGCTCCTTGCTGGTTTTGTGAGCAGCATTCAAGCACAATGGCTCGGGATATGTCAAGCCTTCAGATCTGTGAAGATCTGCTCCGCTTTGGCTAGATCCAAAAACTTCTGAATCTTACCATCGGATGCATTTGTCTGCAATGTCTGCAGAAGCATAACATCACTGATGGCTTTAGATAGCTTGATATCAGGACATCGCAATAGACGTCATAGAGAATTGCCTTATGCGGAAGGGAGAGGGGGAATTTCCACGAGAGAAATTCCCCCTCACAGGTCAGGCAGGACCAGCCTGCTCTGATACTAATGCAATGGATAAAATCCAGTCGTGTTTTGCATTCAAAATATGTGCTTAAATAAGCACAATTTACATTCGTAGATCCTCAAAACATGGAGGATAAGCTGATCATCACTTATTTTAGGGTTAACTCTCTAACTAACCCTTATCTAGAAGATTGCCAACTAACCTATCTAGAAGACTTATGCCAAGTCTACATGAGCAACAAAGTCTCACTTTGACAATTTATTCATAATATTTTAAAAATAAACTAAGCCCCTACAAGACTTAAGTGCTAATAAGCCTAAGCTTAGTGATATAAACCTAAGCCTATCAGATGATATCCATATCACAAGGGGTGTGTCATCTTCCCCTATCATCTTAATACAGGACAAGCTTCTTCATTACCATGTATGTGCCTTTGTTGTGAGTGTTGTTTAGTTACAATCTATGCTGATGTTACAACCAGGGCATCTTTATTGCCATATGTTCTTTGATATGCATTTGTATAATCTGAAATTTTGAAATCCTTAGACCCAGATTCACATCACCACTGGGGCAATTTTTATAAACACACACACATATATATAGATATATAGATAGAAAATCCAAGCTCTAGGTTTAGGTTAGTAAATTGCTTATAGCACATTTTTTAACACATTTAAGTGTGAGGCATAGAAGGGTACAGTTATTTGTTTCTGGATATGCACAGTCTGCACTGCACTGATTCTTCCATCAACACTGCACTTTATAATGGCAATCTTGATCGTAATATTTTGAGCTATGCACTGTTTGTTTCCTATCAAGACTTTGACAGTGGTCTTTATGTAAGTTAGTTAAAATTCTCTAGAGTGTTTTAAAGTTGAGAATTACAGTTGGGATGTCTATACAGAAACCTTATACATATATCAGGTTTGAGTTGTTTACACATGATATTTTAAAAAAGTTTTAGTTAATGCCTAAAGTAATTTCCCCATCTTGAAGTGCTTGTGCCAACTGCCAAGTGCATTTCTTATAATATTATTTTCATTGAATATTGCAGTTCACTTCTGGGCCCCCACTTTTAAATGGGGCATTAGCCTGGCCAACATTGCTGATTTTGAAAAACCACCAGAGAAGCTTTCTTATCCTCAGCAAATAGGTAGGTTATTTATCATTTTTGTGCACGCATTTCTTATGTTGGTATCTTTACCATGTACATGCTATTTCGCACTTATTATGCAATGTTTAGCAAATTCATTTCTCATATCATTCTTTTGGTGGCCATTTGAACAGCCGTGACATGCACTGGACTTATCTGGTCACGTTACAGCTTAGTCATTACACCGGTAATTCCTGCACAAGATTTTTTATTTTTATTTTTTCTCCCTTACTATTGTATGCTGTAAAAATCATGGCTATCTGTATGGCTTAAGTGAGGGAGCTAGGTTTATCTATTCTTATGTCTCTAGCATCTCTATTTGTGAGTTACAATCATCAATCCTTTTTTTTTCTTCAAAAGATGATCGCTTATCATGTGCTATGACTTATCTGGACTTCCTTATCCAAATGCAGCTCCTAACAGTCTTTGATTTAATCAGCTCCAAATGAGTGTGGTATTGGCAGGGAACTTTGATTTGACAGTCTTTTTGTACACACAACTGTTGAGAGAATTTACTATCATTGCTTCCTTTTGATATGATTAATTGCAAATTATATTAGAGATTTCATGCATAAGGACAAAGTATATGAGAGGAAGGCGTTACAACCATTGCCTTATGAATAACTGTGCGTTTTGAGTGGTTTTTATTTGCAGTATTTCTAGAGGAATGCAAATTGTTATAGGTTTACAAAGAAACTCAAGCAATATCTCTAAACACTTTGACAGTGACCAGTACAAGGTTTGAATTGTATGCATTCTCTATAAAATGCATGTCAACATAAGAGTTCAGTAAGGAAGAACTGTATTTACTATAATTTTGAACACATAATGGTAGTTTATCATGTAAAAATTACTCATTCTGTTATAAGCTTTTTAAGGACACTTGGTTGCTCTCATGTTCCGAGAGAACTGGATCTGTGATCATTATTCAAGTGGAGCAAATTGGTGGAAAATTTACATTGTCATATTCAGATTTTTGAATGTCCAGCTTTTGAAAATCTCAGTTATGGAGCCAGTTGTTTCCAGTAGTATGTTGCTATATTGTGGCCTGACAATAATCTCGTGTTATGTCTTTTTCTGTTTAGTTTCCAGCTTAAGTATTCTGAATGAAACGTATTTGTCCCAATTTTCCTACATTTTTTCCCCCATGCATCTCATGGCATCTTGATCTTAAGAGTCATAAGTATAACAAACAGCTAACGTATATGTTGTCCAAACTGGACAAAAAATTCTTCATATCTCTATCATGGAAAGTTTTTGGTCTGTTTATTTGAATTTCTTCAGAAGCCATCCATTAAGTCTTGGTGGTCCTAGCTTGGATGCTTTGGGTTTATTCAATCCAGACAGGCATAAATTACTAGATTTCTTTCTACATCTTGAGTGTCATTGGCCTTGTATGCTAGAAGAGTACCTGGGAGACACTACGTGTATCTTCCCTGGATTACCTAGCCATGGTCCTCTCAGTCCAGACCACTCACTAATAGGTATCATCAGATCTTGCATTGGCTCCTTCATAGTGATCGATAACAATTCCAACCCTTTACTTCTTGCACCGAATGGTGCCGGCCTTGGCATCTAGGCATGGTCTCCATCAGCTTGATCATTGTCTTTGACAGTGACCCCATTTCATACATGATGAGCCACACTATTTCTGTACGTTGCTATATTTGGACCGCATTTTATTGTACTTGCATCTGTACCATGTGAGGTGTTGTACCATGTAATGTAACATGTGATGACTGAAGACTTTTGTAACTTTTAGTTGATACATTGGAGTTTGGAGCTATGACCTTGGAGCTCTTCTTTTGGCATACCAATGCAATTGTACTGGAGTGTACTTTTGAGTGCTATTGACCTACTTTGATCAAGTGTATGCACAAATATATATTTCTTTCCTTCTCTTTTTTTCTTTCTTCCATATGTGCAAGATGATGGCAATTTCCAATAGAAAAGTCTGGACTACCAAACCTTCCAGTGGAAATTAAAACCTGTAAGGGTGGAACTAAAATAAATATGGATCTCAAGTGACCTTATATGTTATGGCAGGACTCTATTTATACAGAATATTTCAAGCATCTTTGAGTGCTTCTTAAAACTTCAGCAGCAGTCAAGAACCAAAAAAGGGAAAAGCCCTGGTGGGTTTAGATTTAAAGGCCTTGTGCCACTAGCCCTTGTTCCATATTTAGAAGATAACGATAATTGCTAATAAAAAGTTTTAAAATCTGCATTAGGAGTTATTTTCTTTTCCTTTTTTAAAATTTGTATACATATATAGGATCATGTTTGTGCAGTTGCTTATCCTTCTGTCAGCTGCATCTGTACTAGCACATGTATATATGGCCTTCTCCTTTAGATCATGGAGTCAAGGACAAAGTGTAGTATACTGGGGCACATATATGGATGAGCGAGTAAAGACATTGTTGGAAAATCTATTCAGAAAGAAATTAAAGAATCTTTATTGATGTCCATGAGTGACCAAAGTAATGGGACTCAAACCAAAAATAGTGCTCCAGTGAATACTATATTATAAGGTACAAAATATGAAAATACAAACTCTGACCTTGAATAGGCGGAATGTCTCTCTGTCAGGAGACATGAAATGGTACATATACATCTCAAAGTATAGAACATATACAATACATGCATACAAGCATGGAACAATGGGGGCTCAAACTGCTATAAATGATCAGCTATCAAGAAGTGATCGTGAGTGGAGATAATGAAAAAGCAGTTATTACTGGTCTATGTCCATTTGTGTTGAATCATTGTCAATCACTGTGGATGAGTTATAGAGCAAAACACCTTTGGTTTGGATATTGGAAGAAAGTGACCTTCCTGAATCTTTGCATAAATAGTAGTACCTCCCATTGATCTCATAGCACACAGGGCAGATGAAGATAAAGTGCTCTGTCCCCACCTTTTATATGGAGTAAAGGTTGCAAATCCTATCCTTAGAAATGTGATAGTCAGCCTCAATCTTGAGTTGATGGGAGATGTCCTAACCTGATTGAGGGTAATCCTGAAACCATGGGAGCAGTGATGCCCGACATAATTGGGGTGGTTAATGAAGTCACCAACACTTTGCATAAAACGCTCACACATAGAAGGCCACTGGCCAAGTGGTTGAATAAGAGAGATCAATGAAGTCGGAGTTCATTGTTGATAGACATCCTCCCTAACAGAGTTATGAAAAATCGCTTCCTGGAAGATATTAGAAGGTGGGGAAGGTGATCTGTAGAGATCCCAATAAATTGGAGAAGCTAGTCTTCAAGTCCTAGCCTCTCCTTTGGCCATAGAGATTCATGGAGGCAGTATTTTGTGCAGAGCAAAGGGGTAAAGATGGGAATGTCTCACAATGTGAAGCACAATAGTGCATGCATTAAAGCCAGTGGAGATGGGATGTGAGTGCACAATCCATATGGGATCCATGATAGGCCACTTAGGAGTATAGCTAGTTGGCACAAACAAAGAATGCCACACGACAATGGCCTGATGAGCTGTTATAACAAGGCCTCATCTTTTGTCCATAACTTCCTTAAATGAAGTTGAAACTGAATAAAAATTTAGGAGCAGGTTGGTGACAACAAGAGAAATACTTGGATCTAATTTCAGTTCAAATTCTCCTACACATAATGAGTGCAGACAAGGGAATCATATTTTGGGTATAACTCAACCAAATGAAGTTCAAATTGTGTTATTCTTTGTCTAACGAAAGAGGACTTAAAAAATACCTAAGATATATGTTTTTCATGCTGAAACATATCAGTTTAACCCTTTGAGATGGGAAAATTCAATCTGATGTATATTTATGATTCTTAGTCAGAGGAGCTTGAAATGAGCGCAAATTTCTGTTGTAAGTTCCTGGCAGCATAGCCTACATGCATACCAATAATCAACCCAAACTTTGCCCATTTCGGCCCCCCAAAGTCCAAAAAAGTCTGGTCTATAAGATCTCATTGTATGGACTGAAGTTCTATAAGAAAGGTATCTAAACATGAAAATAATGCATGGCAAATATGAGACTGGCACCAAACTCCTAAGGGTCAGAGGTTTCTTACATGTCATTGCTGGCCTCCAATACATAGGTTACTCCCAGGTTTGGAGGGAGAATCGGCTAGATGGAAGATCTCATCTCAGACAAGCAAGGAAAAATGACAGGTTTGCAACCAAAAACTGAGGCAAAACAATATCAAGCAAAAAGAGCAAGAAGACCATTGAGGGACACTATGTGATGCTGCAAATGAGTGCATAGCTTCTGTATGTTGCAGGGGCCCAATTGGTGGTAAATGTTTTGTATTTTCTCTAACTTGCAGTGAATATGAAGCTTCACCAATTCATACATGGGTTTTCTTCCCGAAAAAGGTTTTTTCCTTGCTAAATCAGTGTGTCATTGCTGTTGTGTTTTCCTTAGCATTCCAGTATTTCATTTGCATTCTATTTGTTCCAAGGGATTTACATTTTCTTTGTGGAGCAAAATTGAGCAAATGAATTGCTAGACTTGACACAACAATATACTATTCCATTACAATGGATTTCAAGATTCATTCATGCTTGTATCAAGCACTTACTGTTCATGCTTTATTTTTAGCATTGAAGAGGTTTTTTTTTTTATATGAGAGTATGTGTTTGATGCAAAATATAGGCTTTCCATGCTCATTAGTGAGTAGTTTCTTGTTAGAATTTGCAAAGAGCACTACAAGTTATGTAAAATATCTGTTCGATGAATCCATTAGTGGAAGACTACAGATGAGTCTGAAGATGCTTTCAAGATGAAGTGCGTGGGTCGCAAACTCATCCTGTTCAATGTGCTGGGTAAGGGTATAGTTGTAGTGGGTCATATGTCAAATCAAAACTAGCTGGAACAATCTGTGTGTCCAATCAGGTTGCAAGCTCAGTGTTCAGATCCTGGATCTATGACAAATTATGGGTTTAATGATATCGTCAGAAAGCTTCATGTTTGAGGAATATTCTAAAAAGTATTTGAAAACATTGTTGTTCAAGAACAGAGAGCTGCATGTCTCTTACAAAGTTGTGATTGGGAAGCAGGTTTTAGATTAAGGGATAGACTTGATATCAAATACCCTGTTAAGCATAAGTTGTGATCTCAACAGGCTCATTTATGATGGAGGTATAAGATTATAACCTTAATAGGTTGTCTGTAGAATGCATAAGGTCTCAAAACAGAGAAAGCACATCCAACTGTCTTTGTAGAGTGAGCAAAGAGGACCTTGTCATCAACAAAGAGCAATGTGGCAATCAAAATTTAGCATAAGAGGCATCCTTCTTTTGCATGAATGTGTGGCCAAATGAAGTCCTTAAGCTTATCAACATATATGCCGAAGACAGTTGGTGGAAGAGGATATCCCTCCTTAACACCAATAGTACTATTGATCTCATTTGAGAAGCAGTGGGCAGCCAAAAATTGACCAACAACTTTCTCATAAAGCCTTACAATGGCTGTAATAAGGAGCTTGGAGATGCCTATATCTCTTACTTTGTGAAATATCAAGTGGCAGGGCACTGTATCAAAGGTCTCTCTAAAGTCCACAAAAAAACAAAAGAGCTTAGATGTCTTGGCTCCACCTTCTCAATGATAGCCTTGAGAGTGAACAGATGAAATGGAGTCTGAATACCTCTCCAAATATCAGTAAGCTCTCTAGCTTTGGAGCTGCCACCCTCAGTATGTCAACTGTTGTGGCATATAACGTGGCACATATGTGACCACTCATAATGGTCTTGTAATTGTTCAGATCTAAGTAGTCTCCATATTTATGGATGGCATGAATAATATGCAGAGACCAAGAGGGGGGAAAGCCATAGTAAATTAACTTATTGAATAATGATGAATGGGATAAACGAGGGATTCCACCTGATATTTGAGAAATTCAGCCTGGTACCCTTCACAGTCGGCAACTTTACTAGTGCACAACTCCTTTATAGCTCTTTTGATATCCCCTAGATAGAAAGACTAAAACCAAAAAAAAAAAAAATGGTGAGGGGATAAGTGGCATGGATGGTAGGTTTGGAGGAGGTGATAGAGGTAGGTGACCCATAACAATTAAATCTTGGTCCAAAAATGTTTGAAGCAAGTGTAAATTGAGTTGGGAGCAAAATAGCTGAGAGAAAGCAATGCCACTTGTAAATCACTATAGCAATGTGTTCTTTCTGGTTAAAGCTAATAGAACCACATTGTGGGGTGTGTATGTTGCTTCGTCTGATGTCACTTCTAGCATCCAAGGCTGAAGAACTGCTAATGGGAAGTGTGTAATGGTCATCTGTCCTTGGAAAGGTTTAAGAGAGTTTTGAAGTTGGCATGAAATAAGATCACCTCAGTAGATTGTGTGAAGGATGTTGGGGTGCTTCAGCAGCAGTAGCTAAAGAGCAGTGTCTTCTCATTGACTTGTCACAAACTGCAAGTGGCACAGTAGTGTCTTCTCATGGACTTGTTATCAATTGGAAGGGTCACAGTAGCTTCAAGAGGACACTTTAAACCATCGAGAATTAACGCAGATCGGAAGAAATAAATAATCAGATCGGAGGGCTTAGATATCTTTTGTAGTGCCCTATGCCAAAAATTAACTTCTTGGAGAGAGACAGCCAAGTGTTTCTCATCTGGATGAAAAAGGTGGTGATCCTTGAAAGTCCTTACATAGGCAGTAGTATCTCCTCTAGATCCCATAGTAGATAGAAATTCCACACGATGAAGTGTTCCTCATTGTCTACCCTCCTAAGCAGCAGGAGGAAGCTATAAGTGGCATAGGAGTATCTTCTCATTGACTTGTCACCAATTGCAAGGGGCACAGTATCATTAAGAGGACACCTTAAAATTAAAACCATCGAGAATTAAGGCAGATCGGAAAAAATAAATAATCAGATTGGAGGGCTTAGACATATCTTGCAATGCCCTATGCCAAAAATTAACTTCATGGATAGAGAGCCAAGCGTAGCTCAACAGGATGAAAAGGGGGCAAGTGAGCCTTGAAAGTCCCGACTCCCTACATAGGCAGTAGTATCTCCTCCAGATCCCATATTAGATAGAGGCCCCAAAAGATGAAGTGTTCCTCATTGTCTACCCTCCTAAATGGTAGGAGGAAGCCATAAGGGTTACATTTTTGTATAAACGAGTCAGGAGCAAATATAAATGAAGTTGGGAACAAAGCGACAAAGAGAAAAGCAATGTCACTTTCTAGTCACTGCAGCAATGTGTTCCCCCATTTAGAGTTGATAGAACTAGGCTGCAGTGGGTGTGGGCTACTTCTCTTGATGTCACTCCTAGCTTCTAAGGCTGTAGACATGCTAATGGGAAGGAAGCAAATAATAGTAGTCTTGCTTGTGTAAAGGTTTAGGAAAGTTTGACTTTGGCGCGAAACAAGACTACCTTGTCTAGACCCAATTAAATGGCTGATGAAGTGTCTCACTAGTAGTAACTATAAAGGAGTGTCATCTTATTGACCTTCACCAACTTGCAAAATGACATAGTAGCTTCAATTGGATACTTTTTACCATTGAGAATTGAGGCAGGCTGTAAAAATGAAGTAATCAGTCTGGAGTTAGGCATCTCATGCCATGCCTTATGCCAAAAAGTAACATCTCCTTGCAAAAAGAGAGCCAAGTATTGCTGAGAACTCGAGGATAGCAAGAAAAGGGGGCAACTGAGCCTCTCGAGTTCATGTATAGAAAGTAGTATCTCCTACAGATTTCATTGTAGACAGGGCACTGAAAGATGAAGTGTTCCTCATTTTCTACACACCTAAATGAGGCAAAGACATCATTTCCTCTTCTTGCAAGGGCGATGATGAATCAGAGTAGACTGTTATCTGGCTGAGGGAATCTGTAGGCCATGTGTCTGATGCTGATGTAGTTTGTCTAAGAGATGATGCTGTAGACATTCTGTAGAAAATGTCTAGCACAGAAAGTGAATTTGGAGCTGAAAGGCTGCTGAGGGAAGGTCCATGTGACTTTGAACATACTCCCTGTAAATACTGTGTTTGACAGCTCTGTAGATCACTTTGTTTGAGCCTCTGTGAGGGAATGAGCTGGTGTGTAGGATTCAAATAGTAGTTGAAGGGATCTGGTCAATGGAGAAAGCAATAAATTTTGGAACAAACTAGGTCCATGTGTCTGATGCTGATGTAGTTTGTCTAAGAGATGATGCTGTAGACATTCTGTAGAAAATGTCTAGCACAGAAAGTGAATTTGGAGCTGAAAGGCTGCTGAGGGAAGGTCCATGTGACTTTGAACATACTCCCTGTAAATACTGTGTTTGACAGCTCTGTAGATCACTTTGTTTGAGCCTCTGTGAGGGAATGAGCTGGTGTGTAGGATTCAAATAGTAGTTGAAGGGATCTGGTCAATGGAGAAAGCAATAAATTTTGGAACAAACTAACCTCTATGTACTGGCAACGATGGTTGCAGGTGAGACCAAACGAAGAAATGCTTTGAACAAGTAAAGGGCCAATAACGGGCATTGCTAATGGCCAGATAAAGAATCGCCTATGCATTATAGTCTGGAGATAGGAGATGAAACTGAAAATTCAAAACAGTATCAGTGCAATGATGCTGAACGCCCAACTCTGCTAGGAGTATACTTCGTGGAACTGTGTTTACTGTGGATAATGTCCCGAAGCATGAGGGTTGGAATCTTCTCAATCCAAGCCCAATCAGCATGATCAATGCTGGGGCCCTGAATATCTGAGCCATAGACAACAGCTGGCTGAATAATTATGTCAAAAAAGTGCATCTGAGCCATTTTTGACAGAATATCCTGCAAATGAACCTGGAAGCATTATCTTTCCAAAATTGGAAGTGAGGCATATCATTTACAGAGTTGTGCTTGGGCCTGCTTGCTTTAGACTAGAAGATGATGCTGAAAATTGAACTCCTATGTATGTGTAGGTTGTGGTGACCAAAGCAGGTAATAAGACCCAATGGGAAATTGTTTGTATCTATGAAAGATAGACTGGGTAGATTGCAGTACAATTGTTTATCGGCTATGACAAGAAACTAAATTGGCTACATTAGCCCTACCGGGTGCAATCAGGAGAAGCAGGCAGCTTGTTTCTTTTCACTGTGAGAAAAAGAGAGAAACTACCCACTTACTGAATGAATTTTTGGCTTGCTAGAAAGATAAGAATTTGGTTGAAAGTTGGTTTTCATTTGAAATAATTGCTGGCTAGCTTGCTATATGTAGTTTCCTATGTTTTCTTCTGGAATGTAAACTGAATTGAATGTCATATAGAATTTAGCAAATTCATTTTTAATGAATGTAGGTTTCCTGAAAATGTTTTGACCTGTTAGTGGATTGCTGTTACAACACCATGTCAGAAAAGATGACAAGGATTGCATGAAAGAAGAATGGTAATTTTTTTATGGATGAATTTCAAATGGTAGGGACAATTGGCTTATTGATCAACCTGCCTGGCTCACCGGATCAAATTTAAATTGTTCACTTGAACCACCTCTGAGCTGGACTGTAGGCTTTAAAATCATTTGTTCCTATTCAGTCAGGTTACTTAAATTAAATTTTGCAGTTCATGGGGTTTAGGAAAGATGGTAGGGAGCAAGGAATTTCACACTGTAAGCCAAGGTTTAAATCCCATTTGTGAATCTTTATACTTGTGATATGGTGGTGCATGTTGATATGGTTTGTTGTAATACCACCATAATGTGGTTTCTTGTAGTAGATGTAACATGGGTGGGAGCAAGGATTTTCACACTGTAAGCCAAGGTTGAAATCGCATGGGTGAATCTTTATACTTGTGATATGGTGGTGCATGTTAATATGGTTTGTTGTAATACCACCATAATGTGGTTTCTTGTAGTAGATGTAATATGGGTGGGGCTCATTTCAACCCTTAATTAAAATAAATATGGCAATGTCTTGTTTATCAAACATTCTATTCCTTCCTATGTGTGTGCCTTGGGAGTCAATCATCAACAAGAGTGTGAGCACAGATTAATCTGATTTTGAGTATTTATCATGGTATTTTATGGATCTATGCATTACCTACTTTTTTTTTTTGGTAAATAGTGTAGCTTATATTAAAAGGTTTTTTCCTGGATCCCAAAACCAGTAGTTACAAAAACCTCAAAGGAGGCTAGCAGCTTAGAAGACTAAACTTAAAAAAAGTGTTTTCGAACATGGATAAACATCTTTCACCATATATTGATTAAAAGCCGATAAGCCTAATAGCAAACACCCCAAATTGATGCAGATAATATATGGACAGCACCCCAAACAGGATTGATGCAGATAATATATGGACAACACCCCAAACAGGATTGATGCAGATAATATATGGACAACAGACACCCAAACCAACATTGATGCATATAAATATGTAAAGTTAAAATAACCCTCATGAAAACAAACCCCAGTAAGGACCCAGAGAACCATAAACAAAAAAAGACCCATGGCCCTCCATCATGCGTCAGCCACCTTCTTCTTCGTAGTGCTTTCCTCAGTCTTTATGAGTTGCTTCAGCTTCCCGCTAATGCTGTCAAGAGTACTAATAAGGCTGCTGATGAAGATGTTGGCAACCTGATGATGAATCTCCTGCTCCGGTGCTTCACTGTTGATTTGCCCACTCTTGGTTGGCTTCATTGACAATGTTTGAGGGCGGATTGTTATCCCATACAGTCAAGGAATTCTGATTGATTCCCATGTTTGCTAAGAGGTCAGCCAATCTGTTTGCCTCCCTGTACACATGTTTGCATATCACGCTGCACTGTCTTCTTATCATGTTTATGGCTTCCCTGATGGTATTCATGACCTTCCACGAAGGATTGGAGCTGTTGTTGATATAATTTATGATGTTTAGAGAGTCCCCTTCTATTTAGTAGTTCCCTTTGTGCTTTTGGATGATGTTGAGACCTCTTCACAGGGAATGGGCTTCTGCTACGTGATTAGTTTGAATGCCTAGGTTCTCTGCAAAGGCGACCACAATCTTGCCGCTGCTATCTCTGACCAGTCCTCCTGCCCCTGCCATTCCCGGGTTTCCTTTAGAAGCTCCATCGAAATTGTGCTTGAGCCATCATGTCGAGGGGGGTTTCCATGAGGAGGTGTGCCTTGGGTGGGGATGAGTGACACGAGGATTATCTTCCTTGGGGATTTAAGATTGCTGAACAGAAAAAGCTCCAATCCCACATTAGGGGCTTTTGTGCAAGGGATGAGCCGGGAGTTCTCTGTGGCAAAGATGATGATTTTACTAGCAATGGAGGTAGGGTCCTTGGGAGTGTTAGAGAACACCCTGTTGTTTCTTTCTAGCCATACCTGCCATAAGAAATGGTGAGTGCACATTTTCCACAAGGATTTCAACCAAGGGTTTTTGAAAGGATTGGGCCAATGAGTGAAAAGCTCTACCAAGGAGTTGGGTTGGACCCTGTTGATGTGGAAACTGGACAGTAAGTTACTCATCACAGTATAAGAGAAATCACATTTAGTGAAAATATGGTTGACTGATTCCCAAGCTTTATAGCACAGGTGGCATATGTTGGGTACCATCATCTCCCACTTGATGAGATTATCAGTGGTTAGAATCTTGTTTTGAATTGCCAGCCAGGAAAACACTGCCACTTTAGGGATGAGGTGCTTGATCTAGATTTGGCTAGGAGAGAAGGGAGCTTGCTGTGGATTGAGGATAAGTTGGTAGGCAGATTTGACAAAAAAATATCCACTGTCCGTTTCTTTCCAAATTAGAAAGTCTTCTCTTCCATCTGTCGGAATCACTGTAGTATTCAACATAAGAGCCAAAGCCCTCACTGCCCTGGTTATGTGCCCATCATTTGAGTTAATGTTGAGGTCTTTCCAGCTTTTAGACCCATTGATGTTTTGGATGAAGTCTGCTACTTTGCTGCCATGGTGCCATCAAGGATAGGTTTTAGGACAAATATCTCATCATCTTCAACTAGGGGACGATCACTGACCCACCTGTCTGTCTAGAAGTTTATAGCAGTACCTGTCCCCAGCTGCCACCTTGAACCTTTCTGGAGAACTTCTCCGACCTGAATAATTGACCTCCAAAAAGCTGATCCCTCTTTGGGGATATCTTCATCAGTGAATTCTTTGCTGCATTGAAACTTGTGTGAATTTTCCAGGCTTGCTTAGCCAGCAGAACAATGTTCATATGCTTGATTCTTCTAAGTCCTAGACCCCCTTGGTTTTTTTGGCCGACAAACCTTTTCCCATCCAACCAAATGAATCTTATGCTTCTCCTCTGTGCCTCCCCACAAGAACCTTTTTTGTATTTGCTCGATTTGGGCGTAAACTGAAGTAGGAGCTTTGAAGACTGAGAGGAAATAGGTTGGGATGCTTTGGAGGCATGCTATGGTAAGAGTGATTTAACCTCCTTGGGTTAGAAAAGCCTCTTTCCATCCAACTAACTTTTTGTTTATCCTTTCCACCACATGACTCCACATGGACAATTTGGGATGACTGTAAAAAAGAGGAAGCCCCAAATAGCGAGTAGGGAACTGACCAATGCTACATTCAAGAATACGCCCGATTTTAATCTGCTTGGAAAGGGGGGTATTGATGAAGAAGCTTTTACTTTTGTTATAGTTGATTTCTTGCCCGACCGCTTTCTCATATAAATCAAGTATTTTTTTGATCATCTTGGCCTCCACTACTGAAGCATAGGTAGCGAGTATTGTGTCATCCACAAATTGCTGGTGTGACAACGGGTTTAGACTCGAGGCAGCCCTGATCCCTATGATAGTTTTCTCACCGACAACACTCTTAAGTGCTCTTCCCGGAGATTCAATGAGTATTATATAAAGGATGGGTGACGGGGGGTCTCCCGCTCGATGCCTCTACCGCTAGGGAAATAACCTGCGGGTGATCCGTTAACCAAGACTGAGAAATGAGGGTTGGATATGCAGCCTTTGATTACATTTATCCATTCCCTGTGAAAACCAAATTTTTGAAGAACAACCAGGAGGAAATCCGTGTTTACTCGGTCAAAAGCCTTACTGATATCTAATTTGAGAAAAAGGGCTGTTTCTTATTTTGGGAAGCTGAGTGGAGGACTTCATGCAGGGTGATTATGCCATCATGAATGGACCTTCCTTTGACCGAGCTGCCCTGGCAAGGATCTATAATGAGCGGGAGTATTTATTTGAGTCTTGTTGTCAGGGCTTTGGCAAGAATCTTGTATATGACATTACATAGACTGATGGGTCTGTAGTCATTCATGGATTTGCACTCAGGGCCTTTAGGGATTAAGGCGATGAAGGTGGAGTTGGTGCTTCTGGGGATGGCTTTGGATTTCTGCATGTGAATAATGGCTTGGTAGACATCAACCCCTATAATATCCCAGTAAGTTTGAAAAAACCTGGGGGAGAAGCCATCAGGTCCCAGGGCTTTTTCAGGGGCCATGGAGAAAAGAGCCTTCTTTATTTCTTCATTGGTAAGGTCCTTGATGAGCATATCGTTCATTTCAGGGGATACCAGATTTGGAATATGCTGAAGAAGCTGGTCCTGGGCCTGTTTGAAAACAACGGAGTTTGTTCCCAACATTTTTGCGAAGGTGACTGCTTCATTTCTGATGAGGTGGATGTCTCTCACACTTGTGCCACCATTGTTTATTAACTCCCTAATCTTATTGGAGCTTCTGTGACGAAGAGTGGATGCATGGAAAAATTTCATGTTTGAGTCCCCGTCCTTGAGCCACAGGGCTCTAGACTTTTGTCTCCAATACATTTCTTCCTTGGCCAAAATGTTGTGGTAATCGACAAGGAGCTTTTTCTCTTCATTCCTGATTTGTATGCTCATCTGCCCTTTCTAAATTTGCTCTTCTATGGCTTTGAGCTTGTTGGTGATTTGCTCCTTATTTTAAAAAATGTTATGAAACACTTCTTTGTTCCAAATTTTGATGTGGTCTTTGATTATTTTGAGTTTTTGGGTAACTTGATCGATGGGGGATCCGTCCACCTCCTGTTGCCACCACCTTGCAATTTGATTACGTAAATCTGGGTGGAGAACCCACATTGCCTCGAATTTGAAAGGGGTCCTGGAAACTGGAGGCTTGTTAGCTTTGAACAGAAGAGAATTGTGATCCGATCCGATTCTAGGCAGGGAAGTGAGGGAGGCATCGCCAAACAAAGGTATGGCTTCTTGAGATAGAAAGAATCTGTATAGCTTAACATGGATCAAATTGTTCCCTATTCTTCTGTTATTCCATGTGAATTGAGCTCCCCGGTTCTGGATATCCATTAGGTTATTCTCAGTGACAAACCCCTAGAAGTCTTGAATACTTTTGGTAGGAATGTCATTGCCTCCTGCCTTATCTGACGGGTAAAGGGGGGAGTTGAAATCCCTAACCAACACCCAAGGGAAATTTCTGAAAGCTTGCCTCATTTGACTTAGTTGGTCCGAAAAGAACTCTTGCTGAGGGGATTTTTTGGGGCGTAGATATTAGACAGGATCCAACATTGATCCTTGTCTTTGCAAAAAAACATGATATTTATAACTCTATCCGAGGACAATATTACTCTACCATCCACTTTCTTTGGATCCCAAAGGCACAAAAGACCCCGGATGGACCTTGGGTGGGACTGAAAATGCTTCCACTGTTTTTCCAAATGGTGTTGCCTGCCTTGCATGCTTTTGACTGATCTAACTTGGTCTCTTGAATAATGAGGATTGTTGGTTTGGTTTCTTTTCTAACAGTGCTAACCAACCTCTTCTTGGCCGCACTGTTGAGGCCCCTCACATTCCATGAGAGTATCCTCATCTGGAAACTTTAGATGATTTCTTGCCCCCTTTTGACTGTTGCACAGGGGGTTTGGGTAATTTGGGATCTTCCTTCGGGTGAGTAAACATTTCAGGTACAAGGGTTGTTTGGACTCCGTTGGCTATGTCCTCGGCAGTTTGGCTTCTTATTTGCTCTTGGATATTGGGCCTTCCCCTTTTCTTGTCATTGCCAACATCGACACAGGATTTTTTGGAGCTTCGAGTGTTTTTGGGATTGAAATCTGCTTTTGTTTTCTCGGCAGCCTCTTGGGAAAGAAGATTTTTAGGGGGGGGATCAGGGGAAGCTAGCTTGACTGGAGATAAGACAGGGCTATTGGTGGGAAGGGGATGTTGCAAAATTTCTTCGATGGTGGGGATTTGGAGGTCGACATTTGGATCCGACATATCATTTTCTTGTTGAGTGAATAACCCTTCATTTATTTCTGAATCAGAGTGGGTAATATTTCCCGGAATATCAAATCGATTAGGATGAGCGAACAGGGAGCTTACCTGAGCTTGGTCCTCTGATTGTTCTGGCTGCACTTTTTGCTTTCCTTTGTTTGCCATAGGGTTTTGCCCTGGTGCTTGTTGATGAGGGTTTCTGCTGTAGATTTTCCTGTTCTTTTGCATTTGGGGCTTCGCAGGGAAGCGAACGCCTTGGTTCTTGTAGAGATGGTTGCTAGAATCTACCTCCTTCTATGGCCTGAGCGAGGGGCAGTGGGACTTGACGTGTCCTTGAGTTTGGCATTCGATGCAGAAAGCCGGTTTGTTTTCATACTCTATGGCTTGGCAGTGGCGGAAGGAACCATAGACTAGATTGATTCGAATTGGGAGTTGGGAATCAAGATTTGCGTTGATGCATATTCTAGCTTGGGTCAACCTAGTGCGAGCTTTGGTTGTTGAATCCATGGCCACCATTTCCCCTATGTATCTGGGTGCTTGTTGATGAGGGTTTCTGCTGTAGATTTTCCTGTTCTTTTGCATTTGGGGCTTCGCAGGGAAGCGAACGCCTTGGTTCTTGTAGAGATGGTTGCTAGAATCTACCTCCTTCTATGGCTCGAGCGAGGGCGGTGGGACTTGACGTGTCCTTGAGTTTGGCATTCGATGCGAGAAAGCCGGTTTGTTTTCATACTCTATGGCTTGGCAATGGCGGAAGGAACCATAGACTAGATTGATTCGAATTGGGAGTTGGGAATCAAGATTTGCGTTGATGCATATTCTAGCTTGGGTCAACCTAGTGCGAGCTTTGGTTGTTGAATCCATGGCCACCATTTCCCCTATGTATCTGCCTATTCCTTGCAGGATGTCTTCATGCCAAAATTGGCTAGGGAGTCCCGGAAGACGAACCCACACTGGAGCAAAATTTATGTTGAGTTTCGGCGTTGAAATCTTCCCCCCATTTGCGAATAAACAAACTCTTCTTCCCATAGAACCACGGCCCCCCTGTAAGAATGCGGGTTGCATTTTTGGGATTGTTAAGGTGGATTTGAAAAAACCCTCTAGGGAGAGCTACAATCTCAAGATTCCTTGAAACTTTCCACCTGGTAGTGGCCCACCGCCGAATGGATTCCATGTCCGGTTTGCCGCCCACGAACTTCCCAGTCAGAGAATGTTCTTCTAGGGAAAGATATTCGGCCATTAGGGTTTCTAGAATCACTAAGTCTTCTCCGACCGCTATCAAAGGGCTTCGGTCCTTGGTATATTTCTGCGATTTGGTACCCATGACCTTTTCAAGATAAGATGCAGAACCGGAGGGCCCAACGCCGATCCCCCATACCTTGGGATAGCCCTCGTTCTTCTCCGGGGGGTCCTTCCCCGGGTCTTTCTCCCGCCTAGTGGAAAGATCCGTTTCAGCATCAGCATCTGACTCATCAGTGCCCTCCCCTGTAGCCAAGCTGGGGATCTCGCCTGGTTCGAGGTTTCCTGTCGCTACCACACCCGATACATTCCCGCTAGAACTCACTTGAGATAAAATGCTCGCCATCGCTCTTCCTTCAAATTGTACAATCCTATGCATTACATACTTAACAGGATACTGTTGATTCTTTTTATATCAATGTTTTCTCACTAATTGGTTTCAGGTTCTTTATAAAAATTCGGCAGTTTCCATTGTTCTTTGTTTATGGACAATATTCACATCAATTTTTGGCAGACTGGGCAGTTTATTGATTGTCTGTTGATTGTTGGCATATTCAGGTCATCCCTTGTGGGTGACTCTTTTTTGATGTTTTTCAGCAGATTGAAATGACCTATTTGTTCTTATTGGAGAGAATTTTAGTGTAGTCTAGTGGCTTATTGGAAATGAATATTTTCTTAACATGTTATTCATATTGGGCATTGTCTTTGCCATTTCCCTTCAACTGGCTATGTCCCTCTTCTATGTAGAGAGAATTTAAGGCCTGTTCCATTTGCATGGGTGTATATGTTAGAGATTTCAGCAGAGTTAGAGTCTTGCATAAGGGTATCTTCGTCAAGAATTTCCAACACATCTGGTTCCTTGTGCATGAATTTGTTCCTTAGGTCCATCAGTTTTAGGTTTAACAGCCATAAACAATATGTTCTCTAACTGCAATGCATTCTACAAGGAACTCCGTCTGTTTTAAAACTTGAGAGAGATACAGTGGTTATAGGTATGGTTTCAAAAGGGAGTTGTATTACAATCAATCTTGTTATTGATACTCATAGAGGTATGAGCAGCAGTTGCATGAATGTGTATTTTACTATATTTATCATGTTTTAAAAACCTGTTTAGGAGTTTGCACACTTGGATCTTTATCAAGGGAACAATTCAGCAAATTGCATTCATCAAGTTTACTAAAGTTTTTATGTAGAATAAGCTGCTGAACATTCCATAAAGAACATATGCATAGCTTTATCAAAAATTGACTCTGATAGCAAACTTGGTATTTTATGGTTGCAGAAAAACTGGAACTTGTTTAGTGTCAACGTTGTGATGGCAGGGACTGGCCTGTATCAGCTTTCACGAAAATTGATGTTTGTTTTCTTGGCCTGCTTAGTACTTCAGGATATAGAAATTTTGATTGATATAGAGAAGAAGAAATTATTCTTCAGACATTAATGATTTTTTAGTTTATTTTTTGCCTTCCTATTGCAGAGTTAAAAAGGTTTAGAAAATTTCAAACGTCATTTATAACTAGCTTCCATGTTTATCCTTATTTACCTATTGCAGAATGGGTTTTATGAGCTTGCATGCAAAATCCTCCAATGGCAATGAGTGGATTTTAATAGCTGTTTCTTCTGAATATATACCCTAGCAGCAGATTAAAACCAACCTGAGCTGTAGGGTTATATAAGGATTATTATTATTATTATTATTTTTAAATCTTAAATTAAATTCTTTTGGGAAAACCTGTTGCCCATATATATATATATATATATTCCATCTCTTTGATATTTTAACTGCTGTTGAATCTTTAACAAAGCTTAAAGGTTTCCTACAATTTTTGACAATGTCTAATTGAAACCATAGTTGTTATAAAGGTCCAAATCAATATTTGTATTCCCTAATATTTTGAGTTTTGAGAAACTGACAAAATCAATAGGGTGAGACTAAGAAACCAATGAAGATCATATATTTTTTGTACTTAAATTCCAGTCAGTGTATTATTCCAACACAATGTTCTGGAAGCAGAATCTAAATAGTCCATTGTCTATTAATATCAGATAGCCTTGTGTTGCCATACAAATGAGACAACTCTGAGAGAGCTTGCCACGCATTAAACTTGAGTAAATTAAAATTTGAGTTAATTAAACTTGAGTAAATTAAAATTTGAGTTAATGAAACTTGGATTTGGAGGTATACACCTTTTGGAAGATTGAGGGTTGTGCAGATGATTATCTTTGCCATCTTAGTTGAGAAAACCAGAATAGGATCGGAATTGGCTTGGAAAAGAATCGGGAAAAATCGGGGAATCGGGAATCGGGAATCGAGAAAAAATCGGCAAAAAAGGGGCAAATTTTCATTGAAAAAAAGCTTTTTTCATGCATATCACAATTTTTTGGAAAAAATTGGCCAAATCGGCAAAAAATCGGCTAGGCTGTGAGTCGGGAAAAGTTGGCTTGAATCGGGATTTTTTGAAGATTTTCTCAACTATGTTTGCCAGAGATACTGATGATATGAAAAGGCTTTGGAGGGATATGACTCTTTGAAGATTGAAGTATTGAACACATGCTTATCTCTGGCCTAGACTTTGATAACACCAAAATGCTTTTTCCTTTTAGGACACTGTTTTAGAAATATATGCTTCTGGGCGGTATCTTCAACATGTGAACCAGCAGATGCTATTTGAGAATAGGAAAGCATACCGTAAAGGATGGCTTACATAACTGCAGGCTGTGTCCATCCAGTGATATATCTTCAACATGTGAACCAGCAGATGCTATTTGAGAATAGGAAAGCATACCGTGAAGGATGGCTTACATAGCTGCAGGCTGTGTCCATCCAGTGATATGAATAATAGACCCTTTCATATGCCTCTCTACTATGTCACCGCTGCAAATTTTTTCTTTCAACAGAAACAACTTGTTAAGATTACAGACTATAAATATTTGTAGTCCATAATCATTGAGAAAAAGCTTCTGGATGAAAAACTGTGTTGTGTTGAGGAAGATCACCAATGTTTCAGTTTCTCGAAGAAATGTTAATCTCCAATGAATAGAGTATGGTCCTACATTGTCATTTGCTTCTTGTAGGAAAAATTTGCAGAAAGTTGTAGAATTTTACAATTTCTGCATTTTCAAGACTTGATCTAAACGTGAAAGAATTGTTGAGAGTGAATGATATGTGGGGAAGTAAATTCTAGACTCATTAGCAATGTCAAAGTTCAGCTTTAGCCTTAACATGTGGTACTGAATTCAGATTAGCTTCTTTTGTAGAAAAGAAATGACAAGCACCTAATAACACAGGAGTTAGCATCTGTTTTGATCTACTTGTGATTGGAAGCTGCTATAGATTGGATGAGGATTGAGCTAAGGAATCAAAGTTTGAATCTTGTATCAGTAGCTTTGGATAGTATGGTGGTAACCTGTGTCACCATGTCCATTGAAGAAAATCAAATGGCAACGAACCTTGTCGTGTTCAATAAACTTTCTTTCTTCCTTTCTGTCAGATATTAATCAACAGAAGTTAAGAACAGAATAATAACTGAAAATCCTTTGAAACATTACCACCATGAATTTATTAATTCTATTGTCACCCAAGGTTCAGTTAGACTGTGTGAGAACTTAGCCCTCTGACAAATTAGCAGCACGAAAACACATCTTTATGGGAATTTGGAGAATGTAGTGACACAATTGCAGGAACACCTGTGATTAAAAGGCACAAACTCATGGATACATAAAAAAACCAGCAGATCAGTAGGAACATGGACATGAATTTATTAAATAAGCTTAACTCTATATAATATAAACAAATAATTTGGTTTGTGATGATTGTGAGTAGCCTTTAGTAATTGCAGAAATTCTATTAAAACTTGTTTACCTTTGACATGGTGACAGATGATGATGAATTGTCTCCACTAGAACAAATTCATTAAAAAATGGTGGGAGGAGGCAGCCATCATACAAGGATACCAAATGTTTTGTCTTGCACAAAAGCTAAATATATAAGGAATAAGATTAGATAATGGAAGAAAGCCTGTTCTGAGAATATCTTTTAGATAGAAAAAGAAATGTAGCAGCAGCTTATGCGAACACAAATTGAGCTCCTGCATAAGAATCAATTAGTGCTCGTGGGAACTGTTTAAAGTAATTTCCAGTCAAAGGTTGCGGAACATTGAAAGATTATACAGTGCCAAACATGGAAAAATTTGCCCAACAAATCACAGTGGCAGGGAAATGGAATAACAATTTACCTATACAGCATGATAACCAAGAAAGTCAAATGGCTGCCCAAACACTCATTCTTGATTTATAAAGGAGACCAGTTTGTTTTACTCATGAAACACATACCCAAATGGGGTCAAAAGGAAATGGAACTACAAAAGGCTACTAATTGTTCATGCAACAACACAAGTAAGGTCAGAATTAAGAAACAGATATGGAGAAATCAGGCATGGTCAAAAACTTGCAACTTCTATGTGACTTCCTGCTATTGGAAAAAATTCTATAATTATTATGATGAACTAAAAGAACAGAGACCCCTCGCTATGTAAAATATGTAATAAGAAGAAGAGTCAATTTGTCACCCCTTAATCCGTAACCAGTATGAAAAACAGATAAGGGAACTGGCATGTTGCTTGACGGATGAAGACTGGACAACATAAAAAAGTATTATAAAAGGTATGCTGGAATCATGGAAAGAGAAAAGGGAAGTTCCGGAGAAATACTTGTCTGTATTCGGGTCTATTCCCTATTTTTCACAGGATGAAGCATCTGGCCGAAGAATGAAATGTGATGAAATTATCTTAATGTCCGAAAAAGACTGAAATAGGTAAGGGGACATAAAGAGTCTATCATCTCACCATAGAGTGTACTAGGGTAAGAAAGACTGTAAAGACAATTAGAAGCTAACCATTAACACTAGGAACTGAACAAACAAACTCAAGGACACAAGACACATGGTGCAAACCCTAAAGTGTTAACCCTCATACAAATGATCTTGAGAAAGTACAAATGAATAGTCATGAAGAGAGATTCTTTGGTAAATAAGGAGCCAGCACTGGTCAAAAAGTTGGAGATGAAAGTGGAAAATGGGCCTCTTTCATGCATATAAAATTGGAGTTGGGACCAAAGAATCAATGATCTTGTCCTGTATCACACTGAAGGGGTCTATGTTGGACCTGGTACTATCATATTGCAAGTGCCCCAAGAAAAGTGGCCAGGCTGGGTGATACTTCCTTTAGAGCGTCTACTAACATCCAAACTCAATGAATATCAAGTGCTATGTATGAAATTGGTAATGATGCTCATCTCATGATGCTGCAAGGAGTTGGTGTGATATTTTCTAGAATGGGAGTGAGAGTGCCGGGGTGTCCTAGTAGTGATCGTCAAAAAAGAATGTCATCTCACATATTGGTGTTCATTTAAATTTGGTATGGTTGTGTTGAGAGGACACTCAACACGTTTAGAGTCTGAAACAGGCTGAAAGAAGATGACCAGTTTGGTGAGTCTAAATGTCTCCTATAGCAGCACTCTATGTTGGAAAGTGACAGCCTCGTGTAGAAAGAAAGCAAGGCACAAGTGATCTGGATAGTCAAAGGAGGTGGAGAATGATCCTCCACAGTCTCTATAGAAGCAATAACAACTTTTCCCTGAATCTCCTTGCCAATAGAACACCAGAAGATGAAATGCTTGTCATTCTCCACTGCGTGGAGAGAACAAGTTGACAAATCCTGTTATTGCTGGGGACATAGTGGTTGTTCTTAACAGGGAGTTGGCTGGTGTATACCCTCCACTTATCAAGTGGAATCTGCAGGCCATGTGACTAATGATGTTGGAGATAGTCCAATTAAGAGATGATGTCGCAACACCTTGAATGAGGTGCACAGCTTGGAAGGCCATTTAAGAGCCAAGGGTTGTGGGAGAGAGGTTCAAGTAACCTAGACATACTGTTGGTGAATGTTATCTCTCACTGCTTTGTTGATCACTTCATCTGAAGGAAGGAGTCTGGGAGGGACATCCAGAAAGTAGCTGAAAGGAAGAAGCCTGTTAAAATAAATATCAACAGACTTGAGGAGCTAACTCATCTCAGGGACCAACAATGGTGGCTTCCAGTTAGACCCTAAGAAGCAAATCCTCCTTTATGCGGCAAGTGCTAGTTATGGACATTGGATGCTACCCATGACTGACAACCAAACTGCCAATTCAGCAGAATCTGTGAATGTATACTATGAGCTTGAAGATGGTCTCAAGCCAATGGGTAAGTCCTAAACTCAGCCTGAACAATACTTCAAAAAGCTGTCTTTGCAATGGACCATACCTTGGAGCATGATAGTTTGGACCCTTTCAGTAAAATCTTAGCTTATGGGCACCTAAATCTCAAACTATAAATAACAGTGGGCCTAATGATTTTGTTTGAAAGATGCATCTTCCAGGTGATATCCTGGAAATTGATTGAAAACACTATCATTCCAAGACTGAAAGGGAGAGGCATACTGCCTGCAGAGGCATATGAGCGTAGCCTACTGTAAACTGAAGGTAACCTCATAAACTGAATTGCTAAGTAGGTATAGGCAGTCATGATCTCCACTGGTTCCCCTTTGGAAGAGAACTGTTACTTAGAGAGGGCATCCTTGGAGGTATTAAAAATCATTACTTGACTTTTGCTAAGGTTATGAGATGTTGAAACTCACAGAAACAGGCAAGAGTATTCAGCAACCTCTCTACAGCCCATATTATGAGAGAGCAGTATCATGTTATTGACATACAGCAATAATCAGCATGAGTATGGTGTTGAAGATATTCCACCTCATCATTACAGATACTGAAGAGAGGGGGTGGCAGAGGACATCCCTGTTTGAACCCATTATAACTCTTCAAGAAGTTGGAGCGACTATGGGGTGTACAGAATTACCCAACAGTTGTCTCATAGAGTGTCATGATGGCATCAGTGAGACAATCTGACATATGAGCAACAGGTGGATATTCCCTGTGTGTACTAAGCTCACAGAATATACTCTTTAACAGATAGTGACCAAAAGTACACACATTCAACTCTTAGCAATAACATGATGGAAAAAATCAATTGTCCAAGAGATGGGATAATTTCAAGATAATGGCAGAATGCTTTTAGTTTTAGACCCATCCAATAAATCTATTTCAAGACTTGTGTCAATAAATCTATTTTTCCAGAATGATGCTGTTTCAAGATTCATTTCAATAAATCTATGACCAATGTTTGCAAGCTCTTTCTGTTTTGGTTTGGAAATATGAATTTTCTACAGAGCATTGAGCAGCTTCTCACCTTTTTAAGTCCCTGGATTTGCTTCCTTTTCTCAGAGTAGTGTGAGCTTTAAGGAAATGTATCTACTTCTGATTCTTAGCCTGCTGAATAGTGTTTTTTTAATGGGTTATATGGGATTGAAACATGCCCCATCCATATTACATCATGAACACCCAGTGGTATTACAATTCCTGGGAATTATGCTTGTATCACTTAGCAAGATTCAAACCTGAGTCTCCTCCTTGAAAGTCGAGGAATTTATCTTATTGTGCTAATACCATTTGATCTGCTGAAATATTAGTCTACGTAGCTTTTTTTTGGTGAATATCTCCAAAGATGATGTTACCATTTAATATCAGATGCAATCTCTGGGTAATGTTCTTATGCATTGCTGTATTTCTACAGCTGCAACCAATAATTTTCAAGGGCAAAGTGATATAATAGGAGCATTGTAGCTTGATTTTTGGTATTCTTTACATTTTATATTTTAGTTCCAAGAGTCCATTTGTGTCCCCAAGTTACATGATGCATTTGTCCCTAGCATGCTTTATAAGCCCGGATAAGCATGTATATTTTAAATATACAATAGTTATATATATATAGGATCCCACCTGTATTACATCTTGACTCTATAGTGGTACTATAAGTATAGAGTCATTTTAGGAAATGATGCATATATTGCTTGGCAAGATTTAAACCCTCAATTCAAACACTGGTTTCCACAGTGTTTCCACCTTGAACATCAATGTATTTAACCAGTTAAGCTCATGCCATTTGATAGTAATTGTTGAATTTATATATTTATGCAAATAATAGAGCAATCATGTACCTTTCTTTCAAGCCTTCATTAAGTATTGTATAGGGATAACTTTGAGGAACTTACACCTTGATTTATTGTCTTAAATATGCAGGCATGATTATGGTTCTGAGACACAAGGAGTTGTTTCTGAAGACTTATAGAAAGGGCATTTATGCAATTGCTACATGCAACTAGTTGCAGGTTGATTGAATTATCAATAGCTGGTGCTTGTGGAGACCCTGCATACATTTTCTGAGTGCAAATCATTTCTTATTTTAGTTCTTCACTTCAATATGACCAGCTAGTTTTCAAATGCGATTTTCTATTTTACTTCGTGATCATGCTTGCTTGCTTGACTTTGGATCATCCATTTGTTTTGTAAACGGTTAATTTGATCTTTGTTCCCACTGTTTTTGCTAGCATTTTTTGCAACAAGATTGACTACAAAATCATAAAATAATTGAATCCGAGTTAAATTCCAATAATGGCAAGACCAGTCCTCCACAGAATGCTTTAGCTTTGAAACAATTTATCCAACATTTCATCAACTCTTCTAATGTTGATGGAACAACCCAATATATTCTCATGTTTTGAAAATTATCCCTATGTGGTGGAAGCAAATGAACAATGAAGAAGTAGGTGATCTGAATTTTCTAGCTCCTCCATAAGACACACTTAAAAGGTCCATGACATCCTCTTCTTTGCAAATTGTCACCTGTAAGAATAATGTTTTGGACATCTAATCAAAGGAATGTTGAGGCATTAGGGAGGGCCTCAAGAGACCAGACACTCTTCTCGAGGAAATCCTTGGGAGTAGGAAGTTTGATTGGCATTGTATCCCACCTTGGCAAAATATGTGTCATCTTTTCATAGATTACATACCTTGCCTTTTGTCGAAAAATGGACAAATAGAACCCTTGGAAGGATCATTTTGGATTTCATCCATTGTTTAAAGTTCTCTCCCTCAACTATATTATTAGTAGAAATCCAAGATTTGGAATTGTTCCTTATATATATATATATATATATATATATGTATTAAAAAACTTCTGAACCTTACATCCAAACTAACCCAAGCCAATGATTGAATTTTCAATCAGAAATAAGAGGATAAGGCCTCAACCAAGTATCGAACCAAAAAATTGTAGAATTCCCTTTATTAACTAACCATCTACGTGTTTTTTCATTAATTGTGAACTCTCTGATATGGAGTTCCATGTTTGTGATCCCTTAGGCAAGGTTGGCATCTTGGATGATTTCATTGCATTTGTAGAACCTATACATTTTTGAAGTAACATTTCTGGCCAACTCTTTTCTTGATCTTTGAATTGTCTCCATCAACTTTTGCCCCTAATGGAAAACTCATAAGTCTGCAATTTCACAAGCCTACCCCTCTGATATTTTTTCCTCTGCAAATTAGATTGGCACAGGAAAAACCTAAATTTCTCACATCCTTTCCACAGAAAAATTCTTTGAATTTTTTCTTGGAAGCAATGCTTGCCCGTAATCTTGAGAGTGATATCCTACATGTAAGGATATATTGCAATGTAACCTTTATGAGTTGAAGTTTTCTAGCCATAGTTAGAAACTTACCTTTCCAACGAGTCAGACAAGATTTCATTCTATCTAAATATTAAACAAAGGAGTATCTAAATATGTTGATGGCAGTGTTGATAAAAAGTTATTGGATTTTCTCATATTAACCAAATGTTCATCACTCTTCTTATAGCTATTGATTTAAACACCATGGCTCGCTAACAGTACATGAAACTTAAAAAGGGTAGGGTACTTTACTATTATGTACATAGAAAGGAAGTGTTCCTGTTTAGTCTAAGTGCCAAAGTAGCCTTAGGTCTGTCTATGGTAAAAGTAAGAAACAGATTTGAATCCCACTACAATCTGCAAGAAAAATAAATCATCATTTATCTCGAGATTCGTTTATGACATGGATCCCAATGATTACTAATTTGAAGAGTTAAAATGACAGTCTAGCATTATTTGTTAAGGTTGTTCCCTTTGTAAATTAAAGTGGAGTCTTGACATTTGCTGATATGAAAATTTATGGCCATTAGACTATTTTTTAATTTTTTTTATTTGATTTAATTTTTTATTTTAGTGGATGCGTGCTGAAATAATTTTAAAACTAAATCTAAAGTACTGAAAAAGTAATCTAGTTTTTCTATGGCCTTTGTACAAGGAAATCTAGTTAATGAATCAAATGTATTTTTCTTTCCAAAATGCTCTTAGTGTTAACTGAAAGCTGGAATCAATGAGGTGGGGAGAGAAGCTGATAGTTAAGGTCCACTAGTTGGGTGGTAGTTAGAGCAAGTAGCCTATTCTTTTGAATGTTTTTCAGTCATCGTAAAAAACAAAACTGAAAACAGTAATAAATGTATGTAATATATTAGTAGTGTATGTTAACAAATGCGATTGTCATAAAGTCCCTTTGTCGTACTATTCATAGATATTTAAAGGATGAGTTGGATAGTAATACATATCAGCAGTTTAGGATGATAACATGACACCTATTTGGTGTTATGCACCATTGCATCCTATAACTGAAGGGATAAGTAGTAGGGGATACAGTTCAAAATCTATTATACTAGATATTTATGAAAAAAATAAGTTAGAAATCCAGGGTTCAATAATTACAAGGTGGGATGGAAATATGACACATTATTGATGTATCTTTGGAAGCTTAAGTAGCAACATTATATTTTCACAAACATACTAAGCATGCCTGTCCACTCATCCCTTTCCCCTCGTGATTCAAAAAGTTATTCTGGGGAATTTGGTTCATCTGAGAAATCATTTTCCAATCTTCAGAATGATATTTCTTTTCCCCTACTTATACATCTAAACTGTAACTTGTGCAATACAAAATCTTTAGCAGCTTATCTTATTGGTATTATCCAGAGAAAAAACAATCTAAAATATTTTATAGCTTTAGTTATTGCATGTTCCATAATAACAAATGCAGTTCATACATTGAATATTGGCTTTATACCATTTAACATGTAGAACATGGGAACTAATAACTTGCCAGGCCTTAATATATTGCATTCAAATATTGTCTTATATTACTGAAATTTCTATATTCCAATTCAACTATGCTTTATAATGGAAGCGTATAAGGAAGGTGGTGGCTGATTGCTATTTATATGAGCTCATTATGTAGTTTAAATAACATTTTTATTTGTTTTAAACACTATTAACTATGGTACTTTGTGTAGATATTTAGTAATTTGGGGTCCAAATGGTTAAGCCAATTTGCCTTTGTTACTTAATTCTTGTTTGAATTAATATCAAATGTGGGAGTGTTTAAAACAAAGTACTGAAAAAATGGGAGTGTTTAAAACAAATTACTGAAATGAATCGTGGTATGCAAAATATGCTTCTATACTAAAGTTGCTTAAAAATATTTTGCAAGGAAATATTTCTTATATAGCATCTCATGCACATCAAGCTAACTGGACAGAACCATGTTATAATAATATACTAATTACAACATTTTCTTGTACTTCAATTGTTAATAAAATATATAGGTGTTGGGAGAGCTTTGCAACTTTACATTAGCACTCAAAAAATGATGTGGAATTGTATCCATTTTATAATGGCATGAAGTTTCTTACTGTTTGAACCCTTTATTTGTTTTTCTTATATATAACAAGGCCCATTTAACCAACCACGTAATTTGTATTGGAAAAACTATGCAAAAGGGAATGATAATTGCATTGATATTATAATGATATAGTTTTTTGTGGTTTAAACCCTTGATTTGTTGTAGTAGTGCATTTAAATAATCCCTATAAATTCATATTTATAAAATTATGTAGCAAATATTTGTTAACAACAAGTAGCAGATATTTGTTAGCAACAATTATAGTATATATCTATTTGCCTTATATCCTCATTTGCACTTTTTAACGATAATTAATGTTCATGTTGTTTTGAGGGTACAATGCAATAGGAGCCTTTGAGAAAGTGCTTTCCCGCTTTCTTCATAAGAATCCTTGTTTAAGATGAGATTACTCATTTTACTATTAAAACCTACCATAGGAGGTAATTACAAGGGTGAGACAAATGTATTAATCATCACTTCTTAATGATATTGATTTCCCCTTTTATTAACATTAATGTTTTGAAGTTATAATTACAAATTATTTTAATATCTTACATTTGTGTTCCATAAGAAACAAAATTGTTTTCATTAGTGATATCAATTGTGATCTCTTTGTATGGTTTGATAAATAATCATTATACAAAGGAAAGGAAATTGATTTGTATACAAAACTTGAAATCCAAATACATCATTGCGTGTCAAAGAAAGAATAAAGTGGAACAATTAACATGCAGTCTATGGCTAATAGAGGACTATTTCATGATACAAAAAAAATGTATAGAAATCACCTCACATTCCTCAATCCTTTTTTGTGTTTGCAATTTTCAAAATGCATATAGACAAAGACCTAGAAACTACTTACGGAGATTCTATGGCTAATAGAGGACTATTTCATAATACAAAAAAAATGTATAGAAATCACCTCACATTCCTCAAACATTTTTTGTGTTTGCAATTTTCAAAATGGATATAGACAAAGACCTAGAAACTACTTACGGAGATTTGAAAAAGTATACCATTTAACAGAAAGTAATAAGAATGTGTAAAACTAGAAACTACTTACGGAGATTTGAAAAAGTATACCATTTAAACAGAAAGTAATAAGAATGTGTAAAATGGAGCATAGTTATCACCTTATACAAATGATGTTGAGACATTTTTTTTTTTGATTATACTAGAGGAATCGGTAACTCGTTACAATTTTCTACACCTCTTCGTGGGTTTGAATCTCACTCCTTGTTGCCACTATAACCTTCGGTTGCATTGGGTAAAGCTTCTACGTAGCCGGCTATGTTGATGCGACACGCCCATTAGTACTACGGGGCCTGATGGATTGGAACTTTGGTCTTTGTGCTCCTAACTTAAATGATGTTGAGATATTATTTACATATACTATATTATTATTTTTAATTGGCTATATGGGATTAGGTTACACCCATATGAGATAACGATTTTGTTAGCACGAGTATTTTAATAGACAACATTACCATGATATACAACAAGGCATTATTTTGGCACCCATGAGAATTGAATCTTGGTGGGCTCTTTGTAAGCAACATTCTCACGAACCAGACTTCAATTTAATGGACTATTTTAAGGATCATCCATGGAATTGAAAAAATATATTATGAAAGATCTTATTTATAATTTCTTCATTAAAATTATGTCTTTCAATTGTTATAATATATTCTTGTTAATTATGATGACAACCACTCTTATTTTCTACTTTAACCATTGGAATCATAATAATTTGATTTGATCATTGAAATCATAAATAACATTGAGAATTTTTAAGGACTATGGATACATTAAAATGACACATAGAAACTCATGTTGAATGAGATAAATAATAAATCCAATCAATATTAGGACTTAAATTCCACAAAATCAAAGATGGTTTAAGGCCAATATTCAACCGTGGCTATTAATTAACATGATGTGTTTAGTAATTATCTCCATTGAAATTATCAAATCCAATTACATTGGTAAGTAAGAGAATATTTTATTCCATATATGATAGATGTTTATAAAGTGGTATCGTTTTGAGTTTTAGTATGTCAATAAAAATTGCATTCAAAGAAGTATAATAAAATAAAAGAATTTTTGGTTAAAAGAAACAAACATATCTTCCATTCTCATTTTATAAAAATGAGTACCAGTTCAAAAAAATCATACAAATTGGAAGGCGTTTTATCATCTAGAAAATAAATGTTGAAACATTGAACTTAGGATTTAGTAAATGAAAAGGCCTTATATTAAATTCTTGTAACCCTTGCCATTGTATGGTGTTGTAAGATATAGGTGATAATTTATATCAAACACCCATGGGATAAAATTAGAGCAAATGTATAAACAATTTATCACAAATCGCTTTAATTTTAAGAATCCAAATATCTTATCCTTTCTTTCTTATGTAGCACATATATTGTAACACCCACGTCTAACAACACTTAACTATTCTATTCATTAGGCAATGAGGTTTTTTCTAATAAATATAAATACAATAATCACACAATTATTTTCTATATGTAGAATGATTTTTTCTTTAAATTTGTTTTATGGGATTGAAACAGGCCCCACCTATATTACATCATGATCATATAGTGACATTACAACAATTTGGCAATTAAGCATGTATTGTTTGGCAAGACTCAAACTTGGAGCTCCTCCTTGAAAACTGAGGAATCTAACAAGTTGAGTTAATGACATTTGATTCTACTTATCGAAGGATTAATAGCAAGTGTAATTTGAAATTATATGCCATATCTACTTTCTAAACGCACAAGCAAGCAATAAAAAAAGTATAATCAACAAATCCTTCAACATGCATTCTTACAATAATATAAAAACACTATTAACATTATGTAGATTTGTAACTATGTTATCATGATCAAAGAACTCAGTCATAATAGAGGTGGAAAGATAAATTTGAGTAAAAAAAATTTAAATGAAAAACTTAAAAACAAAAAGACTTACAAAAATAATGATTTTTTAAAAAGAAAACAAGTGTATATTTTTTATTCCTACTAAATATATCACTTAATAAACTTAGTGATCCAAAATCTACACTTAAAACGATGAATCTACTTGGTTAAGTGACTTGTGGTAGATGACACACTATGCTATGGATGGACAATGTTTTTTAGAGTCGACAAAAATGTAGACAAGGAAAATTGGAGGTTGATGACATCACTACTATCCATCTCACTATCATCAAAGAGACTTAACATTAATTATTCATCCCACTCTCATCAAAGAAACTTAATATTAATTATCTGTCCCACTATCATCAAAAAGATTTAATATTAATTAATTGTCCCACTATCATCAAAGAGACTAAGGGGCAATATATCCTTGTAAGATTTATCCATTCATATTATATGGGTTTGATGATGATTTTGCATGTATTGAACTAATGTTTCTTATGGTTTTTTCTTGATAATAGTAAAACACTAAATGAAGAATTGCTCACTCTTCTTTCTAAGCATTAATTACATGTATAGGTGATAATAATGAAGGGTGATAGTGTTAATCCATCCCAAGTGCTTATTTCTAAACTAAAGATGTGTTAGTGTTAATCCACCCCAACTGCTTATTTTTAAACTAAAGGTAAGGTAATCAACAAGTGCCTTGATTGGAACACATGCCTTTAATGGCGTTCTTGAGATCTAGTAATTGGAAATATTGGGACATAACATTTTTATTAATCCCTTATAAAGGAAGACAATGGCCATATTTTAGTTATTTTCGCTTATTCTAAATACTTTCTCTAATAGGATTGAACTTTGTGAAGTGACTATATCTAACTTTTTTCTAATCCCTTTATTTGAGGTTCAATAGGCATGGATGACAAAGGTATTAGCGGATATTTTGAAGAATCAATAGTAAAATCTTGGACAAAGCACCAAATGTGGGAGTTATTCTTTTGTTTCATTTCTTGCTATCAATGTAACCTTGTGAATTTATTTTTTTGTTTGTTTGTTTTTTTTTCTCTTTTTGGATAACAAAATAAAACAAAACATGTTTTTTTCTTGTTTACTCTATATTTGTTTAATAAAGAGAAAGAAAAAAGAATATGGTCATCATTTATATTTTTCTTGTGTGTTGTTATTTAATGTATAGTATAGATTTGGATCAATAGAATTTGTTATGAAGAATTAGAAATTTGAATAGAATCATATGTTTACTTTCAATCTATCCCACTATTATTTTGGGATCTTGCTTTGGTTGGTGCTAGGAATTTATGACATCATTAGCATAGATATAACTTAATAATGTGGAGAATGCTACCTAAATACATTTAGTTCACCTCCACCATAGTTAGTCTTGATAATGACGAGTTGTTTATTACACTGGTGAGTTAGTTACTTGAACCAACTCCACTTTGTTGTACAAAGAACATAATTTCTAATTAATAAAACGTGTCTAGCACCTTGTTGCTCCAACATGTGGTATTAGAGCTCTCATTGTTCTTGGATCATGTGAAGGAAAATATAAAGTTTGTGAGGTGCTTTCAGAGACGTCAAGTTGAGACATAGAAATTCCATAATGGTTGAAGGTGGTGAATAAAGGAAAAACCTCACCAAGCATTTTGGTTTAGAGAAGTTACAGGCTCACAAGATTGATAGAAGTTGCAAAGAGCGTTGCAGCCTATGGAGAAGAGAAGAGTGCACACAGGAGAAGGCACAATTATTTTATTTTGTTCATGTTTTTTCTTTTTAATACACAGGGGAGTCGGTAACACCATTGGGTGTTGCCATTATAGAACCTAGCCCATTGGGTTAGATGAAGTCAATAGGACCCTTAATCCTTGGGGCATCGAATTGGGGCAACCAATTAACAAACACTCGACTGCTACCATCCAGTCTATCCCCTTTTGGGTACACCATGGTTTGAACTTTAGACCTCCCCAAAGAGAGGCCAAAGCCCTAGCCATTGCGTTGTCCTTTTATAGAACTTGAAGTTCTAGTTTGTTATTGTCATCTAGAGCATTGCATTGAAGAGAGTTTTGACAATCATCCTCTTTGTATATTGTTGCCCATGTTTGTGTCGGAGATGCACATGAGTGTAGAAAGATTAATTTTACGTGATTGTTCTCATTTGAAGATTAGGCTATCATAAAATAGGCCCATCTAAAAAAGAGTTGTCGTTTGATGAAATTGTCGATGTTTGATACTGCCATCATAAAATTGGGTCATATGAAGAAGTGTTGTCTGGAGCTACCATTAGAGCTACTATCTAAAGATGTCTAGAGTAATCTATAGAAAAAATATCATTTGGAGAATAACTGTTGTCTCAAGAAGAGATATTTTTTGGAGAAGAGTTGTTTAGATGTGTTGTCACATAACTTACCATCTAAAAGAGTCATTTGGAGTTGTCATCACAAGATATTGTTGTCTAAGGTGAAATTAAATATTGTTGTCTAAGGTGAAATTAAATATTGTTGTCTAAAAAAGGATCGTCTAAAGTGAATTTTGACCTTATCATCCATTGAATGGGCCATCTAGTAGCAAGGACATTTGAAGATGCATGAAGATTGTCTTTCATGAAGGTATTGTCTAATCAATGCATGGTCCATATAAAAGTTAACTTCCAGTAAAGTGCTTTACTTGAAGGCTTGTGTTATGCATTAAAAAGACCCTTGTCACTTGCATTTTACTAGGAGGAAGGTGTTGTGTGATACATTGCATGCAAAGAGCATGGACGGGGAAGGCGTTGTGTGTGATACATTGCATGCAAAGAACATGACATCCAAAAATAGAAAAGAGACGCCAACATATTTAAATAAAAAAATCCTACATGCTTCATGGGAAGGATATTTGAAGCCTTTAAAAATTATTTTTATTTTTATTGTTATTAAATGCAAGTGACAAGATGATGATTTGGCATATTTTTTATTACCCTAAAACATTGATAGAATATTCCTTAAAGATTCAAGTTGGAGCACTGACCTTGTTAAACTAGAGTATCAATGTTTACATGATGTTTCCATTTTTTTTGTTGAGTTCATTTGGGAGGGAGACAATAATTTACAATTGGCTATTGATGGATGAGGTAAATTCACAATTATTTAATTATAATGATGAAAAACAGGGGAATATATTGTATATTTGCATGTAAAGTTGAACCATCCAATTGAAAATCAATGACAAACAAACATTATGGCCTATGTTAACTGGTTGTGCATGTTTTAGTTTTAGATGAAGGTATTTGAACCAATAACCATTAACATTGATAATGTAAGATTGAATAGTACAAGGTTAGGCTATGAATAGCCTAATATAGAGATAAATATAATATCTCACTAATCATGCTAACAATAATAAAATATCGCTAACCTACTAACCATAATATATTCGTGACAATGAATATCTTCTAGGTAAAAATAAATGTAATAACATATTCTACCTAACATAGGAATATAAGTAATATCCCAAGCAATGGAATATTTACCCTAACATACCCCCTTATTACATTATTTGAAATAATGTATATAACTCCCCCCTAATGTGAAGGAGAGAAAATGAAAGATGCTGGTATGCTGGCTCTTGCTCTGGCTCTGGCTTTGGCTCTAAGTGTGCCTCTAGATTAATACCTTTGTGTCTATCTATGGATCTGCTTGTAAATATGCCTCTGGATCATTACCTTTGGATCTACCTCTGGATCTTTGTCACTGGGTCTGCCTTTAGGTATGTCTCTGGGTCATTGCCTCTGGGACTACCACTCGATCTGTCACTGGATCTTCCACTGGGTCTACCATAGGTTTTACCTTTCTTGTAGAAGCCATACAACATTTCTTTCATATTGGTTCATTGTGTGAGATCTATCCATCCACATCGTATGAACCTTGTTGGCCATTTTCTCTTTGTACCAACAATTTGAAGAGGAGTGATTTGTACATCCACATGAGTTACAAGGATGTAGTTTCCAACACCTAGTTGCTACATGTCTTGTTCTTCCACAATGACTACAACAATGCTTTGTAGGAGTTGTAGGAGATTTAGGTTTTACAAACATGGTTTTACTAGTACTTGCTTGTTCATCATAGCCAAGGCCTTCATTCTTTGGCCTAAAATTTGGCATTATAGGAGTTTTAATGTCTTTCCCATGTTTACCTAATCCTTTTCCATTGAATCCCATTTTGTTCATGAGTTTGGATCCAATACCTTTGGTGTATTTTTCAAAACACCCAAGTTCTTCATCTTCATCAATGCTTTTAACAATATGGCATTTGTCACTATTGATGAGATTATGGAGCTCTTTTTGAGGATTTTTAGCTTTTAAGTCATTGGTGTCGCAAGTAAAATCTGCTCTTGTAATGAGATCACCTGTGCTACAACTGATATCTACCATTGAAGGTAAGAGGTCACTTGTATCACAACAAGCATTGGCCATCATGGGCTCGAGGTCACTTGTGTCACAACAAACATTCACCATCATGGGCTGAAGGTCACTTGTGTCACAACAAGCATCGACCATTAGGAGCATGACCTCTGATTCCTCACTGATTTCTCTTTTCTTTTTACGCTGAGCAATGTCAAGTGAAACAAATGACATGTATATTACCCTTACAACACCAATAGGGATTAGAGCACCATTGTTTTGAAGATCTTCACAAGACTCAGAATCTTTGAGAATGGCTTTTACACCACTGCGTAGTGTGAGAAATTGTCCATCCTCATAAAAATCCATTCCTTCCAACCCTATTGGAAAGTAAGGACCTTTAACTGATTTGGATTTTTCATCAGTTTGTTTTGGGGTATTTTTCTTCTTTGATCTGCCCATTTTCTTAAGGTGTTGGTCTCTGCCGAACATGTACCTTTTACAATAGAATTTTGCAAGAATTTTGACTAAGGTGTCGGTCACTGCCAAAAATGCACCCTTACAAGTCTTCCCCCCTTTTTGCAAAATATTCTTTGATGGAATTTTACAAGAAGTTTGACTAAGGTGTCGGTCTCTGCCAAAAATGCACCCTTACTAGTCTTCCCCCTTTGTTGCAAAATATTCTTTGAAGAAATTTTGCAAGAAGTTTGACTAAGGTGTCGATCTCTGCCGAAAATGCACCCTTACTAGTCTTCCCCCTTTGTTGCAAAATATTCTTTGAAAGAAGAAAAGAATTATCCCCCCCTTATTGCAAGTACTTCAAGAAAAAATTTGCTATTATGAAGCCTAAAAAAAGGTTTACAAATCTTGTATTCTAGGCAATTTTTGAAGTTTCCCCCCTTAGTGCAAAAATTTGCCTCCTAGGCAAATTTCAAAAATTTCACCAAAAAATCCCCCCTTTATTACAAGTACTTCAAGCAAAATATTTGCTATTATGAAGCCTAAAAAGAGGTTTATAATGGTGCTTCCAAGGTTTACAAATTTGTCCCCCTTAGGTAATTTCTGAAATTTTCACCCTTTAGTGCAAAAGATTCTTGTTCAAAACTTTGCCTTCTAGGAAAATTATCAAAAACGTTTCACCAAAAAATCCCCCCTTATTGCAAGTACTTCAAGCAAAAATTTGTTGTTTATGAAGCCTAAAAGAAAAGGTATAATTTGATGATTTCTTCCTTTTTGATTGCCTTAACAATGTTTTATTTTTCGCTTGTAGTGCAAAATATTCTGAACAAATTTTACCTCTTAGGCAAATTATCAAAAAGTTTCACCAAAAAATTCCCTCCTTATTACAAGTACTTCAAGCAAAAGTTGTTGTTATGAAGCCTAAAAGAAAAGGTACAATTTGATGACTTCTTTTCTGATTGCCTTTACAAGTTTTATCTCCTTTTTTTTTTGCAAAAGATGTTTTGAAGGAAGAAAATAATTATTCTCCCCTTAGCGCAAACAATTGCTACTATGAAGGTTCCTTATTTCACCAAATTTATCTCCCTTTCGATATACCCAAAAGAGTACTGAAAGAGAAATTCACTCAAAAAGATATTTAATGGCACCTGCCTAAAAACCCTTCTAAAGAAGGATGATCAAATGAGGAATTTAAGCCAAACAAGAAGAGTGAATTTAGGGTATTTTATGGAGTGAATATCAAAATAAAAATTGGCTCTACCTGTGCAATAAATTGCACAAATGGGTGTAAAATTTGGGGTCTTAAGTGCTTTTGATTTTAACTTAAGATGTAATTGCAAAAACAAGAATTTAAATGCAACAAACCATCAAAAGTGCCCATAAATTTTTAACACATAGGTGTCGTATTTGACCGAAAATGCACCTATTTTTACAATGCCAATTTAAAAGGTGTCAAATGCTATCGAGAATGCACCTTATTACAATAATTTTTGCAAAAAAATTGATTTTGTGTTTGCAAAAATTTGATATTTCACAATTTCCCCCTTGTGTTACAATTTTGCAAAAGAAGAATCCAATTCTTTGTTTGTCCCCCCTTTTGTTTGCAAAATTAACAAGGTTTTTGGAAATTTTTAGATCCCCCTAATTTGCAAAAAAATGCAATTTTTGTGTTACATCCGTCAATTTGAGAAAATAAAATGCACAAATGTATCTTGGGTTTGCAAAAATAATGAGTCTCCTTTATGTTTGCAAAAATGTGCAATTTCTTGTGTTATATCCCTCCTTGTGAGAAAACAAATGTATGACATACGGGACTAATGTCCCACATTTGAAGATTTAAAACCAAAGTCGGTGACATAGGTAGTTGATTACCTTCGAGAAATTACCTGCCTTGGAACCTCCTTTTATCGCATGAAGCAACCAATAGAAAATCGACACGTCAGATCTGGTAGAGAGCATGCCACATTAGATCAGATGACCATCAACTACATCACGTATCCACGCACCAACAAACCAAAAACTACCACGTCAGCCATAGCGATAGCCAATTACAACACGCCACGTTAGCTGCCTAATCAGTACCTTGGAGTTCGTGCTTGCCAGGTGAGCCCAAGAATTCACCATGTGGCTATCTCAGAGTGCTTGCAGGGTGTCTCAGTTTGTGTGCTAGATCAGATACATGTTAAATTTTCTCGAAGTGCATGTTTGATAGGTCTACGTCAGAGATATTATCAGATTCGCATGGAGTTCTATGATCGCTAGGTCAAATCCGTGTCAGAAGGAGTTCCTGTAGGATCAGTGACATGTTGTCAACCGTCAGATAGTGTGTGAGATTTTACGTTATCGATGGTTGGGATCAGCACTGCGGTCAGAGGTGACAACCTTACTGTTAGTGCTCTTAGGGTAGCGTTGCAGGCTGTCAGCGCTGTTTGCGGATCCAAAGAAAAATAACGCCATGGGAGATTCACCCCCTCGATTCACCCACAGAAAGATACAAATCATGCCAAAACTAGTGATTCCATGCTTGTTAGAAATTTTGAGCTTGTCCAGCCAACATATTGCCTCAATTTTTGTGTAGGTTCTAAACACCTCAGAGAACGTGCTCTATGCCTTGGAAAGCGTGCTACTCAAGATCCGCCTTAGGATACGTTTTGAGCAGTAGGGTGCTAGAGGGGATCTCATCTCGATATTTGTGCTCCGTTATCTAGACACCAGCAATTCACCTCATCCAAGTCACCTTGCCCAAGTCTACCGCTCTGATACCAATGAAGGTATTTGAATCATTAACCGTTAACATTGATAATGTAAGATTAAATAGTACAAGGTTAGGCTATGGATAGCCTAAGAGAGATAAATCTAATATCTCGCTAATCATGCTAACAATAATAAAATATCGCTAACCTACTAACCACAAGATATTCGTGACAATGAATATCTTCTAGGTAAAAATAAATGTAATAACATATTCTACCTAACATAGGAATATAGATAATATCCCAAGTAATGAAATATTTACCTTAACATTGGAACCCACTTAATCCATTTGTACCACATGCAATGGGCGAATGTTGTCTTTGGAAGTTAAATTGAATTGGGCTTTCAAAAAAAATGACGTCACATGGTGGATGTTACTTGCTTGGCACATTGTAAATCCTTACACCAATCAAAATTATAGTTGTGACACGTTTGAAAACCACATTAGTTGTGTACAAAATAATTTTTTAAAATATGATATTGCGTATATTTTTCCAAATTTTGGAGACTTTAACAGGAGACGAAATTAATTATTTTTCTACTATCTTATTGCGGAAGATAAGCATATTTATACTAATCAAAAAACATTTTTCAAGCCGGGCGCAACCATCTTGTTGAAGAAATATGCCAAGGATTTTTAAAGACCACAAGCTCAAAAATGTTGTTTAGTTTAGGGAGGTCAACTGTGATCCATTTTGAAGATCAAATTATATTGCATTGTCTATTGAAGATAATACTTTATTCAAGAGAAGTGGAGATCCTATAAATTACAGATAATAGTATGTGTTTGTATTTGCATATGATTTTATGAATGAATGCATGTGTCCCTATTCATAAGCAAAGTGTTGTACCTATGATTGGTTTGAGTGTGTCCTTAATCATGGAGGTTTGTAGACATTATAGTGTGTTCCTGACTATGTAGATGGATAGCGTGTGTTTCTATCCACTTATAATGTAAAATCTTGGATAGTTGTGTTTGTACCTATCCTTGACTGGATCCAGTGTGGTTAGTCCCATTGAGATGAGCAATTGAGTTTTGTCCTTGTTTATGATGTAAATCATTAACTAATGTGTGTGCCAGTCCATGATCTTTATAAACTAAGTTGTTGATTTCTTTCTTTGATTGAAATATGATGTAATAAGGGGGTAATGTTAGAAATTTATCATATCATTAGCATAGTTATTGTTTAATAATGTGGACCATACTACCTAAATGCATCTAGGCCATCTCCACTATAACTAGTCTTGATAATAACAGGTTGTTTGTCACACTTGTATATGTGAGTTGGTTATAGTTACATGAAAAAACTTCACCGTGTATAAAGAATATTTTTTATTAATAAAACTTGGCCTCACTTTAAAAGTTGTTTATATAAAACCCATGTCTTTTTATGGTAAATGATAAATTGATCTTAGATTCTTGTGTATCTCTTATGGATATCAAACTATAGTTCATAGAGAAATAACTTTGTACGTTTATGGACTATTTTATATTTTGGTTTTAAAGCATTGGAGATCGAACTTTTGTAATGTGCTTGTTATTATGCTTTTGTTAAAACTAATATTAAAGAGTTTTATAGCCATTGGTAGTTAGATAGTTCTTATCTCATCAATAATATTGTATATTGATGATATCTATGAATTTGATAGTGATCTCTAAGATATTTGTACAACCTAAGTGGGCCTAACAGTGAAGATTTTGGAGCTCTGAATAGAGTTTTAAGGTTCGAATCCTATGGGGGGTAGGGTTGTGCACCATGCTTTGGTAAAAGAAGTCTTGTTGGATAACCATATATTGGGTAAACAACATCCTCTACAAGGGTTGTCTTGTATGACATATGGCCTCATGGACGTTAAACATTTTTACCTTTATATGTGTGTTTTGTACGAGTTTGAAGTATAGAGTATGAAATAATTTTACATAAATTTATACTTAGATAATTGTTGTGGATATTTCTTGATTGTTATTCACCCTTCATATAATATTCTCTATTTTGTATTTAGGAAGGTTTTGAAGTAATTATGTTGGTGCTTGATAAAACATTAAATATTTATTTGTGGGCACATGTATTGGCACTTGATGGGAATGGTAATAACTTACCATATGGATTAGAATTCACCATTTGTTGATTCTTTGTATTTTGTACTCTATTATGGTATTGGATAAATGTGAAGGCAATTAAATGCATTAATCTATATTTGTATCCCTTATTATATTAGTGATAGTAGTATTTATAGTATGTAGTGTAATGCCAATAAAAGATTATTACTACGTACAAGTTTCCATTTTGATGTGGAAGTGTAAATCTATATTTCTATTGTTTATCTTATCAGTTTTTGGTTGGAAAATAATCTAGATAGGCCATAGGCCTTGATAATAGTAAAATAGAAACAAGAGAGACTACTATAGATACAATAGTAAAGTAGAAACAAGAGAGACTACTATAGATTATTTTGAAACTTCAATCTTGTACAGGGTAAATTATTGTATTTCTATTTTTCAATTCCTTTAAGGGTTAATATAAGTGGATTTTATTATAAAACAATTTAATCCTTTAGTGTATTGGTTAGTAGGATTAAGTAAAGTATAATATTAATACTTTGTTAAAATTATAATTTAGAAATTGTATGAGTCTTATTTTGAATATATCCTGTAACTCATTTGAATATATATGTTGGAAAAAATGAGTTAAGCTTTGGTTGATCCTTCTAATTTTGTATCTTAATGCTATCAAGAATTGGATATATATACATATATATATATATATATATATATATATATATATATATATATATATGAGAGAGAGAGAGAGAGAGAGAGAGAGAGATGTCATTCTACTCATTTAGATCTATCTATCTATATCTATATTACAATTCATGATATAGTTCTAATAATTAAAAACACTATCAAATAATTATCTATCTAGTGTAGACACCTAAATCGTGTCATGCTTAGGGGAGCTGCTCACATAGACACATTCATAAGATCATAAGACATAATCTTGGACTTTCCAATCATCCACAATGGTTCTCACCACTCATTTGGGGCCTTTTCAAGCCATCCAAGCTTGGCCGCTCAAACCAAGAGCGATCAAATCTTAGCTGCTCAAGCCTAGAGCAGTTAGACCTTAGCCGCTGCAGATGACAACGACCAGATCTTAGCCGCTGTAGACGATAGCGGCTAAGCCATAAGAAGCAGTTTCCCGACAAATAGGTCTAATCACAGGTGGAAGTGGTAGTCTACATGCAATAAAAGTGAGCGAGAGTAACTTTGCATTCCTTTTCATAACCAGTTTACATAGGAGACTCGAGTTTGCATTTAGAATTAAGTTAGCTAACCTCCAAGCATAAACAAAGGACAAAATATTCTCATGCTAACAACCGGTTTGCATAGAATACTAAAGTGGGCAGTTAGATTTTAGTTAACTGGCCTTCAAACATAGACAATGGACAAAAAATTCTCATGCTAACTTGCACTACACATGAGAAATTCATTCCTAGGGCTTGGACATAAACCTAGGGTTTCACACTATAAAAGGTGCAAGCCTAAGAGCACCAAGAGAGACATACATATAGATCATATCAGAGAGAGACATCTTTTTGAGGAGAGCTTTCGAGACTTGGAGAGTTCTCTTTGATATCACGTGTACGACAAAACACTAATGGATTGAAGAGTATAACACCTATCATTTCAATATCAGGTATAGGCTTTGACCCATAGCTTTGGGGCAAAGAGAGCAAGGTTTACCTTAGCGAGCGTTGTCTTGGATAGTGGACTGTAGGCTTAGCTTAGGTTTTAGACATAGCATATTTTATTCTGCTTCTTTATATCATTAGCATAGATTTACATGATTTCATGGCATAGTTTTATCATATTTCCATTACATTCTTTGATTACTAACAACTTCATCCGGGGAGGCAATCTCGAAAACCTAAACGTGTGTTGTTGTTTCATTGCTTTCAGGGCCATAGGTACATCAGACGAAGATTACAATATACGAGAGTAAAAGGGATCCCTATAGAAAATAGACCTAGAGAAGGAGGCATCTGTAAGCCCTCATACATTTCCATGTGTGGAATAGAGAAGCTTTTATAAGCACACCACCTCTTCGCGGAAGGGGCACTCCTTGCCTATTTGTAATTTTTAGTATCAAAATAGGTTTCCATAAGAGGGACTGACATGTAACCAAACTTCAATATCAATAAAGAGATCCATCTTTGTTATTTCATGTTATATGCTTTTTTCTCTTGTATTTCCATTTCATCTTCGATATTTTAAATAGCATTCCAAGTAGGGTTACAAAAAGGGACCGGTGCATGCGTTCTCGAGGTCGCTACAAATGGTAATCACGGTGGGACCACCACTAATTTTTTATTTTATTTCAAAATACTAACTTAATTTTGTGTGCAGGTCTAGCTGCTCTGAGCTACAGTGGTCAGAAACTAGCCGCTCTGAGCTACATCAGCCAATAGAGCTTAGCCGCTCTGAGCTACAATGACCAAGAACCAACCGCTCTGGTCAACAACGACCATAACTGGAGTGCAGCAGAGGTCAAAACATCGACTCTCTGAGCTGGATCAAAGGTTGGTATAGCTTCCTTGATATTTTACAACTTTCTATATACTTTTGTGTGTTTAAAATAGAGAACTTAAAGCACATTTATGTTTGGAATTAAAGGAATAAAAGAAGAAAGAATTAAGCATTTCACATATCTTAGATCTTATTTTAATTTTTCCGCTAGGCGTTGCTAGGAACAACAACTTATGCTTGAAAATTTCACCCTAGAATCCAACGTGCTAGACATTTTATGTTGTTTGCTTGCTTTGAGGCCCTGCTAGAGGCCATAGTTGCACGAAATAAAGTGTGCTCATACAAATCGTAGTAGTTCATGCATCTTTCTGAATATTGAAATGCATTTTTGCACTTAGGTATATAGGAAAGATTCATTGCTGCTATATAATGCACTTTATGTTACGCAAGCTTAAAATGAACACCACACACACACGTCTCATTTAAACATTGGAGAGTTGGATTTCATCACCAACCTTAAATTCAATCCAGTGACATTGGAATTCATCTCCTTCCACTGGTTTACCCCCTAGATCTTCCTAGAAATGGATTGAGAAATTTGCTTATAGTGACAGTAAGTTACTTGTGTTCAAAATGTCTCCCACTATTGGAACAATCATTGGTTCAGAGTGGAAGAGCTAGGCGGACCCTCCATTGGGTCTTCAACAGTGTACCCTAGCTTCTTTTGAGAAAATCATGTTTGGCACGAGTGTACTGTTGTACTCACAGTGACACTGAGAGGGGGGGTGAATCAGTGTGGTCTTTTAAATTCCAAAAATATAGCTTTAAATCCAGCAACAGTTTAAAAAATAATAAAAGATATATCAAATACAACAAGAGAGCATGACACACAACACAATAATTTAACGAGGTTCACCAATGTGGCTACTCCTCAAAATGACTGCTTGGACTACCATCCAAATCCAGCCAATGCAAAGCTACAACTTTACAATATCTTTTACCAGCACCAACTGGAAGGAGCACCAACCCCTAATTTACCAGCACCTACTGGAAAGAGGCACCAACCCCTTATGCCAAGCTGCAACTTGGAAGTCAATAAAGATAATGAAAATTACAGAATAATACTTTCACCTTATTTCTCATAGTCTGTTGTTCCTATGCATTCTGTTGCTACTGTGCAAAATGCTTCGCACTATCCGACTGCTTCTGTGAACTTCTTCGCACTCTCTGCTGCAACTAGATGATCGATCACTTCTGCTATACTTCGCTTCAACTCGAACTATGACTTTGCACTCAGCTCAAAATGATATGACTCAACATTTACACCCCATGCACTTCATTCGCACAAGTTCGATATGACTCGCTCTCTGCTCGACACGAACTTCACTTGCGCAAACACTATACTCGCATTCGCACATTATCTTCACACTTCATCATTTCAAACTCAAAGTAGCCCTCCTTTTATAGAAGAAATTTTAGGAACAAACCCTAAAGAACGTCGACTGAGAAACCCTAAATTTAGTCGACTGCAAACCCTAGAAGGTCAGCTTCAAAACCCTAATAAATGTCGGCTCAAAAACCCTAATGAATGTCGGCCCAGATTTAACTCTGTCGGCTTCATCCGTTTCTCTGGTTCTGTAGCTTTCCTCGTGAAACTCCAACATGTCGCGATATCGCGACACCTTTTACATCCGTATGCCTTCTTGTCCTTGCTGTCACGAAATCGTGACACTTTTGGCCTTTGTTAGCTTTGCCACCTTTCTTGTCGTGAAATCGTGACACTTCTATCTTTTGCTGACGTCATTCTCACTCTTGTCACGAAATCGCGACGCTTTTCTGCCTTAGCGCTGTTCTTTGCTTTTCGCCCGTGAAAATGCAACATGTCACGAAATCGTGACATCTTTCGCATCCGTACATTTCTCGCTTCATGCACTAGCAAAATCAAGACATGTAGCGAAATCGCTACAACTTTGTGCCTTGTGCTTCCAACTTTGCTTCGACCCACGAAACTTTGACTTGTAGCGAAATCGCTACACCTTTGTGCCTTGCACTTTCGACTTGTAGCATAATCGCTACACCTTTGTGTTCTGCACTTTTGACTTGTAGCAAAATCGCTACACTTTTGTGTTCTGCACTTTTGACTTGTAGCGAAATCGCTACACCTTTGTGTCTTGCAGTTTTGACTTGTAGCGAAATCGCTACACCTTTGTGCTTTGACTCTTCCTCTCTCGCTTTGGCCCGTGAAACTCCAACATGTAGCGAAATCGCTACAACTTTTTGACTTAGCGCTTCTTCTCTGCTTCAGCCAACGAAACTTCAACATGTAGCGAAATCGCTACACTTTTGTTGCCGTACATTCTCTCTCCTCTTCGGGTCGCGAAAACCCGACGTGTCGCGATATCGTGACACTTTTTGCCCTTCTGTGCTTTTCTTCCAAAACTGTCATGAAATCGTGACACTTTTCGTCCTTGGCGCTGCTTCTCCAAACTTGTCGCGAAATCGCGACAGTTTTTCAACTTTGCTTCTTTCCTTCCAACATGTCGCGAAATCGTGACATTTTTGGCTGTGCCTTCTCTCTCCTCATTTTTGTCACGAAATCGTGACATTTTCGGCTGCGCCTTCTCTCTCCTCATTTTTGTCGTGAAATCATGACATTTTTCGCCTTCTCTCTCCTCATTTTTGTCATGAAATCGTGACATTTTCGGCTGTGCCTTCTCTCTCCTCATTTTTGTCGCGAAATCACGACAAAAAACATGTCGCGATATCGCGACAGTTTTCTTACTTGTCTTTTTTTGCAAATTTTTGAATCTGGGTCACTTCTGTTTTCCTGGAATTGCACTTTACAAGATCTGACTATCCTTTGAACTTCTGTCCTCTGCATCTGAATGACTCCTGGAACTGTCTGTCCACTGCATCATTAGATCTAACTGCCTGTGTTGACAACAATGACAAACCTCTTGCAACACCTTGCTCAACAATCTCCCCCTTTGGAATTGTTGGCAACACCTGTGTACATTCTTGTAACTCTTCTCCCCCTTTGTCAATAATACCAAAGGGCTGCTGCAGACTCCCCCTGAGTCCATCCTCACAATTCTCAGGCACAATTTGTTGCATCTAGCACAAATTATGATCATGAGCAAAAGAGTAGTCAAATACTCAAATGCTCCCCCTGAGAAAGTGATCCCTGTAGCTAGTCACTTCTTGGGAAGTGTGACTACTCCCAATTTGTCTCGAAGGTACTCAAACACTTCCTTGGGCAATGGTTTTGTAAAAATATCTCGCTACTTGTTCCGTGGTTGGGACAAAATCCAATTTGACTTCTCCTTCTGCAACTTTCTCCTTCAAGAAATGATACCTTATAGCAATGTGTTTTGTCCATGAGTGCATAACTAGATTCTTGGAGATGTTAATTGCACTGGTGTTATCACACTTAACTGATATTGGTTCACTGAAATTAATTCCAAGATCTTTCAAAGTTTGTTTCATCCATAAAACTTGAGTACAGCAAGTTGTTGCTGCAATATATTCTGCCTCAGCTGTTGATAAAGAAACTGACTCTTGTTTCTTGTTGTGCCAAGCAACCAACCTGTCACCAAGATAAAAAGCACCTCCACTTGTACTCTTTCTGTCATCAACACATCCAGCCCAATCTGCATCTGAATATGATATAAGAGTGAAGTCTTTGCCTTTTGGATACCACAACCCATACTCCATGGTGCCCTTGAGATACCGAAAAATCCTTTTAACTTGTTGTCACATGAGTCTCTTTGGGACTCGGCTCGAAATCTAGCTACCATGCAAACCGCTCGTAGAATATCGAGTCCGGTAGCCGTTAAATATAGTAAACTTCCAATCATAGATCTGTATGTGGTTTGGTCTACAGGTGGAGATTTGTCTTCTTTACTCAATTTGCAGCTCTGTTGTCATGGGAGTGCTAATCGGCTTATAGTCCTCCATAGTGAACCTCTTTAGCATTTCTTTCACATATTTGATTTGGGAAATGAATATGCCTTTCTCATTTTGATTAACTTGTAGCCCAAGAAAGTAAGACAGTTCACCAATCATAGACATTTCAAATTCATTCTCGCATCTTATTTGCTAAGTCTTTACAAGATTCATCTTTGTTGTCGCCAAATATGATATCATCTACATAGACAACAAGAACAATGAGATGCCCACCTTCTGTTTTCACATACAGATTATCGTCCACTAGACCTTTCTTGAATCCCTGTTGAGAGAGATAGTTGTCTAGCCTTGCATACCATGCCCGTGGTGCTTGTTTTAATCCATATAATGCTTTCTTTAATTTGCAGACAAGGTTAGGATCTTCACTAATTTGAAAGCCATCTGGTTGTTCAATATAGACCTCTTCTTCAAGTTTCCCATTTAAAAAGGCAGATTTTACATCCATCTCGATAAACTCGAAGTTCTTGTGGACTGCTAAGGCAAGAAACATTCTAATTGCTTCTAATCTAGCCACCGGTGCAAAAGTCTCTTCAAAATCAATGCCTTCGACTCGTGCATATCCTTTACAAACCAGTCTTGCTTTGTTCCTAATGACCTGTCCGTCTTCATTTAATTTGTTTCGAAATATCCATTTGGTGCCGATTACATTCTTATTTGCAGGTCTAGGTACTAATTCCCAAGTTTTGTTCTTTTCAATCTGATCTAACTCTTCATTTATTGCCTTCATCCAGCTATCATCTTTGCTTGCTTCATCTATGTTTTTGGGCTCAATGCTGGATAAAAGAGAGTAATTACTTATTACTTTCCTTCTTGTCTGAATACCAGCTGTGGGATCTCCAATTATTTGGTCTCTTGGATGATTTTTCTGCCAGCTGCCTGTTTTGAATTTCTTGTTTTCTTGCACCTCTGAGTCATCGATTAATTCATCTGAATCAAACGTAGATTTATTTTCTGTTTCATTCACCTCATCTCCTTCAAAGACTTCTTCATAGATTGGGTAGTTTTCCTCAAGGTCAGCTAATCGTTTCCCACCTTCATCGAATTTAACATCTCGCACTGTCCACAATTTTCTTGAGTCTCTTGTTGTAGCATTTGTAAGCTTTGCTTTTTGATGAATACCCAACAAAAACACCTTCATCTCGCTCTATCTTCAAACTTCCCAAGGTTGTCATCAGTTTTTCTAATGTAGCACCTACAGCCAAATACTTTGAGATGTTTTGTTGTTGCTTTTCTACCAAACCACAACTCATAAGGTGTTTTGCATTCATGAGTTCTTAACATATATCTGTTTTGGATGTATACTGCAGTGTGAACTGCTTCTTTCCAGAATCTGTCTGCTATTTTGTTTTCTACCAGCATGGTGCGTGCCATTTCTTGTATAGTTTTGTTCTTTCTTTCTACTACACCATTCTGCTGGGGAGTTCTAGCCGCTGAATATTGTCTCCTGATACCATGTTTTTCATAGTATTCTATAAATTCATTCGAAATGAATTCTCCTCCTCTGTCTGATCGTAAACATTTGATCCTTTTTCCTGTTTCATTCTCAACTAGATGTTTGAAGGATCTAAACATTTCAAAAGCTTCTATTTTATCTTTTAAGAAAAATATCCATGTCATTCTGGAATAATCATCGATACACAACATAAAGTATTTGTCGCCATTTATGCTTTGAGTTCTCATGGGTCCACATAAGTCTGTATGAATAAGTTCCAGAGGCCTGCTAGTGTGGTACTCTTTTGTTTTGAATGAGACTCTGGTTTGCTTTCCCTTCTGACAAGAAGCACAAACATTGTTTGAAGGTTTTTTAATAGTTGGAATATCTCTCACTGCTTGTTTCGAGCTGATTTTCACCAAATTATCAAAACTTATGTGTCCAAGCCTCTTGTGCCACAGCCAGTTCTCTTCTTCTTGTCCAATGAAACACGAACCTTCTGAAGTTTCTGAGAGTGTGTACAAATTTCCAGACGTCCTTGAACCAGTTGCTATCAATTTCCCACTGTTTATTTTTTTGACTTCACAACCCTGCTTCTTGAAGACTACTTCATGTCCTTTATCACAGATTTGACTGACACTTAATAGGTTGTGTTTCAAACCATCCACAAATAAAACTTCTTCTGACTTGATTTTCCCTTCACTAATTTTGACAGATCCTTTTCCTATTATTTTGGCTCCATCATTATTTCCAAACTTCACAGAGCCACCCTCATATTTCTGTAGTTTTTCAAATTTCTGTTTATCACCTGTCATATGACTTGAGCAACCACCGTCAAGAATCCACAGTACACATTTATTATCGAGCCCCGAAAGTCGTCTGCACTATTAAAGATTCCTTTTCTTCCCTGAGCTGTTCTTTCTGTTTCCATTCTGTTTTGACTATGGTATTGGGCTCTAGCTTGGATTTCCCCTTTTCAGAATCTTGCACATATCTTTCAGAAAGAATTCTATTTTGTTTTGCCCTATATGGTTGAATTCTTCTTTTTTGAGATTGATTTGAAACATAAGTACTATGACAGTTTCTAGCAATATGCCCAAAGTTGTGACAATTAAAGCATTCTACTGCATAACTCATTAGAGGAGCAAAAGCATTTCTACTAGTGAAACTTCTTGGACCTACATTATACTTGCAGTCAGCAATTTTATGCCCATAACCATTACATTTGAAATAGAAACCATAAAAGTAATGATTGAACCTGAAATATGGTCTTTGCCAAGTTGTTGCAGGAGCCTTAGATCTTCTTTTCTTTTGATGTGTGACCTTGGTAAAGCCATCATTGTCAGTTCCTATTTCAGGACTGGCATTACTGCTTTCTTTTGCCTGATTTGTTTTTCTTTCAATAGCCTGTTTCTTGTCTTTACTCTTTTCACCTTCAACATTGCTTGCCTTTGGTCCGTTTGATGATTCTCCTTCAATAAAGCCCAGACCGAATTTGATACCTGCGGGTCTTTGATCGCTTAGGATTTTGTCCAGCTTCATCGAACTTTCTTCACGTTTGAAATGGCAGCTAATTTTTTGATCCAGCTCTTGTATCTGTATTCGAAGACCAACATTTTCTTCTTCCAGTTTACAGCAGTAATCTATCTTCATGGTTACCTGAACTTCAAGATCTTCGGACATTTTCTTGTACTCTTCTGTCTGTGTTTTTAGACTGGTTATAATGTCATTTGCATCCTCAAGCTTCCTTGATAGTTTTTTATTCTTTCTTTTCTCAGATTTCCATTCCATAAGAGCAGAAACCAGCTCACCTTCTAAATCAACTTCAGCCTCAGCTTTTTCAATAGACACTTTAGAGTTCATTCCTTCTCTCTTTTCTGGGTTTTCTGCCTCTTCTGATTTTTCTACTTCAAACGCCATAAAGAGAGCTTCACCTGTTCCTTCTTCAGAGTCTTCACTAGAGCTGTCAATCTGCATTTCGGGAGATAAAACTTTTCTTTTTGAAATTGCCTTTTCTGAAGTTTGTTTTCTTCCTCCATTCACTTCTTTCTTGATGCGGAGTTTCTTCACCTTTGTTCTTGTCATTGAGAGGACATTTGGTAGCAAAGTGTCCAATGCCTCCACAGTTGAAACATTTAAAAGGTAGCTTTCCTCTCGTATTTTCCTTTTCCTTTTCTCGGCTTTCTGACAAAATTTGCTTCCATTTCATCTCGATACATCCTCTTCTTAGACTCTTGTTTTGTGTCTTTGCCTTTTAGAGCTTTGAAAGTTGCTTCTCTATCTATGGGATTTGACCTTCCTATTCTCATTTCAAAAGCAGTCAAAGAACCATGCATCTCATCCATACTAAAGCGATTTAGATCTTTAGCTTCTTCTATGGCTGAGACTTTCGAATCAAACCTTGGAGGGAGAGATCTTAATACCTTTTTCACAATCGTAGCATCATCCATATCTTCGTCGAGACCTCTGATTGAATTTGTGATTCCGTTGACTCTTAGCATGAAAGCCTCTATGTTCTCATCATTGTCCATATTTAAGGATTCGAATTGAGCTCGGTGTGTTTGAAGCTTGGCCTCCTTGATCCTATCGTCTCCTTCATGAATGTTCTCTAGTTTATCCCATACATCTTTTGCGGATTCACAGCTTTATGATTTTGACTAGCTCACCGTCCACTAATCCACACATGATGGCATTTTTTGCTTTCGAATCATTTTCAAATGCCTTCTTGCCGGTAGTGTCTGTTGGAGCAGTGGCGGGAGCTTTGTAACCATTAACTACTGCACCCCATATGTCAAAACCCAAAGCATGGAGATATGTCTCGCATCCTTATTTTCCAGAAAGCATAGTTAGTTCCATCAAACAATGGTGCTTTGTTTGAGGAGAAACCCTCACCACTTGCCATTGCGTCACTTCCAAGATCACCCTAGCTTATTGAGCCTATTCAGGAACTTGGCTCTGATACCAATTGTTGTACTCACAGTGACACTGAGAGGGGGGGTGAATCAGTGTGGTCTTTTAAATTCTAAAAATATAGCTTTAAATCCAGCAGCAGTTTAAAAATAATAAAAGATATATCAAATACAGCAAGAGAGCATGACACACAACACAATAATTTAACGAGGTTCACCAATGTGGCTACTCCTCAAAATGACTGCTTGGACTACCATCCAAATCCAGCCAATGCAAAGCTACAACTTTACAATATCTTTTACCAGCACCAACTGGAAGGAGCACCAACCCCTAATTTACCAGCACCTACTGGAAAGAGGCACCAACCCCTTATGCCAAGCTGCAACTTGGAAGTCAATAAAGATAATGAAAATTATAGAATAATACTTTCACCTTATTTCTCACGATCTGCTATTCCTATGCATTCTGCTGCTACTGTGTAAAATGCTTCGCACTATCCGACTGCTTCTGTGAACTTCTTCGCACTCTCTGCTGCAACCAGATGATTGATCACTTCTGCTGTACTTCGCTTCAACTCGAACTATGACTTCGCACTCAGCTCGAAATGATATGACTCAACATCTGCACCCCACGCACTTCATTCGCACAAGTTCGATATGACTCGCTCTCTGCTCGACATGAACTTCACTTGCGCAAACACTATACTCGCATTCGCACATTATCTTCACACTTCATCATTTCAAACTCAAAGTAGCCCTCCTTTTATAGAAGAAATTTTAGGAACAAACCCTAAAGAACGTCGATTGAGAAACCCTAAATTTAGTCGGCTGCAAACCCTAGAAGGTCGGCTTCAAAACCCTAATAAATGTCGGCTCAAAAACCCTAATGAATGTCGGCCCAGATTTAACTCTGTCGGCTTCATCCGTTTCTCTGGTTCTGTAGCTTTCCTCGTGAAACTCCAACATGTCGCGATATCGTGACACCTTTTACATCCGTACGCCTTCTTGTCCTTGCTGTCATGAAATCGCGACACTTTTGGCCTTTGTTAGCTTTGCCACCTTTCTTGTCGCGAAATCGCGACACTAGCTTCTTTTGAGAAAATCATGTTTGGCATGAGTGTACTTGATTGTCACTATGGATGAGTCTTCTCATTCTTAATCCAAGAACAAGAGCAAAGAAATCAAAAGAACAACACATCAAAACACACCAAACAGTTTAGGGCACACTTAAATCGGTAATCAAGATAAACATTTGCTTGGTATTGTGTGGTTATTCCTAAATTGCAACTCAAAAGATCAATTCATAAGACAACATGGTCAAAACAAGAAGTAAGCACCCTCGGTCTGATACCGAGGGAGAGACAGAAGCAACTCATACCCATAGGCAGAGTCGTAGTAACATTGAACGACCTACCCGTAAGACCATGAGACGTAGCTCCATGAGCCTAAGGGGTGATAACTCAACCCTTGGGGGATCTCCTCGAGAAACCCCAAGTAAGGAACCACATCATGGAACAAAGTCACATAAAAAAAGAGGCTTCACAACCATCCTCATCAAGGAGACATGAGGAGACCTCAAGGGCCTCCTCTAAACACACAGAAACATCTCAAAGACGTGAGGAAGCTTCAAGGGCTTCCTCCTCACATGGACATAAAGAAGGTTCTAAGACTCATTCTTCACATAGGGATGATGAGACTCGCTACATCTCCATCCACATGGAGAAAACATGTTACCACAAAGCCCTCTTCATCAAGAAGGCAAACAAGAATTGCAACACCTCAAGACTCACAAGAAACATATGAAATAGGTCTACCCACTGAAGGGCAGGAAACTAGAGCTACATCTAGTCATGGGAATCAAATAGAAGAAACCCTTCACACAAAAGGAAATATTCCCATAGACTATGACCTCATAGGAGTGAATGGCACCCCATAGGACCAACCATGGAAAACAAGACAACTAGATGGGTTGGATCGATTTCCTACACATGACCAACTCAAAGAACTATAGCTACTGAGAACTCTACATCTAGAAGCTCATGAACTATGACTTCTAAACATATCTCTCAATCTAGGGGTACCTCAGAGTGACCCCATAGTAGATGCATGGAGTCTGATCATAGGGATACTCAATAGTACACTGAACAAGTCACATTAGCTAGCAAGAGTACAGATACAACAAAAACCTCCTCGAGGAATCTGTGAGTCAAGACAACAAGAACAGAGTCAGATAAACATGAGTCTTCTATGACAACACAAACTGACCGAATGAGGTGGTTAGAAAATGCATTACGTAAGGAGCGAGAGCTAGTGGAAGCTCTCAAACAAGAGAAACAAAGAGAAAGACTCTTGCACCAACATGAGCAACATTTAAGAGAGCAGGCGAGCGGCTAGCTCTTAACAATTTATAGACAAATGGTGGTGACCACCAAAGAACAAGACACACTGACTCACCTAAGGAGAGGCACACTAGACAAGATAGCCCACAATGAAATCCCCCACCAAATCATGAATGAAATCCAACTAATGGGGGAAGGGCAAACATAACAAACCAAGATCATAATCCTGAGTCCCCTCGTAGGAGGGAGGAAAATGGAACAAATCAAATGGATAGAGAGTTACCTCCATTGCCAATGCGAATAGGCTTACAAGAGGAGGAAATCCATGCATCAAAGGCATTTCAAGAGCTTGCTAAAAAGATGAAAACCTTTGAGAAACAAGAGGCAGCTGGGAACTCACCAACATTGAGCAAAATACACAACCAACCATTGTGCCCATCAATCCCTAGCCCTCCATATCCTAAGCACTTTGAGATGCCTAGGTTAGAAAATTTTAAGGGTGAAGAGGATGCACAAGAGCATGTCACCAATTTTATCAATGCCTATTTTCATCTTGAAGACAATGATGCTCTCATGCTAAGAACATTCATAATGACATTTTTAGGTGCTGCCACTCAATGGTTCAACCAACTACCTAAGCATAGCATAACCAACTTTGAACAACTAGTAAACACATTCTTAAAGTATTTCTCCTTTGGTGCTAAGAAGAAGGTGAACCTTTCAGACCTGGCCAACTTGAAATAGTATGATGATGAGCCAGTAATGGATTATGGGAATAGATGGAGAAAAGTCATGGTAAAATTATCATTCTCCATTCCCACAGAAGAGATCATTCGCATGTTCACCAAAATTTGTTCTAAACATATCTCCCTCTTGCTACAACTTCAGAAGTATCCTTCATTTGAGGAAGCTTTGGCATAGGCCAAGCTCATCGAAGAAATAAAAGTAGATGAGGGAACCATTAAACTCCGAAACAAAAAGGAGTGGAACAAGAATGGTAAGAATGACAAGTATAAGAGAACAGGGCAACCCTGCTCCAGTCAATCAAGTCGTATTGGCTACACCCAAGGATGGGGGTGCACAACAACCATAGAACTATCAAGCACATCCCCCGCCGACCAACTACGACCAAAAGAACAATCAAGGAAGAAACCGAGAATGCAAGCCACCTCGTTATTTCATGCCTCTGACAGAATCAATGCAATCAATATTTAATCAGTTGAGTGAGGCCAGGAGGATCAGATTTCCTGATATACCTCTTATAGATCCCAACCATCCTAAGCCAAAAGGATATAGGGAAGATCAATTTTGCCCTTATCACAGGATACCGGGGCATGACATTGAGGCTTGCATCGGGTTTAAGCATCAAGTGCAAAACATGATTGAGGTGGGAGAACTCAAAGTTGACAACCCACTGGCTCCCGATAATAGAGACATGGGCATATACAGAAACCCATTGCCCAATCATGAGGCCCCTCGAGAGCAAGGGGCCCAAGTCAATCAGGTTCGAGCTGACATACCTACCCATGGATGCATTGGGATGGTTGAGATTGTTAACATAGCAACAAGGACTAGGCGGTATGGTCAACCGCAACCGCCTGCAGCTCCCATGAACATCCCAGCCACTCCTAGGCAAAGGCAAGACAACCTTCCAGGTCCACCAACGAGACCTATGGTAACTATTCGGAGTAGATTGGAGCAAAACCTACAGATGACTCCAACTAAGTTATCCATCTATGAGCTCATACAATAGTCCCCAAAGCATAGGGAGACTCTAATGGAGATTTTAAGAACAATTGAGCTCCAACCGCAAGATGCGAATGCATTCACTCACTTTGTGGGACAAGTACAAGAATGCCAAGAACCTGTAATCCGATTCTATGATCATGAGATTAAGACAGTTCCTGCTGCCTTACCAGACCCTCCGCTAAACATTGTAGTGGCAATCAATGACTTACCTTTCAAGAGGGTTTTGGTCGATACAGGTTCATCAATAAACATCATTACAACAACTGCAATAGAGCACCTCAAAATCCCCAAGTCAAATATCATTCCAGGAGCTTACACATTGAGAGCTTTTAATGATGCTTTATGCAATACTATGGGAATGATAGTCCTACCCATCAAGGTGGGGCACAAGACCATCCCCATGATGTGTCATGTCTTGGAAGGAGCTATGCAGTACAACATCCTCTTAGGGCACCCTTGGATAAGGGCCATGAAGTGTGTGCCTTCGATCTTGCACCAGTGTGTCAAGTATGTGCATGAGAACAAAGTCTATGTGGTTCTAGCTGATGAAGAGCCTTTTAAATACGTCAATCAGGTGGACATTCTAGGAGAATTTATAATCCCTTCTACTCACCTATACGTGGCACCTTCATCCCCAACCACACAAGTGGATAACGAAGACAAAGGGGTAAGAAAAGACCCATGCACATCAACACCTCCTGGTGCACTCAAGATAGTCAATGCTTCTAAAGTACCATCAATGTCAAAACCAAAAGATAATCAGAAGCTAAAGGCACCCTTAGTTAAGGAAGAAAGGCCCAAGGAAGTGCCAACTATAGCCATTGCTGAAATGCCAAGTCCTATGGAAGAGGAAGATCTTCAAGATCAAGATGAAGATAGTGATTATCACCCTACTTCACCAGTATCATCCGTAGGGTCATCCACATCGCATGCATCAATACACTTGGCAAGCATAGGCATAGGGGAGTACCTTGTGTAGAACATCACCTTTACACCTATCATTGAGTCTGCACAAGACATAGGAAGGCCTAAGGACTTGAGGCCACCAGTAGGAATAGTGGTTCCACTTGGAATCCCTCCCAACCAAACCAATTTTATCTATGTCGGCCTAGACTACGCTCATAAGTCTTCAGATATAGAAGAGGATAGTGATAAATTATTCATGATCAATGTTCATTACCTCTCTAACCCCAAGTTTTCTCTAAGCTACTTTGAGCATTGCCATTGGCATGGCTATGGCCTTGGCATATATGAGCAGGGGCAGAGGCCATACGAGCCACAATATCAGCTTCCCTCTGATAGATTTGGCTTAGGCTATTATAGTAGAGGTCGAGATGACTCTCTTGTAGTAGCATTGGAAATATTAAGCATAGGGTTAGGAGAAGACATTGATTTCATTCCTTATCACCCCCTAAGAATAGGAAATTTGAGCAATAGACAAGTGGCCACGATAAACATACCACCTCCAAAAACTTATCATCCAAACATCTCAATTGATTCCACCCCAATAGGGTACAACTCATGGGATGAGGAGAATGGATATGAAGCAAGTGATGATGAGGTGCAACTTGGCTTAGCCTATCAGGGGCCTCGCTATTTACAAATATTCACATGGTCCATCCATGATGAGAGTGGATATACATCAGATGAAAGTGACTATGAATCAGAAGACTCAACAGAAAGAGCCTACTTAGGCCTAAGCCATCAACCCCTGACTTTGGGGCAAGAGACAAATGCAAATGGATTCTTCATAAGTGATGAAGAATATGAAGATGAAATAGAGATGGCCTACTTGGGGCCAAGACATGAGCCCCTTGTCTTAGGGCCGCATACCAATGCTAACGATTTTTGGATAAGTGATGATGACTTTGAGGATGAGACCGAGATGGCTTATCTTGGACCTCACCACTTGTGGCAAGTCAATGAGCTAGTAGAGAGAGGTGGCACTCCATGCCATAGACCCTCATATATAATTTTTGGGGAGACCTATTGACCTAGCTGCCATTCATCGGATGGTCAATCCCCTCACCTACATTTAGAGAGTAATTAGAGCCCAATGATCCTATTGTCCACCCTACTCATGGGCCAGATCCAAAAATTCCCATTCCTCTAGAACCTCATCATGAGTATGGAAGGGAAACCCCTGAGACAAGATTGCACCCATGTGGTCCTGGAGATTTCATCCCATCCATCAACATGATCTCCATTGATTTGACCACTCCACTTCATAATCCAATAGATCCTACCAAATCATTGCATCTTGATATAGAGGCTATTGATTGGGATCATGCTAATTCACCCATAGAGCCGGAAGACCTCTTCCCCAATGAAGAGATGTTACAACCATTCCATTTTGCATCAGGTTGTGCATATGACGTCTTCCATGTTGGTTTGGAACCTGAGTCACTAGGTCCTATAAATCCCATCGATGACATTCATTTGATACCCATGCCTCATCAGCTAGAGGATGGGTCACATATGGCTATAGAAGTGACTTTCGAGGTGGACATCAATGATGATCCTACCCAACCAAGGAAAGTCAAGTTCGGAGAAAGTCTATCTCCAGAGGAACAAGCCATCCTAATTCCTCTCCTCAAAGAGAGGCCAAATATTTTTGCTTGGACTTACAAAGACATGCCAGGGATAGATCCAAAGTTAGTCATTCACAACCTTTCATTGGATCCCATGAAGAAGCCAATCAAGCAAAAGCTAAGGAAAATGCATCCAACCATCGCTTTGATGGTGAAGAACGAATTGCAAAAACTACTGGATGCAGTATTCATAGTTCCTATAGACTACCCTGAGTGGGTGTCAAACATGGTACCCATAGGGAAACCTGATGGAAGAGTTCGTATCTGCATAGATTTTAGAGATTTAAATAGGGCAACACCAAAGGATTCATTCCTATTGCCAAACATAGATGCTCTTGTAGATGCAACCGTAGGTCATGAAATGCTCTCCCTAATGGATGGTTTTTTGGATACAACCAGATCTAGATTAAGCCCGAAGATCAACATAAAACTACTTTCATTACTCCATGGGGAACATTCTATTACAAAGTGATGCCATTCGGTCTCAAAAATGTTGGTGCCACATATCAATGAGCCATGACATACATATTCCATGACTATATGCATAAGATCTTAGAATATTACATGGATGACTTACTAGCCAAGTCCCTATTGTGGCAAGAGCATGTCGAAGTCCTTAGACAAGTCTTTGATCACCTCATAGAACACAATGTCCGATTGAATCCTAAGAAGTGCGTATTTGGCATAACTTCTAGCAAGCTTTTGGGATTCATCGTATCCAAGAGAGGCATTGAAGTAGATCCTACAAAGGTAAAGGCTATACTAGAAATGGCCACCCCTACCAACATTAGGGAGTTAAGGAGCCTACAAGGCAAGATAGCATCCATCAAAAGATTCATCATACAATTATCAGACAAATGTAGACCTATGAATCGGTTGCTACGCAAGGAGGTCCCCTTTCATTGGGATGAAGAATGCCATCAAGCCTTTGCAGAGATCAAAACTTATCTAGCAAGCACGCAATATTGGCTCCACCAAGGCCAGACATACCATTTTTACTATATATATCGGCTACTAATTTTGCATTGGGCACCATGTTAGCCCAAAAGAATGCACAAGACAAAGAGCAAGCCATATATTACATTAGTCGCACCTTGGTGAGTTATGAGCTAGGATATGCGTATGTCAAAAATTTGTGTTTAGCAGTGGTCTTTGCAACTCAAAAGTTGTGACACTACATGTTGAGCCATACGACCTACGTCATATCAAAACAAAATCCTTTGTAGTACATGATGAGCAAGACATATCACAATACACGTACCACAAAGTGGATCATGCTATTGATAGAATTTGATCTAGAGTTCATAAGCCAAAATTCCATCAAGGGACAAGTCATAGCAGATCAATTAGTAGAGGTGCCTCTTCAGGATAACAAGCCTCTCACCATAGAATTGCTTGATGATGCGGTCTTTGCATTATCAGATCCACCAAAACTCGAAGAACCTAAGAAAGAAAGAGACATGTCATTGTTCTTTGATGGTTCGAAGTGTGAACAAGGAGGTAGAGCAAGGATTGTCTTTATCACACCATAGGGTGCTCCATTACCCTTATCATTCAAACTAGACTTCCCATGCACAAACAACAATACAGAATATGAAGCATTGATCCTAGGACTCCAAAAACCATAGCAATGGGCATTAAAATATTGAATATCTTTGGTGACTCCTTGCTCATAGTAAACCAGGTCAAAGGACTATTCCAATGTAGGTGCCCACTCCTAAAGACTTACAAGGAACTTGTTGACACCTACCTAGCCCGATTGGAATGGTACGACATCGAGGCAATCCCTCATACATCGAATAGATTTGTAGACACCATGGCCTCTTTGGGATCCTTAATCCCTCAGAATCCATCTACTAATTTTACAACCATTCATGTGAAAGTGCTTTCACACTCAACAATACGTCGTGAAGCTTTTGACAATCAAGAATCAATCAACATGATCAACATCGAGCCAAATCAAGATTGGTCCTTCACAGCTAGAGATTTCTTGCAAATGGCACCTTGGGGGTCTTTGATCTCCCAAGGACCTATGGAGTGTGGTGCAACCATACACCATAGAGTTGTTCCTCAATCCATGTTCACTAGCTCAAAAATACAGGAAGAGCAAGTTATCTTTTCTATAGAAGTTATGGCTTATCAAGATTGGCTTTCCCAACTATGGGACTTCCTAAAGCTTGGAATAGTACCTCAAGGTTTATCGCATACTAAAAGGTGAACATTCAAATAGAGAGCAACAAGATACATCTTTCTAGGAGAAATCCTCTACAGATGAGGATATGATGGAGTATTACTCCATTGTCTTGAGCCCAGGAAGCATCTTGGGCAATTTTGCAAGCTCACGATGGAACATGTGGAGGCCATTTTAGTGGCATGGCCATCATTAAGCGCATATTGAGAATGGGTTACTATTGGCCCACAATGGAAAAGGACTACTATGAGTATGTCAAGAAATGTAGTAAGTGCCAACATCATGCAAATCTAATGCACTTACCATCGCAAGCTTTGCAGCCCATCCAGGAAGCATGGCCATTCTCGCAATGGGGACTAGACTTGATTGGGAAGATCTCACCCCCATCCTCAAGCCGACACACATTCATCATAATAGCCACATAATACTTCACTAAATGGGTAGAAGCGATCCCCTTAACATCAACAACTGGACCAAGGATTGCGGAGTTTATACTCCACAATATCATAAGTCATTTTGGGGTCCCTTCTAAGATAATATCGGATAATGGGCCATATTTCAAGAACAAAAATGTGCATGCTTTAATGAAAAAATACCATATTCAGCATAGTTTTTCAATGCCTTATTATCCACAAGCAAACGGGCAAGCAGAAGCCTCAAACAAAATAATAGTCTCCATTTTGAGGAAGACAGTGCAAGACAATCACAAGGATTGGCACATGCAGTTGCCTCTTGCACTATGGGCATACAGGACTAGTATACGGATGCCCACTAGGGCAACACCATTTTCACTAGTATATGGCACTGAGGCCATCATGCCACTAGAGTTAGAAATTTTGACTCTACGCATAGCATTAAAGGACTTCATAGATGATGAAGTCGCATGACAAGGCCGCCTTGATCAGTTGATGCTTCTTGATGAACGTCGAGTCAATGCTTTAGAGCATCTTCATATTTACCAAGATCACCTTGCATGAGCTTACAATAGTAAAGTCCATTTAAGGGAATTCAAGGTTGGAGATCTAGTGCTCAAAGAAAACCAGCAGAATTCGAATCTATCACCGCATCTACGAGATAAGTTCATGATAAACTGGATAGGTCCATACATGATTTCACAGAGAGTTGGGCTGGAGCATATCACCTTATATCATTAGATGGTGTTGAAGAGCCTGAACCTCTCAATATCATTCACTTAAAGGCATTTTACACATAAACACAAAAACATTCAAATATTTCATAAATCAAAAAAACATTCAAATATTTCATAAAATTAAAAAACATTCAAATTTTTCAAAATCAAAAACATTCAAATATGTCAAAAACACAAACAAATCATAAAAACATAAAATTTCAAAAATACAATCAAAGGCTCCAAGGGTAATTCATACCGCTTGGTCAAACATCAAATTCAAAAGGCTCCAAGGGTAATTCAAACCACTTGGTCAATCCACATCAATCAAAGGCTCCAAGGGTAATTCAAAACCACTTGGTCAAAATCAAATCAAAAGGCTCCAAGGGTAATTCAAACCGCTTGGTCAATCCAATCCAATTCAAAAGGCTCCAAGGGTAATTCAATACCACTTGGTCAAACATCAATTCAAAAGGCTCCAAGGGTAATTCAAACCACTTGGTCAAATCCCATCAATTCAAAAGCTCCAAGGGTAATTCAAACCACTTGGTCAAAATCAATAACAAAAGCCCCAAAGGCATAATAAGCCCTTTGGTCAAATTAATCAAAAATACAAAAACAACATAAAATCAAAAATACAAAAACAATTGCATCTCACATCTTGCATCCACATCATTGCATTGCATTTTCATATCCACTACAATTGTATATGTCATGAGAGCCTTAAAAGTGATACCACAGTTTGTCACACAAATCATTCAAATCCATACCTCCATCAACACCATTGTGTAATTGTGTTTTTCAACACAACCATTATTTGTTGCTATACATAATATACTAAGGTTTTTCGGTTAATCAACCACACCTAGTGATCTTATCAAATTTTGAGGAAAACAACTTTGATTAGTAGAAGGTAAGGTCTAGCTATGATAATGCCTTGGATATTCAAGATCCCATCACTAATTGAAACACTAAAATCCTAGTTGGTACAAGGAAAATATGAAAGCTGCAAAGCGGTCTAGGTTACCTTAAGCGAAAAGGATTTTCCTTGCTTATCCCCCTATGCAACCGGTTTAAAGGTGCTGAGAATTGGCAAAAGGACAAGCTTTACCCTATCCAAATCCCTTGCTTAAATCAAAATAAGCAAAATCCCAAAGCAAAGTACATATTCAAAAGGCCAAGCATACAATCCAGATTTCAAAGCAATAATCCGATACACAAATCATAAATTCAAAAAAAAAATCATAGCTCAAAAAAATCAATCAAAAATAAATAGTGATTTTCATCACTACATATGAGCAAAATAAACAGTGATTATCATCACTACAAAAATCCTCGCTCAAAGAAAAAAATCAATCAAAATAAATAGTGATTTTCATCACTACATATGAGCAAATATCCAAAGCCAAAAAGAAGCAAAAAGAAGGGAATAAAGCTTGAATCCCTAGAATTCTCAGCATTGTACAAAACTGGAAGGAGAAATCCTTATGCATGATGATATGTCTATTACAATTGCTTCATGCATTTGTGTAGACCAATGTTTGAATGTGGATGAGCTAGCTTAGGTAACCCAATATTGCCTAGTGGTATAGTCCAACTAAGTCCAACATAAGGATGAGATGAACACTTGAGGATCCCTGATCTTAGCAATGGGCTGAAAGAATCCCGCCTGACATCGGAGGAAATGCTTGAGTTCTACCTCAAAATATACAATCACATGCACACACAGAGATCATGAAAAACTAGGTCCATGGTAAAAGCCTTACTTTTCAAAAGTCTAAGTGGTAAGTAGACAATTGTTGATAGGGTAACTAGAGTGTTTGAATCTCCGAAAAGCCCCAAAAATTCTTACATAGCAACAAATCATAACATCATTCACACCATCACTTTCTTTATAAGATTCTATAAATTAGGGGGTATCAACATAGTAGGACAGATACCGCATATATATTAGAAATAGTATATAGACGACCACTGACTACTTTATATATTTTAATTTATAGAAACTTATTAAGAAAATACATTACACACCATTACATCTCATATATGAATACTTAATCAATTCTTATGATAAGAGTGATTATTTAAATTCATGATTATTTTTTTACTTTCTGTGGTATCACCCATTAAGATTGTCAATGTCATATGCATTCCATATGTTTTAAGTGATTAGAGCATACAAGTTCATTTATACCATTCCACCACATAAGTTAGATGCATACAATTAAAGCAAAGTTAAAACATGCATTTAGCAATAACATCGCATCCACAAAAACAAGTCATTAATCATCCATAAACCACATCATAAAACATATAGGCAATATCCATTTGCATACAATCATAAATTCATCATTCATCATCAAAATACATCGCATCATATCATCAAATCATATAAGCATCTACACATCCATCTAAGCATCTTCAATATCATCTATCATCTAACATATTCATCAAATCATCATAATACCATCATCGCATCATATCATAAAATAAAATAATAACAAAAACATGAGCAATAAATGATACACATAATAAGTCATAATGCAAAGCTATCATAAAAGTATGTGTGTCAAGTCCAATGGATATACAAAAATGCCCATGGGCTATAGTCATATAGGTCATTCGACCTCAAAAATGGATCAAGGACCAAGTAGAGCATCAATCAAATATCGGCTGAGCCCCCTACATCACCTCCTCTAGTGCCACCTCCCCTATGGTGGTGTCATGAGTCGAATGATGTAAGCCTATCGGTCTCTCTATTCGAGTCTAGGTCCTCTAGCTAGGATGGGTGGAAGACTACCCCGAGGTGGAGCACCCACTGACCTACGAACCACCACACCTATTGGATCCTTAGGGACAATCCCATGCCTCCTGAGCTACATCTGAAGAAGGGTAACATGATCCACAAGTCCCCAGATCCACACCTCATGCTCATCCAACAAATACTAGAGATGTCCCACATCTACCCCTAAACCTACCATTGGAACCTCCTATGGTGTAGAAGGAGGAACAACAAACTGCATCCTGACATCGCCACCCCCAATAGTAGCCTATAGAGCTTATATCTGTGTTGAGAGCTGCTCAATGGTAGCATCTCACCATTGTACCTAGATCTTAGTGGCCTGAAGCTCAACCTCGACCTCATGTAGCTATGCTCTCAGAGGAGAGTCTCTCTCCTCAAGCTCTAACTCCTCCTCAAGAACATTAGGATCCTCTACTACCACCTACTCTATTGGCTGGCCCCATACCTCGATCCTAGCTCGAACTCTACATCCTATCAGATCTACACCATCACCCCCACCATCATCCTCATGCCCTAGGCTACCGATGCCATGCCACATCCGATCACCCCACCACTGAGTGTAGGCCTCTATAACTCCCCAACCACTATAGGGTCAATAACTAGGGCATCCTCCTCATCTAAAAGCTCGATAATCTATCATGGAGGTAGGTCCTTCTCTACTATGAGGTACCTATACAAGAATGGTATCAAGGGCACATCCTACTACAATCCATACTGATGAAGAACCCAAGAGTAGAAGAAATACTCCTAGATGGTAATCTTATGACCAATGAGCCATCGCTCATACCATGTCCTAGTAGTAAAGCTAGCTGGATCATCCCAAGTAGGACACTCATAGTAAGGCCACCACATGACATCTCCGACCAATAGTCTAGTGAAAGCATCAGTGTAGTGGGACAACTCCCCTACGAAAGTGTGGCTCTTACGCTCCTCATGCTCTCGAGCCCATCTAGCAGCATAGCACTATGTCCGAGCATCAATCAGCTATAATCTCAGCTGAGAGCCCCTTAGGGTGATCTACCATAATATGCTCCCATCCCCAAACCTATAGGAGCAAGCTACAAGTAATGTTGACACGTCCTCATCGATGGATGTGGTACAACTCATCATAGCACTGAGCCAATAGTGATCTACCCCATGCATAGATGATAGGCTCCTCACTATCCAATAGATCCTGCACCATCGCCAGAAGGTTCCATGGGAACCTCAAACCCGAGCAATCTAGGATAAGAACATTGTTGATCACCATCAACAATACGACATGCCTCATCATAAAGATGCCCTCCCCATGCCAATGACTGATGGACACTCCTCCAGACTTGGTGTCCTTGAGAGCATCCATAGAATGCCCTCTAAACACCCGAGTGAAGACAACCACCTGATCATTAGTGGTCGAAGAGACAATGGCCACCCCATCAAATGGAATCTGAAAGATCCTATATACATCCTTCGATGTAATGGTCATCTCATCGATCGAGAGGTGGAAGGTATTAGTCCATGGGTCCCAATGATGGGCCAAAGCCATAAGGTAAGCCTGATCTGCCATGATGTAAGGTAGCCTGATGACATACTACAACCCATGGGCTTTGAACCATGCCCAGTCCATATCATCAAAGCTAGGAAGTAAGTCAAGCAGGAGCTTCGGGTCCCGAGCCCGAGCAGTAAGGATCTAAGCAAAGCAGAAGAAAGACAAAACATAACTACAGTGCATCTAAGGCATAATTCACAATAAACATGAAAACGATGCAAAAGAGTATGGACTATTCTAAGTCTAAGCAAAAGAACAAGATTGCACCTAATCCAAAAAATAAAAAATGTCATAAAATCAACAAAAATACAAAAAACAAGGCTTAAGCTTTAGCCATTATCACCTACAATGACCGAAACCTAGTCGTTGGAGGCAACAGTGGCCAAGACCCAATGGTCAAATTTTTACCATTGGGATTCAAGCTTGGCACTGAGCGACAATGGCTCAAAGCCGGATGCTCTGAGCGACAACGACCAAGGGGCGACATGACAAACCCATGAACCCTTGGCAAAAAATAAAAAAATTACAAAATTAACAAAATAACTTAAAAAAACAACATAGGGAGGGAAAACAAACAAATTGGAAAGCAAAATTTCCCACCCAAGCATCAAAACTAAGCTAAGTTCAAAATGCCCAAAATGGTGGCAGTAGGTGAATAACGAAAAATTCAAAAACCCTAGGCTAAAGCCACTAACAAAAAATAAAATTGGGGACTAACCCACCATAGCAAAAGGGAAGCTAAGCCTAATTACAGAGTTTGTTCATTACCAACAGGTTTAGTGAGGTTCATTTTACCCATTACTTAGTGAGGTTCAATTTTACTTAGACAAAAGAAAAGAGAGCTAGGGTTTTGAAGAGAGAAATACCCGAGAAGCTCCGACTCCTCCAATAGCTGATGTCTCACCCCACTAGCCATGTCCTCAACACCAGCAAGTTTCAAAGTCGCAACATCATCGTCACACCAGAGCTCCCAAAATGAATCTTCAAATAGTGAAAGTGAAAGGTCAAACCCTAGAAATGCAAATTTTATATTTCCTTAATTATGCCTTGGCCACTACTGACGTCAATGGCCCAAACTTCTTGGCCACTCAAGGTGACAATGACCACAGGTAAGAACTCAGAAGCCACTGGACCTGACAATGGCCAGATCCACAGATCAAAATAAGGGATTTTCTCCTTGAGGGATCCCACAAAAATAACAAATAAACACACTTTGGTGGTTTTAGATCATCAAAATGTTCAAAATAACAAAAAAATCACATAAAATCACAATCTCAGGTAGGCCTCATATCCAGTTACCTACTCTATCCACTCGATGATTGCAATGATTTGCACTCCATGTATTTTGGTGAGATGAGTAGATAACCATAAGGCCACTTGGGGCAAAAACAACTCATTTTGGAATTACGATGTGCCACCCTTCAATCCCGAAGAAGACCAAGATGGTCGAACTGCTCCATGGGTGTGAAAGGATCATCCTAATTCCCCTATGACATCAAAAACATTAAGTCAAAGTGATACAATCTAAACATAAATAGAATCACTCATCCTAACTCCCTAAGAAGGCTATTGATAGTCGGACCGCTCCTCGAGATAAGGATGGATGATTATCATAAACAATTGGAATCACACTTGGATGTGGGATTGCCCATTAAAAGCAACAAATGCTAGAAAGGAACCAGATTAGTCATATTGGTCAAGCGACTTGTCGCTTCATTCATTGTCATTTCTTCACCAATTCATTGTGTGAGGAAGTAGTTCAAAACTTCAACATAATCATAATCAAAATCAACAAAATATCACTCGATCATAACAAAATCATGTTCATCCTACGAATCATTGCATACAACAATCACAAATTTCCCTTGTTTGTTAGGAACGTAAGTAGACATGACATCTTCAATTGTAGCTCTCCTACCGATCGAAATTGTTGTAGCAATTGAAGCTACCCGATTGAGTTTGAGGAATGAGTGCAATTTAACATGCAAAAGCCACTGAGCTAAGTCCTCCAAACATTGAGGCAATGATTCAAGGGATGCATGCCATCTTGCATGATTGGGCCATCCGACGTTGATCAGACCATTGATCACCATACACCCTACAAATAGATCAGTCTACATTTTTGCTCAGCATTGTGTTTTCCACACAAGCATCACAAAAAGGGCATCTATAGACACCTAAATCATGTCATGCTTAGGGGAGCTACTCACATAGACACACTCATAAGATCATAAGACATAATATTGGACTTTCCAAGCATCAACAATGGTTCTCACCACTCATTTGGGGCCTTTTCAAGCCATCCAAGCTTAGTCGCTCAAGCCAAGAGTGGCCAGATCCTAGCCGCTCAAGCCTAGAGTGGCTAGACCTTAGCCACTATAGATGACAATGACCAGATCTTAGCCACTATAGATGACAATGGCTAAGCCATAAGAAGTAGTTTATCAACAAATAGGCCTAATCATAGGTGGAAGTGGTAGTCTACATGCAATAAAGGTGAGCGGGAGTAACTTTGCATTCCTTTTCATGACCAGTTCACATAGGAGACTTGAGTTTGCATTTAAAACTTTAAGTTAACTGACCTCCAAGCATAAACAAAGGACAAAATCTTCTCATGCTAACAACCAGTTCACATAGAAGACTCAAGTGGGCAGTTAGATTTCAGTTAACTAGCCTTCAAACATAGACAATGGACAAAATCTTCTCATGCTAACTTGCACTACGCATGAGAAATTCATTCCTAGGGCTTGGACATAGACCTAGGGTTTCACACTATAAAAGGTGCAAGCCTAAGAGCACCAAGAGAGATATATATAGATCATATCAGAGAGAGACATCTTTTTGAGGAGAGCTTTCGAGACTTGGAGAGTTCTCTTTGAGATCATGTGTACGATGAAGCCTTGATGGATTGAAGAGCATAACACCTATTATTTCAACATCAGATACAGGCTTTGACCCATAGCTTTGGGGCAAAGAGAGCAAGGTTTACCTTAGCGGTCATTGTCTTGGATAGTGGCCCATAAGCTTAGCTTAGGTTTTAGACATAGCTTCTTTTATTCTATTTCTTTATGTTTTCATATCATTAGCATAGATTTACATGATTTCATGGCATAGTTTCATCATATTTCCATTACATTCTTTTATTACTAACAACCTCATCCAGGGAGGCAATCTCGGACACCTAAACATGTGTTGTTGTTTCATTGCTTGTAGGGCCACAGGTACATCGGATGAAGTTTGCAACATACGAGAGCAAAAGGGATCCCTCTAGGAAATAGACCTAGAGAAGGAGGCATCTGTAAGCCCTCATACATTTTTATGTGTGGAACCGAGAAGCTTTTATAAGCGCACCACCTCTTCATGAAAGGGGCACTCTTTGCCTATTTGTAATTTATAGTATCAAAATGGGTATCCCTAAGAGGGACCGACATGTAACCGAGCTTCAATATCAATAAAGAGATCCATCTTTGTTATTTCATGTTATATGCTTTTTCCTCTTGTCTTTCCATTTCATCTTCGGTATTTTAATAACATTGCAAGTAGGGTTAAAAAAGGGACCGGTGCGTGCGTTCTCGGGGTCGCTATAGATGGCGATCATGATGGGACCACCACTAATTTTTCATTTTCTTCTAGAATACTAACTTAATTTTGTGTGCAAGTCTAGCCACTCTGAGCTACAGTGGCTAGAAACTAGCCACTCTGAGCTACATGGCCAATAGAGCTTAGCCACTCTGAGCTACAATGGCCAAGAACCAGCCGCTTTGGTCAATAGTGGCCAAAGCTGGAGTGCAATAGAGGTCAAAACATAGACTCTCTGAGATGGATCAAAGGTTGGTATAGCTTCTCTGATATTTTATAGCTTTATATCTGCTTCTATGTGTCTAAAATAGAGAACTTAAAGCACATTTATGTTTGGAAATTGAAAGAATAAAAGAAGAAAGAATTAAGCATTTTGCATATCTTAGATCTTCTTTTAAATTTTCCACTAGGCGTTGCTAGGAACAATGGCTTATGCCTAAAAATTTCACCCTAGAATCCAATGTGCTAGACATTGTATGTTGTTTGCTTGCTTTGAGGCCCTGCTAGAGGCCATAGTTGCATGAAATAAAGTGCGCTCATACAAATCATAGTAGTTCATGCATATTTATGAATATTGAAATATATTTTTGCACTTAGGCATATAGGAAAGATTCATTGCTGCTATATGATGCACTTTATGTTATGCAAGCTTAAAATGAACACCACACATGCACATCTCATTTAAACATTGGGGAGTTGGATTTCATCACCAACCTTCAATTCAGTCCAATGACATTGGAATTCATCTCCTTCCACTAGTTTACCCCCTAGAGCTTCCTAGAAATGGATTGAGAAACTTACTTATAGTGACACTAAGTTACTTGTGTTCAAACTATCTCCCACTATTGGAACAATCATTGGTTCAGAGTGGAAGAGCTAGGCGAACCCCCCATTGGGTCTTCAGTGGTGTACCCTAGCTTCTTTTGAGAAAATCATGTTTGGCATGAGTGTACTTGATTGTCACTATGGATGAGTCTTCTCATTCTTAATCCAAGAACAAGAGCAAAGAAATCAAAAGAACAACACATCAAAACACACCAAACAATTTAGGGCACACTTAAATTGGTAATCAAGATAAACATTTGTTTGGTATTGTGTGGTTATTCCTAAATTGCAACTCAAAAGATCAATTCATAAGACAACATGGTCAAAACAAGAAGTAAGCACCCTCGGTCTGATATCGAGGGAGAGACAGAAGCAACTCATACCCATAGGCGGAGTCATAGTAACATTGAATGACCTACCCGTAAGACCGTGAGATGTAGCTCCGCAAGCCTAAGGGGTGATAACTCAACCCTTGGGGGATCTCCTCGAGAAACCCCAAGTAAGGAACCACATCATGGAACAAAGTCACATAAACAAAAAGAGGCTTCACAACCATCCTCATCAAGGAGACATGAGGAGACCTCAAGGGCCTCCTCTAAACACACAGAAACATCTCAAAGACGTGAGGAAGCTTCAAGGGCTTCCTCCTCACATGGACATAAAGAAGGTTCTAAGACTCATTCTTCACATAGGGATGACGAGACTGCTACATCTCCATCCACATGGAGAAAACATGTTACCACAAAGCCCTCTTCATCAAGAAGGCAAACAAGAATTGCAACACCTCAAGACTCACAAGAAACATATGAAATAGGTCTACCCACTGAAGGGCAAGAAACTAGAGCTACATCTAGTCATGGGAATCATATAGAAGAAACCCTTCACACAAAAGGAAATATTCCCATAGACTATGACCTCATAGGAGTGAATGGCACCCCACGGGACCAGCCATGGAAAACAAGACAACTAGATGGGTTGGATCGATTTCCTACTCAACCAACTCAAAGAACTGTAGCTACTAAGAACTCTGCATCTGGAAGCTCACGAACTATGACTTCTAAACACATCTCCCAGTCTAGGGGTACCTCAGAGTGACCCCATAGTAGATGCACGAAGTCTGATCATAGGGATACTCAACAGTACATTGAACAAGTCACATTAGCTAGCAAGAGTATAGGTACAACAGAAACCTCCTCGAGGAATCTACGAGTCAAGACAACAAGAACAGAGTCAGATAAACATGAGTCTTCTATAACAACACAAACTGACCGAATGAGGTAGTTAGAAAATGCATTACGTAAGGAGCGAGAGCTAGTGGAAGCTCTCGAACAAGAGAAACAAAGAGAAAGACTCTTGCACCAACATGAGCAACGTTTAAGAGAGCAAGCTGAGCGGCTAGCTCTTAACAATTTATAGACAAATGGTGGTGACCACCAAAGAACAAGACACGCTGACTCACCTAAGGAGAGGCGCACTAGACAAGATAGCCCACAACGAAATCCCCCACCAAATCATGAACGAAATCCAACTAATGGGGGAAGGGCAAACATAACAAACCAAGATCACAATCCTGAGTCCCCTCATAGGAGGGAGGAAAATGGAACAAATCAAATGGATAGAGAGTTACCTCCATTGCCAATGTGAATAGGCTTACAAGAGGAGGAAATCTATGCATCAAAGGCATTTCAAGAGCTTGCTAAAAAGATGAAAACCTTTGAGAAACAAGAGGCGGTTGGGAACTCACCAACATTGAGCAAAATACACAACCAACCATTGTGCCCATCAATCCCTAGCCCTCCATATCCTAAGCACTTTGAGATGCCTAGGTTAGAAAATTTTAAGGGTGAAGAGGATGCACAAGAGCATGTCACCAATTTTATCAATGCCTATTTTCATCTTGAAGACAATGACGCTCTCATGCTAAGAACATTCATAATGACATTTTTAGGTGCTGCCACTCAATGGTTCAACCAACTACCTAAGCATAGCATAACCAACTTTGAACAACTAGTAAACGCATTCTTAAAGCATTTCTCCTTTGGTGCTAAGAAGAAGGTGAACCTTTTAGACCTGGCCAACTTGAAACAATATGATGATGAGCCAGTAATGGATTATGGGAATAGATGGAGAAAAGTCATGGCAAAATTATCATTCTCCATTCCCACAGAAGAGATCATTCGCATGTTCACCAAAAGTTGTTCTAAACACATCTCCCTCTTGCTACAACTTCAGAAGTATCCTTCATTTGAGGAAGCTTTGGCACAGGCCAAGCTCATCGAAGAAATAAAAGTAGATGAGGGAACCATTAAACTCCGAAACAAAAAGGAGTGGAACAAGAATGGTAAGAATGACAAGTATAAGCAGAAGCAGGGCAACCCTACTCCAGTCAATCAAGTCGTATTGGCTACACCCAAGGATGGGGGTGCACAACAACCCCAGAACTATCAAGCACATCCCCCACCAGCCAATTACGACCAAAAGAACAATCAAGGAAGAAATTGAGAATGCAAGCCGCCTCGTTATTTCATGCCTCTGACAGAATCAATGCAATCAATATTTAATCAGTTGAGCGAGGCTAGGAGGATCAAATTTCTTGATATACCTCTTATAGATCCCAACCATCCTAAGCCAAAAGGATATAGGGAAGATCAATTTTGCCCTTATCACAGGATACCGGGGCATGACATTGAGGCTTGCGTCGGGTTTAAGCATCAAGTGCAAAACATGATTGAGGCGGGAGAACTCAAAGTTGACAACCCACTGGCTCTCGATAATAGAGACATGGGCATATACAGAAACCCATTGCCCAATCATGAGGCCCCTCGAGAGCAAGGGGCCCAAGTCAATCAGGTTCGAGCTGACATACCTACCCATGGATGCATTGGGATGGTTGAGATTGTTAACATAGCAACAAGGACTAGGCGGTATGGTCAACCACAACCTCCTGTAGCTCCCATGAACATCCCAGCTGCCCCTAGGCAAAGGCAAGACAACCTTCCAGGTCCACCAACGAGACCTGTGGTAACTATTCGGAGTATATTGGAGCAAAACCTACAGACGACTCCAGCTAAGTTATCCATCTATGAGCTCATACAATAGTCCCCAAAGCATAGGGAGACTCTAATGGAGATTTTAAGGACAATTGAGCTCCAACCACAAGATGCGAATGCATTCACTCACTTTGTGGGACAAGTACAAGAATGTCAGGAACCTGTAATCCGATTCTATGATCATGAGATTAAGACAGTTCCTACTACCTTACCAGACCCTCCGCTAAACATTGTAGTGGCAATCAATGACTTACCTTTCAAGAGGGTTTTGGTCGATACAGGTTCATCGATAAACATCATCACAACAACTACAATAGAGCACCTCAAGATCCCCAAGTCCAATATCATTCCAGGAGCTTACACATTGAGAGCTTTTAATGATGCTTTATGCAATACTATGGGAACGATAGTCCTACCCATCAAGGTGGGGCACAAGACCATCCCCATGATGTGTCATGTCTTGGAAGGAGCTATGCAATACAACATCCTCTTAGGGCACCCTTGGATAAGGGCCATGAAGTGTGTGCCTTCGATCTTGCACCAGTGTGTCAAGTATGTGCACGAGAACAAAGTCTATGTGGTTCTGGCCGATGAAGAGCCTTTTAAATACATCAATCAGGTGGACATTCTAGGAGAATTTGTAATCCCTTCTACTCACCTATACGTGGCACCTTCATCCCCAACCACACAAGTGGATAACGAAGACAAAGGGGTAAGAAAAGACCCATGCACATCAACACCTCCTGGTGCACTCAAAATAGTCAATGCTTCTAAAGTACCATCAACGTCAAAACCAAAAGATAATCAGAAGCTAAAGGTACCCTTAGTTAAGGAAGAAAGGCCCAAGGAAGTGCCAACTATAGCCATTGCTGAAATGCCAAGTCCTATGGAAGAGGAAGATCTTCAAGATCAAGATGAAGATAGTGATTATCACCCTGCTTCGCCAGTGTCATCCGTAGGGTCATCCACGTCGCATGCATCAATACACTTGGAAAGCACAGGCATAGGGGAGTACCTTGTGTAGAACATCACATTTACACCTATCATTGAGTCTGCACAAGACATGGGAAGGCCTAAGGACTTAAGGCCGCCAGTGGGAATAGTGGTTCCACTTGGAATCCCTCCCAACCAAACCAATTTTGTCTATGTCGGCCTAGACCACGCTCATAAGTCTTCAGATATAGAAGAGGATGATGATGAATTATTCATGATCAATGTTCATTACCTCTCTAACCTTGAGTTTGCTCTAAGCTACTTTGAGCATTGCCATTGGCATGGCTATGGCCTTGGCATATATGAGTAGGGGCGTAGGCGGCCATACGAGCCACAATATCAACTTTCCTCCGACAGATTTGGCTTAGGCTATTATATCGGAGGTCGATATGACTCTCTTGTAGTGACATTGGAAAGATTAAGCTTAGGGTTAGGAGAAGACATTGATTTCATTCCTTATCACCCCCTAAGAATAGGAAATTTGAGCAACAGACAAGTGGCCATGGTAAACATACCACCACCAAAAATTTATCATCCAAACATCTCAATTGATTCCACCCCAATAGGGTACAACTCATGGGATGAGGAGAATGGATATGAAGCAAGTGATGATGAGGTACAACTTGGCTTAGCCTATCAGGGGCCTCGCTATTTACAAAGATTCACATGGTCCATCCATGATGAGAGTGGATATACATCAGATGAAAGTGACTATGAATCAGAAGACTCAATAGAAAGAGCCTACTTAGGCCTAAGCCATCAACCCCTGACTTTGGGGCAAGAGACAAATGCAAATGGATTCTTCATAAGTGATGAAGAATATGAAGATGAAATAGAGATGGCCTACTTGGGGCCAAGACATGAGCCCCTTGTCTTAGGGCCGCATACCAATGCTAACGGTTTCTGGATAAGTGATGATGACTTTGAGGATGAGACCGAGATGGCTTATCTTGGGCCTCACCACTTGTGGCAAGTCAACGAGCTAGTAGAGAGAGGTGGCACTTCATGCCATAGACCCTCATATTCAATTTTTGGGGAGACCTATTGACCTAGGAGCCATTCATCGGATGGTCAATCCCCCTCCACCTACATTCAGAGAGCGATTAGAGCCCAATGATCCTATTGTCCGCCTTGCTCATGGGCCAGATCCAAAAATTCCCATTCCTCCAGAACCTCATCGTGAGTATGGAAGGGAAACCCTTGAGACAAGATTACACCCATGTGGTCCTAGAGATTTCATCCCATCCATCAACATGATCTCCATTGATTTGACCACTCCACTTCATAATCCAGCAGATCCTACCAAATCATTGCATCTTGATGTAGAGGCTATTGATTGGGATCATGCTAATTCACCCATAGAGCCTAAAGACCTCTTCCCCAACGAAGAGATGTTACAACCATTCCATTTTGCATCAGGTTGTGCATATGACATCTTCCATGTTGGTTTGGAACCTGAGTCAGTAGGTCCTATAAATCCTATCGATGACATTCATTTGATACCCATGCCTCATCAACTAGAGGATGGGTCACATATGGCTATAGAAGTGACTTTTGAGGTGGACATCAGTGATGATCCTACCCAACCAAGGAAAGTCAAGTTTAGAGAAAGTCTATCTCCAGAGGAACAAGCCATCCTAATTCCTCTCCTCAAGGAGAGGCCAAATATTTTTTCTTGGACTTACAAAGACATGCCAAGGATAGATCCAAAGTTAGTCATTCACAACCTTTCATTGGATCCCATGAAGAAGCCAATCAAGCAAAAGCTGAGGAAAATGCATCCAACCATCGCTTTGATGGTGAAGAACGAATTGCAAAAACTACTGGATGCAGTATTCATAGTTCCTATCGACTACCCTGAGTGGGTGTCAAACATGGTACCCATGGGGAAACTTGATGGAAGAGTCTGTATCTACACGGATTTCAGAGATTTAAATAGGGCAACACCAAAGGATTCATTCTCATTGCCAAACATAGATGCTCTTGTAGATGCAACCGTAGGTCATGAAATGCTCTCCCTAATGGATGGTTTTTTTGGATACAACCAGATCAAGATTAAGCCCGAAGATCAACATAAAACTACTTTCATTACTCCATGGGGAACATTCTATTACAAAGTGATGCCATTCGGTCTCAAAAATGTTGGTGCCACATATCAGTGGGCCATGACATACATATTCCATGACTATATGCATAAGATCTTAGAAGATTACATGGATGACTTACTGGCCAAGTCCCTATTGTGGCAAGAGCATGCCGAAGTCCTTAGACAAGTCTTTGATCACCTCATAGAACACAATGTCTGATTGAATCCTAAGAAGTGCGTATTTGGTGTAACTTTTAGCAAGCTTTTGGGATTCATCGTATCCAAGAGAGGCATTGAAGTCGATCCTGCAAAGGTAAAGGCTATATTGGAAATGGCCGCCCCTACCAACATTAGGGAGTTGCAGAGCCTACAAGGCAAGATAGCATCCATCAAAATATTCATGTAATTATCAGATAAATATGCAGACCTATGAATCGGTTGCTACGCAAGGAAGTCCCCTTTCATTGGGATGAAGAATGCCATCAAGCCTTTGTAGAGATCAAAACTTATCTGGCAACACCACCAATATTGGCTCCACCAAGGCCAGACATACCATTTTTACTATATATATCGGCTACTAATTTTGCATTGGGCACCATGTTAGCCCAAAAGAATGCACAAGACAAAGAGCAAGCCATATATTACATTAGTCACACCTTGGTGAGTTATGAGCTAGGATATGCGTATGTCGAAAAGTTGTGTTTAGCAGTGGTCTTTGCAACTCGAAAGTTGCGACACTACATGTTGAGCCATACGACCTACGTCATATCAAAACAAAATCCTTTGTAGTACATGATGAGCAAGACATATCACAATACACGTACCACAAAGTGGATCATGCTATTGATAGAATTTGATCTAGAGTTCATAAGCCAAAATTCCATCAAGGGACAAGTCATAGCAGATCAATTAGTAGAGGTGCCTCTTCAGGATAACAAGCCTCTCACCATAGAATTGCCTGATGATGCGGTCTTTGCATTATCAGATCTGCCAGAACTCAAAGAACCTAAGAAAGAAAGAGACATGTCATTGTTCTTCGATGGTTCGAAGTGTGAACAAGGGGGTAGAGTAGGGATTGTCTTTATCACACCACAAGGCGCTCCATTGCCCTTATCATTCAAACTAGACTTCCCATGCACAAAAAACAATACAGAATATGAAGCATTGATCTTGGGACTCCAAACAACCATAGCAATGGGCATTAAAATATTGAATATCTTTGGTGACTCCTTGCTCATAGTAAACCAAGTCAAAGGACTATTCCAATGCAGGTGCCCACTCCTGAAGACTTACAAGGAACTTGTTGACACCTACCTAGCCCGGTTGGAATGGTATGACATCGAGGCAATCCCTCGTACATCAAATAGATTTGTAGACACTATGGCCTCTTTGGGATCCTTAATCCCTCAGAATCCATCTGCTGATTTTACAACCGTTCATGTGAAAGTGCTTTCGCACTCAACAATACGCCATGAAGCTTTTGACAATCAAGAATCAGTCAACATGATCAACATCGAGCCAAATCAGGATTGGTCCTTCGTAGCTAGAGATTTCTTGCAAATGGCACCTTGGGGGTCTTTGATCTCCCAAGGACCTATGGAGTGTGGTGCAACCATACACCATAGAGTTGTTCCTCAATCCATGTTCACTAGCTCAAAAATACAAGAAGAGCAAGCCATCTTTTCTATAGAAGTCATGGCTTATCAAGATTGGCTTTCCCAACTGCGAGACTTCCTGAAGCTTGGAATAGTACCTCAAGGTTTATCACATACTGAAAGGTGAACGTTCAAACAGAGAGCAACAAGATACATCTTTCTAGGAGAAATCCTCTATAGACGAGGATATGATGGAGTATTACTCCATTGTCTTGAGCCCTAGGAAGCATCTTGGGCAATTTTGTAAGCTCACGATGGTACATGTGGAGGGCATTTTAGTGGCATGGCCATCATTAAGCGCATCTTGAGAATGGGTTACTATTGGCCCACCATGGAAAAGGACTACTGCGAGTATGTCAAGAAATGTATTAAGTGCCAGCATCATGCAAATCTAACGCACTTACCATCGCAAGCCTTGCAACCCATCCAGGCAGCATGGCCATTCTCGCAATGGGGACTAGACTTGATTGGGAAGATCTCACCCCCATCCTCAGGCCGACACACATTCATCATAATAGCCATAGAATACTTCACTAAATGGGTAGAAGCGATCCCCTTAACATCAACAACTGGACCAAGGATTGCGGAGTTTATACTCCACAATATCATAAGTCATTTTGGGGTCCCTTCTAAGATAATATCGGATAATGGGCCATCTTTCAAGAACAAAAATGTGCATGCTTTAATGAACAAATACCATATTCAACATAGTTTTTCAATGCCTTATTATCCACAAGCAAATGGGCAAGCAGAAGCCTCAAACAAAACAATAGTCTCCATCTTGAGGAAGATGGTGCAAGACAATCACAAGGATTGGCACATGCAGTTGCCTCTTGCACTATGGGCATACAGGACTAGTATATGGATGCCCACTAGGGCAACACCATTTTCACTAGTATATGGCACTGAGGCCATCATGCCACTAGAGTTAGAAATTCTGACTCTACGCATAGCATTAAAGGACTTCATAGATGATGAAGTTGCACGACAAGGCCACCTTGATCAATTGATGCTTCTTGATGAACGTCGAGTCAATGCTTTAGAGCATCTTTGCATTTACCAAGATCACCTTGCGTGAGCTTACAATAGTAAAGTCCACCTAAGGGAATTCAAGGTTGGAGATCTAGTGCTCAAAGAAAACCAACAAAATTCAAATCTGTCGCCACATCTACGAGATAAGTTCATGGTAAACTGGATAGGCCCATACATGATTTCACAAAGTTGGGCCTGGAGCATATCACCTTATATCATTAGATGGTGTTGAAGAGCCCGAACCTCTCAATATCATTCACTTAAAGGCATTTTACACATAAAACACAAAAACATTCAAATATTTCATAAAAACAAAAACATTCAAATATTTCAAAAAACAAAAAACAAAACAAAAAAAAAAACAAAAAACAAAAAAACAAAAAACAAACAAAACAAAAACAAAAACATCAAATATTCACAAAATAAAAAAACATTCAAATATGTCAAAAACACAAAACAAATCATAAAAACATAAAATTTCAAAAATACAATAAAATGCTCCAAGGGTAATTCATACCGCTTGGTCAAAATCAATTCAAAAATGCTCCAAGGGTAATTCAAACCACTTGGTCAAATCTAATCAATTCAAAAAGCTCCAAGGGTATCTCAAACCGCTTGGCCAAATCCAATTAAATCAAAGGCTCCAAGGGTAATTCAACCGCTTGGTCAAAATAAAATCAAATGCTCCAAGGGTAATTCAAACCGCTTGGTCAAAATCAATTCAAAAATGCTCCAAGGGTAATTCAAACCGCTTGGTCAAATCCCATCAAATCAAAAGCTCCAAGGGTAATTCAAACTACTTGGTCAAAATCAATAACAAAAACCCCAAAGGCATAATAAGCCCTTTGGTCAAATTAATCAAAAATACAAAAATAAACATAAAATCAAAAATACAAAAACAATTGCATTTCACATCTTGCATCCACATCATTGCATTGCATTTTCATATCCATTACAATTGCATATGTCATGAGAGCCTTAAAAGTGATACCACAGTTTGTCACACAAATCATTCAAATCCATACCTCCATCAACACATGTGTGTAATTGTGTTTTTCAACACAACCATTATTTGTTGCTATACATAATATACTAAGGTTTTTCGGTTAATCAACCACACCTAGTGATCTTATCAACTTTTGAGGAAAACAACTTTGATTAGTAGAAGGTAAGGTCTAGTCGTGATAATGCCTTGGATATTCAAGATCCCATCACTAATTGAAACACTAAAATCCTAGTTGGTACAAGGAAAATATGAAAGCTGCAAAGCGGTCTAGGTTACCTTAAGTGAAAAGGATCTTCCTTGCTTATCCCCCTGTGCAACCGATTTAAAGGTGCTGAGAATTGGCAAAAGGACAAGCTTTACCCTATCCAAATCCCTTGCTTAAATCAAAATAAGAAAAATCCCAAAGCAAAGTACATATTCAAAAGGCCAAGAATACAATCCAGATTTCAAAGCAATAATACACAAATCATATATTCAAAATTCAAACAAAAAAATCAAGCTAAACAAAAAATCAATAAAAAATAAACAGTGATTTTCATCACTACATATGAGCAAAATAAACAGTGATTATCATCACTACAAAAAATCCCCGCTCAAAGAAAAAATCAATCAAAATAAACAGTGATTTTCATCACTACATATGAGCAAATATCCAAAGCCAAAAAGAAGCCAAAAGAAGGGAATAAAGCTTGAATCCCTGGAATTCTCAGCATTGTACAAAATTGGAAGGAGAAATCCTTACGCATGATGATATGTCTATCACAATTGCTTCATGCATTTGTGTAGACCAATGTTTGAATGTGGATGAGCTAGCTTAGGTAACCCAATATTGCCTAGTGGTATAGTCCAACTAAGTCCAACATAAGGATGAGATGAACACTTGAGGATCCCTGATCTTAGCAATGGGCTGAAAGAATCCCGCCTGACATCGGAGGAAATGCTTGAGTTCTACCTCAAAATATACAATCACATGCACACACAGAGATCATGAAAAACCAGGTCCATGGTAAAAGCCTTACTTTTCAAAAGTCTAAGTGGTAAGTAGACAACTGTTGATAGGGTAACTAGAGTGTTTGAATCTCCAGAAAGCCCCAAAATTCTTACATAGCAACAAATCATAACATCATTCACACCATCACTTTATTTATAAGATTCTATAAATTAGGGGGTATCAACATAGTAGGACAGATACCGCATATATATTAGAAATAGTATATAGACGACCACTGACTACTTTATATCTTTTAATTTATAGAAACTTATTAAGAAAATACATTACACACCATTACATCTCATATATGAATACTTAATCAATTCTTATGATAAGAGTGATTATTTAAATTCATGATTATTTTTTTACTTTCTGTGGTATCACCCATTAAGATTGTCAATGTCATATGCATTCCTTATGTTTTAAGTGATTAGAGCATACGGGTTCATTTATACCATTCCACCACATAAGTTAGATGCATACAATTAAAGCAAAGTTAAAACATGCATTTAGCAATAACATCGCATCCACAAAAACAAGTCATTAATCATCCATAAAGCACATCATAAAACATATAGGCAATATCCATTTGCATACAATCATAAATTCATCATTCATCATCAAAATACATCGCATCATATCATCAAATCATATAAGCATCTACACATCCATCTAAGCATCTTCAAATATCATCTATCATCTAACATATTCATCAAATCATCATAATACCATCATCACATCATATCATAAAACAAAATAACAACAAAAACATGAGCAATAAACGATACACATAATAAGTCATAATGCAAATATATCATAAAAGTATGTGTGTCAAGTCCAATGGATGTACAAAAATTCCTATGGGCTACAGTCATATAGGTTAGTTGACCTCAAAAATGGATCAAGGACCAAGTAAGGCATTAATCAAATATTGGGCCTGAGCCCCCTGCATCACCTCCTCCAATGCCACCTTCCCTTGTGGCGGTGTCACGAGTCGAGTGATGTGAGCCTGTCAGTCTCTTTGTCTGATTTTGGGTCCTCTGGCTAGGACATGCGAAAGACTACCCCGAGGTAGAGCACCCACTAACCTGCGAACCACCCACACCTGTTGGATCCTTAGGGACAATCCCATGCCTCCTGAGCTACATCTGAAGAAGGGTGACATGATCCACAAGTCCCCGGATCCGCTCCTCATGCTCATCCAAAAAATACTGGAGATGTCCCACATCTGCCCCTAAACATGTTGTTGGTGCCTCCTGTGGTGTAGAAGGAGGAACAAAAAACTGCATCCTGGCATCGCCACCCCCAATAGTAGCCTGCAAAGCTTGTATCTGTGTTGTGAGCTGCTCAATCGTAGCATCTCACCATTGTACCTGGATCTTAGTGGCCTGAATCTCAGCCTCAACCTCATGTAGCTATGATCTCAGAGGAGAGTCTCTCTCCTTGGGCTCTAACTCCTCCTCAGGAACATCAAGATCCTCTGCTGCTACCTGCTCTACTGGCTGGCCCCATACCTCAGTCCTAGCTTGGACTCTATGTCCTATCATATCTTTGCCATCACCCCCACCATCATCCTCATGCCCTAGGCTACCGATACCATGCCACATTCGATCACCCCACCATTTAGTGTAGGCCTATGTAACTCCCCCAACCACTCTAGGTTCAATAGCTAGGGCATACTCCTCATCTAAGATCTTTGTGATCTGTCATGGAGGTAGGTCCTTCTCTGCTATGAGGCGCTTGTACAAGAATGGTATCAAGGGCACATCCTACTGCAATCCGTACTGATGAAGAACCCGAGAGTAGAAGAAATACTCCTAGATGGCAATCTTATGACCAACGAGCCATCGCTCATGTCGTGTCCTAGTAGTAAAGCTAGCTGGATCATCCCAAGTAGGACACTCATAGTAAGGCTGCCACACGACATCTCTGGCCAAAAGTCTAGTGAAAGAATCAGTGTAGTGGGATAGCTTCCCTGCAAAAGTGTAGCTCTTATGCTCCTCATGCTCTCGAGCCCATCTAGCAGTGTAGCACTGTGTCTGAGCATCAATCGCTATAATCTCGGTCGAAATCCCCTTAGGGTGATCTACCGTAATGTGCTCCCATCCCCAAACTTGTAGGAGCAAGCTACAAGCAATGTCGACATGTCCTCGTTGATGGATGTGGTACAACTCATCATAGCACTAAGCCAATAGCGATCTACCCCATGCATAGATGATAGGCTCCTCGCTATCCAATAGATCCTGCACCATCGCTAGAAGGTTCCACAGGAACCTCAAACCCAAGAAGTTCGGGATAAGAACATTGCTGATCACCATCAGCAATACGACATGCCTCACCGTAAAGACGCCCTCCCCATGCCAGTGACTTGTGGATACTCCTTCAAACTTGGTGTCCTTGAGAGCATCCATAGAGTGCCCTCTAAACACCCGAGTGAAGATAGCCACCTGATCATTAGTGGTCGAAGAGACAATGGCCACCCCATCGAATGGAATCCAAAAGATCCTATATACATCCTTCGATGTAATGGTCATCTCACCGATTGGGAGGTGGAAGGTATTAGTCCACGGGTCCCAATGATGGGCCAAATCCGTAAGGTAAGCCTGATCTACCATGATGTAAGGTAGCCTGATGACATACTGCAACCCGTGGGATTTGAACCATGCCTAGTATGTATCATTAAAGCTAGGAAGCAAGCCAAGCAGGAGTCATGGGTCTCGAGCCCGAGCAGTAAGGATCTAAGCAAAGCAAAAGAAAAACAAAGCATAACTACAGTGCATCTAAGGAATAATTTACAAAAAACATGAAAATGATGGAAGAGTATGAGTTACTCTAAGTCTAAGCAAAATAACCAGATTGCACCTAACCAAAAAAATAAAAAATGTCATAAAATCAACAAAAATACAAGAAAACAAGGCTTAAGCTTTAGCTACTGTCGCCTACAGCGGTCAAAACCTAGCTGCTGGAGGCAGCAACGGCCAAGACCCAACGGTCAAATTTTTGACCATTGGGATTCAATCTTGGCCACTCTGAGTGACAGTGGCTCAGATTCGGCCACTCTGAGCGATAGCGGCCAAGGGGCGGCATGGCAAACCCATGAACCCTTGGCCAAAAAATAAAAAAATTACAAAACTAACAAAATAATTTAACAAAAAAACAACATAGGGAGGAAAAACAAACAAATTGGAAAGTAGAATTTCCCACCCAATCATAAAAACTAAGCTAAGTTCAAAACACCCAAAATGGCGACAACAGGTGAATAAATGGAAAATTTCAAAAATATTGGGCTGAAGCCACTAGCAGAAAGCAAAATTGGGGACTAACCCACCGTAGAAAAAAATAACCTAAGCCTAATTATAGAGTTTGTTCATTGCCAGCAGGTTTAGTGAGGTTTGTTTTGCTCATTACTTAGTGAGGTTTAGTTTTACACAGATAAAAGAAAAGAGAGCTAGGGTTTTGAAGAGAGAAATATTGGAGAAGCTCCGGCTCCTCCAGTAGCTGATGTCTCATCCCACATAGCCATGTCCTCAGCACCAGCAAAATTCAAAGTCACAATCATCACCGTCGCACCAAAGCTCCCAAAATGAATCTTCAATAGTGAAAGTGATAGGTCAAACCCTAGAAATGTAAATTTTTATATTTGCTTAATTATGCCTTGGCCACTGCTGACGTCAACAACCCAAACTTCTTGGTCACTCAGGGCGACAGTGGCTATATGCAGGAACTCAAAGGCCTCTAGACCTGGCAATGGCTAGATCCACATGTCAAAATAAGGGATTTTATCCTTGAGGGATCCCACAAAAATAGCAAATAAACACACTTTGGTGGTTTTAGATCATCAGAATGTTCAAAAATAACAAAAAAATCACATAAAAGCATAATCTCAAGCAGGCCTCGTATCTAGTTACCTACTCTATCCACTCATCGATTGCAGTGATTTGCACTCCATGTATTTCGGTGAGATGAGTAGATAACCATAAGGCCACTTGGGGCAAAAAACAACTCATTTTGGAATTACGATGTGCCACCCTTCAATCTCGAAGAAGACCAAGATGGTCGGACTGCTCCACGAGTATGAAAGGATCACTCTAATTTCCCTATGACATCAAAAATGTTAAGTCAAAGTGATACAATATGAACATAAATAGAATCACTCATCCTAACTCCCTAAGAAGGCTATTGATAGCCGGACCACTCCTCGGGATAAGGATGGATGATCATCATAAACAATTGGAATCACACTTGGATGTGGGATTGCCCATTAAAAGCAACAAATGCTAGAAAGGAACCAGATTAGTCATATTGTTCAAGCGACTTGTCGCTTCATTCATTGTCATTTCTTCACCAATTCATTGTGTGAGGAAGTAGTTCAAAACTTCAACTTAATCATAATCAAAACCAGCAAAAGATAACTCGATCATAGAAATTTGTGTTTGTACTACGAATAATTGCATATAATAATCACAAATTTCACTTGTTTGCTAGGAACATAAGCAGACATGACATCTTCAATTGTAGCTCTCCTTCCGATCAAAATTGTTGTAGCAGCTGAAGCTACCCGATTGAGTTTGAGGAATGAGTGCAATTTAACATGCAAAAGCCACTGAGCTAAGTCCTCCAAACATTGAGGTAATGATTCAAGGGATGTGTGCCATCTTGCATGATTGGGCCATCCAACGTTGATCAGACCATTGATCACCATACACCCTACAAACATATTAGTCTACATTTTTTCTCAGCATTGTGTTTTCCACACAACGTGTCACAAATGGGGTATCTGTAGACACCTAAATCATGTCATGCTTAGGGGAGCTGCTCACATAGACACATTCATAAGATCATAAGACATAATATTGGACTTTCCAAGCATCCATAGTGGTTCTCACCACTCATTTGGGGCCTTTTCAAGCCATCCAAGCTTGGATGCTCAAACCAAGAGCGGCCAGATCCTAGCCGCTCAAGCCTAGAGTGGCCAGACATTAGCCATTGTAGACAACAACAACCATGTCTTAGCCACTGCAGATGACAATGGCTAAGCCATAAAAACTAGTTTACCAACAAATAGGCCTAATCACAGGTGAAAGTGGCAATCTGCATGCAATAAAGGTGAACGGGAGTAACTTTGCATTTCTTTTCATGACCAGTTCACATAGGAGACTTGAGTTTGCATTTAAACTTAAGTTAACTAACCTCCAAGCATAAACAAAGGACAAAATATTCTCATTCTAACAACCCGTTCACATAGAAAACTCAAGTGGGCAGTTAGATTTTAGTTAAATGGTCTTCAAACATAGACAATGGACAAAAAATTCTCATGCTAACTTGCACTATGCATGAGAAATTCATTCCTAAGGCGTGGACATAAACCTAGGGTTTCACACTATAAAATGCGCAAGCCTAAGAGCACCAATAGAGACATACATATAGATCATATCAGAGAGAGACATCCTTTTGAGGAGAGCTTTCAAGACTTGGAGAGTTCTCTTTGAGATCATGTGTATGACGAAGCACTGACGGATTGAAGAGCATAACACCTATCATTTCAACATTAAGTACAGGCTTTGACCCATAGCTTTGGGGTAAAGAGAGCAAGGTTTACCTTAACGACCATTGTCTTGGATAGTGGCCCATGAGCTTAGCTTAGGTTTTAGACATAGCATCTTTTATTTTGCTTCTTTATATCATTAGCATAGATTTACACGATTTCATGGCATAGTTTTATCATATTTTAGTTACATTCTTTGATTACTAACAACCTCATCCAGGGAGGCAATCTCGGACACCTAAATGTGCATTATTATTTCATTGCTTGCAGGGCCATAGGTACATCAGACGAATATTACAATATACAAGATTAAAAGGGATCCCTCTAGGAAATATACCTAGAGAAGGAGGCATCTGTAAGCCCTCATACATTTTTGTGTGCAAAACTAAGAAGCTTTTATAAGCACACAACCTCTTCACAGAAGGGGCACTCCTTACCTATTTATAATTTATAGTATCGAAATGGGTATCCCTAAGAGGTACCGACATGTAACCAAGCTTCAATATCAATAAAGAGATTCGTCTTTGTTATTTTGTATTATATGTTTTTTCCTCGTCTTTCCATTTCATCTTCGGTATTTTAAATAGCATTGCAAGTAGGGTTACAAAAAGGGACCGGTGCGTGTGTTCCTGGGATCGCTACATCTAAAAAGGACATAGTACCTATTAGGTATTAGTTATAGGTTGCTACCACTATTGTATCAGGTTGTGGTTGATCCATCATCATCATCTCCTAGTGACAGCTGAAGACCCATCTGTAATTTTGATGAAATCTCAACTATGAAGGAGGTAATCATTCCTCTTTCTTACATTTAAATTTTCTTTGGAAGAGGTTTGTTAGCCACAATCATGAAGTGCATGCAATTAAATTGAAGGGGTGAAATATTTGCTAGGGAGAAATATTTCTATGCATGTGAACAACATTTTGAAGAATTTTATTGGATAGAATTACGGAGTGCACATAGCAAAACTAGGGTTTGCAAGTGAAGCACAGAGAAAGTAAAAAAAACACAAGAAGTGATAGTACTTTATTTTCCTAAAACTAGAATGTGCTCAGATCTAGTATGTGAATAAAATGAAGGTGGATCCAGTTCTTGATTGATATCTTTAAAAAAATAACACAAGAAGCATTAACATTTTTTTTCAAATTGAAGTACGTTCAGATTTGTTCATGTGAAGAAAATAAAGGCTAGACAACTTACTTTCTAGATTGGAAGCATGCAAAAGGTGAAAGGATTTACTTTGATAGGGAGGAATATTTTTGTGCATGTGAATGATTGTTTGAAGAAGTTCGTCGAATTAAATCATGAAGTTCATGCAACAAAGCTAGCGTTTGCAAAAGGAAAATATGAACTTTTGATATTATTTGGTATTTTTAAAATGGTAGTATAGTTTTGGAAATTGGTTTCTTGTTTTTATGGAGAATGAAGAGGAACATTTGGACTTCTCAGATGACCCCTTTGATGGGCAACTCATATTTTCAACTCCAAGGGCCAAGTGTTGTTAGCTTTTGAGGATATATGCAGTGGGAGAGATCTAACATAGGTCCTAATAAGATGCAAAAAATATGAAAGAAAGTAATTCTACAATATGACTAAAATATACTATAAATAGAAATGATGAAAATACAATGTAGTATGGAGGTAATGGTCACTCCATCAATACAAGCTAAAGAGCTACATTGTACTCCATACATGAGTTCTACTACTATCTACTACTCTCTACTACAATGCACTTGATATGTGATATGTCTCTATGAGGCCCTTTATATAGGAAGATAGATTCCTTGGCCAACACTCTACCTAGTTGTACAAGGGGACACCTTGCACATTACAACTTGCACATTGCCACTTGTGCATTTATTACATTGCTTGAAGTAACTAGCTAACTTCCCCCTAAAGTAATCTCCTACTCTAACTATGTACCAAAGGTGGTACATTTACATGACCCAAATGATGTAATATACTCTAACTCTAACACCCCCCTGTATTACATTATTTGGGTATTGAAGATTTCAATCTTCAATATGGATCTTCTTCTGCAAATGTTCTTCAACTTGATCTGGTCCTCTGTATTCACATTGCACTGTATGCCTTCTTGAATTGGTTCTTCTTCTTCTTCTTCTTTATTGGAGTCAAAACTAGAACTTGTATTCTCCTTCATTGCTTACTGTAATCTGATCAAGCAAGTAGTTAGTGTCTTCATATGATGCAAAGAGAGTTGTAGCTGAGGGTTCTTCAGTATTTATGATTTCTTTGCTATTCATGTCTTCTTTGCTAAGATCTCTTTTAGCATGTCTTTTCTTCCTTTTCCTCCTTCTTCTCCTACGATTCTGCATTGATACTAGTGGAATTTTTGCTTCATGAGGAGTTAGTCTATCATCACAATAATATTGATTTGTATTGCTAGCTTGCTTCATGTGTTGAGTGAGTACAAACACAATTAATGATAGGTAAATCATCAAACACTCCTCGGATGTGAATATAACTATCTTTTGTGAATTCCACCATGCCTTGAAGAGGTTTTCATGAAGATAACCAATTAATGCTTCAAAGCTACCCTCTTTTGCTTCTTTAAGAAATAAGGAGAATCTCTCCTTATCACTAGTTGATAGATTCTCATATCCTTCAAGGGTATCTATCAAGTTTTGAGAATATAATTCCATTTCATGAAATAATTCTTTATTAATAAAGGTATTTCTTATTATTTCATCCATATTCCTTCTTGATAGGTTTTGAGATAGTGTTTCTTGTTATTCCTTAGAATTGTAAATATGGATTTGATAGTAGTCCTTTGAATACTCTGAATTGAATCTTTGAAGTAGTCTACCTTATGACTCCCTAGTTTAGAGTATGTGAATTTGATTTGATAGAACCTTTGTAGAGCTTAGGTTTTGTAGGCTTCCTTATATCTCCCTAGTTAAGAGATTTGATTTAATAAAATCCTTGTAGAATTTGTAGAAACCTTATGATTCCCAAATGGATTGAGTACTTGATAAATTTTGAATGAATGCTATTATTATCAAGTTTTGTAGAATGCCTTATGTCTCCCTAGTGATTTTGAATATGTTGTATGAGTGATAAAGTGCTTTTTGTGAATAGTAGTTCAATTTTAGGTTGATTTTGTAAAGTTTTGTAAATACCAAAATCAACTTTTGTTACTCCTTATTTCTCCTATTGAACTAAGCACTTTCTAATTTGATGAGGTTCTAATGGTTGGTTTCCTTTACCCCTTTAATGTAGTTTTGAGACAAGAATACCAATTAATTTCCAACTCTTGATAATTCTTAATGAACCTCTTTTTATAGATTTTGATATTTGATATTTAATGTTTCTAAATTCCAATATCCTACTTTGGTGTAGTATTCCTTATAACTCCCTAATTTGGAATATTAGAAAACAATAATATTTGCAATAATGGAATTTTAATTTTCCAGGTAGAAATCCTTATTTCTCCTAAGTTTAATTTGCAAATATTAAGCTATAAATTTCCTTTAATTTTTGCTTTCAAATATGGTTGATTTTCCTATAGTTTTCAACCTTATATTATACCCTTATAACTCCTATTAATGAAAGCAAATTAGAATAAGGTAAATTCTTACCTTTGTAATGTTGCAAACCTAAAATATTTGGCACTGAATTCGGTCATAGATGACAACAAGCTTTATGTCCTTTCTTTGGGTGCTATAGCCAATGGAATGCTTTGATTCTTCCTTGGCTTCAATGCTTGGATGGTGGTGCCTCAATTCTAGAGTCTTTGACCTCCCTTGACCAGAGCCTTTAATGCTCTTCACCTTTCTTCCATGCTGCAACTCAGGTTGCTATGAATGTGCTATGAATATGGCTATGAATGTTGTTATAAATTCAGCTATGAATGCTAACCTCCTTGGTCTTTGGCACATTTTAATAGAAGAGGAATCTTGAAATGTGTGACAAGTGTCACGATGGTTATCTTTGAGCACTTGAGGGATGAGAAGATGCTTATTACCACTTGTAAATTTTTCCAGGTAAAGGATGAGTATTACAGTCTTGGATGAGCGCTCATTCTTTTTGATGACATGTGTCTTCTTCCTTCTAACACACCAACCTTCTTCCCTGTAACATTTTCTTGGTCAAACTTGCAACGGATGGGTGCTCATGTGGGAAATGTTAGGATTTCCTTCTAGGTGACAAGTGTTACCTTCCCTTTGTGCATGAGCTTTCTACGTAATGCCTCTTCAACGTATCTTTGCAATACCCTTATTAACAATGCAACATGACCAACTCTTCCTTTGTTCGATGGTGCTTGGTATGAGTTGGTTCCAGTTAGAGTGGAGAGCAACACCTTTGGAGACTTGGAGCTAGGATTTGAGCAATGATCTTGAAGGCTTCAAGCAATGCTATGGTGGAGTTTGAAATACTCCAATGATGCTCCTTGGATGTACGTCTAGTGTAATATTTTATGCTTTGTTTCCCTTCTTTTTTCAACCTATTATGAAATCCCTTTTGTAGATAATATTGCCCTTGAATATAATGCTTCTCCTTTCTTTGTATTGTGCTTTGTTTGCTTGCAGGTTCGACTATCCAAATCATAGAAGATATGAGCCTTTTGAGAGACTCTTCTACCTTGCTTGGAGAATGCTCTTTACACGACCACTTTGAGTTGATTTTCCTTTGAGAAGAATGTGCCTTTGTGGCACTTTAAACTTTGTCCTTTTTCCTACGTAGGACAGATTAGTATGGTGCAAGATAATGTAAATAAACTTGTAAATAGAATACCTTCTTTTTGCACCTCCTTTTGCACTCTATTCTACTAGTTTTAATGGTGGCTTTCTTGTAGGCAAGGGTTGATTTGACGTTGTCTCTTTTGCTAGACAACTCTCTCCTTTGCTTGGTTACTTTGGTAATAAACCCAAGCTAATAACCACGTAGATAGAAGCTTTTTGTAGAAGTAATTTTTGCACTATTTTTTCTCTATAAATAGCCTTTAGTGCACTTTGAATCTGAGACTCACCAAGTCTCGATTTGAAGCTTCTTTTGCTGATTTGATGGTGGCTTTCTTCTCCACTTCCTTGGAGGAATATGATCTAATTTTTGGTGGCTTCTTTGGGCCATAAAATGTTGTAGGTTCTATGCACCAAATAGTGTCTCTAGACACTTTGATAATCTATTAGTTTTTGTGTCCTTGATCTTTAACAATCAACAAACACAAACTAATCCTTTTGAGAGTAACTAGTTAAAGATTAACTAGTGTAGTGCTAATGGATTAATAATGCACTTTAATGGTAACAATAATCTCTCCTTATTGCTCCAATAAACTCTCAAAATAATTTTTAAATGCACTTAATAATCTTCTGCAACTTTTCAAGAGTAATCTGTAATGAACCCTTAATGAGTATTCTACAATTTTTCACTACAATCAATATTGTAGGATGTAGTCTTCTTGCTTTCTAAATAGATAATAGGTAGATGATAATTTTATTTCTTTCAAAAATATCTAACTCCTATTAAATGTGCAAATATATCTTAAAATGAATTCTCCTTTTTGCACTTTCTTGAAGACTATAATATGGGTTCTTCTTCTTGCAACTTTTAATCCAAATATGGTGCTTAATAGAATTTGATAATGAACCCTAATTTGAAGTTCAACTAATTGCACCCTAGTTGCTTACCTTTAATGGCTTCTGAAGTAGATGTAGATCTTGGTGTTTGATTCACCAAGTTGTTGCCTTGTAGTGGATGAATTCGTAGCTTCTTGTTGACTATCCTGAACAACTTCTTGCTTCACCAAATTGTGGTCTTGAACTTTCTATCTTGAGCCTAGGGTTTGGTGGCCTGATCCTTCCAGTGATATTCTATTTTCTACTGTAGATTTAGAGAACTCTTTTCTCTGAACTATGCCTTCTTGCTGTGAGAGGTAATCTCCAAATCTCTTAGATTTGGTAGGCTTCTTCTATCTGAATCCTCCTTCAATCTTCTTGTTGAATTCTATCTTCAAACAGGATCTTCTTCTTCTCAAGATTTTGAATATCTTGAGGTCTTCACTGGATTCTTCTTCTAGGATTTGGCACTCCTTGCCAAATTCTTCTTCTCTTGGGCTTGTTGTCGGATGGCGATAATTGTCCCAAGTCCTTCACTATCAAGAGCTTTCTCCTTGGTAGTGGATTTCTCCAATGAGTTCTCCTAGGAACTCTTTTGATGATGCTTCCATGAGCTCTGCAACAAGGCTCTCCAAGCCTTCTTTTTTCCTCCTTGAGACCTCTCCAAGGTCTTCTATCTTGCAGCTTCTCTGGTCTTCCAACTGAGACCTTTTCTTCAACCTTCTACTTCTAGAAGTGTTGGTGATGAGATCTTCTTCTAGGATCTCTAAAATATGTTGCTTCTCTGATCAGGAACAGGGCTCTATTAGTCCCTTTCTATCTCTTCCAATATTGGAAGTTTTTCCAATGAGATCTACTTCGGATCTCTTCAGCTTCTTCTGAAAGAAGTCTTTAATCAGTAAAGGAGATCACCAATCTCCTATTTCATGGACTCTTCTCTGGAGTCTTCTTTAGTAACTCTTCTTTGGAGTCTTCTTCTGAATCAAGAATTCTTCTTAATCTATTCTTCTTTAGGAACTCTTCTTTGGAGTCTTTCTTCTAAATCAAGAATTCTTCTTTTAAATTAAGAATTCTTCTCTGAAGTCTTCTTCAGAATTAAGGCTTCTATGGCCTTCTCTACTTCTACACTCTGTAGGTATTGATCTTGAATGGAGATCACCAATCTCCTATCTCCTTCTTGACTCAACTTCTAGAGTCTCTTCTTCCTTGAGTCTGCTATAAGGCTATTATGGCCTTTTCTTCACTTCTACAATCTGTAGGATTTGCAACTCTTGTAATGGGACCCTTTTTTTCAAGGTATTTGAAATATTTAATCTTCTCCTTATTGTTGCAAGTGTTGGAATGATTCTAAGAAGATATTCTTCCTAGCTCTCTTGTAGGAAGCTTCCCAACATTTTTCCTGAATCTCCTTTTCCTACAACAAGTTGTTAGAAACTGGAATGAAAGAATTTATAATTCTGAACCAAGGCTTCTATGGCCTTTTTCTGGATCAAGGCTTCTATGGCCTTTCTTCTAGATCAAGGCTTCTATGGCCTTTTTTCTTGCAATGTGAAGTTTTTCAATCTAGCAATGGAGATCTCCAATCTCCAAACTTCACCAAGACTCTACTCCTGGAGTCTCTTCCACAATGTCTATTTTCCTGCAATAAAGAACTTTAGATAATGGTTAGCATGAAAATATCCAGATCTCTTGAGATCAGTAATCTTCACTAGTTGATCCATCAAACTAGTGGAATGAAATGTTGAGTCCTAGTCTTCACGAGTTTTCCTGCAACTCTGTGGAAAGACTCTAGCCAGATGTAATCTCAAAATTTTTGTAACTGAGATTTATTTTAGTCCTCACTTGTGACTCTCCCTATTCCTATCTCGATTCACCATGGCTCTGATACCACTATTAGCTTTTGAGGATATATGCAATGGGAGAGATCTAACACAGGTCCTAATAAGATGCAAAAAATATGAAAGAAAGTAATTCTGCAATATGACTGAAATATACTATAAATAGAAATGATGAAAATACAATGCAGTATGGAGGTAATGGTCACTCCATCAATACAAGCTAAAGAGCTACATTGTACTCCATACAAGAGTTCTACTACTATCTACTACTCTCTACTACAATGCACTTGATATGTGATATGTCTCTATGAGGCCCTTTATATAGGAAGATAGATTCCTTGGCCAACACTCTACCTAGTTGTACAAGGGGACACCTTGCACATTACAACTTGCACATTGCCACTTGTGCATTTATTACATTGCTTGAAGTAACTAGCTAACTTCCCCCTAAAGTAATATCCTACTCTAACTATGTACCAAAGGTGGTACATTTACATGACCCAAATGATGTAATATACTCTAACTCTAACAAGTGTCCTATTTCTAGACAAGACTTAGAATTTGAGAATTGGATGTCCTTGGGTTTTTTTGGTGGCAATAATAATACTATAGGTTTTTAAACTTTAGTGGATAGAGGGGAGTCTATGTCAAAATTTTTAGATCAGGTTAGTTATCTTAATGACTTCTCACTCCCAAGTGTCTCAGAACACTCTACTCAAGTGATGGGTCTAATGAATGAGCAAGAATTTTATTGTAGAGAATAAAAACTTGAATAGGCTCTAAACAACCCAAAATCACTTTATCTAACAAAGTTTCCTTTGTTTGGTTTTGGTTTTATTGGTAAAAGTCTTGATTTAGAGGCCCTAAATGGAGTGGGTCCAAACTTTAAATCAACATAAACTATAACTCCAGTTACTAAAGTGCGTAAGGGATATAAAGTGGTTAGAAAGAGAGGGTTAAAGATCAGAATGATACTTGGGGAAGACCCGAGGATGGAAAAAGTTTTGAAGTTTTCGAGGAAGGTCCTTATTGGAAAGTTTCATGGATGTCAAATAGCTGATAATACATTAAATGAGTTGCGATAGAAGGTATGGATCCCAATTTTAGGATATGGGACAATTTTTCACTTACTTTCCAGAGGATGGATAGGTTTTATTTTTCAGTCTAAGGAAGATGCATAGAAAATTATGGGAGGTCGTTGGTATTGGGGGTATTCATTTTTGGCTTTGAAGGTTTGGACAACTTGCTTTAATCTTAGGATTGACATTGCTCGGAGAATCTCGATTTGGGTGAAACTTCCAGGTCTTCCAATGGAGTTATGGTTAGAAAGAGCTTTGAAAGAGATTGAAGATTCATTAGGTAAAACCTTGGATATAGATGTTTCTTCTAAATCTAGTTTTTTTTTGTCTATAGATCAAGTTTTGGTTGAGATGAATATCAGTGAAGGCTTACTAGACTGTATGGAGATAGTTGTGGGGAATACAATTCATGATAAAATATTGAACTATTTGAAGATTCATTTTAGATGTGTTCATTACCATGTTTATGGATATATTGCTAAGGAATATTCTTAATATTTTGCACAAAAATTATGGAGGAGAAAATAAATGATTGATGAGGATTTCAAGTCAACTAACAACAATCGAGAGATACTTATTTTTCAAAGCTCAATAGTGCTCCTTGATTTGGCACAAACAAGCAAAAAGAATACTATTGAACCTAGAAACAGAACTCTAGAGAAGAAGGAAGAAATTTTGGGCCTAGTTTTATCTTCATTTCACTGTTCATAGACTATTAACGAAGGATATGGAGTTATAAAGAAAACTATAAAAGGATTGGAACCTGATCCTATTAATTTTGTTGGTTATTCATCTAAACCTTATGATTACTATCCAATACATGTGGAGAATAATATGAATTTAGGTAATAAAGAAGTTTTTATACTTTCTTATGAATATTTGAAGAGAAGTCCTAGGGATAAGGATTTTTCTAGGGTTTTGGACAAGGGTCGGAAACCTCAAACACATTGAATAGGGATTGTGATCCAAATATTTTTGCTATTGGGGGAAGTATTTTTGACCTATTAGGTGAATATTCTAGGGAGGTATCTATTTTAGGGGATGGTTTGGAAATGGGCTCCTCTTGAAAATATTTGTTATGTTCTAGGAAAAGAGAATTTGAGATGAGAACTGTGTAGTTGATGGAAGGTTAGGGATAGTTCTAGACCTTATAAAGGACTTGTTGATAATTTTGTCACATTGCACAATGGGGTAGAAAAAAATCAAACTTTTTGTAAAGTATTTCTTTTAATTTCATGAATTTGTTCCCTTGCTTTTAGAAACAACATTTTCAAGTGTTGTAGCAATTTTGGCTTTCCCTACCATTCCCCTTATACATAAAATGAATATGAAGGAGCTTCGTTGACGGACAAGCTAAAAAAGATAGCCTCAAGGAAAGAAATGAAGGAAAAACTACTTCGGGCAAAAATCTTGTGAAGCGACGTTGCCAAAGAAGGAATTCAAAGAAGGTGTAAAAAAGAGCTTCGCACCTGAAGCAATTCTAGCAACTACTTCGGGCAAAAGTTTTGCGAAGCGGCATTTCAAAAGAACAGCTTCATCGAAGAAGATCACGATCCAAATTTGCTAAGGCAGGAAAAACTACTTTGGGCCCGAAGCACTTAAAAAGCTACTTTGGCCAGAAAACTTGCGAAGCGGAAGTCGAAGGAGCGCAACATTGAAAAATACTTCACCAAGAAATCACCGAAGCACCTACTTCAGGCCTTCCCTCCAGCGAACCATTTCTACTTTGGGCTCGAAGTCCCTCAAACAGCTACTTCGGGTGAGAATTTTGCGAAGCGGTGTTGCCAAAGAAAAATACAAGGGAAGAAGAATGAAAACTACTTCGCACCCGAAGCATTTCAAAAGGTTACTTCGGGCAAGAAATTTGCGAAGTGAGATTTGAAGGAGCGCAACGTTGAAAATACTTCATCGAAAAATCGTCGAAGCACCCACTTTGGGCCTCCCCACCAGCAAACCATTTCTACTTCGCCGAAAGTCGTTGTGAATCATTTTTTTCTGCAAACCTTCGTGTGAAGTACTTTCACCCGAAGTGGAAGCAGCCAAAGCATTTTTGAAGGCAAGAATGCGCTTTGGCCAAAATCCTCCTAAACCATAATTTTGAAGGAAGATCACGACAAATCATTTTAACAGTTCATCAGCGAAGCTATTTTGGCATGTCTCTCCAGTGAAGCAGCGAGAAGTGAAGAGCCCATCTTGCGAAGGAAATATGCTTCGAAACCCACCATCCTCGAAGCAATTTTACGAATATCCACTATGTGAAGTACAAATCAAGAAGGAGGATCTGCTTTGGCACAAGTCCACTGTGAAGTGGAGTTACGGATGAAAATTCAGTGAAGCGCTTCAAGGGCACGTGCTCCAAGCCAGGTATTTTCTTGAGGCGATCAAGTGCCTCATAAATGTATTTTTACGTGCCCGATAAGCTTGTTGCTCCTTTTTAACAATTGGAAATGAAGTATCAGTCCTAGAATAAGAGCCCAACAAGCATGGCGGCCACCCAAGCACTGTACCTAGAATCCAAGGATGCTAAGATGACTCATTAATGCTTGTTTCCACGATTGACCCGGTCGTAGTTGCCAGTTTTGGTAACAGATTTGAGAGCTCAGTCACGAGGGCTACGAAGAGTCGACTTCTCAAGTTTTGAGGATGTACTCCTCCATTTTGTACATTTATGGCTCAGAGGGTCGGGTCCTCTATAAAAACCCAGGCATTGTAATGTAAATTGGGGGGAACTTTCTGCTAGAAAGTTACTGTAACTTGAATCCCTGTATTTAATACTATAGTTATTTGGGCTTGATTTCTCTCTTGTATCCTGCCTTCTACGTTTATTTTTTTCATCCTTCTCCATTTGCATACTATAATTCTGAATCCTACATTTAGGTATGTGATTAGGGACTGAACCCTAAAATTTTCACGAAGGATACATAGGGGAGGAAAACACCATATTAGTTTTCTTGTACCTCCTATGGCTTGTGTTTATGTTATATTCACTTTTTTGTAATCGTCGTTACTCTAAACTCTGAATTTCAATGAAAAGGGAGGGAGAATCCTAGAACTCGTCCAAAGGATACATAGGAGGATTAATATTGCGTTCATTTCATTATTTTTGGAGTTCTTTGCTACTCATTCAAGCTATTGGCTAGCGATCGTGCTTCTAGTTCTTTCCCACATTAAACTACTGAGATTTCTTCCCTACTCTTTTATTTCTTCCCTGCACCCTTACTCTGTTTATCTCTTTCCTACACCCTTATCTTAAACATCAAGGTAGTTTAGTATAGGAGCCGACATTTCTCCGGATATTGGCACGAGGGGCATCTCTTCCCTGTGGCCTTTCAATGTTGGTCCAGGTCTAGGGTGCATACACTTACCCAAATCCTTTCTTGGGCAAATTTGATGACCAAAAGTTTTTGGCACGCCCAGTGGGACCCGATCAGTCTCACCTTGTGAGTAGTAGTGAGAACCGATGCTCTCATTACCAAAAGACTCTTAGCATCTGGCAACTCTGTCTTACCCAAGAATCTTTAAGTCGTAAAGACCGATACCAAAGTCTGTGTCTTCATGCAAACAAGATGGAGAGTTAGGAATAGAGGAGATGAAACTGAGTTCTTTGAGCTAGATATTGATGCCTTTGGGGAATGATCTAGGTTAGTTACCCCCGAATATCTATTACGAGGAACATCCTCGCAAGAGGCCATTATTGACGAACAAGGCCTAACTTTTGATAGCACAATGACTAGCTTTCCTCCTAATCCTCCCAACTCACCGAAGCATCCTAGTGCCTCCATTCCTATTGGTCATCCTGTTAGCAATCAAGGAGGAGCTTCAGGAATTCCTATTTCTCAAAATCCAAGAGTAAATATGGCATAGCAACAACAAAAACAACAAATGAAACAACAACCGTCACCCAGATTATTCCCAGCATGGAATTCTTTTGGAAGGCTAAATCTAGCAGGACAAGGGCAAGTGTTGCCTACTACTATAAAGAAGATACCAACGTTCGATGGAACTGGGAAGACTACTCTAGAGCACATCCAAGACATAGTTTCTCTGGCAGTGATCCATGACATCACAGAAGAGTGGGTTATGGTAAAACTTTTGGTTCTGTCTCTTAGAGGAAAACTCCTCTACTTGTATAGATATTTACCACCCAGTATTATTACGGGATGGGACTAGTTAGCCAGATAGTTGATACAAAGTTTCAATGAGTTCACTGATCCGACCTCTCTTTTGCACCAGTTCACAATGATACAGAGACATCCACAAGAAGAGATCACCGACTTTAATGTTAGGTTCGCTCGAACCTGGCAAAGAATACCAGTTGGGCTTCGGCCAACTAACGAAGTTGTAGCATACTATTTCCTTCAGGATTTCAATCCTGATATCAGCATCATGGTTAGGTATTCGAATATCAATACCTTCCCAGAGTTATATGAGTTAGCCCAAAAAGTGGAGATGGACCTAATAGCTATGAGTAAGCTTCTCCAAAGGATTTTGATGCCTATACTTCCCAATTTCCATAAATCCCAGTATGTGAGCGCAGCTGCTTTGCAGATCTCTGTAACCCCTGCATACCTGATCTCATCTTGGAACCCGAATCCCATTGTATCCCAAATCATTTCTCCATAGATTCATTTTTCCACCTTTTTGAATTCATAGCCAACGATCACTTCGACATTCCTTGTACTGCCAACACCACTTCAACACCCTGCTCTACCTCCAATACCAACAATGGCTTCATTGCCACCTATTCCTAAAATCGATGACATGCAAGCCAAAATACTGCTATAAGTTCAATCCCTAAAATCCACAGTGCAAACCTTATCTAATGACATGACCATTATGAAGAATAAGCAAGCGCAACAAGAGTTTCTATCGAGAAGATCTTATCCTACACTTGCGCTTACTAAAGATCAAGCGATCCAGCAAGGAAGAGCTTCGGCAAGAAATGTTGCAATAGACGAAGCCCCGAGCACTTTCGATTATATACATTAGTGCTCCACATGTAATGACCCTCATGAAGAGAATACCTACATGCTGCACCAACACTATGTAAAAACACTAGCGACTAGTAGTCATGGTGGTCAAGTCAATGTCATCAAGCAATTGGATCAAAACCTGGCAATCGGTGAAGAAGAGCCAGTTGTAGTCCTTAACAGAGGAGGAAAGAAGTCGATAGAGGTAGATGCTACTCAAATGGCTCCATTAAAGGTGCATGATCGTCATGAGAAAGGAAAACAACCTCCTTCAACCCCGAATGAAGCTCGACAGCCTGCACCAGTCAAAGAGAAGGCCCAATGGACCCCTACAAATCCATCGCATGTGGAAACTAAGGAACAGGCTAGAGAGAAGCTCAAGTTTCCTTCACTGACCAAGCAACAAAGGGTTGAAGCTACGAAACATTATCACACCAAAAATAAGTTGAGAAAGGTGAAGAGAACTTACAGAAACATATTCTAGAAATAATGCAGAAATAATAACTAAGGAAATAATGACACCATTCAATGCACATATAACACACAAGATTTACCCTGGTTCACCCAATTTGGGCTAGTCCAACAAACAAGAGTCTATCCTCCTTGATATATTATTCTCTCTCCTCTCCCTCAAATGGGGCATTACAATAATTATATAAGGAAACTCATACAACCCTAAACCACCAAGTGGTATTAGGGTACCGTGGATACAACACCGTGGGCTAAACCACCCACACCCACTAACCACCCACCAACCGTGGGAATCCCGGGGGCCGCTCCAAAAGTAGCGATAAAAGTAGGTGAAAAAATGTAGCCGGCTCCGTCGACTATTCTTAGCTGGTCTTCGCCAACATCTTTCACTTTCACCGCATCCGAGGGCGTCCCCCTACGCACCCCGAGCCATCACCTATTACGTAATCACCTTTACCGTAGCCGGGGTCCTTGGGTGCCTCCGGCACCCCGGACCCCCCTACCCGTCGTCTTTTGCGCTGTAGTGCCTGTCGTACAATTCTTTTCCGGCAAAGAATGAGACACATCCAACATTCTCCCACTTGTTGAATACTTTGCCAGACCCATTTCAATTGTACATAATCTAAACTTTTCAATGCTTACAGCCTTGGTTAAAGCATCTACAACATTTTCCTTGGTGTCTACCTTTTCCAAGCAACACTTTCCTCTCGTTCAAGCATGTCCCTACAGAAATGGAACTTTGTATCAATGTGCTTCGTTCTTGAATGGTAAGCGTGGTTCTTTGCCAAAAATATGGCACTCTGACTGTCACAGTTTATCTTCACAACTCCTTGAAAGAACCCAATTTCAGCACATAGTCTTTGCAGCCATACAGCTTCCTTACTTGCATCAGTGGCTGCCATATACTCAGCTTCAATAGTTGAAAGAGCAACAACAGTCTGCCTCTTGCTCATCCAACTAATGGCCCCTCCGAACAAATTGAATACATAAGCACTAGTAGATCTTCTCCCTGTCCAGATCTCCACCCAATCTGCATCAACAAACCCTTCTATATCCAGTTGTCTATTTTCTTTACCCGTACCCTCATAGCAGATTGTAAAATCGGAGGTGCCACGCAAATATCTCGAAAACCCTTTTACAAGCAGTCCAATGCTCTTTACCAAGTTTAGACATATATCTACTCAAGACTCCCATTGCATGGGCAATGTCTGCTCTAGTACAAACCATGGCATACATTAAACTACCTACAACATTTGCATAAGGAATATGTGACATTTCCTCTACCTCTTCTTCTGTCTTTGGACATTGTTCAACAGACAATTTTTCACCTAAAGGAATAGGTACCTTCACCGGTTTGCAATCCTACATATTGAACCTTTTCAACACAGTCTCAACATACTTTTTCTGATCCAGCCACAACTTTCGTTAGAGCGATCTCTTTTTATTTGCATACCCAATATAAAATTTGCGAGGCCAAGATCCTTCATGTCAAACTGTGATGCCAACTGAGACTTTACTTCCCTGACTAGTTTCTTGCTATTTCCAATTAGTAACATGTCATCAACATAAAGAACTATAATGACAATTACATTACCAATTTTCTTTGAATACACACAGTGATCAGCATTGCTACGAACAAAACCAATTCCTAAGACATAAGTATCAAATTTTTGGTACCACATTCTAGGTGATTGTTTCAGTCCATACAATGATTTCTTTAACTTACATACCAGATCCTCCTTTCCTGCAACAGTGAAACCTTCAGGCTGCCTCATATAGATTTCTTCCTCCAAATCTCCATGAAGGAATGCAGTTTTCACATCCATCTGTTCTATTTCAAGATCAAATGCAGCAACCACAGCTAACATAAATCTAATTGATGTTAGCTTTGCAACGGGAGAAAAAACTTCACCATAATCAATTCCTTCAACCTGGGAAAAACCTTTAGCAACCAAGCGAGCTTTATATTTCTCCACTTTACCTTCAGCATTCTGCTTCTTCTTAAAGATCCACTTGCACCCTATTGCTTTCCTACCACTTGGTAATTTCACTAAATCCCATGTTCTGTTCTTTTTCAGGGACATCATTTCCTCATCCATGGCCTCTTCCCAATGGTTTGCCTCTCCAGAATTAACAGCTTCTCTAACTGTTCTAGGATCTTCATCAGTAACAGATAGTACAAAAGAAGTAGGAAAAGTAGATGGACTGTACCTTTCAGGTTGCCTCCTTTCCCGTGTTGATCTCCTTACCACAGGTGTATGAACCTCTTCTTCATCCTCTTCCAGATCCTCACCTGTATGCTCCTCTTCCATATCCTCATCTCGTATGCTCCTCTTCCAGATCCTGTACTGTCTGATAGTTGTCCATGAGATCAAATTGGACCGTTCCAGGATCCTCTTCTGTAACTACCTTCCTAGAATCACTGATCATCTCCCTAAACACCACATCTCTACTATACACTGTACTTTTAGTTTTTGGATTCCAAAGCTTATATCCTTTAACACCATCTTTATAACCAATAAAGATACATTTAACAGCCTTATTATCTAGCTTACTTCTTTTCTCCTTTGGAATATGCATGTATGCATCACAGCCAAAAACTCTGAGATGTGAAATAGATGGTTTCTTACCAAATAGAGCTTCAAATGGAGTTTGATCTGGCAATGCTGATGTAGGTGACCGATTTCGCAAGTAACATGCTGCACTCATCGCTTCTGCCCAGAATTCCTGTGCCAAACCCGCACCACCGAGCATACTTCTAGCCTTCTCCATCGCTGATCCTGTTCAACCTCTCTCGCAACTCCATTCTGTTGAGGTGTATATGAAGTAGTCTTCTGTCTTGCAATACCACATTGCTTACAAAATTTCTCAAATATATTAGAACAATATTCCCCTCCATTATCAGACCTCAACACCTTAATCCTTTTATCAGTTTGATTCTCAACAAGTGCTTTAAATTCCTTAAATTTTTCAAACACTTCATATTTGCTCTTAAGAAAGTAAATCCATGCATATCTTGAAAAATCATCAACAAAGGAAGCATAATACCGTGATTTTCCAAGAGACGGCATAGGAACAGGACCAAAAATATCACTGTGGATCAAATCTAGTACCCCACTAGATCTTGTGGCATTAGATGGAAAACTAACCCGATTCTGTTTACCATAAATACAATGTTCACAGAACTCATAAGTCATTGAGTAATTAGGGATACCATGAACCATACCTTTTGTGTACAGTGTACGCAATCCCTTTTCTCCAATATGTCCCATCCTTTGATGCCGAGTGTTGAGCTTTTATCAGAATCAACCTCAGGAACAATTGAGCTATTGCACTCATTTGTCATAGTGCTTCCCAATAGCTTATACAATGTTCCAATCCGAACTCCCCTTGCCAACACCATTGATCCACGAACCATTTTGCATGAATCCTTGCCAAAACTGACATTCACTGCTGCATCAGCCATTTTGCTTACCGAAATCAAATTTCTAGCAAGTCCCGGAATATGCATCACACCTGGTAGGGTCTTAACCCTACCATCCTGCAAGTAAAATTTTCACTCTTCCACGACCCATGATTCCGAGTGGTGAATCATCTCCCAATAGTACCTCCCCTCCATCATATCTTTCATATTCACCGAACCACCCTCTATGAGGAGTCATATGAAAAGAGGCACCAGTATCAATCAACCAATCATTTTTATCTGATCGTGTGGAGCACGATGAGCAGGATGCCAGATACACATCCCCCGCTTCATCAATGGATTTATTCATCTCTGTGGAAGTTGATTCATCGGACTTTTTTCCAGACTCAACTTTCTTTGATCTCGCAATCCTTCTTCATATGACCAGGCTTGCCACAATTCCAAGATTTTCTCTCAAACTTCCCTCGAGACTTGGATCTACCTTTTGACTTAGACCTATCACCATATCTAGATTTGTCCTTCTCCTTGGCACGCCCTCTCACTGTTAGGGCTTCCTTAGATGTGCCCTCCATGGCTTTTCTCCTCATATCCTCAGATAATAGAGATGCCACTATATCTTCAAACTTTAATGTGGATGAAGTTGTACTACCAATTGCTACTACTAAGTTATCCCATGAATCTGGTAAAGAGCATAACAAAGTAATGCATTTATCTTCCTCACTCAACTTAATTTCTATAGATGTTAGTTGACTTACCACTGTATTGAATGCATTCAGATGATCTGCAACCGAATCCCCGTCATGCATCCTAAGATTGTACAATTTCTTTCTGAGGAATAATTTGTTCACTAGGGACTTCGATTGATACAAAGCCCCTAACCTCTCCCAAAGATCCTTTGCTGTAGCTTCTCCCGAAACATTGATGAGCACCGAATCTGCAAGACACAGTCGAATCAGACTCCTTGCTTTTCGATTCATCTTCTCCCAATCTTCATCGAAAATACCCGTAGGTTGTGTTGTTTCTGAAATAGCAGCCCACTGATCTCTGTCCACGAGCATATCTTCCATCTTTAACTTCCATAGCTCAAAACTTTTGCCGTCAAACTTCTCGATCTCTATCCTTGAATGATTTCCTAACATTTTTCCTTCAAACTCCTTCTGGCGTAACTCCCACTCCAGAATAGGTTTCCTCTCACTCCTAGAAACCCTAGATCTTCTTCAAACGGATTTAAACCCTAGCAATAAAGGCGTCCCCCTATGGCTAATGACTTGGCTCTGATACCAAATGAAGAGAACTTACAGAAACATATTCTAGAAATAATGCAGAAATAATAACTAAGGAAATAATGACACCATTCAATGCACATATAACACACAAGATTTACCCTGGTTCACCCAATTTGGGCTAGTCCAGCAAACAAGAGTCTATCCTCCTTGATATATTATTCTCTCTCCTCTCCCTCAAATGGGGCATTACAATAATTATATAAGGAAACTCATACAACCCTAAACCACCAAGTGGTATTAGGGTACCGTGGATACAACACCGTGGGCTAAACCACCCACACCCACTAACCACCCACCAACCGTGGGAATCCCGAGGGCCGCTCCAAAAGTAGCGATAAAAGTAGGTGAAAAGTAGCGATAAAAGTAGGTGAAAAATTTTAGCCGGCTCCGTCGGCTATTCTCAGCTGGTCTTCGCCAGCATCTTTCACTTTCACCGCATCCGAGGGCGTCCCCCTACGCACCCCGAGCCATCACCTATTACGTAATCACCTTTACCGTAGCCGGGGGTCCTTGGGTGCCTCCGGCACCCCCGGACCCCCCCTACCCGTCGTCTTTTGCGCTGTAGTGCCTGTCGTACAATTATTTTCCGGCAAAGAATGAGACACATCCAAAAAAGGGACCTAAGGTGCCCAATTCCTTGGCATACAACATTGTAGATGAGCTGAAGAGGATTCCAGCCAAAATCAGTTTGTACGATGCACTGCAACTACCTGGACAAGTGGACCTGTTGCAAGAATCATTGAAGATAACCAAAGCAAGAAAGGCAACACCGCTTGCCCTAGTGTAGACCCTGTCCACATCCATTACGGGGAAGAATAGGCCACCACCGTTCTACATGTCTCTACAGATGGAGGGGTATGTTGTACATAATTGTATGATTGACTCTGGGGCCGCGACAACAGTCATGCCCAAGGCAGTGTGCGAAGAGATAGGGATGGAATATACGCGAAGTAGTCACGGCGTGCTACAGTTGGATGGTACTCCTATGAAAATTGTAGGAGTGATTAAAGATATTCCTATTCGACTACACAAAATGCCTCAAATCATGGTTATACAAGAGGTGGTAGTCATTGACCTTGAGCCCTACTTCAGTATGTGCTTGTCGAGAGAATTTACGGCAAAGCTGGGAGGGTATCTATCTATGGATTACTCCCACTTGGATATTCCATTCAAAGGGAAGAAGATAAAAATCTACAACGAGAAGCCTTCTACCTTCCTCGTAGAAAAAATGTTCGAAGGGGAGAGCAGCGATCCTGTGCATGCGATAGTGGAAGGGATAGAGCAAGTGGACCTAGTCGAGGAGTCCCTCACACAATTAAGTTGTGAAGATGAGTTTTCATTAGCAGACTTTAATGCCATGATAGAAACCGAGATGGGATGTTATGCCATCGCCAAGCCTGAGAAACACATCAAGTTAGAAGATAAGGTCTTCGCCCAAGGATTATGGAAATTATTCTTTGATGGCACCCGATGCAAAAATGGCATCGGGGTGGGGATTCTTTTAGTATCACCTTCTGGAGAGCAGAAGGAATATTGTTATCGGTTGGTGTGGAGTTGCACCAACAATGTAGCAGAATATGAAGCATTATGCCTAGGACTCAAGAAAGCAGAAAGGTTGGGCATAAAGCATCTCCAAATATTTGGAGATTCCGAATTGGTATGCAATCAAGTCACAAACAAGTGCACTTCAAAGAAGCACTATCTCAAGTCATACCAAAATAGGGTATGGGACTTGTTTGACCAGTTCGAATCTCTCAATCTGCAGTCTATTCCAAGAGAAAAGAATCGACATGCCGATGTTCTAGCATCCATCGCAGCCAAGTATTCTCCAGTAGAAGACATGGTGCATAAGCCTAAAGCTGTGAGGATGATTTATAGGCCCTCTGTCCCAGACAGAGATCTGCATTGGCAAGTCTTTGACAATGATGAGCAGATTGTGAATTTTATGATTCAAGAAGCAGCCACGGTTGAAAGTAGAAGCCCTAACGAAGAAGAATATGAAGGGCTAGTTCAATTGAAGAATAATCACGTTCCCAAGGGATTAATTACTCTTGAAAGCCTCTTTGATCAGAATGATCGAGCAGTTTCTCACAGGATCAAAGTTAATGCAAAGCAATATCAAGATTTAGAACTTGAACCTGGGAAAGCAATAAAAGTTGGAACAGATTGCACTTCGAAAGAGCTAGAGCAGATCCGATCTCTGTGCAGAAAGTATCCCGACACAATGGCTTGGTCTTATCAAGATCTAAAGGGATATGATCGACAACTGATCCAGCATACAATTGAGTTGCAGGAAGGGATCAAACCTTTTCGACAGAAGCAAAGGCCTATCAATCCAAAGATCGAAGTCTTGATGAAGGCCGAACTCCTAAAAATGCTCGAGGCGAAGATAATTTATCCCATCAAGCATTCTTCTTGGGTAGCGAATCTAGTCCCAGTTAGAAAGAAGAATGGAGATATACGATTGTGCATGGATTTTTGCAACCTGAACCAGGCTTCTCTCAGAGATCACTACCCTCTCCCGTAGATCGATCAGATCTTGCATTCGATGGCTGGGGCTCAACGCTTCTCCCTACTCGATGGTTTCTCTGGATACAATCAAATCTGGGTCAGGGACGAAGACCAGCATAAAACCGCGTTCACGACCAAGTGGGGCACATTTGCTTACCAGCGAATGCCATTCGGCCTTTCGAATGCGGGAGCCACTTTTCAGAGGGCAATGGATTTAGCTTTTGGTGAGCTCTTGAATAAGGTTATTGTTATCTATCTAGATGACATGACCGTCTTCTCCCGAAGAAGGGAGGATCACCCCTTACACTTACAATAGATTTTCGAAAAATGCTGAGAATTTGGCATTTCAATCAATCCGAAGAAGTCCATATTCGCAGTCAGCGAAGGGAAGTTGTTGGGACATGCGATATCAGAGAAGGGTCTCGTTGTAGATCCTGACAGAGCTGAGGCTCTAATGAAGCTCCCACTCCTAGTAGACAAGAAAGGACTTCAATCTTTCTTTGGCCAGATCAACTTCGTGAGGAAGTTTGTTCCAGATTTTGCCCAAGTCATCAAGCCGATGTCCAAACTTTTGAAGAAAGGTGCAGAATTCATCTGGACGAAGGAGAGAAAAGAAGCATTCAAAGAAATAAAAGCCCGAATTGCTCAAGCACCGGTCCTGACCAACCCTGACTACAATCGGGACTTCATCCTATATGCTATAGGAGAACCCGAGAGCTATGCTGTAGTCCTGACACAAAAAGGGGAAGATGGCGAAGAGCGCCCCATCGCGTTTCTAAGCCAAGTGATAAACCCTCATGAAGAAAAATATAATTTCATAGAAAGGCAGGTGCATGCAGTAATGAAGTCTCTTAGGAAATTCAAGCAATTCATCTCCCAAAGTCGGGTTACAGTCTTTGTCATTCACCCTGATGTGCGCAATTTCATCATCCAAGGAGAATTGGGTAGTAAAAGAGCCGGTTGGGTCAGCAAGATACAAGAATTCGACATCGAGATCAAACCCACAAAACTGGTTCGCGGTCGTGCATTGTGTCAAGAACTGGCGAAGAGCGTGGCGGCCGAAGCTACAGAATCTCAGTGGGATGACTCGCCAGCAGAAGAATGCTTCGCAAACCAGGAAGAGGACGAGAAAGACTGGGTCAGTGAAATAGTCGAATACTTCAACACCGGCAGATGTCCTTCACATCTAAATGCTTCACAGTGAAGACATTTTAGGATGCGGTCCTCCCGATATACCTTGCGCCCCGAAGGCCTATTTTTCAGAAACATTGATGGCGTCCTTCTCAGGTGCATAAAAGATGATGATAAAAGGAGAGTCCTGGGAGAATTCCATTCAGGATTATCTGGAGGTCACTTCGCAGGGAGAACAATGGCATTAAAGATCATCAAGGCTGGTTATTATTGGCCTACACTCTTCGCTGATGCCTTCGCAGTTTGTCGCAAATGCGAGCAGTGTCAGAAGTTCATCGGCCGAAGCAGAAATGCTTCAATGCCTCTCCAACCGATACAAGTAGAGAAGCCCTTTCAACAATGGGGGCTGGATTTCATAGGGGTCATATCGCCGAACTCCTCCGTTGGGCATAAGTTCATCCTGACCGCAACTGATTACTTTACCAGATGGGCCGAAGCAGTTCCCACGAAGAATGCAGATCAAGAGACCGTCATCGCTTTCCTAGAGGGATTGATCACCCGGTTCGGCATTCCAGAAGCAATCATCATGGACAATGGTCCTGGCTTCGCAGGTGCCAAAATCAATGAGTTCCTTTACAAATATGGGATATATCATAAAGTATCCTCCAACTACTATCCACAGGGCAACGGATTGGCAGAATCCACCAACAAGACCTTGTTAAAGGTGCTAAGAAAGCTCATAGAGACGAACAAAAGGACTTGGCATCTCCTTCTAGATCGTGCCTTGTGGGCCGATCAAATTTCTGTCAAGAAGTCAATCAAGACTTCACCTTATGCCCTGGTCTACGGCAAGGAGGCCATCTTACCTACCCACATAGAGATCCCTGCATTGCAGCTGTTAGAAGGAGAAGGAGTTAATCCTATGGAAAACAGACTGGCTCAGCTGTTACAGCTAGAGGAAGATCGCGAGAAAGCCTACCAGAGCTTCGCTAAGCATGCTCAGGTCACCCGAGATTGGTTCAAGAAGAAATCATCCGATCGCACATTCAAAGTGGGAGATCTGGTATGGAAGTGGGACTCTTGGAAGGCCAAGCCTGGGAATCACGACAAGCTGGATGCTTTCTGGGATGGGCCGTTCAAAATCGTGAGGGTGAACTCGGCCAACTCTTTCATCCTCAAGGATGCAGATGGCCAGGTATTACCAATTTCTGTCAATGGTCTTCATCTGAAGACTTTTCATCGCTGAGGTGAAACAAAAAAAAAAAAAATGTGTATCGTTTACTTTTGTATATAAATTTTTATCTTTGTATATACTTTGTTCCGAGATTGCAGAGGCTAAGTATCACACCACGATGACAAATTCTAGCTTCCCTGGACCTAGCAAGGATCTCCTTCGGGGATTTTGTGTGCAAAGTAACTGATGTAAAATGCTTCGCAAAAGGAGTATGAGCGAAGCAGTTTTCAAAGAAAATCCAGCGAACCGTTTTCCAAGAGGAACAAACTTCGGCAAATTTTAGTGCGAAGCAACTGACGCGAGATGCTTCACAGTGAAGCACTTTGGCTTCCAAAAGGTCTTCGGAAGACCGAAGGCATTATCAAAAGGGAAAAGTAGGAACGAAAAGAGCTTCGCACCCGAAGCATTTCAAAAGGCGACTTCGGGCAGAAGTTTTGCGAAGCAGATTTCAAAAGAAGCCTTGCAAAGCAGTTTCCAAAGAAGACAAGCTTCGGTGTGCAGCCTTCACGAAACAAAGTGGTAGCACGGCGAGGAAGAACTACTTCGGGCCCGAAGCGTTGAAAAATAGCCCACACCAAAGGTTCGCCATGAAGCATTTTCAATGTTGATTTCAACTTCGCCGAATCGAGAGCATTTAAAACGTGTCTTGGGGGACACGTCGACGACAACCTAGGGGAGTTCGAAGCGGATGAATTTAATGCAAAGGTGGCGGAGTGCATCCCGAGAGGATTCGATTAAGAGAAAATCTCATGCCCAGGTACGAGGTGGCAGTAGGTTGCGTTTCCAATGCAAGGCATAATCATCGAAGCGCGTGGCCCCGCGTACTATGCCACTGTAGAGCCAATCAAAGGGCACGACAACTTCCTCCGTCCGAGGTGTAAATTTAATTTTGGTAGGTGCCATAAATTCAGGTGGTTGCCTTTTAAGGCTATAAAATGTGAGGCCCTAGCAGAGAGAAGGTTATTCATCCATCAGTTCATGCAAGACTAAGAGCCTTCGGTTACTCTGCAATTCTCCTGCCCTTTGCATCGAAGACCTTTGCGTCGAAGCCCTCTGTATCAAGGACTCTGCCATCGCCATTTTCACAATGGGAAAGAAAAACTCTAAGGAGAAAGGAAAGGAACCAGAAGTAGCAGGCCCCAAAAAAACAAAGAAGGGCAAGGAAGAGAAAAAGCATACACCTAAGAAGATCAATCTCACCCCTCGCCCAAAAAAGCAGCCGATGGAAGAAGGAGAGGACTCTGAAGAGGAACAACTTGAAGAACCACCAATTGATGGGTGGGAGAAAATTAGAGACACAGAGCTCTCAAAGGGTGTGGCTGACCTCCGATGCACTATTGAATTTATGACAAGCAGACTCACCCCAGAGAATAAGAGAGCTGCTGCATATTATTCTCAGATTTACTGGTATTTGACCCCGCCTGCTCACCACTGTCCTGAATTAATCTGTGCTATCGCGCAGAACTACCAGCCTGCCTCCAGGCAAGTGTTGGATGCTGTGGGCCATAAGTTGTTTTCAATTCTGAAGGAAGATGTGCAAGCAGCCTTCGTGCCACAGCAAGGTCCACCCAAGGGCTATTCCGTTCGCAACGTCATTCTGAGCGAACAGATGGAGAGGTTCACCTCCAACAACTACATATTGAAATTTTTGCGCGAGAACCTCAAAAGTGGGCTCCCTTCAAGCAAGCTGCCCCAAATGCCCTTACCCTTGGTGGCCTTCAAGAACATCGATATTTTTTCTATCATTGCATGGGTGGCGGGCCTGTCGACAGATGCTTCGGTGCAACCCTGGCAGGTGTCTTTGGCCGAATGTATTTCGAGAGGGGAATTCTACGCCCCTGATGCTTCAAGACCAAACACCAACCCAGTTTTCTTTGATTGGGCAGAATGGGTGGCCCGAACCTTGCATACGCGGCTCACCAGCATGAAGAATTCGATGACGGGCCAGTACTTCGCACCCTGTTCTTTCCTTGTTTGGTTGTTTTTCTACCATGTACATAAGCAATTCCCCCACATTGCCATTTCTCCGAGCGGCAAGGATGGAAATCCTCTGCCTGTGTACCAGTGGACTCCCCTCCTATTGAGGACAGAGTCTTATTATTCTTTTAATCAACAATTCTTGGGACCTGCTATGCATTTGTTGAGGGGTTCTTGCCCTCGGGTGCCCCTCAGTTTGAGAGATAGAATAGTAATGGAGAAGAAGGGAGATGTCTTTCAATTAACACAGGGACTGGTGATTCGCCTATTCGGCTTCATAGGGAAACCCTTCCTGCTCCCTGTCTTCCCCTTCGAGTACCAATTCGCATTGGAGGTCGCTCGGCAGAGCGATGTAACAAACGCCGTCTACGGCCACGGTCGGAAATGGGCACATACCTGTGACTTCCCCTTCAAGATGGGGGTAATTGAAGTATTTGCCTTGAAGCAGAACGTATTCCTGGAGGAAAAGCTTGCCAATTTTGGCCTACTCCAAATTCCTCAACAATGGCTCTATGATCCCTTGGGAGTGATGAGGGATCACTTAAAATTCAAGAACTTTCATGTTTGCCCCCACCCTAAAATTGTGGAGCAAAGAAATAATCCCAATGGGAAGGATCTAGAGTGGCATGTAGAAAGGATGAGGACATTGCCTCCCTGGCATGAATTTTACCCCATGGAGATTGAGTTTGACCCGGACCAGCATCCCTTCCCAACTCCAGACTCCACGTTTTGGAGAAAGGCGAAAGATGATTTGAAAGAAGAATTGAAGAATTGGGGCGAGGAAAAACTTTGGGAGTGGTGGATAATGAGAGTCCATCGCCAAAAGATGAATTCCTATGGACTCTTGACAACGGATAAAGACTTCGCAATTGTTTATGAAGCCAATGTTGAAACTTGGAAGTCCATATCCTTCGCCGACTTTGTTCCTCCAGCTACCCCAGGATCGGGCGAAAGCCCAAGAGGAGCTGACGATGCCTCGAAAGAGGAAGAGGAAGAAGCCGAAGCTACACCAGAGGCACTACCACAGGGACCATCGAAAAGCCATGACACAAGTGCCGAAGAGTTGGAGCAACCATTGGAGAGGAAGAAAAGAAAGAGGCAAGAGCAAATTCAAGTGCCTCCGAGCCACCCAAAGCGACCCCGCACGAAGCTCCCAAGTGCTCCTGCCGGACAACCTGCATCAGGCCCGACCGAAGCAAATGTTGAAGATGCGGTGCCACCAAGTGCCGAGACAGTCCCAGATATAGACATCATTGATGTGGAGGAACTCCTCCAACAAGAGGGAGACCCCGAAGTAGAAGTCATGGAAGTCGGGAGTGCCGAAGTCCAAAAAGAGCAGGAGCCTATTACACAAGAAGTCACCACGACCGCTCTGCTAGAAGGGCATGCAGGTACGCACTCTCCACCCTTTGCCTTGGTCTCTCACATGTCCACTGTGGTCCCGGCCAAAGATTCTCATCAGTCTCTCCCTCCCTCACAAAGTCAATCGCCCCTTCATTGCTCGTTGCTTTCCACTTGCCTCATGATCCCGTTAGCCCCACTCCACTCGAGTCATCAGGCCGGGACAAGTCTGTTGCTACTACTTCACCCACCCATGCCACCATTCCCTTGGTTCCCGTGGGGCGAAGGCAGTGCCCCAACGTCGAACCCCGTTCTCTTTCTTCCCGTCTCACATGGCATTGTTGCACTCGCTGGGACTCCTAGTACACCCGTCGTCGAACCTTCTGGTGAGGCATCCCCCATTCATTCTTTGTATCTGTTCACCCCTTTGGCTGGAGATCCAACCTCATTTGAATCAGAGATGTCCTTAATTAAGGAACGCCCTCTAGCTGAGAAGCTACTCCTAGCCCGAAAAAACATAGAAAAAATGTTGAAGGAGGCGAGGAAGAAGAGAGGGCGCTCTCTGGCCCAGGTTGAAAAATGCGTTGTCTTCGATTTGAAGGCTGAGAAGTTGCATAAGGTAAAAAAGATCCCCAAGGTCCAGAAGCCCCTGGATGAAATGACTCCAGCGGACTATGACTACCAAGATAAATCCAAGGACCTGGAGCATTTGAATGTGGATAATGAATCTGCATCCATGCACGTCAGGATTGAAACTTTTGAGCGCATGCAAACATCGCTAATCAACGCAGATTTGAAGCAGAGAATGCCAACATCAAGTTGGAAGAAGAGCTAGCTAGAATCCGCTCCAAGCTGGAGGATTCAGAGAAGCAATGTGAGCAGATAAAGAAAGAAGCAAACGCTCTGAAACGACAAATAAGACAACTACAGAATGCAACTAAAAGTCAAGCCAAATATAGGCCGAAGATGATCTGAAGGCCAAGGAAGTTGAAAGCAAGATCTTGCAGTTGCAGCAACAGTTGCATGAAAAAGAAAGCCTGGAGCTGTTTGACAGAGGTAGAATCAAAGAAATCCGCTCACACTTGCTCAAGAATTTCAGGTCTCGGGCCTCCAGTGCCCTATCAATTTTAACCTATATCATCGAAGCACAACGTGCCACTGCCGAAGGAGGGCCAATCATAGATGAGGTCACTCAGAAAGCTAGAGGCCGACTCAAATTAGCCTTTGATGTCCAAAGCACGAAATATCAGGACTTGCAGGTTGCTGCAATGAGTCGGACGGCTAGGGATTGGTCCACGGCCCAAGCCACAGTTCGCGCCTTCTTTTCCAAGGTGAGGAAGGCACAAAAGGTGAAGGACCTCCTGGACATGTTTGAGAATGAGCAGCATGCATCGCTAGGCTATTTCTAGGATCTCTCTTCCTTAGGTTTCTCGAGCTTCACGGATGATGATGGGAACCTTCTGACCAAGGAAGAGCTTAAGCTAGCATGGCTTCATTTTGAAGGCGACGTCTCGGAGATAGATGAATGGGCGGAGCCGATAACAGAAGGGCAGGTCATAGATTTCATTCTGAGACACTGCAAGATTGCAGCCTACCTGAATGATCTGTACATCAGAGCCAAACATGCTGATATCGGGCAGATTGATCGGTTCCATGTTTTGGTTAAGGCATTGCAAGATCAAGAGCCTTTCTCGAAGGGTGCCTGGGCTCATGTCCGCCGAACCATGAAGCGCATCCACGATCGCCTTGCCCCATCACCGCAGTAGGAAGCCACGCCAGAGGAAGAAGAAGAAGGAGAAGAAGAAGAAGAACAAGTCGTGGAAGCACCCCCGAGAGATAGAAAAGGGAGAAGGGTCTGGAGGTAACTCTGGCCCAACGGATCAAGGTTGAGGGTTCTCCCACCGAGACGAGCTCGTTGCCCCATGAGCCGCCAAGAATGTTGACAATTTTGTCACATTGCACAATGGGGTAGAAAAATCAAATTTTTTGTAAAGTATTTCTTTCAATTTCATGAATTTGTTCCCTTGCTTTTTAGAAACAACATTTTCAAGTGTTGCAGCAATTTTGGCTTTCCCTGCCACCCCCTTGTACATAAAATGAAGAAGAAAGAGCTTCGCTGACGAACAAGCTAAGGAAGATAGCCTCAAGGAAAGAAATCGCTAAGGATGAAAACTACTTCGGGCCGAAGTCCTCAAACAACTACTTCGGGCGAAAATCTTGCGAAGCGGCGTTGCCGAAGAAGGAATTCAAAGAAGGCGTAAAAAAGAGCTTCGCACCCGAAGCATTTCCAGCAGCTACTTCGGGCGAAAGTTTTGCGAAGCGGCATTTCAAAAGAACAGCTTCGCCGAAGGAAAATCGCGGTCCGAATTGGCTAAGGCAATAAAAACTACTTCGGGCCCGAAGCACTTCAAAAGCTACTTCGCAAAATTGCGAAGGGAAGTCGAAGAGCAACAAAAAATACTTCCCAAAAACAACCACGCCCCAAAACCTTCGCGAAGTCCCTCAAACAGCTACTTCGGGCGAGAATTTTGCGAAGCGGTGTTGCCAAAGAAAAATACAAGGGAAGAAGAATGAAAACTACTTCGCACCCGAAGCATTTCAAAAGGCTACTTCGGGCAAGAAACTTGCGAAGCGGGATTTGAAGGAGCGCAACGTTGAAAATACTTCGTCGAAAAACCGCCGAAGCACCCACTTCGGGCCTCCCCGCCAGTGAACCATTTCTACTTCGCCGAAAGTCGTTGCGAAGCATCTGCTTCGGCAAACCTTCGTGCGAAGTACTTTCACCCGAAGTGGAAGCAGTCAAAGCATTTTTGAAGGCAAGAATGCGCTTCGGCCAAAATCCTCCCGAACCACAATTTTGAAGGAAGATCGCGACGAAGCATTTTAATAGTTCATCAACGAAGCAGTTTTGGCACGTCTCTCCAGCGAAGCAGTGAGAAGTGAAGAGCCCATCTTGCGAAGGAAATATGCTTCGGCACCCACCATCCCCGAAGCAATTTTGTGAAGCTCCACCATGCGAAGTGCAAATCAAGAAGGAGGATCTACTTCGGCACAAGTCCATTGCGAAGCGGAGTTGCGAACGAAAATTCAGCGAAGCACTTCAAGGGCACGTGCTCCAAGCCGAGTATTTTCTCGAGGCGATCAAGTGCCTCATAAATGCATTTTTACGTGCCCGATAAGCTCGCTGCTCATTTTTAGCAATTGGAAATGAAGTATCAATCCTGAAGAAGAGCCCGACGAGCATGGCGGCCACTCGAGCACTGTACCCAGAAGCCAAGGACGCTCATATGGCTCATTAATGCATGTTTCCATGGCTGACCCGATCATAGTTGCCAATTTTGGTAACAGATTTGAGAGCTCAATCACGAGAGCCGCGAGGAGCCGACTTCTCAGGTTTCGAGGGTGTACTCCTCCATTTTGTGCATTTATGGCTCAGAGGGTCGGGTCCTCTATAAAAACCCAAGCATTGTAATGTAAAAAGGGGGGGAAATTTCTGCTAGAAAGCTGCTGTAACTTAGAATTCTTGTATTAATACTAAAGAGCTTTGGACTCTATTTCTCTCTTGTATGCTGCCTTCTACGTTTATTTCTTTCATCTTTCTTCATTTGCATACTGTAATTCTGAATCTTGGATTTAGGTATGTGATTGGGGACTGAACCCTAAAATTTTCTCGAAGGATACATAGGGGAGGAAAACACTGTATTGGCTTTCTTTTATGCTGCCTGTGGATAGTGTTTCTGTTATATTCATTTTTTCCTAATCGTCGTTACTCTGAACTCTGAATTTCGACGAAAGGGGAGGGAGAATCCTGGAACTCGTCCAGAGGATACATAGGAGGATTAATATCGTGTTCATTTCATTTATTCTTGGTGTTCTTTGCTGCTCTTTCAAGCTATTGGCTAGCAATCGTGCTTCTGGTTCTTTCCCACCATTAAACTACTGAAATTTCTTCCCTTACTCTTTTATTTCTTTCCTGCACCCTTACTCTATTTATCTCTTTCCTGCACCCTTATCTTAAACATCAAAGTAGTTTAGTATAGGAGTCGGCCTTTCTCCAGAGATTGGCACGAGGGGCATCTCTTCCCTTCGGCCTTTCAATGTTGGTCCAGGTCTAGGGCGCATACACTTACCCAAATCCTTTCCTGGGCAGATTTGATGACCAATAGGACTCTTCTGCTTCTTCAATAGGTATAAAATATTTTTTATTTCATTCATAAAATAAGGCTTTGATGGAAATTCAACAAGATAAACATAAATCTATCAAAGGGGTCCTTAAAGCAGGATAAAACCCCTCTAATATGTTTAAATTATCTTGTTATCCCTTAATATCCAAGGTCTTTGCAGTCCCTCTAAAAGACTTGCCTTAGCTAGGCTAGTGTAAATTCATAACCCGGATGTTATTCTTCTACAAGAAACCATGGGGGCAAGTACAAACATTATTGAAGGGTTAAATAAATTGCTTAGGGACTAGTTTTTGGCTCTAGATGCTACCAAAAATTTAGGGGCTATTTTGACTAGATGGAAGAACTCAGTATCCTTAATTAATTCTTCCTTTATGGTTTCAAGCTTGTGGACATAATTCTTTTTTAAGGACTTGGGTTTGAGGTTATCAGTTATTAATTTTTATGGTCCCTATGAAGATAGGCAGGTCTTTTAGGATGATTTTTCTCCCAAAGGTGTGTTAGGGATGAAAGAGTTATCATTGGTGAGGAATTAAATTTTACTATGAATAGAAGTGAGGTATGAGGAGAATATACAAGAATTGATAGACTTGAAAATTACTTCAAACATAAGATTGAAGAAGCTAGTTTAATTGATTTGGAACCAATAAAATTAATGCCTACATGGAGAAATAATAGAGTTGGGGAAGCTGGGATCTCAAAGAGGTTGGACAAATTTTTTATCTTAGAGTCATTATACAACAAAATAGATAGAAAACGATCATGGGTTGAGATTGGAGGTGGCTCATATCATTCTCCCATACTTCTTCAATTATAAAGTCAAGAGGCAAAACTTGCCAGTCCTTTTAAGCTCAATCTAATTTGGTTGGAGGAAGAAGATTTTCAACAACTAATTAAAAAAGAATGGGTTGGTTATGAACAAAGTTCCAGGTTATCGACGAGTTTTCAATTTATTGTTGTTTTAAAACAATTAAAAGGAGTTGTGTCATATTGGGTTGCAATTAAAAATGAGAGTATGGATAGAGATCTTAAGTTGGTGGAGAAGGAAATTTTAGAATTCATTAAAAGAATGAGTTTGGTTTGTTTAAAGAGGAGGAGAAAACAATATTGGTTGAACTAGAAATTAACAACAAATTCTTGAAGTAGAGAGAAGTTGAATGGAGAATGAAAAGTAGAGTTGTATGGTTAAAAAAAGGGGATGAAAATACTAAGTTCTTTCATAATTTTTCTAATCATAGGAAAAAGGTTATCACTATCTAGGAGATGCAGAATGAAGAAGGGGTCCTTGTTAGGAGTTTTTATGAGTTAGCAGATTTGGGAGTAAAATATTTTCAATCTATTTATAAAGAACCTAATAGATTAAAAATTGGGGAAATTTTAAAGTTAACTACTTTCTTCCCTAGTTTTGTGACAAAGGAGGACAGTCGATTACTTACAATGGAGATCACAAAGGAAGAACTGAAAGTTGCCTTGACTTCTTTCAAAAAGGATAAAAATCCAGGGCCTAATGGATAGCTTGTGGAGTTTTTCCTAGTTTTCTATGATCTTGTTGAGGAGTATCTTCTCAGATTAATGGAGGAAGTTAGGTTGAGTGGCTAGGTTTTCGGGGCTTTTAACTCCACTTTTTTAGATTTTATTCTCAAAAAGGAGATGCCTTAAACCTTTGATGAATTTAGACCTATTTATTTGTGTAAATATATCTATAAAATAATTGCAAATATTTTGGCTATTAGATTGAAGAATATTTTCTCTAAATTTATTTCCCAGAAGCAGTTTGGGTTTATAGTAGGTAGAAAATTTTTCGAAGCCATAGGAGCTACACAAGAGGGCCTTCACTCTTTTAAAACTAAAAATATTCCTGCAATGGTCCTTAAACTAGATCTATCTAAAGCTTATGATAGAACTAGTTGGTTGTATCTTAGATTGATGCTCTTACATATGGATTTTAGCTATCTGATAGTAAAGTGGATTATGGGATGTATTTCTTTTGTATATTTTGCTATTCTTATCAATGTATCAACTTCCAAATTATTTAGACCCTTGAGATGACTGAGACATGGATGTCCTTTATCTCCTTTAGTTTTTTTTTTGTTGTTAAAGGATTGAATAGAGCTATTTTGGATGCAAAGAGGGTAGGATCCTTGTCTGGGATCAAAGTGGGGGTCCTTTATTTATCTCATTTATTATTTGTTGATGATGTATTGTTGTTCACAAATGGTAGTTTAAGGGAAGCTAGAAAGTTGAAGGAAATCTTGGACACTTATAGTATTGCTACTCGACATGGAGATAAATATTCAAAAATCCTCTATTTTCTTTAATGGTCTAGAGCAAGAGATTGAACAGGGTCTAACCATAATTTTTCCTTTTAATCTCTTAGATTATCAGTAAGGCTTTAAGTATCTGGGTTTTGTATTGAAGCCAATAGTTATAGGAAGAGAGATTGGGTATGGTTTTTAGAGAATATAGAAGTTAGAATTAACCATTGGTGTAATATATGGATATATATTGGTGGGAGATTAATATTTTTAAAGTCAGTTCTTGAGGAATTTCCTATGTTTTAGCACTCCTTGACCTTCATTCCCAAAGGAATTCTAGAGAAAATAAGAAAACTACTTCAAATTTATTTGGACTGGACATAAGGAACATGAAGGCATTCCTTTAGTTAAGTGGTAGAGTATTGCTAGGCCAAAGGAGGAAGGTGGTTGGGGACGTAAAAATATCCATCTTTTTTGTTCTTCTTTGGCAACAAAAAATTTATGGAGGATTTTGACCAAAGAAGGATTATGGAAGAAGATTATTGAACAAAAGTATATTCATCTAGGGACCTTTATGGATTGGATTAGAAGTCCATAGAAAAGCATTAAAAATATTTCCATTCAATGGAAGGCACTTGTACAAGCCTTTCCTATGATTGAAAAATATTTGTCTTGGAAAGTGGGCAACAATGAAAAAGTTAGAATAGGGGTTGATACTATTTTGGGTTGCAGAGAAAATATTTTGTTTCCAGAAGCTATGATAAGTTCTTCACAAGACAAGGGTTTTTACTTTCTTCATCAAGTGAGGAAATCGGTTTCTTCTAGAATTTGGACCCAAGGTTGAAAGCAGGCTCAGGTCTTGGGTCTTTCTGATGAGCAAGCTATTTTGTGGAAGGCTTACACTGATAGTCTTAATAAGAGTCATATCAAGTTGAGAGCTGAACCAAATACTATTACTTAGGCATGCAAAAAATTTGGGGGTCAGTATATGACTAGAATTGGCTACAAAGAGAGTTTTGACCCTCATCCTCAAGGGCCTACTTGATGGTGGAAGCAAATTTGAGAATTATTTGCCCTAAAATAGATAATTATTTTCATGCAATTAGCTTTGAGAAATAAGGCTTTCATTTGGGAAGTTTTACAGAGGAGAAGCAAATAAGGTCCAAGTATTTGTATGTTGTGTCAGTCAGAGGAGGAAAACATCACACATTTGTTAATCAAATGCCCTTTTTCTCAATAGGTTTTCTTAGAAATTGAATAGATAACTGGAGTAAAAAATATTTGGGAAGGAGAAACAATGGAGGTATGCTTAAGATAATGGTTTTTGAAAAAAAAAGCTGAAACAATTTCTTTCTTTACCATGTCTTATATGTTGGGGTATATGGTTGGCACGAAATGCAACTATTTTTGAAGGGAAGTTAATACCCCCATTTTAGGTCATATTTTAGGTGAGGACTTTGGTCTCAATCAATAAAGGGCCTAACAAACATAAGAAACCTCGACAAGTAGAAAATAAAATCATTGAAAAGTCTCAACCATGGGTTTTTTTTTTTATGGGGCTAATAAGAGACAATTGAATTTTAGTAGTGTGAGAGGCATTCTATACTTCTTGAATACCCACTATATCAAATTTAAAGCAGGTCTTGGGATAGGTTCCAACAATTTTGTTGAGTTTCAAGCATTGAGATTGCTAATGAAGTGTGCTTCAGAGAGAAATGTGAAAAAATTACAAATTTTTGGAGATTCTACTCTAGTCATCAACTGGATGAATAAATCTACTCAATTAAAAAATAATATGCTTAGACCAATGGGAGATGAACTGCTGAGAGGTGATTTCTCTTTTTGAAAATATCTCTTTTACTCATGTTTATAGGGAATTAAATCAAGAAGCAAATAGATTATCAAAAGAAGGTCAACAGGTTCCAGAAGGTTTCTTGCAAATAAAAGAGAACAAGGATGAAGTTTCTTCTTTCACCCATATATCATACCCATTGTTTCTATGCTAGCTCTAGGTTCTTACTGTGGATCTGTTTATTTGATTAGAGCTTTATGACAAATTTTAACTATTTCTTTTCTTCTACTAGTTTCTTTTTCACTGATTTCTATCCAGGTTTTGGACATGGAGGTTATTTTTATGATTAAGTTTTGATATATAAGGATATTTATCCTTATTATCCCCATGCTATTTTGAAGATGGGTTTTTCCTCTCTGATCTACCCAATTGTAATTATATTTTGACTCCCAGTAATATACTTTTATTTGGGTTTTGTTTGTATCAAGGCACCTGAGAAGTGTAGCTTTCTTTCATTCTTGAAATAAAATTACAATTTTTTTCTTGTAACAAAAGTATATATCTATCTATATAGAAAAACATACATACATAGATATAAAGTGTGAAGAACCTCTTTTCTCATACACAAAAATTAGTAACCAATTTGCATAAATATTAAAACGTTCTTCCACAATTAAGATTTACAATATAAATCTACAAAACTAAACATAGATTTAGATATTCAAAATATAGGGTAATATTATACAATGCATCTTATTGGAAGGAAGCCACTCCTCACTATATCTCAATATGAGACCCAAAAACATACAATATTATTCTCTCTTCTCATATGAGTATCTTGCCTACATTATATAATACTCAACTACTTACCACTACCACTTACCCACACATGTGGGATAAATACATTTATTATAATATTAAAATATTAAATATATATCTCAGGTACCTAACATTCCATTCCCCTTAAAAAATATTTCATCTTCAAAATATAGGAGGAAACTAAATAATATGATCTTTTGAGCCATGCTGAGAATTGGTAACAATCTTGATCATCCATCCATCCAAGAAATTTTTTTATTAGTGATGGTCTTCGTCGATGCCAATATGCCACTTTATCACTTGAGTATTTGGAAGTAATCCTTTGGTTCCAAAATTTTCAAAATCATTCTTCTTGTGCATTGAGGAAAGAGTCCATTCATCCATCCAAAAAAACCAAGTGTCTCTTGTTTTTGCACCGCATTGTGTTCTACACAACATAGTACAAAAAGGAATATTTGTAGACACCAAATCCTAGCCATTCATTATTTATATATATTTATATATAAATATATAAATATTTTATATATTTATATTTATATATAGATAGATAAATCCTAGATGTTAATCATACTTCAATCCTAGCTTACCACTTGGCAGCGCTATCTTGACCACCGCTTCCAAACCCTAACTCTAGCCTTCTAAAATAAATTTATAAAACATCATTCATTTTTATAAATGGGATGAGGAGAAAGTCGTCGAACATCTGTAGAGAGGCACCACCAAAATTGCGAGAGCAACCCTAACCAAAATTTGGAGATTGATAGATTTAAGTTCCTCATCGTTTTGCATCGTCTTTGCAAAGTATATCTAGACACGGTAGGGCATCTATGCAAATCATAGATGTGGTTCTGCATCCATATATATGTAACAATGCATCCAACCATTCCCAGATGTGACCCCACGTCTACTCGATAAGATTTTAAAACCCTCACAAACATAGATCAAGGTAGAAATTAGCAAGGCAAATCTTATTTATTTTTGTTTTCTGTCTTTTGCATGGTTTTACATTTTTACAAGTATTTCATTAGGGGTGGTAGATATTTGTTTATATCAAAGAGGACCTCACACAATGGAGGTCCCTCATATGCTATTGATCCCTTTCTGTTGTTTGTATTCTTGCAGTTGCAGGTGACAAGTTATTGGAAGCTATTAGAGCAACGAATGGTCTGCAAGGATAACTAAAGCCCATCCATAAATTGATATGTGGTAGAAGAGAACATTTACACCCACCATTTAGATTGATCTAACAAAGGGGCTACACTCCTTTGTATTCATTGTACTCCGAAGATAACGAGAAAATATTCTTTTGTAATAAGACCCCTATAACTTGGGGTAAATCATTATTGTAAAAGAGTGAAGACCAAGGCTCCTAAAAGTTTCAATACAAATAATATTTTCGTTTATATTATTGCTTGTGTCAAATTTGCATTGATTGATTGTATTTATTTTGTTTACAAACTCTTCTAATGGTAACTAGCTTAAAGGGAAAGTGAGTAATTGTAAAATGGATAGAACAAGGAATTGGTAGCCTCCTCCTAAGGATTTTTGAAAAGTCAATATCGATGGAGCCTCTAGGAGAACCCTGGAAAAGCTAGTGTGTGGGAAATTTGTAGGCTTTCAGATGGTTCCTTGGTTTTCATTTTTGTTGAGAATTTGGGTATCCTTTCTAGTAATCTTGCTGAGGGGTATGGTATCCTCATAGGACTTCAAGAGTTGCTAAGGTTGAATGGAATAAGGTGATGGTTGAATCTAACTCTCAAGTCATGATTAATATTTTGAAGACTCATAAGAATCATAGGGTTGATTGGAGAGTAAAAATAATTGTTGAGAAGATTCTTTTAATCTAGATGGGCTTTTTGAAAGTTAAATTCAATCATGTGGTCAGAAAACACAACAAGAGTATTGATGCTTTAGCTAATTGGGTATTGGACAAAGGTGATCTTACTATGACGACCCCCAAAAATGGTGGGATTTAAAAATTAGGGAAACTCTTATTTCTATCCTTTCTCTAGATTGATCTAGTATTATAGGTACCTAGTTTCTTTTTACTTTGTTTTTGTTTCTCTTTGGTTCGGTCAAGGTATTTTAATTCCCTAGCTCAAACATATATTTCTTATGTTTCCTTTGTTGAAGCTTTGCCAAAATAGTCTTTTAGCCTATTAAGGCTGAAGAGGTGATTTGTTTTTTTTTTTTTTAGTTTTTGGATGTGTGTGTGTTTTGTATTGGTGTTTTTTGTGTTGTTTTTTTTGTTTTATTGTGTTTTGTGTTTTTGTTGTTTTTTATGTTTTGTGTTTTTATTTTTTGTGTTTGTGTGTTCTTTTGTTGTTTTTGTAGTTTTTTTTGTGTGTTTTGTGTTCTATTGTTGTTTGTTAATTTTTGAGTTTTTTTGTTGTTTTTATGATTTTATGTTGTTTTCATTTGCTTTGTGTTTTTTTGTTGTTGTATTTGGGTTTTTTTAGTTTGTTGTTGTTTTTTATTGTTGTGTTTTTTGTGTTTGTTTGTGTTTCTGTGTTTGTTTGTTCTTGTTTTTGTTGTTTTAGGCATGCTCGTTAAGTGTGCCAAAGGGGGTAGGCCAGGTGCGAGCCTTGAGAATTTTTGGTGGAATATATACCCTTGCCTTCTTGGGTCTTACCCAAAGTGGCATACCATTTGGGGTGTTTTCCACAAAAAAACATGAACCATCTAGTAGTGGAAATAGACTAAAAGTAGAAGCAAAAGGAGCAAAAATAGGAGCAAAATTGAAATGATAGGAACATAAACAATAATAGTAATAATTAGAGTAGGAGTAGCATGATCAGGAGCAACAAATGGAGTAAGAGCAACAACTAGAGCAAGAGTAATAGGAGTAGGAGCAACAACTGGAGCAATAGGAGTAGGATCAAGAGCAGGAAGTGATGCTCTAAGAATATCCTCCTAAAAAGGGACAACAAATTGAGTGGATAGGACTTTGGATTGTGAATTTTCATACTGGTATTGATTTAAAACTAAGGTAATCCGATGTGGCTAAGGTAGATTAGTATGGACTAGAGATGTAGTAGGTGGGTTACTACGAATAAGGAAAATTCGATGCTCGTGGTGAAAGGTATATGTATTGTGATATGAATCATACTAAGCCTATTATTCATATTGGTAAGGTTTACCTAGCAACAAACCACAACAATCAATAGAAATGACATCATAGATAATAATATCCACATACTTAGGGAAAAAATCAAATGACAAGGTGCAAGTGTGGATGATTTGAAAAGTGGTACCATTGTCCTTCTAGCCAAGGAAGTAGGGACAAGGATGGAGATGAATAGGCAATTGTAACTGATTAACAATGGACTACACAATAATTTTTTATTGTGAGCCATTATCAATTTACAATCAATAGAAATATCATGGATAAGATGAGCACAAGTGACAAATAAATGATGACATCTTCCTGCAAAATACTGATGATTAAGGTAAAATTATTGATTCAACCTTTTAACTCCTCATAAGTAGTATCCTCTCCACAAGCCTCGATGGATACATGTTGAGGTGGCTTGTTAGGAGACTATATAAACAAAAAAAATTGGCTTCTATGGACAATAAAATTTTATATGGCCTAGCTCTTTATAATAATGACAAATGATATCACAAGTAGCAGCTGGAAAGGGGGAAAAAAATAAGAGGAAGAAGAAAAATACTTCTTTGTATAGATGAAATGATGCTAGTTTGAAGAACTCAAAGTTCTAAAAGTTCCAACTAAGAAAGAAGACCCAGGAGCACCTATGGAGGAGGAAGACCATGGTGCATGAGTCTAGGTAAAAATTTTCTCCTCAACAATCTAGGCTTGATTAAATGTTGCATCAAGTGTTGCAAGTAGAGTATGTTTCAAATCGTAAAAAAAAAGTGTCTAAATACCACTCTTAAACTTTGCAATAAGAGTCACGGTTATGCATAATGGGTCAGACCTAAAATCTATTTATAAAAATAAGATGAATCAGTTTCAAAATTGAGGCGAATCTTGGCCAAATTCATGTAGGAGATATGGTGAATTACCTTTATTTTTCATGAAAATTTATAAAACTATGGCAAATTTTATAGTTTTGATGATCGATAACATAAAATTGATTGTCTACCACTTGCAAACGACTACTTGATTGATATTGATTGAAAATAACAAATCGACTATCGATCAATGGAAAATGAGAGATCAACTATCGATTGACTAAAATCGACAACTTGACTATCAGTTGGTAGCAAATGATATCTCAACTTTCAACTAACTACAATCGATAACTCAACTATGGTTGCCTACTCTCTCAAAAATTTACCCTGCTTTTGAAAACCACTTCAAGCAATGGTCACCACTTCCTCCCCTACTTCCAAAATTATCTTCAAAAACCTTGTCTGCCCCAACATTTTAGATATGTTAACCACACCCGAATACGACCTTTCTTAGATCAATGATGCGGGCCTTCAAGGTTTAGTTTCAATGCCCTAATTTAAAATAGATAACCATATCTTGCAGAATATTACAGATGCATAAAACAATGATATGGTGACAATAAATTTGATAATCCAAAATAAAAATATTTGTTTTACGCTCAAACCCTTGGATGTGGAGAGATTAATAGGTTTCCCTTATAGGGATGCTAATCTCATCATTGCAAAGTTCCAACTATCTACTAATGAAAAAGTATTCCTGGAGACCCACTTCAATCTCTCTTCAAAATTGTTGTTAGGTATAATTGTTGATGTTATTTAAAGTTCAAAATTTAAAATTTATGATTTCTCAACTAATGGTTTTTTTTTTGTAGTTTATACCTCTAATTCAAGAAGGGGCTTAACTAATTCATATATTTAAGATAAACTTCTTAAAGCACTTATCGAATTCTTCCAAGCAAGAATTATTCTGCAAGGAAGACCAAAAAATATTTTTTTTTGGGGATTGGCCTATCTGGTTTGGTGTCTTCACCACCAAAAATCTGATTAGTGTACATATATTTCCAACACACCCAATCTGAACTACATAACATTCAAATGAACACAAAAACGATTGTGACGACATGTAATTTTATTCTTGGATATTATTATGAATTTTTTCATAATTTATAGAATGTAGATGTACCGACTATGTTGCATCCAACCCTAGTAACCATTTTCATGTCAGCCCAAGAGATGAAGGTACAAATTCTATATTTTATCAAGAAACAAAATTATAGTACAACACATTTTTATTTTTTATTTTAAATTTGCACCTAAATGTAGAGAAAGGCAGCCACTAGCGTGACTGAAAAAGATGCTATCGTAAGGGGTTTTGTGCCAGAAGCCACTGGTGATTCTTCTAACACATAGTCAGAAGCAACACCCTTGCAGAGGCCTTTAACATGTTTGAGGTATGATTCTTCTATTATAGTTTCTCATCCACATGTGCATGCACATATTGTGCAATGTGAATCTAGTGAGGCCACCCCTATGACAAGTAAGTTTATTGTTTCAAGCTTCTTTGTATATATTTTTTTAGTTGAAATTATAATAATTTTTATTTCTTTTTTCAAATATTTTCAATGTTATGCCCTACCCCACCCACACCCACACCGATATGCCTTCATAGGTTGGAGGGCAATAACACATCTCATTGTTGTCGGGTAAGTGTATTTTTTAAATTAATATATATTAATTTATTCAATTTTATTTTCTTTAACAAAATCTTATTATAATATTTTTAGGTGTCTCCTTGCAATTTATTGAAAGAAGGTAGCAGATGATTCCGTCACCACCTCCACCATGATAATAATTAATGAGAGGTCAATGCAGGGGTGGAAAATAATTTTTTCTAGCGAGATCATGGGGGGCACCAAGCTAGACTATGTCTGACTTTCTAAATATGTCATTTTCAACAAATTTTTCATTGCAAGAAATTTTGAGCTCAAGATTAGATAATCCTCCAATAGATGAGGATTATCTATTACAAGGCAATATTATAGGGTTCAAAGCAACATATGTGCTTCAAGATCCACATAGAGAAGCACAATAAACACAAATTTCCTACAACTCAGCAAATCTCATCATCATCTTCTGACACTAGCAACCTTGGTCCTCGAACTAAGGATGAAAAAGTTAACTTTTATGAAAAAAATTAATGGCTAATAATTGTGAAACATTAATTAAAGATAGTTTACTTCATGATGTAAAGTAAATTAGGGATTAGAATTTTGGGCCAAGTTCCTTATCAGGGAGTTGAATGCTCAATATAAAAAAATTGATAAAAGGGAAGATATTTTTTCTCTGGTCAAAAATGAACCTGAAAATCTTGGTGGTCTGCTACATCAAGCTCAGTGAACGCTACAGGTTTGTATAGTGATGAAATTTTAAATATTATGTTGAATATATTGGATAACCTTAATGCTAAAGCCCAAGCATATTTTAACCAATGGGCTTATGATAAGAAGAAAGTTGCAGTTGTTGAGGCTTCAAGGGATGCGACTGAGGTGAGACTTTAGTTGCAATAAATTTTATGGTTATATTTTGTCATATAACTCTCAATTGACTTATATTTTTTTATATTTTGCAATTAAATTTTGATAATTTAAAGAAAAAAGTTATGAGCATGGATGTTAATATCCACATGGTGAAGAAAACACTCGAAGGTGCAATAATAATGAAGAAAACATTACAAGCCAAGGTCAAAGACAATAATTATTTAAGAGTGATTATAAAGGAACACAATATAAATCGAAATATCTTGCTTAAGAAGAAGTTGTAATGACCCAAAATATAGCTACAAGAAAACACAGAAAAGAAATATTTTTATTTCTAAGGAGAGGGATTCATAAACCCCAAACTGACCTTTGATTATTCTAATAGTTTTAAAATCACTAAGTTTCCCAACTTTCCTAAAGAGTTACATCTCACAAATACCCTCCCACAAGTCCGTCTATGTAGGCGTATTATGTGTTACCGCAAATAATTTTATCCATATCATAATTATTTATGAGCTAAACTTACCATCTTCAGTCAGTCGAAGGTATACATCCATCTCCATACCACACATAAGTCCATCTGTGTAGGTATGCTACATGTATTACGAGTTAAGCTATCAATATCGTCTCCATGATGAGCTATCTTAACTCAGATGTAATATTTTAGTTTACTTAGTTTTCATTCTCCCTAATGGGTCTAAATACCTTAGGTCTCCCTATGTTCACCCTAAGGGATATCAATCCCTTAGGTCACTCTCTAGGTTTACCCTAAGATTCTTAATTTCTTAGGACACTTTTATGTTTAACAAAATTCAAGAGTAACTCTATCTACTAAAACATAGATTATGTTCAAAAGCATATAAACGATAAAGAGAAAGACATTAAATTGAATGTAAGCATTAGAAGGAAAGAGAAAGCTAAAAAATAAACATAAAAAATTCATACCTGTAAATTTAGATACATTTTCCAATCAGTTAACAAATTATTACATATATCCAAGTATGGCAAAACTTCCATACTTTAAAGAATAAGGTAATACATCATACTTGTCTAGGGATATCACCCCACAATTATAGTCTATTATGAACATATATAAATCATTGTAAAGTAATTCAAACCATTGCATATGATCTAGCTACCATCTTTAGTCCTCCTTGTCTTTCCATCGATCGTTTGAGGATAGTAGGGGATCAGGGCAACTCATGGTACATGCTTTTAAATGCATTTACTATATTCTTTGCCAAATTGTAACTATACAAATTAAATCAAAGTATTTAACCATCTAGTTGACATCATAAAATAATCCCTACTTTTATTTTCACCTCTCATTTGCCATAGAGAACCCTTTCAACAGATTCATCTATATCACTGTTTTACTTTAATCAAATTGTTTCAACTTTTATTCAACAAATTAAAGTCCCATATCTTTAATCATTAAATAAACTAGGTTCCTTTATTTTCATAAATCAAGTCTCATTACTTAATTCATAAAATAAACTATCTTTTTTTTTTTCATAAATCAAAGTCTCATACCTTTAACTTATAAAATAAACTACTTTCTTTTATTTCCTTTAATCACTTGAGTATTTGGAAGTAATCCTTTGGTTCCAAATTTTTCAAAACCATTCTTCTTGCACGTTGAGGAAAGATTCCATTCATCCATCGAACAAAACCAAGTATCTTGTTTTTTCACCACATTGTGTTCTACACAACACAATACAAAAAGGAACATTTGTAGACACCAAATAATTCATTATTTATATATATTTATACATTTATATATAAATATATAAATATTATATATATAGATAGATAGATAAATCCTAGCCGCTAATCATACTTTAATCCTAGCTTGTCACTTGGCAGTGCTATCTTGACCGCCACTTCTAAACCCTAACCCTAGCCTTCTAAAATAAAGTTATAAAACATCATTCATTTTTATAAATGGGTGGAGGCAAAATTCATCGAAAATTCGTAGAGAGGCACCGCCAAAATTACGAGAGAAACCCTAAACAAAATTTGGAGATCGACAGATCGAATTTTCTCATCATTTCACATCGTCTTTGCAAAGAAGATCTAGACGCGATAGGGCATCTATGCAGATCATAGATGCAGCTCTGCATCCACAAATATGCAACACTACATCCAAACATTCCTATATGTGACCCCGCATCTACTCGGTAAGATTTTGAAACTCTCACAGACATAGATCAAGATAAAAATTAGCAAGGCAAATTTGATTTATTTTTGTTTTTTGTCTTTTGCATGGTTTTACATTTTTGCAAGCATTTCATTAAGGTTGGTAGATTTTTGTTTATATAAAATATGGCCTCACACAATGGAGGCCTCTCATATGCTATTGATCCCTTTCTATTGTTTGTATTCTTGTAGGTGCATGTGACAAGTTATTGGAAGTTATTAGAGCAACAAATGGTCTGCAAGGATAACTAAAGCCTATCCACAAATTGATTTGTAGAAGAAGAGAACATATGCACCCACCATTTAGTTAAATCTAACAAAGGGTCTACACTCCTTTGTGTTCATTGTACTCCGAATATAACGAGAAAATATTCTTTTGTAATAAGACCCCTATAACTTGGGGTAAATCATTATTGTAAAAGAGTGAAGACCAAGGCTTCCAAAAGTTTTAATACAAAGAACATTTTCGTTTATCTTATTGCTTGTGTCAAATTTGCATTGTTTGGGTGTATTTCTTTTGTTTACAAACTCTTCTAAGGGCAACTAGCTTAAAGGGAATGTGAGTAATTGCAATATGGATAGAACAAGGAATTGGTAGCCTCCTCCTAAGTATTTTGGAAAAGTCAATATCGATGAAGCCTTTAGGGGGAGCCTTAGAAAAGCTAGTGTGTGGGAAATTGGTAGACTTTTAGATGGTTCCTTGGTTTTCATTTTTGTTGAGAATTTAGATATCCTTTCCAATAACATTGTTGAGGGGTATGGTATCCTCAGAGGACTTCAAGAGGCTGCTAAGGTTGGATGGAATAAGGTGCTAGTTGAATCTGACTCTCAAGTCATGATTCATATTTTGAAGAATCCTAAGAATCATAAGGTTGATTGGAGAGTAAAATGAATTGTTGAGAAGATTCATTTAATTAGAAGGGATTTTTAAAAGTTGAATACAATCATGTGTTTAGATAACATAACAAGAGTGTTGATGCTTTAGCTAATTGGGCATTGGACAAAGGTAATATTACTATGACCGCCCTCCCAAATGATGGGCTTCGCAAATTAGGGAATCTCTTCTTTCTATCCGTTCTCTAGATTGATCCAGTATTAAAGGTACCTAGTTTCTTTTTACTTTGTTTTTGTTTCTTTGGTTCGGTCAAGGTATTTTAGTTCCCTATCTCAAACATTTCTTTCTTATGTTTCCTTTGTCGAAGCTTGCCAAAATAGTCTTTTGGCCTATTAAGGCTGAAGTTGTGATTTGTTTTTTCCTTTTTTTAGTTTTTTGATGTGTGTGTGTGTTTTGTATTGCTTTGTTTTGGTGTTTTTTGTGTTGTTTTTACTATTGTTTTTTGTTTTTGTTGTTTTATTTTGTGTTTTGTGTTTTGTTTTTTTGTTATTTTTTTTGTTTTGTGTTTATATTTATTTTTATTTTTATTTTTTGTGTTTGTGTGTTCTTTTGTTGTTTTTGTGGTTTTTTGGTTGTTGTTTTTTGTTGTTTTTGTGGTTTTTTGGTTGTTGTTTTTTGTTGTTTTTATGATTTTATGTTGTTTTTCGTTTGTTTTGTATTTTTTTTTGTCTTTGGGTTTTTTTAGTTTGTTGTTATTTTTTTTGTTGCTGTGTTTTTTGTGTTTGTTTGTGTTCCTATGTTTGTTTGTTCTTGTTTTTGTTATTTTAGGCATGCTCGTTGAGTGTGTCGAAGGGGGCAGGCCAGGCATGAGCCTTGGGCATTTTTTGTGGAATAGATAACCCTACCTCCTTGGCTCTTACCCAAAGTAGCATCCCATTTGGGGTGTTTTCCACACAAAAAAAAAAACATGAACCATCTAGTGGTGTAAATAGATTGAAAGTAGAAGAAAAAGGAGCAAATATAGGAACACAAATTGAAATGATAGGAACATAAACAATAATAGCAATAACTAGAGTAGGAGTAGCATGAGCAGGAGCAAAAAATGGAGCAAGAGCAACAACTAGAGCAAGAGCAACAACTAGAGCAAGAGTAATAGTAGGAGCAACAGGAGTAGGAGCAACAACTAGAGCAAGAGTAATAGTAGGAGTAACAGGAGTAGGAGCAACAACTAGAGCAATAGGAGTAGGAGCAAGAGTAAAAGTGATGCTCTAAGAATATCCTCCTAAAAAATGGTAACAAATTGAGTGGATAGGACTTTGGCTTGTGAATTTTTATACTGGGATTGATTGAAAACTAAGGCAATCTGATGTGGCTAAGGTATATTAGTATGGACCAGATATGTAGTAGGTGGATTACTACGAATAAGGAAGGTTTGATGCTCATGGTGAAAGGTATATGTATTATGATATGCATCATCATCATAGGTAATAATATCCACATACTTAGGGCCAAAATCAAATGACAAGGTGCAAGTGTGGATGATCTAGAAAGTGGTACCATTGTCCTTCTAGCCAAGGAAGTAGGGACAAGTATGGATATGAATAGGCAATTGCAAATGATCAACAATGGACTACACAATTAATTTGTATTGTGAGCCATTATCAATGTACAATCAATAGAAATATCATAGATAAGAATAACAAGTGACAAACAAATGATGACATCCTCCTGCAAAATACTGATGATTGAGTAAGGTGAAATTATTGAGTTAACATTTTAACTCCTCATAAGTATTATCCTCTCCACAAGCCTCGATGGAAACATGTTGAGGTGGCTTATTAGGAGACTATATAAACAAAAAAAATTGGCTTCTATGGACAATAAAATTTTATATGGCCTAGCTCTTTATAATAATGACAAATGATATTACAAGTAGCAACTGGAAAGAAGGAAGAAAAATAAGAGGAAGAAGAAAAAGACTTCTTTGTAGAGGAGAAATGATGCTAGTTTGAATAACTCAAAATTCTAAAAGTGCCAACTAAGAAAGAAGATCTAGGAGCACCTATGGAGGAGAAATACCATGGTGCATGAGTCTGGGTAAAAAGTTTCTCCTCAATAATCTAGGCTTGATTAAATGTTGCATCAAGTGTTGCAAGTAGAGTATGTTTCAACTCGTGAAACAAAAGTGTTTAAAAGCCACTCTTAAAATTTGCAATAAGATTCATGGTTATGCATAAGGGGTCAGACTTGAAATCTATTTATAAAAATAAGGTATACCAGTTTCAAAATTGAGTCGAATCCTGGCCAAATTCATGTAGGAGACATGGTGAATTGCCTTTATTTTTCATGAAAATTTATAAAACTATGGCAAATTTAAATTTTTCATGATTGACAACATAAATTTGACTATCTACCACTTGCAAACGATTTCTTGACTGATATTCGATTTAAAATAACAACTCGACTATCAATTGATGGCAAATGAGAGATCAACTATCGATTGACTAAAATCGACAGCTCGACTATCAGCTGGTAGCAAATGACATCTCAACTGTCAATTGACTACAATTGACAACTTGACTATGGTTGCCTAATCTCTCAAAAATTTACCCTGCTTTCAAAACCACTTCAAGCAATGGCCACCACTTCCTCCCCTGCTTCCAAAATTATCTTCAAAAACCTTGTCTGCCCCAACATTTTAGATATTTTAACCACACCCGAATACGACCTTTCTTAGATCAATTATGCGGGCTTGCAAGGTTTAGTTTCAATGCCCCAATTTAAAATAGATAACCATGTCTTTCAAAAAATTATAGATGCATGCAAAAATGATATGGTGACAGTCAATATGATAATCTAGAATAAGAAGATTTGTTTTATGCTCAAACCCTTAGATGTGGAGATATTAATAGGTTTCCCTCATAGGGATGCTAATCTCATCATTGCAAAGTTCCAGCTATCTACTGATGACAAAGTATTCATGGATACCCACTTCAATCTCTCTTCAAAATTGTTATCGGGTATAATTGTTGATGTTATTTAAAGTTCAAAATCTAAAATTTATGATTTTTCAACTAATGGTTTTTTTTTTGTAGTTTCTGCCTGTAAGTTAAGAAGGGGCTTAACTAATTCATCTATTGAAGATAAACTTTTTAAAGTGCTTATCAAATTCTTTCGAGCAAGAATCATTCTGCAAGGAAGACCAACAAATATTATGTTTTGGGAATTGGCCTATCTGATTTGGTGTCTTCACCACTAAAAATTTGATTGGTGTAAGTATATTTCACAATGCATCCAATCTGAACTACATAACATTCAAATGAACACAATGATGACTGTGACGACATGTGATTTTATTCTTGGATATTATTATGAATGTTTTCATAATTTACAGAATGTAGATGTACCGTCTGTGTTGCATCCAACCCTAGTAACCATTACCATGTCAACCCAAGAGATGAAGGTAAAAATCCCATCTTTTATCAAGAAATAAAATTTTATAGTACAATAGATTTTAATTTTTTTTTTTAAATTTACACCTAAATGTAGAGAAAGGCAGCCACTAGTGCGATCGAACTAGATGCTATCATAAGGGTTTTTGTGCCAGAAGCCACTGGTGATTCTTCTAACACATATTTAGAAGCAACACCCTTGCAAAGGCCTTTAAAATGTTTGAGGTATGCTTATTCTATTGTAGTTTCTCGTCCATATGTGTCTGCACATACTGTGCAATGTCAATCTGGTGAGACCACCCCTATGACAAGTAAGTTTATTGTTTCAAGCTTCTTTTTATATATTTGTTTAGTTGAAATTATAATAATTTTTATTTCTTTTTTCATATATTTTCAATGTTACGCCCTACCCCACCCGCACCCACACCGACATGCCTTCATAGGTTGGAGGGCAGTAACACATCTCATTGTTTTCGGGTAAGTGTATTTTAAAATTAATATATATTAATTTTATTCAATTTTATTTTCTTTAACAAAATCTTATTATAATGTTTTTAGGTGTCTCCTTGCAATTTATTGAAAGAAGGTAGCAGATGATTTCGTCACCACCTCCACCATGATAATAATTAATGAGAGGTCAATGCAGGGGTGGCAAATAATTTTTCTATCAAGATCATTGGGGCACCAAGCCAGACTATGTCTGACTTTCTAAATTTGTCATTTTCAATAATTTTTTTATTGCAATAAATTTTAAGCTCAATATTAGAAAATCGTCCATCAGATGAGGATTATCTATTACAAGGCAATTTTATAGGGTTCAAAGCAACATATGTGCTTCAAGATCCACATAGAGAAGCACAACAAACACAAATTTCTTGTAGCTCATCAAACCTCATCATCATCTTCTAACACCAACGACCCTGGTCCTCGAACTAAGGATGAAAAAGTTAACATATATGAAAAAACTTTAATGGCTAATAACTGTGAAGCACTAATTAAAGATAGTTTACTTCATGATGTAAATTAAATGAAGGATTGGAATTTCAGGTCAAGTTCCTTATCAGGGTATCTGCTTGTTGTGGTGCAGTGGTAAATACCCTGGGTGCTGGTAGAGGCCGACCCAGGTTCCATTCCCCTTGTCTCCATCCTGCAGATATATGGTATAGTTAGGAATGTCCTATGTGCTGGTAGAGGCCGACAAGGCTCCATTCCTCCTATGCCTAACCTGTTGAAAGTGGCACCTCGAAAGGGATGTTTTCCACTATAAATTAGTTTTACCCAAGTGTTGTAGGTGAGTTGGAGAGGAGAGGGTAATCCTCCAAGGGAGGTCCCAGGTTCAAATCTCCACCCTACCAAAAAGCCGAATTGGGTATCCAAAATCCAATTGATAATGTTGGTGCGGGCAGGGGTCGGGTGCGACTTTCGGGTGACTTTGACGGTGTAGACCCCCCTGTTCGTGGTCTCTTAGACCAAGGTGGCCCCACAAGGGGTTTTTCGCTATAAAAAAAAAAAAAAAGTTCCTTATCAGGGAGTTAAATATCCGATATAAAATTTTGATAAAAGGGAAGATATTTTTTCTCTGGTCGAAAATGAACCAGAAAAGCTTGGTGGTCTGCTACATAAAGCTACATCAGGCTTAGTGAACTCTACGATTTTGTATAATTATGACATTTAAATATTATGTTGAATAGATTTTTGAACCTTAATGTTAAAGCCCAAGTATATTTTAACCAATGGTCTTATGATAAGAAGAAAGTTGTAGTTGTTGAGGCTTCAAGGGATGCGACTGAGGTGAGACTTTAGTTGCAATAAATTTTATGGTTATCTTTTGTCATATAACTCTCAACTGACTTATGTTTTCTTTTATTTTTTGCAATCAAATTTTGATAATTTAAAGAAACAAGTTATAAGCATGGATGTTAATATCCACATGGTGAAGAAAACACTTGAAGGTGCAATAAGAATGAAGGAAACATTACAAGCCAATGTCAAAGACAATAATTATTTAAGAGTGATTATAAAGGAACACAATATAGATCGAGATATCTTGCTTAAGAAGAAGCTATAATGACCCAAACTCTAGCTACAAGAAAACACATAGAAAAGAAAGAAATTTTTTCTAAGGAGAGGGATTCATAAACCCCAAACTGACCTTTGATTATTCTAATAGTTTTAAAATCACTAAGTTTTTTGAATTTCCTAAAGAGTTACATCTCACCAAATACCCTCCCACAAGTCTGTCTATGTAGGCATATTATGTGTTATCGTAAATAAGTTTACCCATCTCATCATTCTTGATGAGCTAAACTTATCACCTTTAGTTAGTCGAAGGTATATGCCCATCTCCATACCACACACAAGTCCATCTGTGTGGGTATGCTACCCGTATTATGAGTTAAGCTATCCATCTCATCTCCACGACGAGCTATATTAACTTAGATGTAATCTTTTAGTTTACTTAATTTTCATTATCCCTAAGGGGTCTAAATCCCTTAGGTCTCCCTATGCTCACCCTAAGGGATCTCAATCCCTTAGGTCACTCTCTAGGTTTACCATAAGATTCTTAATTTCTTAGGACACTTTTATGTTTAACAAAAATCAAGAGTAATTCTATCTACTAAAACGAATATTATGTTCAAAAAAATATAAACGATAAAGAGAAAGACATTAAATTGAAAGTAAGCATTAGAAGGAAAGCGAAAGCTAAACAACAAATATAAAAAACTCATAGTTGTAAATTTAGATACATTTTCCAATCATTCAACAAATTATTACATATATGGCAAAACTTCCATACTTTAAAGAATAAGGTAATACATCATACTTGTCTAGGGATATCTCCCCACAATTCTAGTCTATTATGAACATATATAAATCATTGTAAAGTAAATCAAACCATTGCATATGATCCAGCTGCCATCTTTGGTCCTCGTCTTTCCATCGGTTGTTTGAGGATAGTAGGGGATCAGGTCAACTCATGGTATAACGATAGGCATGCTACTAAATGCATTTACTATATTCTCTGCCAAATTGCAACTATACAAATTAAATCAAAGTATCTACCCATCTAGTTGACATCATAAAATAATCCCTACTTTTATTTTCACCTCTCATTTGCCATAGAGAACCCTTTCAACAAATACAACTATATCACTAGTTTTACTTTAATCAAATCGTTTCAACCTTTATTCAACAAATTAAAGACACATATCTCTAATCATTAAATAAACTTGATTCCTTTATTTTCATAAATCAAGTCTCATTACTTAATTCATAAAATAAACTACTTTTTCTTCATTTTATAAATCAAAGTCCCATACTTTAACTTATAAAATAAACTCCTTTCCTTTATTTTTTTTAATCAAATACCCTTTTATTTACTTAAAAAAATAAACTATAATCTCTTTATTTATACTAATCAAATAGCCTTTTTATTTAATTAAGAAATAAACTATAATCTCTTTAATTTACTACAGTCTTTCCTTTACTTAACTAAAGGACTAAAACAAATAGAAATCATGTAATTAATTAATTGGAAAACACCTCCAAATTAAATGACCCCATTAAGGTTATAATGAATGAAGCTATCTCCCGCCGCATCTAGTTAGATAACAAGAACGGAAGCCCGTCGTCATATGTCTAGCGAGCAACTCTTAGTTCAAACGAAGCGCAACTTATCATTTTAATTATGTTTGCGAGACTCAAATATGGTTTATGGGATTTTAAATATGGAAGTACAACTGTTCAAATTATATCATATGATCTTTAATATCTTTGAGAAGGTTGTTCATTCTCCTGTTGATTTGGGTTAGCAATTCCTCAACTTTTTTTATTTTACTGTCTTCAAATAACTTTGTCATAGATCCGTTTCCAAGTGTTTCTTTGTGTTTGCCACGGATGTCTGAAAAACTCGGGCACTTATAGATGAAGTGTTCCTCTGTCTCTACTGCCCCTGTGTTGCATAAAGTGCATATCCTTTCTTCCCATTGTTTTTTTGGATGTTGTCCATCTCCATGTTTCACATCTAAGCTTATAAGAGCTAGTCCTTATCTGAGCAATGAGGATTTTTTCCTTCCACTTGAATTTCAGCGCCTATATATGTATTTTCCTTGTGATCATATGTTGGGTTAAACTTTGCAATATAATATTGTCTTTTCCTGCTTGCATTTTTTCACATTTCACTTCTAAACTTTTCATTCACATAGCTTTTGATGTCTTTGTTGAAATTTGGGCATTCATGCTTGCATTTTTCCACATTTCACTTCTAAACTTTTCATTCACATAGCTTTTGATGTCTTTGTTGAAATTTGGGCCTTCATTTATGTTGATTTCCCAACGTTTCATCCATTTATGTTTTTGTTTCATCCATGTGTTCTTCCTCCAACTCTTCGTCCTTAGCTATCTGTCGTTTTTCATGTTTTCTGTTTTTTAAGTAACATAACAGCTTGATCATAGCAATTGCTTCTAAGAGGAAACATTCCAGCTTCAGTTAGAGAACAAGCCCTACTCCCCAAAAACAACCCAATATTTATCCCAACTAGGAGAGGTCAATGACCACCGCAATAAATGAAACACAGGGCAACGAATGTACGAACGACCACGATTGGTTAGAGTGGGAGCAACGTCACCAATACCAAACTGATGGCTACAGTAGCTAACACCAACGACGGCCCAAAGGCCAGCCTGGACGTACCATATCGACCAGGGTATGATCAACCGCTGAAGACAAGACGATGTGAAACCTTCTACCCACACAAGCCACAGTGGCGACGCCTAAACTTTTCAACGCTCGAAACTACTCAATGACGTTCGGACGTCGACAACAAGCTAAGGGAATGGACATAGTCCGAACAAGCCTCTAACACATGAAGACGACTAACAGGATCGACATCCCTTACTACTAGGGAGACCAGCACACAGTTGCAGGGTTGGTCGAGTCGTGGGTAGCCCCTACTTCCATCAAGGTGACGCTCCCCAACAAAGAGGTAACATACTCAACATAAGGAGCTAGATTGACTATAGATCAACCAAAGGGTCTCGTGTGGGCAATGCCAAAATGAAATGCAACCTTAATTATCTAAGTTTGAGTTCGATATTTTTTTACAGGAAAGAAATGTTTAAAAATTCAACATAAAATTGGATATATATAATAAATATATATATTTTATATAATTTTATTTTTTATTTTTTATTTTTATATAAAATTTAAAAATCAAATACACAAAATTATAATATTTGTTTTTAATAATACTTTTAAAAAATATTAAAATATTAACACATATAGTAACTTTTTAATACATGAGAAGATTTTTAAAGGTTAAATCAATAATTTTTTAAATATAAATTATAAGTATTATATCAATTATAATAAAAAATCATAAAAAATTATCCAAAAAAGCGCTTAAAATATCTTATAAGTTAAAAAATTAGTAAAGTTTAACTTTAGGTTTTCTTAGAAGCCTAAGAGGAATGTTTTTTTCCTAGTTAAAGAGCAATGCTTTTTTCTTTTATTTTAAAGTATTTTCTTTTATTTTAGGGTTAAAGACCAATGTTTTTTTTTTTTTTTTCTTTTAAAAACTCCCAATAATCTATATTTTAAATATGAAGCCTCCAATGGAAGATTTATTTTTTATTTGTCAACTACAACTTTATGATAAAGAAATAAAGAAAATAACATTTCCGTGAAAATTGAGAATAGATTGAAAATGATTGCTTTCGATACAAAAAATTTCAAACTTCTAAATTATATTTGCAAGAGGGAGGATGGGTTGTTCATATCTACGATGCTTCCTTTCTATTTTTTTCGATAGTTAAAATTGATTATAGGGTTTTTGATGTTGTTTTTCATTTTTTTTTTTGGGGTGAATTTAGAGTTTGTTTAATGAATTTATACGATAGGATTTTAGATTACTTAAGCACGCAACTAAAGTAAAACAACTTAACAAAAGAAGACAAACTTAAGAGAACCAGTTGAAGAGTCGAAGGAGAAACCAACGTCATCACCCAAAACTAGGCATTCAAAACCAATGCAAATAAGCAAGTTGTTGATGTTGTCTTAATCTTAACAGAAAGTACACCCATTGTGTTGTCTATCAGTGCCACTGAATTTTCCTGAAAACGCTCCAGCGGACCATAGCTATCTCTTGGTTTTGGAGTTTTTTTTTTTTTGAATTTGTTTAATTTTAAATGAGGTGCCTGGCCTACAATATCCAGCGTACCATAGCGTTCAGGTCGTCCATGGTCATGATCTTGCCAAAGCTCTTATCACGGTGACAGGGGGGTGTTGGAGTCCGCCATCTCGCAGAAATTTCGGACATCGTTGCCCTTGAGTAAGAGGTTCTTGTTATTTGAGAGGGTTTGGCTGGCAATTGGGACGTTGAGTTGGGAGTGTATGAGCCATTTCAGTTCCCCCACTTTCGCCTTTGGGTTGTCTATTTCTACTCTTTCACTTCCATCCCTGCTTCACAATCTGATCATCATCTTTAAATTTTGGGGAAAAAAATCCTAATTTCGAAGAAGAAAAAGAGAATTTTACCCGAATTCAAAGCGAATGTGAGATTTTTTTGTTGTGCAATTGCTTCGCCAGGATTTCTTTCTCCCTGTCATTGATGTTCACAATGGCCACCGATGAACTGTAAATCTGTCTCCACTGCTGCGCGGTGAATCTGGATCTATAATGACGTGGTTCAATAGAATGACCAACGCTGCGCGAGGAATCTGTAATTTTTTTTCGCTGTTTTTTTTCTGAATCAAAATTTTAGGGGTGGGGAAACCATAAAAAACCCATTAAGGAGGATTTATGGGGTCCAGCGTACGAATCTGAATCTAGGATGAGGTGGTTCCAACGCTGCGGGGAAACAAATTAAAACTTCAAGGGTTTCTTTGAGAGAGATCGAGTCCGTGTTAGGGGGGACTATGGATGTGGTCTAGAATGGAATGACCACCAACGCGGCGAGGACACAAATCAGAACTTCAGGGGTATATGGATATAGTTTAGAATGGAATTACCAACGCTGAGCGCACACACACAGAACTTCAAGGGTTTTTTAAATATAAATAAATAAATATATATATATATATATATATATATATATATTAATTAATTATTAATTTTGAAAGCAAATTTTTTTTCAAAACATTTACTTATAACAATATCTTTAGATATCACAGACAGTAGCCCAGATCCAATTCCTCTTAGTGGTGCGCCAGATTGATGACGACGGTGCAACCCCTGTGCGTCCGACGGTCCCCATATCACGTCGGGTTACCATGTACCGAGACGGTAGAAGTCCTGGGAGCCTTCTTAGATAGTTTGAACCCTACCACCGGGTTACCATGTACCGAGACGGTAGAAGTCTTGGGAGCCTTCGTAGATAGTTTGAACCCTACCAGCTGTGTTGATAGTTACTAAAAATCGTGATTGAAACCATTGCTTCTATATATATCAAAAAATAAAATAAAATAAAATAAAAATATAAAAAATATATATCTTTAGATATCAAGGAGCATTTTGATACCCCACGGCAACCAACTAACGTAGGGGAGTTGTTAACCAACAAAAATTTGATATCAATCAATAAACATTTGGGTGATTGTTGGCATGTTTGTCACGTTCTTTCTTTTTTTTAAGATTTTGTTTAAAGTTTTAAAATGTTTTTTCTTCTTTGAAGTTCATTGTAAAAAATTATTGCTCCTTGATCTGAAAAATCTTTTGTTTAAATTTTTTCTTCATTCAAGTTTAAAGAACAAAAAATAACTTTTCTTCGATATGTAAGTGAATTTTTTGGAAGGTCAAGTTTTGCCAATCCTTTGCACAAGCGCTCTTCCATGAATAAATTATGTTAACCACTTTTTATGACGGATGTCATGAATGAAAACGTTGAAGTTGTGGGCAAAAACAAGCACGCATTAACGCATTAAGTAAGGCGTTTTGCGCTCACACACCAGCAAAGCCCCCTTTACAACCTCGAAGGATCGTTTCGGGTGATATAAAGGTCGAAAAGCCTTTTCGGACTATAAGTTGGGCGAAAGAGAAGCACATAAGTTGAAGTTCGTAGCGGGCCTCACTAATGAGCAAGGTTATTTCGGGCAAAGAGAGCTTCGAAAAGCCTTTTCGGGCTTGCGTTTGGGCGAAACTTGCGTGGGGCCCAGTTTATTTCGCGCCCACTAAGGCACAAAACTCCTTTTCATGGCAAGAAAGGGCAAAATACCATTGGTCGAAGTCGCGCACTGGCCAACCACGCCACCCAACCAACAAAGCATAAGTCAAAGTCAATACGATCTATGTGGCCACTTCTTGAGTGCAACGCTCGTGGGGCCATAGTTCTAAGTTGGCATTTGGTTAAAAAGAGAGTGGTGAGACTCTCTTTCGCCTCTCTTTGGAGCGAAACTCCCCTGGCGCCTCTCCTTGGAGCGAAACTCCCCTAGCGCCTCTCTTTGGAGCGAAACTCCACTGGTGCCTCTCTTGGGAGCGAAACTTTCTCGATGCTTCTCTTTTGAGCAAAACCACCCCAAAGCACTATCCTAGCATCGAAATCTAGTTTACAGGGTGCGCTTTCATTCGTTTAAAGGCGATGGGTATAAGGATGATTTGATCTTTGCCATTGAGGCGGTGTCGACAGTAAATTACCAACCACATTTATGAGATGTGGCGTTTCCAACAATGGAGTCGGACGTGGTCATGCCCCATAACTCTTGAAGTACTGCAGAATCGAATCCTTCCTACCACAATGACAGATTGCAGTTGAGCATTAATGTTTTAGAGGCAGAATCCTCTATAAAAACTAGCAAATTCAATGTTTTAAGAATGGGCAATTTGCTTGAAAGCTTTTAAAACTCAAGCTCTGCTATGAATGCAAGGGAAACTTGGCTCTAATTCGAATCAACTTCTATGTGCAGATTTTATTTCATTTATTTCTGTCAAATTCATTTCATTATCTAAAAGTTTAAATTCTATTTCTGGATTTAGCTATTGGTAAGAAAAATATTGGAATATCCCTAGAAACTGCATGTTAAAGAAATATTAATTTCGGTTTATGTTTTATTCTTTGCATGAAAAGTTGTTGGTTTGAGGTTAAAATTGTTGATCTTGCTATCAGTTCATCACCCCTTCTCAATTGGCTTACATCCCTTTTCCCATTACTTTTAGTCATCTTCCCATTCCTTTCATGTTCTCTAAATCTATAAGCTATAAATAGTTAGTAAGGGAACCAGCCCTCTCTAGAGATTGGCACGGGAGGCATCTCTTCCTTTTGACCTTTCAATGTTGGTCGGGTCTAGGGTGCATAGATGAAACATTCTACACCTAAGGCAGATTCTTGACCAACAGTTTTTGGCATGCCCAGTGGGACACAAACAATCCACCTCCAAAAGTATTAAGACTTGATGTTCGTCTTTTTGTTGGTTAAATCTGAACATCTGGCAACTCAGCTGAACCCAGAAGCCTTAGAATCTTGAAGCTGGTTAAAAGCCCTCCCCCTCATGATCACAAGATCGAAGGCTAGAAATCTAGAAGATACAGTTGAGTTCTTTGAGCTTGACATCGACGCTTTGGGAGAGCATCCTAGAGTAGTTCCCTCGACTATCCCGTTAGTCGAAATATCCTTGCAAGTAGCTAGTATATTTTCACAAAATCCAAGTCCTTCCAACACCGTAGCTATCTTACCCCCTCAACCAAGAACTCTGGTCCATATGGCACAAAATCCGCCCAGGCGGTTTTTGACCTGGAATCATTTAAGACCACTGAATCTGTAGGCTCAAACCTAGATCCCAGCTGCAACGGTAAAGGCTCTGCCCACATATGACGGTACTAGGAAGACAACTTATGAGCACCTTCAAGATATGGCTTCTTTGGCCACTATTCATAGCATCACGGATAAAGAAGTTATGCTAATATTGTTAGTACTCTCACTCAAATGCAAGCTCCTCTACTAGTATCGATCCTTACCACCTGTTACCATCACCATTGGGACCAATTGGCCGAGCAGTTGATAAAATGTTTTAACAAGCAAGCAGATCCCTTTTCACTATTGCATCAGTTTACCACTATTCAGTGACACACGCAGGAGAAGATAGCTGATTTTAATGTTAGGTTCACTCAAACCTGGTAGAGAGTTATTGATGGCCCCGATCCACCCTGGAGTAAGTAGTGTTTTATTACTTAAAATCTTTCTATTTAGACATCAGCATGAGCATCTGATATGCTAATATTAATACCTTTTCGGCCTTGTACACTTAGGCGCAAAATATTGAGGTTGACTTAGTTGCTATCGATAAGTTACCTCCAAAAATGACTGCCAATTTTCTCGAATTTATCTCAGCATCTGTATCCTAGTGCATCGTCTTAGTCATTGCCTACCCCCCAATGTACCATATTCAGTCATGGAGTTTAAGTTCTTCTCAGAACTAGACGATGTCCGCTTCGTAGTTGCCCGCACCTACTATCCCCCAACTTCCAGCTCCCATCCCATATCTGGCATTACCTGCGCCATTGGCACCATTTCCATTGCCCGTGCCTCCAACACCTACAAATCTGGACCAGGCCAAAGAATTGTAGCATATGCGATCATCAATGAGGGCAATGGTGAATGAGATCACCGTCTTGAAAAGGAGGCAATCTGATTAGAGTTTCTAGCCAAGGAGATTCGCTCCTCCTCCCTTGATTACTAGTAAACAAGTTGCTTCCACTAGTAGGGATCTCGAAAGAAATGCAGTGGTGTTAGATAATGAAGAAGTTGGTCTCTCTGATAGAGCTTATTGGTGCTCTACCTGCAACGACTCGCACAACAAGGAGACCTGCATGGTCCATTTGAACTGTGTGCAGACCCTCGAAGATAGTGTACCTAGTGGACAAGTGAACATGATCAGAGAGATGGACCGCAACTTTATAATTCCCCCTATTGAGCAAGTTTTTGTTCTTACAAGATCAAGTAAAAAATCCATTGAAGTTGATATGGTTCAAATGAAACCATTAAAAGTACTTGTTAGTTCCAAGATGCCAAATGAGAAGACGCTACTGCCAGTTAAAAATCCTACCCAAATGTTGAATTCGGAGGGACCCATCTTATTGAAGGACCTCTTGCCTCCGAAAGCTAGAGGGAGAATCCCTCAACCACATGCTTCAACCTCTCAGCTTCAGACCGAGATAAGAGATCAGGCAAAAGAAAGGCTCAGGTACCCCTCATTGACTAAGCATTAAAGGGTAGAAGCAACACGGCAATATCGAACCAAATACAAAACTGCGAAGGATGGAAGCGACCTCGATATAGGGGTCTATAGTATAATTGAAGAACTGAAGAAAACTCCAGCTAAGGTAAGCCTCTTTGATGCGCTTTAGCTACCTGGACAAGTAGATCTATTACAAGAATCATTGAAGTCTGCTAAATACAAGGAAAAGCCAACCTAGACTGTCTTGACTTAGACGTTGACTACCTTGGCCACCGAGAAGAATAGGCTGCCACCATTTTATTTATCCCTCAGGATGGAGGGATGGGTTGTGCATAATTGCATGATTGAATCTGGTGTCGCAACTACTGTAATGTCCAAGGTTGTTTGTGAGATTATGGTCATGGAGTACACGAGTAGTCCTAGAGTGCTCCAACTGGATAGGACTCTGGTGAATACAATAGGGATGATCAAGGATATTCTGATTTTATTGCATAAGATGTTGTAAATCATTGTGATACAAGAAGTTGTGGTGGTGGATCTAGAGCCATACTTCAGTATGTGCCTAGCAAAGGAATTCACTGCCAAACTAGGGGGCTATTTATCCCTAGATTATTTGCATCTCGAAATTCCCTTCAAAGAAAAAAGGATTAAGGTTTTTAATAAAAAATCCTCTACCTTTCATATCGAAAGAATCCAAGATGTGGAGAAGCAAGTGAACTTAGTCAATTTGATTAAGGAAGTTGAGGAAGTAGAATAAGTAGACCTGATCGGGGAAACTCTGGACGAGCTTCGCATAGAAGATGAATTTTCCATCCACGATTTCAATGCCATGATCGAAACAAGAATGGAGTGCTACTCGATCACCAGGCCTAAAAATATCGAAGTGCCAAGTGATGAAGACCCTATTTTCAATCAATTATGTAAGCTTTTCTTTGATGGTGCGCAATGTAAGAATGGTGTTGGATCAGGGGTTGTTCTTATCTCTCCTTTGGGAAAGTAGAGCACCTATTCTTACAAACTTACTTGAAGCTGCACTAAAATATGGCTGATTATGAAGCCCTGTGCCTAGGGTTGAAGAAGACAAAGAGAATAGGAATCAAATAGTTATAGATCTACGAGGATTTAGAGCTAATTTGTAATCAAATCACCAATCGATGAGTTTCAAAGCAGTATTACTTGAAATCCTATTGTAATAAAGTGTGGGACATGTTTGAGTCCTTCACAACGTTGAACATCCAATCAATTTTGCGAGAGTGGAACAAGCATGCCAACATTTTGGCATCCCTTGGCATCAAATTTTCTTTGGATGATAATATGATACAAAAGCCTAAAATGGTGAGGTTAATTTATAGGCCTTCAATGCCTGACAAGAATATCCATTTGCAATTTTTTGACAACGATGAGTAGATCGTTACCTTCCTAATAAACAAAGCCAACACCATCGAGAAGAGAACCCTGGATGCGGAAGAACATGAGGGATTGATTCAGTTGAAAAATAATAACATCCCAAGGGGTTTGATCACACTCGAAAGTCTATTTGATCAAAATGATAGGTCGATTACCCATAATATCAAAGTAGACGAGAGACAGTATAAAAACTTGGAGCTAGAACCCAGGAAGGTGATCAAGGTTAGAGCCGATTGCACCCTTGAAGATCTCGATCAAATCAGGGCTTTGTGCAAGGAATAACTGGATATTATTGCTTAGTGTTATCAATACCTAAACGGATATGACAAAAGCATCATTCAACACACGATAGAGCTGCAGGAAGGAGTCAAACCATTTCGATAGAAATAGAGGTTTTTCAATCCAAAGATCGAGGCACTAATGAAGGCCAAACTCTTAAATATGCTCGAAGCAAAAATCATATATCCAATTAAGCATTCTTCTTGGGTGGCCAATTTGGTCCCTATGTGAAAGAAAAATGGAGACATCTGCTTGTGTGTCGACTTTCAAAACTTGAACCAAGCGTCTCTAAAAGACCATTACCCACTATCTCAAATCGATCAGATTCTTCATATAGTGGCAAGGGCACAATGATTTTCTCTCGATGGTTTCTCTGGATATAACCAGAATTGGGTGAAAGATAAATACCAGTACAAAATGATGTTCACCACTAAATGGGGTACGTTCGCTTATCAATGGATGCACTTTGGTCTCTCAAATGTTGGAGCCACCTTCCAGAGAGCCATGGATCTGGCATTCGGTGAGTTGTTGAACCGCATCATTATGATTTACTTGGATGACATGATTGTCTTCTCACATAAGAGAGAGGAGCATGGCTTGCATTTGTGGTAGGTGTTCAAAAAATATCGAGAGTTCAGGATATCTATTAACTCGAAGAAATCTATCTTCACAGTGAAAATGGTAAACTTTTGGGCTATGTGATTTCAGAAAAGGGGCTAGTTGTTGATCCTGACAAAGCTGAAGCTCTTCTCAAGATTCCACTACCAGTAAATAAGAAAGGCCTACAATCCTTTTTTGTACAGATCAATTTTGTCAAAAAATTTATGTCTAACTTTGCCCAAGTAGTCAAGCCAATAACTGAGCTCTTGAAAAAAGACACCGAATTTAGATGGACAGAGAAGAGGAAGCAAGTGTTTGATAAAATCAAGGCATGGATTGCCCAAGCTCCAATTTTGATAAATTTGGATTTCATCCTTTACGCAGTTGGAGAACTAGAGAGCTATGTAGTATTCCTCATGTATAATGGCGAAGATGGGGATGAGTGGCCAATAACGTTTCTCAACCAAGTAATCCAGTTGGGACATTTTTAAGTCCTTCACAATGTTGAACATCTAGTCAATTTTGTGAGAGCGAAACAAGCATGCTGACCTTTTGGCATCCCTTGGTGCCCAATTTTATCTGGATGATAATATGATACAGAAGCCTAAACTGGTGAGGTTAATTTACAGGCCTTCAGTGCCTGACAAGAATATCCATTGGAAAGTTTTTAACAATGATGAGTAGATTGTTACCTTACTAATAAACAAAGCCAACACCATCGAGAAGAGAACCCTGGATGTGGAAGAACATGAGGGATTGATTCAGTTGAAAAATAATCACATCCCAAGGGGGTTAATCACACTCGAAAGTCTATTTGATAAAAATGATAGGTCGGTTACCCATAAGATCAAAGTAGATGAGAGACAGTATAAAAACTTAGAGCTAGAACCTAGGAAGGTGATCAAGGTCAGAGCCGATTGCACCCCCGAAGAGCTCGATCAAATCAGGGCTTTGTACAAGGAATATCCGAATACCGTTGCTTGATGTTATCAAGACCTGAAGGGATATGAAAAAAGCATCATTCAATACACGATAGAGCTGCAGGAAGGAGTCAAACCATTTCGATAGAAAAAGAGGCTTGTTAATCCAAATATTGAGGCACTAATGAAGGCCAAACTCTTAAATATTCTTGAAGCAAAAATCATATATCCAATTAAGCATTCTTCTTGGGTGGCCAATTTGGTCCCTATGTGAAAGAAAAATGGAGACATCTGCTTCTTTCGAAGCTTGAACCAAGCTTCTCTAAAATATCATTACCCACTATCTCAAATCGATTAGATTCTTCATGTAGTGGCAAGGGCACATTGATTTTCTCTCAATGATTTCTCTGGATATAACTAGAATTGGGTGAAAGATGAATACCAGTACAAAATGACATTCACCACTAAATGGGGCACGTTCGCTTATCAGCAAATGCCCTTTGGTCTCTCAAATGCTGGAGCCACCTTCTAGAGAGCCATGGATCTGGAATTTGGTGAGTTTTTGAACCGCGTCATTGTGATTTACTTGGATGACATGATTGTCTTCTCACATAAGAGAGAGGAGAATGGCTTACATTTGTGATAGGTGTTCAAAAAATATCAAGGGTTCAGGATATCTATTAACCTGAAGAAATCTATCTTCGCAGTGAAAAAGGGTAAATTTTTGGACTATGTGATTTCAGAAAAGGGGCTAGTTGTTGAACTTGACAAAGTTGAAGCTCTTATCAAGCTTCCACTGCCAGTAAATAAGAAAGGCCTACAATCCTTTTTTGGACAGATCAACTTCATCAAAAAATTTGTATCTGACTTCGCCTAAGTAGTCAAGCCAACAACTGAGCTCTTGAAAAAAGACACTGAATTTAGATGGACAGAGAAGAGGAAGCAAGTGTTTTATAAAATCAAGGCACGGAGTGCCCAAGCTCCAGCTTTGGTAAATTTGGATTTCATCCTTTACGCAATTGAAGAACTAGAGATCTATGTAGCAATCCTCATGCAGAAGGGCAAATATGGGGATGAGCGGCCAATAGCATTTCTCGGCCAAGTAATCCAGTCGCACAAGGAGAGGTACAATTTCATCAAAAGATAAATCCATGTAGTTATGAGGTCACTAAAAAAGTTCAAATATTTTGTTTCCCAGAGCAGAACAATTGTGTATGTTGTGTATTCAAATGTCATAAATTTTATAATTCAGGGAGAAATGGGAGACAAGAGAGTTGGTTGGTTCTCCAAGATCAAGGAATTCGACATTGAGGTATGACCTACCAAGTTAGTTCAGGGTCAGGAATTGTGCCAAGAGCTCACCAGGAGCGCCGCCTCCGAAGTAGTAGCATGTCAGTGGGAAGATCCAGTGCTAGAAAATGATCTTGTGAATCGGTCTATAGATGGCAAGGACTGGATAGAGGACCTTGTCGAATACTTTAATACCGAAAGGTGCCCTTCTTGCCTTAATGCTTCACAAAGAAGAAGGTTCGGGCTTCAAGCTTGTAGGTATGTATTATTGCTAGATGGTTTGTTTTAGAGGAATATTGATGGGGTTCTCTTGAGGTGCATCAAGGGGATATAGAAGCAGAGGATCCTCAATGAATTCCATTTTAGAATATCAGGAGGACATATCGCAGGAAGACCTATGGCCGTAAAAATCATTAAAGTGGGCTATCATTAGTCGACCATATTTGTTGACACCTTCGAAGTTAGCCAGAAGTGCAACAAGTTCCAGAGATACGTTGATCGGAGCATAAATGCTTCTTTGTCCTTGCATCCAATTCAAGTCAAAGCTCCATTCCAACAGTGGGGCTTGGATTTTATCAGGGTAATAGATCCTAACTCTTCTACAGGGCACAAGTATATTCTAACAGCTACTGACTATTTTACCCGGTGGACGAAAGCAATGCCAACTAAGCAAGCTAAAAAAAATGTGGTTATTGCCCTCTTGGAGGGATTTATAACTCGCTTTGGGATACCAGATGCAATTGTTACAGATAATGGCACTCCCTTCACTGGTGCCAAAATCTACAAATTCGTGAGTAAGTACAAAATATACTTAAAAACTTCATCTAAGTATTACCCACAGGGCAATGGTTTGGTGGAGTCCACGAACAAGAACTTACTGAGGATCCTGAAAAGAACCTTGGAAGGTAACAAGCAAAGCTGGCACCTACTCTTAGATCAAGCCCTATGGTCTGACCACATTTCAATTAAAAATTTGATCAATACATCATTGTATTCTTCGGTGTATGAAAATGAGGTAGTTCTACCTACGCACATTGAGTTTCCTGCATTATAGTCACTTTGGTTGCTTGGCAATGAAAATGAGAATTTTGATCCCATGAGCGTCAGATTGGCTCAATTTTTGTAATTAGAAGAAGAAAGAGAAAAATCTTATGAATCTTTTATCAAGCATGCAAATACCACAAAAAATTGGTTCAAAAAAAGGACCTCCGATCAAAATTTCTAGATTGGTGACTTGGTGTTGAAATGAAATGAGAGAAAATCTAAACCAGGGAATCATGATAATTTTGATGGTTCTAGGAGGGTCCATTTCAAATCTCTGGTGTTAATCAGGTAAACTCTTTTATTCTAAAATATTTGGAGGGTTTCACTCTCATTATATTAGTCAATGGCCTTCATTTGAAGGTATACTACCAGTGAGAATTAGTAGGAAAGGTTCCTCAATTGTGTACATATTCAATTCTATTGTATATATGTGTGTATATATTTTTTCTCCCCATAATAAGTCTCTTTGCTTCCCTACCTTTGTGCTCTCAGCTACATGTTTTAAACCAAACCTACCAGGGTTCGGAGTCGAGTTGGCAGGGGAACGTGGCAGAAGAGTTCAAGTCAGTGGTTTTCTTTATTTTAAGTTTGCATCTTTCCCAACATGAGAAAAAAGGAGAAAGAGTGGTTTTGGGCTCTAAAGCCTGCAAGAAGCGTTTTCGCTCTCCTCTTGAGTGAAAGGGGCTTGTGTTTGCTGGTCTAAATACATCACCTGGAAAAGCAGTTCAGTAGATAAATGGTGCCATGTCGTTTTGACGTCTCAAAATTAAAGGAAGATGGTTGTGCTCTGCCATGAGAAGCAAAGCTATGTTTCAATGCCTTAAGAAGTGAAATCCAAGGCTAAAGTGAGGACCATTAAGGTGTTTTCGGCCCCAAAGATTCCGAAATTAAGTTGCACTCATCTTTTTTAGCGAAAGCCCCAAATTCAAAGTCAAATGCGCACTCTCCCATCCATGCAAATGTTCGAAAAGAACAAATCTTGTGCTAAGCGCCACATGTCAAAAAAGAGAGGGGGAAGCACTTTCATTAAGAGGGGTGTTTTTTTCAATTAAATTATTTCTTGGAATCAAAGATGGGTCAAAGGTCATTTCGGGTGCTTCGTTGAGCAAAAAGAGCTTTCGCTCTCCTTTTTAGCGAAATGCAAGTCAAGGCCCGCTAAAACTTCCTCAAAGTTATTTTTTCTTTTTCTTGCACTAAGCGCCACATGGCAAGGAGTTAAAAGGGGGTTTTTTCCAAAGGAAGAGGATCATGGGTGCCTCTTTCAGGTAACAAAATCTTGCATATATTTTTTTTTAGTTGAACTTGCTTTTTTGAGCGTCTCGTGTTTCTAAAAAAGGATTTCGCTCCTCCAAGCGAAGATTAATCGCCATTTTGGGAGAAAGACATAGGGTCCACGATCTAGAAGTGCCATGTGGCGAAGAGGAATATTTGAAGCTCCCTCTCCTCAACGAGTTGTTTGTGCATGAAAATTTAAAAGCCATATTTTTTTTTTTTGCACTCACATGGGTGAAAGAGAGGTTTTACCTTGTTTTAAGGTGAAAAGCATCTAAGGGGTAAAAAAACTTGTTTTTATCTAGCTTTCTTTTAGGTAAAGCACCCAAGATAGAAGCACACACTCTAGATAAGCATGCCTTGCTTGTGCAACATCAAGCGCAGTTGTTTTTCTGGGCGTAAGTCTCCCTCTTCAAAGTAAAGCAGTGAATTTTTTCTTTTTAAAAAGGGGGAAGCGTTTTGGTGCTTTAATCAAGTGAAAAGGGTTTTTTAGTAACCCAAGTGAGCGCAAGGAGGTTTCACTATCACAAGTCACTGAATGCATGTCTTAAGGCAAATAAGTGAATACGCAGTCTGAGAAGGGCCGTTAGAGCAATAATGTGTGCCTTGAAAAGTGCAAAGTGACAAGGTGTAACTTACAAGGAAGATTATGGTGCATGTCAAAATCCATCATTAAAGAAAATAAATTTACCACCTATAAGATCAAATAGGAGGTCTTTGATATCATGCACGATATCCACATGCATTTATTCCTCCCACTCCTAATTAAGGTGGTAGATATCGTTGCCTTGATATAAGAAGGATTACCTGCACTAGAAATGACACTAATTTTTTTTAGAGGACTAGGCTATTGCGCATAGATTATGAGTGCAAATAGTGCCAAGTGAATTGTTGGTAAAGCACTTGCACTAGATGCTAAGGAGGTTCATGTTCTGTCCCAGAATAAGTGCCTAAGTTTTTTGTAGGATAAAAATCAAAGGATGTCAAAAAATGGGAGCATCGAATCCAGGAAGGGAAAGTCTCATGGAAAGCCATTCGCAACAAAGCAAGCCAAAGGAGCAAGGTACCCCAATGAAGAGAAGTGCTAGCATAGCGCTCTCGCCTTCTCATGCTACCAAAAGGCCTAGGACCAGCGCATCAAGGCCCCCCAATATGAACCCTTCTGCAACACTATCAAATGCGAGGGTGAACGTTCCTAAAGTACCTATTTTGGAGCAACAAGGGCAGTCAAACCAGGAGATAGATTTGATTGATATTGAGATATAAGCCTCAAACGAAGAAGTAAGGGTGAGCCTGATCATGTAGCAATTTATCGCTTTGACTCTAGCAGTATCTGAACCCTCAGGTATGTGTACTATGATCCCTTTCCTTACAACTGAGCGATTGGCACCTATTTCATCAAATGTCGAAATCCCTATTGCTAGTCTCCCCCCATTCGGCATCCTTGTGTGTTCCACTTTGTCCCTAGTCTCCTAGTCATCATTTACCCATCCTCTAATTCCTATCCCCTTTCCTCTACTTTCTTAATGTTCAATTCTTTTGCATCTATTACCAATGCATTCACATATCCTAGACCCTCTGCAAGTGCCTCCTCTTTCGTTGCTATGTCTACTACCATCCTTGATCCTATTCGGATTTCATCCTTGATAGCCTCCACCATAATGACAATGTCTATTTATATTCCAATGCCTAGTCCTACGCCTTTAGTCACTGCTATCCAAACCCTAGCATCTTCCAAAGTAAGCATAGTTGCCACCTCATCAGCTCCCGTCCTGTCCATAAAATTCCAGCCTCAGCATGCTCTTTTCCCATATGCAGTATTTTTTGAAGTATAGGAGCCACTAGAAATAGAGATGGAGGTCCTCCAAGAACATCCAGTTGCGAATATCATACACCAAGCGCAACAAAGTTCCTTGAGCTGGCTGAAGGACTAAAAAATAAATGGTGCGCTAGCTCCTACTCATGTAGAGAAAAGGGCCATCTTCGACCCAGAGAGGATGGAGGTCCATATGGTGCAAAAAGTACCTAATGCCCAAAAGCCACTAGGGGAGATGATGCCTATAGACTATTCCTACCATGCAGTTATTGAGGACCTTAGGATGATCAACATAGCCGAGAAGATAGGAAAAGTCTAAATAGAAATGGGTTCCATCTACTTTCATGGGGAGCACCATAAGGAGTGCTTATTTAAAGTCAAAGCTAAGAATGTGGAGCTAGAGGAAGCTCTAGCATAAGCAAAGGCCCAACTGGAGAAGGCCCAATCTGAATCTACAAAATGGTAGTAGCACATAGTCGGTTTGGAGGAAGAGGTGGGAAAATATAAAGAAGCAACTGAACAACACCTCGAGGTGTGCATGCAGGCCAAAAACCAAGTGTAGGTTTTGAATACCCAAGTTTGGGAACTGTAGGGCAAATTGACAGGAATGAAGATGCAAGCGGTTGATTTTACCAAGGAGTGCATCAAAGAGATTCACTACAGCTTCCTGACCGATTTCCAGGCTAGGGCTTCAAAGGCAGTTACAGTTATGATATTCATGTGGGAAGTACAGAAGGTAGTTTCCCTTAGTAGGCTGGTTGTGGAAGCCCCTAAGGAAGATGTAGACTACTGGCTAGACATTGCCATGCAAATCAAGAAATTGGAGAAGATAGAACTCCACATTACTCCCATGTGGGTCGATCCTAGGCTATGGTAAACGTCACTCTACAATCTTATTTCGTGAAGCTTGAACTGGTCAGAGAAGCTCAAAAATTATGGGATGCATTCGAGCAAGAGAGGGCTACTTTATTACTCCATTTTGAGGCCCTCGCGTAGATGGAATTTCTCGGCTTCACCGACGATGATGGTAATATTTTTCCCCATGGGGAGTTAAAAGAGATATGAGTTGCATTTACCAATGACGCCTTCGAGATTGAGGGTTGGGGAGATCCCATTGCAGAGAAAAAAGTAATACCCCTTATAATAAAGTATGCACAGATAGAGACCTTTTTTTTGGAGCTTAGCCAAAGAGCTTCCTTCACCAACATAGACCAGGTTGAAACTTTTTGATATCTGGTCAAGGAGCTCGAAATCCGCCCACCATTCCCTTTGGATGCTTGGCTCAAGGTACAAGCAATTTATGAATATGTTTACAAGTGTCCTCTGATATTGACGCATCTCAAGAAACAAGAGGAAGAAGGACACACACCAAAAAATGACAATGACCAAGGTGAAGTTGGCAGGGAGAAAGAGGGAGACCATCAAGAGTAGTGAGATAGGGAAGAAGAGAGAGAAATGTTGGAAGAAGAAGTAGGTACCAGCAGCAAACACTCCAGAGAAGCAGAAATCAGGGATGACTCTGAGCCCTAAGGATAAAGGCTTGGGATCATCACATTGAGATGAGCTCAATTCCTTGTGATCCATCAAAAATGTTGGCATCTCTGCCACATTCTTTTTTGTAAAGATTTTGTTTAAAGTTTTAAAATACTTTTTCTTCTTCTTCGAAGCTCATTGTAAAAAATTTCTGCTTCCCTTTCCCTCTGAAAAATATTTTGTTTAAATTTTCTTTTCATTCAAGTCCAAATAATGAAAAATAACCTTTCCTCTGTATGCAAGTGAATTTTCATATTTCTATTGATAAGGTGAAGGCTAGGTTTTGTTAATCCTTCGTAGCAAGCGATCTTCCATGAACAAATTATGTTAAACACTCCTTGTAATGGATGTCATGAATGAAAACATCAAAGCTGTGGGCAAAAACAAGCACATATTAACACGCTAAGTAAGGCATTCCGCACCCACACACCAAAAAATCCCCCTTTAAAACCTCGAAGGATCGTTTCGGGTGATATAAATGCTAAAAAGCCTTTTCAAAATATAAGTTGGGCAAAAGAGAAGCACCTAAGTGGAAGTTTGTAGCGGGACCCACTAATAAGCAAGGTTATTTCGAGCAAAGAGGGCTTTGAAAAGCCTTTTTGGGCTTGTGTTTGGATGAAACTCATGTGGGGCCCAGTTTCTTTCGCACCCACTAAGGAATGAAACTCCTTTTTGTGGTAGGAAAGGGTGAAATACCATTGGTCAAAGTCACGCACTGGCCAGCCACGTCGCCCAACCAATAGAGCATAAGTCAAAGTCAATACGATCTATGTGGCTACTTCTTGAGCACAACGCTCATGGGGCCCATAGTTCTAAGTTGGAATTTTGTTCAAAGAGGGTGGCGAGACTCTCTTTTGCCTCTCTTTGGAGTGAAAATCCCTTGGCACCTCTCCTTGAAGCAAAACTTCCCTAGTGCCTCTCTTTGGAGAGAAACTCCCTCGACACCTCTCTTGGGAGCGAAACTCCCTCGACACCTCTCTTTTGAGCGAAACCACCCCAAAGCATTATCCGAACATCAAAATCTAGTTTAGAGGGTGTGCTTTCATTCATTTAAAGGTGGTGGATATAAGGATGATTCAACCTTTGCCATTGAGGCAATGTCGACTGTAAATTACCAATTGCGTTGATGAGATGCGACGTTTCTAGCAATGGATTCAGACATGGCCATGCCCCATAACTCTTGAAGTGTTGCAGAATTGAATACTTTCTACCACAATGATGGATTATAACTGAGCATTAATGTTTTAGAAGTGGAATCCTCTATAAAAACTAGCAAATTCAATGTTTTAAGAATAGGCAATTTGCTTGAAAGCTTTGAAAACTCAAGCTTTGCTATGAATGCAAGGGAAACTTGGATCTGATTTGAATCAACTTCTATGTGCAGATTTTCTATAATTAATTTTTTTTAAATTCATTTCATTATCTAAAAGTTTAAATTGTATTTCTGGATTTAGCTATTGGTAAGAGTGAATACTATAATATCCCTAGAAACTGCATGTTAAAGGAATATTGGTTTCGATTTCTATTTTATTCTTTGCATGAAAAGATGCTATTTTGAGGTTAAAATTATCGATCTTGTTATCATTTCATCACCCCTTCTCAATCGGCTGACAACCCTTTTCCCATTTCTTTTAGTCATTTCCCCATTCCTTTCCTGTTCTCTAAATTTGTAAGCTAAAAATAGTTATTAAGGGAACCAAACCTCTCTAGAGACTGGAACATGAGGCATCTCTTCCTTTCGGCATTTCAATGTTGGTCGGGTCTAGGGTGCATAGATGAAACATTCTATACCTAAGGCAGATTATTGACCAACAATGATCAATTTCTAAACACTCAATGTCTTGGGACAACCAAAAATACTCGAGTAGTCAACTATCAAATACTCAATGTCCTAGGGTAGTAAACCAACAAGTAATCGACCACTACCATCCAACCTATCCCTTATTGGATATGCCATGGTTTGAAACTTGGACCTCCCAAAAAGAGGCCAAAACCCTAACCATTGTGGTGTCCTAAACATACAAACATTTAAGATTAATGGACACAAACCTTTAACCTCTTTAATGGTCATTCTGTAGAGACCTTTCAATCTTCAAATAAATATTTGAATTATGATTCAAGGAATGCATCTATCTTATGGCATTAATTTTTTTTCACATCCTTTACTTATTTATAGATAACCATCTCACTTATCATTTTATAAAGACCTTTTGGTCCTAACATTAAACTATTAAGTAATTGTAGTTTACTTAGTTGTTTTAAAGGTAATTTTTTTTTTAAATATTAATGAGAAAGACATTTTCAAGTAAAGTATGGACAGGATTCACAACCTTTACTTCTTCTTAACAGACACCCCACTCATTACTTTTCAAAGACTTTATGGTCTTGGCAGTAAGATATTAAGTAGTTGTAGTTTGCCTTGTTGTTTTGGAGAAAAAAATAACTAGTTGTAATTTCAAAAATAATTTTATTTATTATCTTAAAAAAATGAATGATAGTCCATGGTTTAAGGGAAAAGAATTATATTTAAGATTATGGAGAGACTTTTTTTATGAGAACAAAAACGATTAAAAAGCTTCTAGTATGGGTTAGATTTTTTAGGATTCCATATTAACTTATCGATAAGGAGGTTTTTAAATAATATTGGTAACACTTTAGGAGAATTCATCTAGGAGGGACTAACTACTAAGAATCAAAAGCATGCATATATACTCAAATATTTGTTGCCATAGATATTTCAAATCCTTTGCAATAATCCAATAATATTAAACTTGAATCAAGAGAATCGTATCAACAAGTGGGTTATGAAAATATTGCATTTCAGTGTTGAAAATGTTAGAAGTCTAAATATAAAATCAAAATATGGCAAAGTAAAAATGATGGAGAAAGAGATGGAAAATTTTGGTCATGAGATAAACTTCAAAATAAAGCAAGGAGATCATGTTGTAATATTAGTTGGATTAGATCAAAGATGTTTTACTCCCAAATAATAAGTAATAAAGAAATCCCCTAAAAAAATCCATCACAATTCACTCAAATAAACCATTAGAAGAAGGAAAGAATGATATAAGGGATGAACATTGAAATATCAACAATTTGACCTTATTGACCATGAAAAACACAAGCTTATACTGAGAGGGAGGGGGTGAATAGTATAATATTGCTTTTTACTTTCTTTCCAAATCAATATCAATTAATGTCCTTAATTGTAATAACCAAATATAGTAGTGTGCATTAATAACTCATATAGCAGTAGTAAGCAAGAGCACAAGTCACCACACACAATTGAGACACAAGATTTAACGTGGTTCCCCCAATGTGGGGTACTCCACCAGATAATATCCTTATAATATTTCACACAGAAATAAGGATCCTTATCCAATACAATGATTCCTTTGATTTGCTCAAAGCTAGGCAATAACAAGTTCACACTGAACTTGTCCAAATCTGAATAACAAGCTCACACAGAACTTGTCCAAAACTGAATAACAAGCTCACATAGAACTTGTCCAAATTTGAATAACAAGCTCACACATAACTTATCCAAAACTGAATAACAAGCTCACATAGAACTTGTCCAAAACTAAATAACAAGCTCACATAGAACTTGTCCAAAACTGCTCCAACAAGCTCACCAAGAACTTGTCCAAATTTGCTCTAGCAAGATCACCAAGAACTTGCTCAAATCTATCCCAAATCTGTCCAAAAATCTGTCCATAAAATTGTCCCAAAATTGTCCTCAAAGTTGTCCACAAAGTTGTCCCAAAACTATCCACAAAGCTATCCCAAAACTGTCCACAAAGCTGTCCCAAAATTGTCCACAAAGCTGTCCCAAAACTGTCCATCAAAGGCCTTCTCAAAGACTCAATCAATCATGCTCAAGTAGCACTCAAATCTCATCCATAAATCTATCAAGGCAAAGATCAAATATGAACTCAACAATGAATGGCAATGTACTCTTCAATGAATGATAATAATGATCCACAATGATCTCAACTCATAGAAGAATAAAGAGAATTGTTAGAGACTCAATATGTTCTAAGCTCAATCTTCAACTCAACTCAACTCAAGTCAACTCATAGAAGCATAAAGAGAATTGTTAGAGACTCAATATGTTCTAATCTCACTCTCAACTCAAATCAGAATTATGAAATAGTTTGTTTCATGGAACTCGACCAATCACCTCACACAATCACTTGACTAGGCTCAATCAACTCAACTCAACCAATCACCACAAGGGACTACTATTTCTCACAAAAACCCTAGTCCAACCATGTATCAACCAACTCAAATGTTTCCAACAATGCTCAACCACAAATCTCACATAACAATGATACTCATGTTCTTTTCAAGTTCTTTTACAACCAATGGGCTTCAATGACTATGCTTATAAAATAAGGTTTAAACACAACTCTCAAACCAAAAAACCTTGAAGCATTCAACCAACCACTTTCGAAAAGGAAACCACAATCAATCCTTTTCACTCCAATGATATTTCAAAAATCAACCACCATAAACAATCAATAGGAGAATGTGCCTATACCTTTTTGATGCCAAGAAGTTATCCACAAAATCTGCCACACTAAACACAACTTTCCTTTCCAATCTCAATAAGGGTTAGTGGACTTCAAATAATAATCACAAGATAAGCATAACTCAATTTACACCTTTTTACTCCAACTTAATAAACACATCCACCAAAGTCCTTTTTAATAAAAACCCTTATCAAAAATAATAATCAATAAGGCTCTCAAAAATATTTTATAACAACTCCTTATTTCTCCTAAATCTTAATTTTCAATTTCATGAATATCAAAATAAATCAATAACTCATCCACCTCTGAAATAATAATCACAACCCTTATAAAAATAAAGTTTAATTAAAAATTTTAATTATTCCTTAACCACCTTATAACTCCTATCCTAGGGCATCAACGAAATTAATTAGAGCAAAACATAATTACCTCCTCAAGGGGATTCGAACCCCCAACTTGCACACACCGCGAGCACCTTAGTCACGGCTAAGGTTGCCATATGAGCTAGCTGCTCGTTTGAAAGGAAAAGGCACGACATGCCTTAAGTTCTTCCTCCCTTCCACGCAAACCAAAAGCACTTTGAGTGCTTTCCTTCCAATGCCTTCGAATGCAGTCAAGGAGATTCAAACCTTGACGTAAAGTGTTGCCACACACCTTAACAAAAAGCCAATTTCCAATGTGCCACTTTGCCCACAATATCTTGGGATTTTGACCAACCTTGGATTTATTCGTTGTCTCCCTTTTCAAAATGATTTTCGCATGAGCTCTCTTTGGATTCTTAGCCAACGATTAACACGAGCAAGGATTAATTTCAAATGAACCTTAGGACCCCCTTTATATAGTCTTCTCCTCATTTTCGATGATGTCGACACATTATTGATTTTTCCTCTTTCTTTAGACATCGGCGCTAACTTTAATTTTAATTTTAAAATTTAAACTAAATATTTAAAATTAAATATCTCCATCATTGGGGCACCTTTTTCGATGAAATGAAAGTCCAACCTAGGTTTTAAGAAAAATCCAATTCAAATCTGCCATCCATGGTTTTAAATAAAACCTTTTATTTTGCCTACCTTGGTTTTCACAAAAACCCTAATTTTATTCATGCTTTCCAAAAATAATTTGCCCATCAAAACTCAATGTGATCCATATGACATCAATGATTCATGTGACATCAATGAAAACATAAAATAACTCAAATTACCAACAATCTCCCCCTTTGTCATTGATGACAACACCTTTAAAGCAAAAACCACAATCACTACAAAAACCATCTCTGAGAATCAATGCTGCTCCCCCTGACTCAATAATCTCTATGGAGGCTGCTCACCCTAAATCAATGCTCTCTTTGGAGGCTGCTCCCCCTAACTCAATGTTCTCCCCCTTACTCAAATCTCTCCCCCTTTGACATCAATGGTAAAAGGGACACCTATGGGGCTAAAAGATATGACTCTTAAGCATAGCCCCCTCACCACCTTCTCTTTTGAGGTGATTTTTTTTGGGGTGGGAGTACTTTTACTCCCATATCATATTGTTTCTTTCCTATATCAACTTCCTTCCATGTTTTTCTGATATCCTTATCTTGATGAATTACTTGATCTTCTTGTCTAGAACCTATTTGACCTTCTTGCCTTGAACCTGTTTGACCTTCTTGCCTTGAACTTGTTTGGAATTGAGTCCTACACCATTTTGCAATATGCCCAAAGTTATTGCAATTAAAATACTTGATATTGTAGCCTTTGGATGGTGCCCATGTCCTGAATTCATTCTTAAAATAATTTCCATATCCATTCCTTTCCTGAACCTTGTATTGTGAAGCTCTTTTTTCATGACCATTATGACCATGACTTATGAATTATGAAGCTCTATGACCAATCCTGTTACATGAGAAGTAATGTCCTTGAAAACCATACCTTCTTCCTTTGAAGTTTCTTCTATCAAAATCAAACTTCTTTGATCCATGGATCCTGCAATGTATAGCCCTGTGTCCAAATCCATTACAAGAAAAACAATGTCCTTGAAAAACCCTTTGTTCATGCCTTGGTTCCTCATATCTTTCTTGACCATTATCCTTATGATCATTTTCAACTTATGCATTGCATTCTTGAACCTTCTTTGTAGCATCTAAAACCTCTTCCTTAGTTTCTTCAATAATTTCTTTTTCTTTTGAACTTGCTTCACCTATCTCAAAACAAGATCTAAACTGAATATTTGGATCCATAGGAACTTTGGAACTTTCCTCACAAACATTAGGTGCTTCCTTGCTTTCATCTTTTAGAACTTCCTTTCTGTTTGAGTGTGATTCCCAAAACCTGAAATATGAGACCTTTGGTGCTTTGGAATCTTCCTCTTTTTTCTTTATTTGTGTCAAGTAGCAACTTGGCATCCATATCTATAGCCTTTGAAACACATATTTCCTTCTTAGTGAAAATATCTTGACCTTTTGAGTCATGTGATGGATCAAATTTCTCAAGTAAGGAACATTTCAATTCTTTCAGATTCTCTTTAACCTCTTGTAGTTTCTCATGGATAACATTGAAGTCTTCCTTTAGATCAACTGAGAAATTATCCTCTTGCTTAACTTATTCTATTTGGAGTGAATTTTCTTCTTCTACTTCTCTTATTCCATAGAAAAAACCTTCTTCATATTCACTGTCACTAAGATCATTATAATCTTCTATAGCAAAAAAACTCTCAAGATTTCTTTGACCATACCTGTTTCCTTGATGTGTCATCTCATCTTCACTATCACTGAAACCATTGTAATATCCTGATCTATGATCTCTTTGACCACACACAAAGCACTGTTCTCTTTCACCTTCTATTCCTAGAAATAGATGTTCTTCATTTTCATCATCTGACTTGTCTCTATCACTGTGATTTGAGCTACCACTTGCTTTTACAATGTAGTAAGATTTCTTTGCCTTACAATTTTTTTTTTCTCATACCCATTTTGCTTGTATCTGTTATCTTTGTCATGCTTATGCTTTCCATCTTCTTTTCTTCTATGACCCTATTTTTTATCATCACTGTTTTCTTCATGTGGACACCTATATGCATAGTGACCAAGATCACCACACTTGTAGCATCTGACTTTCCTTATATCCCTAAAATTATTTGAGTCCTTATTCCTTTTGATGAAGTTAGCTTCCTCATCATTATCTGAACCTATACTTTTTTCTACAAATTTCCCTTTCTCTTTCTCTGAAGCCTTAAATGCAATATCTTTTATTGGAACCTAATGCTTACTTACCCTCATCTCATAAGTTGTGAGAGTACCTTGCAATTCTTCCATTGTTGGCTTGTTGATATCCATTTTCGCTTCTATTGCTAAAACCTTAGAATCATATTTCATGGAAAGTAATCTCAAAACCTTTTGAGTAACTTTTAATTATTTCATCTCAAAACCTAGGCCTCTCATGGTGTTAGTAATCTCATCAACACAAAGTAAAAACTTTGCAATATCTTCAGAATCTTCCATTTTCAATTCCTCAAATATTTTTCTATGAGTTTGTAGTTTTTCCAATTTTACCTTGGAATCTCCTTCATAAGTATTTCGCAACTTTGTCCACATTTCATTACTTGAATTACATACCATGACCTTTGCAAAATTTGTCTCACAAAGCCCACTCAAAATATAATTCATTGCTATTGCATTGATCTCAACCAATTTCTTGATAGTTTTATATGCCTCGGGATCACATTCAACCCTATACGCTTTTTCAACCATTTTCCATACCTCATATCCTTGTGATATCAAGTAGTTCTTCATCCTCATACTCCAGAAAGCATAGATGTTACCATCAAACAATGGAGCCTTATTTGTAGATGATCCATTCAGTGAAGCCATTTGTGTTATTATAGAATCTACCCTCAAGATGTTAGCCTTTCTAAAGGAACCCGCTCTGATACCAATTGAAGAACACAAGCTTATACTAAGAGGGGGGTGAACAATATAAGATCGCTTTTTACTTTCTTTCCAAATCAATATCAATTAATGTCCTTAATTGCAATAACCAAATATAACAATGTGTATTAATAACTCAGATAACAATAGTAAGCAAGAGCACAAGTCACCACACACAATTGAGACACAAGATTTAATGTGGTTCCCCTAATGTGGGGTACTCCACTAGATAATATCCTTATAATATTTCACACAAAAATAAGGATCCTTATCCAATACAATGATTTATTTGATCTGCTCAAAGCTAGGCAATAACAAGTTCACATAGAACTTGTCCAAATATGAATAACAAGCTCACACAGAACTTGTCAAAAATTGAATAACAAGCTCACACAGAACTTGTCCAAATCTGAATAACAAGCTCACACAAAACTTGTCCAAAACTGTATAACAAGATCACACAGAACTTGTCCAAAACTAAATAACAAGTTCACACAAAACTTGTCCAAAACTGCTCCAACAAGCTCACATATAACTTGTCCAAATATGCTCTAGCAAGGTCACCAAGAACTTGCTCAAATCTATCCTAAATCTATCCACAAATCTGTCCACAAAATTATCCACAAAGCTATCCCAAAATTGCCCACAAAGCTATCCCAAAACTATCCACAAAGCTGTCCCAAAACTATCCACAAAGGCCTTCTCAAAGGCTCAATCAATCATGCTCAAGTAGAACTTAAATCTCATCCACAAATCTATCAAGGCAAAACTCAAATATGAACTCAACAATGAATGGCAATGTACTCTTCAATGGATGACAAAAATGATCCACAATGATCTCAACTCAACTCAACTCAAATCAACTCATAGAAGCATAAAGAGAATTTTTAGAGACTCAATATGTTCTAAGCTCAATATTCAACTCAACTCAACTCAAATCAATCTCAACTCAACTCAAGTCAACTCATAGAAGCATAAAGAGAATTGTTAGAGACTCAATATGTTATAATCTCACTCTCAACTCAAATCAGAATTATGGAATAGTTTGTTTCATGGAACTTGACCAATCACCTCACATAATCACTTGACTAGGATCAATCAACTCAACTCAACCAATCACCACAAGGGACTACTATTTCTCACAAAAACCCTAGTCCAACCATGTATCAACCAACTCAAATTTCCAATAATGCTCAACCACAAATCTCGCATAACATTGATACTCATGTTCTTTTCAAGTTCTTTCACAACCAATGGGCTTCAATGACTATGCTTATAAAACAAGGTTTAAACACAACTCTCAAACCAGAAAACCTTGAAGCATTCAACCAACCACTTTCGAAAAGAAAACCACAATCAATCCTTTTCACTCCAATGATATTTCAGAAATAAACCACCATAAACAATCAATAGGAGAATGTGCCCATACCTTTTTGATGTCAAGAAGTTGTCCACAAAATCTGCCACACTAAACACAACTTTCCTTTCCAATCTCAATAAGGGTTAGTGGAATTCAAATAATAATCACAAGATAAGCATAACTCAATTTACACCTTTTTACTCCAACTTAATAAACACATCCACCAAAGTCCTTTTTAATAAAAACCCTTATCAAAAATAATAATCAATAAGACTCTCAAAAATATTTTATAACAACTCCTTATTTCTCCTAAATATTAATTTTCAATTTCATGAATATCAAAATAAATCAACAACTCATCCACCTCAGAAATAATAATCACAACCCTTATAAAAATAAAGTTTAGTTAAAAACTTTAATTATTCCCTAACCACCTTATAACTCCTATCCTAGGGCATCAACGAAATTAATTAGAGCAAAATATAATTACCTCCTCAAGAAGATTCGAACCCCCAACTTGCACACACCGCAAGCACCTTAGCTACGGCTAAGGTTTCCATACGAGCTAACTGCTCGTTCGAAAGGAAAAGGCACGACGTGCCTTAAGTTCTTTCTCCCTTCCATGCAAACCAAGAGTGCTTCAAGCGCTTTCCTTCCAATGCCTTTGAATGCAATCAAAGAGATTTGAACCTTGATGTAAAGCGTTGCTACACACCTTAACAAAAAGCCAATTTCCAATGCGCCACTCTGCCCACAATGTCTTGGGCTTTCGACCAACCTTGGATTTATTTGTTGTCTCCCTTTTCAAAATGATTTTTGCATGAGCTCTCTTCGGATGCTTAGCCAATGATTAACACTAGCAAGGATTAATTTCAAATGAAACTTAGGATCCCCATTTATATTGTCTTCTCCTCATTTTCGATGACGTCAGAGCATTATTGATTTTCCCTCTTTCTTTAGACGTCGACGCTAACTTTAATTTTAATTTTAAATTTTTTTTTTTTGAAAAAATTGAAAAACTTGTATTAATACAAAGAGCAGATACAAAAGGGAGAAAAAACATCCCTACCAAGAACCAAGAAGCAAGATTACAAGCACAAAGTGCAAAACGACAGCACTTTCCACCGCAAAGCACTAGAAGACAACAAGGCGCGAAATCGTGACATGTCGCGAAATCGCAACATGTCGCGATATCGCGACAGTCAAACCAGCCGAGGCCGCACCCGAGCAACCGGTCACGAAATCGTGACATGTCGCGAAATCGCGACAGCCAAAGCCAGCAGCCCCTGAACACCAAAAGTGTCACGAAATCGCGACGAGTTCTCCACATGGCATCCAGTCCTCAAAATTGTCGCGATATCGCGACGAGTTTTCCCCTTGCCACCTCTGCGCCAAAAGTGTCACGAAATCGCGACAAGTTTTCCCTTCGGCAGCAAATCCTCCCAAGTGTCGCGATATCGCGATAGGTTTTCCAAATAGCTCCAGTTCGCCAAAAGTGTCGCGAAATCGCGACGTGTTTTCTCCTCGGGGCCCAGTCCTCAAAAATGTCACGAAATCGTGACAAGTTGTCCCTTTTGTGCCCATTCTTCAAAAGTGTCACGAAATCGCGACGGTTTTTCCTTTTTGTGCAAATTCTCCAGAACTGTCACGAAATCGCGACCACATTTCGCCTTGGCACCGAAACGCCAAAAGTGTCACGAAATCGCGACGACTTTTCCTCTTGACGCACAAGCTCCAAAATGGTCGCGAAATCGTGACGTCTTTTCCCAAAGTCGCCAGTCCGCCAAAAATGTCGCGAAATCGTGATCATTTTTCCTTCTGGCTCCCAGTCTTCAAAAATGTCACGAAATCGCGACGGTTTTTTCCCTTTTCTCCGATTCACCAAAACTGTCGCGATATCGCGACAGTTTTCCTCCTTGGCGCCCCTACTCCAAAAGCGTCGCGAAATCGCTGCAGCTTCCTGCCAAAGGCCGCGACGGCACAACAGGTCACGAAATCGTGACAACTTCCAACCAACAGCCGCGACAGCGCAACGGGTCACGAAATCGCGACAGCAACTCGCCAAGGGGCGCGACAGCGCGACATGTCGCGATATCACGACAGGTTCCCTCCAAAGGCCGCGACGGCGCAACCTGTCGCGATATCGCGATAGTTTCCCACCAAGGGCCGCGACAGCGCAACAGGTCGCGATATCGCGACAAAAACCACCCTTAGCAAAAATTTTGCTCATTGACTCAAGAATTGTGCAAGTCCCTGCCTAATCACAGCATCCTCCACAGGCATGTCACTGTGCAGCTATACCCCTACCTCTTTCTCCGCACCCATCTTTGCAAGGAAATCGGTCGCCGAATTTAAATCTCTACTCACATAGACAGGAATCACATCTTCTAATTCCCTCCAAAGGTCCTTGATTTGAGAGACTAAAATCTGTAACCTCCAAGCTTTCGAAGCAAAGTTCCTCATGCAGTCAAGAGCACCAACCAGAATTTGAGAATCTGACTCAAGGATTATCTTCCTGTATCCCTGATTAATAGCCCAGATGGAAGTAGTTTTGATAGCATAAGCTCTCGCTTCATTGTTTGTGGCTCTTCCCGCACCTTGCAATTCCCAGTAAAGCACGGACCCAACATGATCTCGGCACACAACACCAATTCCAGCATAGCTCGGATTGCCCTTTGCAGCTCCATCTGTATTAATTTTAACCCAACCTTCTGGGGGAGGTTTCCAGCTGGCTGTGTCCTTTCTCACTTGTTCAACAGCTCCCTCTTCCTGTGGGCCAGGATCAACCGGATTTTCCTCTTCAGCATATATGGCAACCGTTTCCGCGACTTTGCTCCAGATGACCTGCCAAATTCCATCTAGCGAGGAGAAGGTTTCTCTAAAAATACGAGCGTTTCTCTCCAGCCACACCTGCCACCAGATGAAGAATAAGCCAAGTTCCCAACCAAGTCGAAGAGCTTTAGATTTAAATCTGCCTCTCTTCCATCTTTCCCAAATATTGTTCCGAGTCAGAGCACCATTAGTCTGGAGTTTAAAATGAGAGAACCAACGCTTCCAAATCTGACCAGTGAAAGGGCACTCAAACATCAGATGATCGGCAGTCTCCTCATTCTTATGACATAAAACACACTGAGAAGGACCGATGATTCCTCTGTTTCTGAGATTGTCAAAGGTGAGAATGCCATTGTGCATAAACTGCCAGGCGAAGAAGTTCACTTTCGGCCAGCCCTTGGAATGCCAAATCTTCCTCCAATCTTGAACCGAAAATAAATGCGGGGGAGGCTCTGGGAGAATCTGATCGTATCCAGCCTTCACTGTATATACCCCAAGGTTCCCATAGCCCCAAGCTAACTCATCCTCCTCGTCTCTCCCCGTGAGAAACCTTGCTGTCAAGATGTTGGTCAAAATGGGTGCCAACTCCGGAGGGATAGTGATTGGCCACTCCTCCAACCGCTTAAACTTCTTGAATTTATACTCACCCAATTGGCTAGTGTTGAAATAATTCTCAATATTGACCCAGCCCTTGGATTCTATGGCTGATTTAATTGGATGCAATTCGGGATACTCAGCAATGATGGGTGGGTACTGGTCCCATGAGTCAGTCCAAAAACGTGCCTTCTCCCCTCTTCCCACTTTCCAAAACAATTGGTCTTTAATAACTTGAGATCCCAGCTTAAGAGCCTGCCACACTAAGGATCCATTACCATCCAAAGGGAAACGGCTCACATCATTGGGGTGAACATGGCCTAGATACTTACTAGTTAAGATTCTACTGAATAAGGATGTTGGCTGGGAAATCCACCTCCAATACAATTTACCGGCCAAAGCTTTGTTGTTAAGCTTGGAGCTTCTCAGTCCCAACCCTCCTTTTTCCTTGGGCTGAGTAACTTTATCCCAGCCAACCAAGGCCCATTTCCTCTCACCTTTTGCTCCTTCCCATAAGAATCTTCTAGCCATTTTGTCCAGCTCTTTCCAAATAGAATGTGGGGCAGCCAAGATAGAGAATTTATAGATTGGCATGGCCTGAATAACTGACTGTAAGAAAGTTAATCGGCCCCCGTAGCTTAACCATTTATGAGACCAATGGTTCATTCTATCTTTGATGCCATCCAAAAGATCCTTCCAGATGTCTTTTTTTAATTTCTTGAAATGCAAAGGAACCCCCAAGTAAACTATAGGAAGAGATGTTCTAGTGAAACCCAAGATCTCTATAACTCTGTCCTGTAGCCTTTGGTCAAGGTTGAAAAAGACCACTTTGGATTTTTTGTCATTGATAACTTGATTGGAGGCCCTAAGGTAAACATTAAGAGAATCTCTAATTCCTCTGGCTTCCCTGAGACTGGCCACTCCAACCAGGCCTGTATCATCCACAAACTGTAAATGAGTCAAAATTTCTTCACCTACCTTGATACCTGTTATCAGGCCTTGATGTCTTCTCCTCAAGAAGAGTCTACCTAATCCTTCAGCCAAGATAAGGAATAGATAGGGAGAGCAAGGGTCCCCTTGACGGAGACCACGAGTGGCTCCAAAAGGAGGCGAGGGAAGCCCCTTAATTAGAACAGAATAAGAAGGTGTAGAAACACAACTCATAACCCAGTCTATCCAAATCCTGGGAGAAACCAAAGGCGGCCAACATCCTAGACAAGAAGCCCCACTCCACCCTATCATAAGCCTTGGACATATCCAATTTAATGAACATTCCTTTGTTTCCAGAATTTTGCATTGTATGGATAGCCTCCTTGGCGAGAACCACCCCATCCAAGATCTGTCTACCTTCTACAAATCCCCCTTGCTCTAAGGAAATGATGTTATGAAGGAGAGGTTTAAGACGTTCAACCATTATCTTTGTGATAATTTTATAAATCACGTTGCATAAGGCAATAGGTCTGAAGTCAGAGATATGAACCCCTTCCTCTCCCTTTGGAATTAAAGTGATGAAGGTATGATTTAGTGCCTTAAGCATTCTCTTATTAGTTCTGGACTCCTCTGTTATAGCCAAAATGTCTTCCTCCAAGGTATCCCAAAAGGCCTGAAAAAACTCAATAGGAAAACCATCTGGACCTGGAGATTTTCCTGTGCTCATTCCAAAGACCACATTCTTCAGTTCATCTCTATCAATGGGTCTAAGAAGGGCCTGATTTTCTTCTTGAGAGATAATAGAGGGAATAACATCAATAACTTCATTTTGAGCCTCCACATCTTGCTCCCTATTTTTCTTAAAAAGTTTAGAGAAATAATCCACTGAGTGGGAGTGCATACCAGGAAGAGTATCAAAGGAATGTCCATTCTCATCTTGAAGGACTTCCATGTTATTCATCTGTCTTCTAGCACAGGCTGATCGATGGAAAAATTTTGTATTTCTATCTCCTTCCAATAACCAAGAGTTTCTAGCCCTCTGTTTCCAGTAAGTTTCCTCTTGGTTATCAATGTCCTCAACTGCTTTGCGCAAGGCATCATCCTCGGTCTTAAGCTGTTCAGTAATTGTTCCTTCCCTAAAGTGTTTTTGCACCTCCTCCCAACTGAGCCACCAAGGGAGCTCTTTGAAGCTGGAAATCCGACTTATTAGCTTGCCTCCACTGTTTCAATTTAACTTTGACAAAATGAAGTTGTTTGTGGAATTTAAACATTGCTGTCCCAAAAGGTAGACGACCATCTTCCCACCATTGCAGAATTTTCTCTCGAAGATCCTCCTTTTGTAGCCAAAAATTCTCAAATCTAAACGGTTTGTGGTGCTGCCCTGTCAAAGTCCCTCCCTCCATCAGGATGGGAGAGTGATCGGAAACTGGGCCTTCCAAAATCTAGAATTTAACATTCCACTTAACAAATGCCTCCTCTGAGACCAGAAAATGGTCCAACTTTACCTTCCTACTATGTGGCTCCCTCCTCTTGTTAGTCCAAGTAAAAAATGTTCCAGGGCCTTGGATATCCACTAGGTGAAAGGCCTGGACCTGGGCAATCAGAAGCCGGTCCCCAGGGTCCAAAACTGGGGTTCCACCTTCCTGATCCCGAGCAGATAATTTAGCATTAAAATCCCCAGTAATGATCCAGTCTAAATCTTGTCTTGAGGACCTCATGTTGTGTACAACTTTCCATTGGAGCCTCTGGCTATCAATGCTTTGAGCCCCATAAAAATTTGTAATTAAAACATGTTCAGCCATGACATTATTCCTAAAATGAGATGTGAGAACACCCCTCCAGGCTATATGTTCTAAAGCAGTCCATTCCAGAGGGTTCCAAAAAGTGACAATTCCCCCTGAGGCACCTTGAGCAACCACATCCATATAACCAGCGCCCCTCCATATTCTACTAACTGTTTTACACATAAGATCTAAAGACATTTTTGTCTCCTGGATGAGCAAAAAGTCTGTTTTGCATTTTCCTAAGAGTCTTTGAACAGCAGATTGATGGGTTCTACTGTTTAAACCCCTAACATTCCAAGATTGAATAATCATTGAAAACCTTGAGAGCAGTAAGAATCAATTGTCCTCACCGATCCTCCAGTGATCAACTTGTCTCCTTGCGTTGCTATTAGATCCTTATTAGACTTCCTGCCCGCTCCTTGAGAATTATTATTCTTGGATCGCTTTTCCACCCGAGTAATCCCTGTGGCTGGCCTTTCTCTGTTCTTTTCTCGCACTTCCCATACTGACATCCTTACTTTTCGGCTGTACTTGGGAATGTATTATCAATGCCCCTGGATTCTCTGGTTGCAATATCTCAGTGGACTCAATCGCCTGTTCTAAGACAGGAGGAGATGAAGGAGAAGAGTGAGAGTGGGTATTATTAGCCTCAGTATTCCCATCCATTCCTTCCATGACTTGGTCCTCTTGATCAACTAGTGACTTAAAAATTTCATACCGATTGGCTGGCTTGAGTTGTGCTTGCTCCTTGCCAGTTTTCTTTTGCTTTCTCCTCCGTTTGGGTTGTTCAAATCCATCCTTCTGCACATCATTACCCTGTGGAATATTAGAAGGATCTTTGACAAGAGTAGACTTACCTTCCCTAGGGCGATTTGACGCGCCCAGCGGAGCCTCCTCTTTTGTGTTCCCAAGGCTTGGACAAAACCTTGCCAAATGGCCATGCTTATGGCACACTCTGCATCTAAAGGGCAGGGCCTCATAATCTAACTGCTGTATCCATGACAGTCCTGCCAACTCAAGTTCCACCTCTATCGGGAGAGGCTGGCTAATATCCATTTCTACATAGATTCTTGCAAAAATAGCTGCATTACCCTCTATGGTATCTTTAGAGACACCCAGATGTCTGCCAAGGGAACTACCAATCATCTCCAAAACCTCGCTCACCCCATAACTCCATCGGGAGAGCGTATAACCGGATCCAGACCGGGACAACCGTGGGTTCGATACGAGGATCGAAACCCACTCTCCAGGGTTGAACAAATAACCCTGCCGGACCGTGGTTCCTTTTTTTTTATTCAAATGCTCTGTTTCTGTCGGCTAAAGAAGAGAAACTAATGATGAAATACCCATTGCTTATGAACCATAAGGAGTACTCACCGTGAGGCTCCCAGTTTTGTCTGACCTAGGTGTGCAAAAAATTTAGGGTAGGTCGAATACCCATGAATTTACAAATCAGATCATGGTTAGCGCGATAGATGACTGTGTCCTCGACCATCTTTGGTTCAATGACAATCTTAGGTCTGGAAGCGGATTGTGGGAGGCATCCATTAACTCGGTGTGCAGTTGAGTTCTTACCAGCATTCTTGAAGAGCGATTGAAACGCATTCCTCTGGGCTTCAACATTGGAAGATGAAGCATTTTCTTTTACCATCTCAGCATATGAGCTCTTTCTCCCAGAGAGAGGGTCTGGAGGAGACCCCATTGGGCCCTCCTGGGGCAGCAGATAATCCTTTAGAGTACCACTACGTCGATTCACCAAAGGCCCTGGATTTTCCAACACACCAGAAACCCTAGAGCATCGCCTGACGCCTGCTCAAAAAATTTCCTACCAAATCGCCAGAGCTCCGTTTCGAAAAGTCGTCATGCACTTGGTAGATCATAATTTTAATTTTAAAATTAAAAGCTAAATTTTAAATAATTAAAATTTAAACTAAATATTTAAAATTAAATATCTCCATCATCGGGGCACCTTTTTCGACGAAACGAAAGGCCAACTTGGGTTTTAAGAAAAACTCATTTCAAATCTACCATCCATGGTTTTAAATAAAACCTTTTATTTTGCCTGCCTTGGTTTTCACAAAAACCTTGATTTTATCCATGCTTTCCAAAATATCATTTGCCCATCAAAACTCAATGTGATCCATATGACATCAATATTTCATGTGACATAAATGACAACATAAAATAACTCAAATTTCCAACAGACCAAGGTTGATGGTGTTTATGTAATCCTATGGGTGCTCTTGATGTAAGCTTATAGACGTGCAATGTAATCCTGCGGGCATTCTCTATATAGGCCTATAGGTATTTTTATGTAGGTCTACGACTATTCTCTATGTAATCCTCCTAGCGTTCTATATGTAAGCCTATAGGAAACAATGACATATTCACCCTCAATAGTATTTATTAAATGACTTGTATGGTTAAACTAAATTAAGGGTTTAATATATATCATAATTTACCTTTAATACAAGTTATGTCAACTTAAGGTTTGTAATGATTGAGGATTCAGTATCTCTATAAATACTCCACAATCACTAATCCATTGTATTAATTTATATGATATGATATCATGGGGGTGCCTATGGGTACCCACCCCTTATTTCTATTTCATTTGCTTCTATCTTATTCTTTTATGTATTGTTTCTTCATTTTTATCTTTTACTTTTTTGCATATGATTTTGGTGAATGTTAGGCTTCAAAACATTTTCTTGCAAGTAATATAAAAGCCAACATGGATGGTATCATAGCCAATTCAAAGCAACAACACTCAATCATAGATAAGAAATCCTTATAGCAACATAAGGAACAAAAATATAAGAAATTCCCTCTTCTTCCTTCTTGGATGAAAAAATTAAAATTTGAATTTAAAATTTTGGCATCATTTATTTTTAGTTTTGTGTCACTTCTAAAGCCCTTTTTTCATGTGCCAAATTTGTGCATTGTCTTATGCTAGTACTCCTTCAAATTTGTGTAATAATCCCTTTCATTTTTTAAGATGGTTGTCTCAACCCCTACCATGGGTGTCTTGGCTAGTGTAAAAGCTTTAAGGGTGTGAGGGTGCAGGTTCAATTCTTGCAAGGATTTAATTTTTTTAATTGGTTCAACTTTTGTTGCAAGTAAAAAATAACATATGTATTTTGTATGGTCAACTTGATTCACTAGTTTTAAGGTTGAATATTGTTTTTTACCTTGATAAAGTTTTATGGCATAGTGGTAGTTGAGTGAATTGTTTTAAGGTGGAATATTGTATTTTTACCTCAAAGATATTTCTTAGCATAGTGGTCGTTGAGTAGATTGTTTTAGTGGAGGTTACGTTGAATTCTAACTACATATTTTATTTAGCACCCATGCATCATATTTTGTTGATCCAAGGTCATCTCAATTGGAAAAATAAAATAAGGGCATATTATTTTGTCATTCCTACTCAAATGACATTCTTGTATATTGGCTAGCATAACTTTTCTAAAAGTTTTTTAATTGGAAGATCAAGAGGTTAAATCTCAGTGAAATATTTTATGCCTCTTTTTAGAGCATGATATCCAATGTCTATGACATGGTATAAAATATAACTCCAACATGCTCATTGTCATGGTGGTTGGTAAGCTCCTTGGATCTATGAGGTCTCATGTTCTAATTCATGGAGTGGAAGATTTTGTTGCATACTTTCTTCTTATATTTTTAAGAACCATCATGCTAATTGGCATGGCAATTGGTAATCTTTGTCTTATCTTCAAGGTCATCTTTTCAAATCACAACTACTTTGGATAATAATGAAATATTTTTTTAGCATGTCATATATACCTCGAGATGTAGGACATCGTATTTGGTATTAACACCAATATGAGAGTGCTTGTCTTGTCCAACTAGCTTAACACATATTTCTCACTCAAGATCTCTAGTTCAAATCTTATTACTTTCAAGTTGCTCAAACTTATACATGTCAACTAGTCTGGTGTCAACATGGCTCTCTCTTTATGTATGTATGTGTGTGTGTGTGTGTATATAGAGGGAGGCATGTATACATATATAAATAGAGATATAGATGAGGAAAACCAACCATTTTATGCCAAATATCAATTACAAGTTTCAAGATTAGCACAGTCACATGTCGAGCCCTAATTGGTCTTAACACCAATGTGAAAGTGCTTGGCTTTTTCAACTTGCTTATCACATATTTCTCAAATGATATCTCTAGTTCAAAACTTGTTGCTTTCAAATTGCTCAAAATTACACATGTTGACTAGTCTAGTGTCAACATGGATTTCTCTCTATATATATATAGAGAGAGAGAAAGAGGGGGATGCATAGATAGATAAATAAGGAAAACCAATTATTTTATGCCAAGTCTCACTTACTAGTTTTTAAGATTAGCATAACAACTTGTCAAACCCTAATTGGTTTATTTACCTTCTAAGGTTTGAGATTTATTTTTTCTAATTTTAAGTGATAATATGTTCAACCTTTTACAGGCCATAACTTTTGCATACAAAAGCATTTCAAAATCGTTTTTTAGACTGTATGGTTTTTAAACTCTATGCATTGGTCACATAATTTCAACTAACTATTATAGTGCTATAGAATATTTTTTAATGCAAAAGAAGTATGCTTTGGATGGTCAAAACGATGTACACCTTGTTCCTACAAGTCCCTTTTAAACAATGGGGATTGATTATTTAAAGACCTAATTTTGTTGCTTGATGATTCAACTATTTTATTTTTGAGATTGGAGGATATATTATGGTTACCATAATACATATTGAACACTTTATCATGGGAAGCTTAACATTTTTGATCCAAAAGACAAAATTACAACTTCATGTTAGAGGAAGTGTTGATCCAGTCTATGTACCTTTAACAAGAAAAGATAACAAAATTCATGTTGAAGATTCATTGTTTCATTCAAGTATTCATTATGGGGGGATACATTATCATCTTTAATGTCTCCTCTCCTTAGCCCCTTGTCTTAGATTATGGGGGTGTTGAATTATCAGTAATCTAACCTTATTGGCCAAGGTCAATAGTGTTTATGCCATCCTATGAGTTCTCTTAGTGTAAGCCTATGGGTATTCTATATGTAGGACTATAGAAATTTTATATGTAAGCCTGTGGGAAATAATGATGTATTCATCCTAAGCAACATCAGATAAACAAATTGTATAGTTAACCTCAATTAAGGGTTTAATATATTAAATATATTATAATTTACCTTTAATCCAAGTTATGTCAACTTAAGGTTTGTAATGATTGGGGATTAGGCATCTCTATAAATAAATTCTCCCTTTAGAAAGCTTTATCCTCAAAGCTTTAGCTATAGAAACTTTTGCTATAGTTGGTGGAGAGGTTCCCAAGTTTCATCTTCCAGTTATAAACCTTGTTATTAGACCAAAATATCTATGATGGTGCAATGATGGAATTATCATGAATGTTTATCTAGAATAGCCTTAGGTTTGAGGATTATGTATCCTTTACTATCTCATTAGAAAACTTTTGATTGAATGTGAACATATTGTCAAAAGACATTCTTCACAAAAGATACATGAAAAATAGATTGTATTTTTGAAGATAGAGAGAGGTCTAATTTGTAAGTTACTTTTCCAATCCATTGTAGAATTTGATACAATCCATAGACTTTTTGTGCTAACTTTTTTCTACCTTTGAGCTTCAAGGATGTCTAATTATATTATTGTAGTCATAAAAAGATATACCCCCTTCAATGAATGTGTACCCTACATAGCATTGATATGCTTATTGCTTCATACAATTATGATCTAGTGCCAACTTGTCTTTAAGAGTCTAATGTAGAGTTTCTTGATGGTTGAGAGTTGAATAGATGGATTGTACCTTGGAACTACTTAAGATGTAGGATAAGAGAGATAAAAATTGTTGGCCATAACAACCGTTGGATATTATATTATTTTCTAGAAATTAACAAAAGAAATCCACCAACTCAAATCTTATATACAAAGCATAAAATAGGATTAAAGAGAGAAATATATAATGGACACCTATAAGGATCATAAATAATCACTATATTATCCATATATAAGAATCAAAACACTACAATAAATAAATTAAGCAGTAGAGGTGTTTGTACCGATGCCAAAATCCCAAATATATAAATGAACTTAACCTAAGCTAACACAAAAAAAGACTTTAATGTTAATTACAAGTTTATAAAGTGGGTATAACCATAACAAGGTTAACCATGGGCCATAGGGATTACATAATAAAATATTATGATAAGTTAGATGCATTGTACAATGAATTACCTTACGCCTATTGAAAATCACATCATATGATGTTTGCCTTGACCTTGAATTAGATTACACTTTCAACACCCCTCATAATATGAACTAATGGGGCAAGGAGTGCAGGCATTAGTGATAATAATATCTCCCCCATAATGGATGCTCTAATGGATCTTAATACTCGAGGTAGACTCACTTGAATCCCCCTCATCATCTAAAATATATTGTTGTAAAAATACTTCTTACACAAGATTCTCCTTAGGCTAGACCATAATTATCATTGCCACTATTAGATACTCCCTCACACATCCAAAAACATGTTTGCCAAGATTTTGAATGAATAATATAAGTCAATATCACCATCATCTCTAAATATGACTTTAAGACAGAGCTTTTCCTTTTACAACATACATTACCTTAGTTGAAGAATCCCACTTACCCTTGGGCCACCTGATTTCCATCACCAAAAGAGGCTTTGCATGAACCTACTTAAAATAATAAGTATAATAAACTTCCAAGAGTAACAGGACAAGAAATAAAAATAAGAAATCATGAATGATTTGACCTTCATGAATAAGTTGAATCAATCACCTAAAAGAGAAAGAGAGGATTGACTAAGGCAAGTCCTAAATCCTTTTTCTATTTACTCAAAATCTATGCAACTATCATAAATCTAATTTCTCCCAAATAAGTAGACGAAAGGTTCTAATTGCATAGAATATGTTAAGTTTTCCCTTTTAAAATAGGCCAATAGGGCTTGAAGACTATTCAACACAATTCAACCCTTAACATTGAAATAGGTTCATAAGTTGATGTCACTAATGCATAGATCTTGAAAATAAATTTGATTTAAAAAAAAGAGAGCTCGAAATGCTTTCATATGTGAAAGTTATGGCCTATTGTAGTTTTGTTCAAATAGCTCTCAAAAATTAAAAATTAAACCCCCAAAACTTAGAATACCAACAATCGATCCTAGTTTACCACTAGGTGTCTATTCTTTTGTTAATGATAGCTATTCATTATGTGTTATCTACCCACTTTTTATTGGATGAAATCCTACCATATCATATAATTTGATTGGTTGAAAGAGTGTATAAATATAAAAGAGTTTCTTATGTGGCCTCCATGGATGCCATATTGACTACCATATCAACCAAGGATGCCATGTCAGACATAAGAATATCACTTTTCTCTCATTTTGAAAAAATATGGATTTGATCCTAGGTTAGACAAAATCAAATTATTTTTCTCTAACCAATATACCACATTCCTTAGTGAGACAGACCAAAAATATTTATTTTATTTTCCTTAGCTAAAATAGCTGGTAGTCAAAATACTTCATCAACAGGATTTGAACACATGAACTCCTACTCCTAGCATGCTTTGATTGGCCACTATAGTGGCATGTTATTTTGAGCATAAAACACAAACCTCACCTTGAATCTATTCTTTTAAAACTTAGTGGATGCAAAACAACATAGGTGCAATTTTTTAACCCTGTACCCCCCTTTCTCACACATCAAGCACTTGTGCCATTATCAATCCACCACATATGTTGGTCAATCTAAAACAATGCCAATATTTTTATGAAATCAATGATGAATGTCCATTCTAAAAAAAGGTGTGCCCCAACTTGAACCCAAGATGTCCACCTTTCCACATGCTTGTGCATACCAATCTAGCCAATTTAGTTACCTTGAAAGACAAAATTTGGCATATTGATTCACAATTTTACCATCTGCAAAATGGTTCTAGAATAGGTGTTGTAATGTGCGCGTAACCTTTTTCAAAAAATAAATTTAAAAAATTGCATCATGTCTTCATTTTCTATTTATTTACAATTAGGAAGAGATCAATACATTTTTTTAGTCCAATTTTTAGAAAGGATAGCAGTGAAAAAATGGAAATATGAATCCTTCAAAAAGAGAAAAATTATGGATGAGAAATCATGGAAGAGAAAACCTTTGTACTTATCATGTTGAAAATGCTTATGAAGTTTTAAGGAAGATTCACCCTAAATCTTGGAAGAAGAGTTGAAGGCTCTAAGAAAATATTTTGCATGACCAAGCAATGCTACTCCATACCCTCTCTAACAACATGTTTGATTTCACAATATTTTACCAAAACAACCATAAGCAATCCATCCACTCAAATATTATATAGAAGGTATAAATTGGATGAAAGTGAGAAAGATATAGTGAGAACCTATAGGCACCATAAATAATCCCTATATTATCCATAGATAAGAAACACAACACTCTACTAAATAAATGATGGAGTGGTGGGAGATATTTACACTAATACCAAAATCCCAATAACATAAATGAACTTAACCTAAGCCAATATAACAAAAAGGTTTTAAGGTTAATTACAAGTTTATAAGGTGGGTTTAACCATAACAATGTTAACCATGACCCAAAGGTCTTACATAATAAAATATCATAAAAAATTAAATACATTGTATAGTAAATTCCCTTAGGCCTATCCAATATTATATCATACAATTTCAACCTTGGTCATGAATCAAGTTACACTTTCAACAACAAATTTATATGGTGTCATCTTGATTAAAGTGTAGTACTAGGTATTGTACCACCATTCAACAAGAGGTAGCCATTTAGCCCAATAAATCTATTACTTCAAAGTGAAGCAACTCAAAGAGGTCTTTAAGCATTTACTGATAATTATTTGTTGACCTTCAATTTATAGTTGATATATTAAGTTCATTTTTTATTGCATTTCCTATATCTTAAATAGCTCATATCATAAGTTACTAGTGAAAGTGGGGTCACAAACATAGACTATGAAAATGGGTATACCATAGAGGTAGAAGACTTGATTAATGAAGGCTTATTCAATGATAGAGGATCTGCAAGGGTGTGTGAATGAACCGAATTGGACATACTTCAACAACCACAAAAATAATTGAGTTGTCTCCTAACTTAGGAAATCCTTCAATAAAACCATGAAGATATCAGTCCATACTATAGTCCAAATTGGTAATGGTTAAATAGTGCCTCAAATTTTGACAGTTTCTCCTTTATTGCAATGACATGTAATATATCACATTCCTTAATAATTTTCATGATATCATGTTTTATAACATCTTACAAAAATTTTATTTTTGCTCTTTTATACATCTTTAAGAACCCAAAATTTCCTATAGATGGTGACACATGCAATTCTTAAAAAACATTATCTTGAAAAGCAAATTTTATAGAAAGCATAATACACCCTTTATAATGCAAGTATTGGCCATCCTAAGAGTACCTTGGTTTAGGTATGGGATTGGTTTTTAGCTAACGAAGGAGCTATTGAACCTATGAATCCTACCACCACTCTTGTCTTATTTCTTGTAGTTAGGCTTTAGTTGGTAAGGATAAATCATATAATATCCCATGGTCTTCTAATTTTGCAAAATGGGCCATCTTCCATGACCCCTTAAGGACCCTCTTTTATTAACTTATCCACACAATATGAACTAATAATTTGAGTGGGTCTTATCATTATGAGCTTTAAGGTACATTGTTTTCCATTAGCCATGATTTGCATCCACATTTCAAAGAAATACCATAATATGGGTTCCAATATATGAAGTCAATGAACTTTCAAAACCATGTTACAATTGCCTAACAAAAGTGCAAACAGGTTAGAAATTAGATTATCATTACCCATTGAAACCTTGACATTCTAATATTTTCCCTTACAAGCCAATATACCTCCATTAGCTACCATAAACGCAATGATATTATATGAATATACATAGAAGATTCCTACTTGACCACCGAAGGATTAATGAAGTTATTAGTACTACAAAAGTAAATGATTATGGTTAAGTGATGAAAATTAAAGATCCCAACACCTTCATAGTTTGAGGTATTATGATCCCTACTAATGCTTACACAAAAAATAGGGGGTAGACTCATCATTGATACAAATATTTTTAGGTTGTTCCTAAAGTGTGTTCGCTTTTAAGCCTTACTAAAAATATCATACGTCCAAAATAAATAAGCCACAATATTATAGGTCGAAATATCAATAATCAAGAGAATAATTATATATGTGAGCAATCAAATATATATATCTAAGCCAATATAATAATAATATAGAATTCACTTATAATATCAAATATGAATGTAAATGACCAAAATCATTCATGTTTTATAATATAAATTTCTCAAAATCTATGTACAAGCTTTATTATCAATGCTTGTTATGTGGTGAACGCTAAAGACTATTTTTCCCTTACATTGTACGGAGCTTTATCTCCATAATATAGCCAAAGTAATGTGACTCTTAAATACTTATCTATTGTAATCCTCACATATCTGGGAGATGCAACCTTTCCTATTATTGATCTTTAGATTATTATCTTGCCACTTGTATACTATACTCTTCGCTCTCTTCTTACACGCATACTTGACTCTATGACACTTGCACACTTCTACGTGAATCTTACTCCACTACATGAACTCCTAATACAAGACACTTGTGCATATATTACACATTACACTTGTGCATATCCTCCACATAGACACTTACATAAAGAGAAAATATAAATTACTCATCTAAACTATAGACTCAACCCTAATTTATTACATATTTATATTTTTACCATAAAGGTACCATGGGAGTACTTTTATTTTTTAGTTAATATATGTTTTAATTATGAAAAATTAACCACGAATAAAGAAAATGATTGTTGGATGATCAGACCAACGAAGATCAATTACAACAAAGATCAAAAATACTTGTCTTGCTACTATCATCCTTATCTAGTCATAGTTGTAGTACTAAATTCCTCAGTCAAAATTCTAAACTGAATGCCTAAAGTCATCTTTGTAACTAGAGTCTTCCATCTCATATTGACTGACTTCACAATCCTCAATCGGCCTATTTTTGTAGACCTTGTCTATCATTTTTTGTGTATCTTCTTTTATGTGCTCCATACTCTCTATGACAAGTGATATGAAGCTTCATGTGTGCTATGTATATAGTCATGTTGGCTAGAGCATTTGCTTCTTTGTTAAACTCCCTCTTGACATGCGAGTAAATGACTTGAGTGAATTTGGATTCCAAATACTTGATGCATGCGTAGATGATCCTTAATTGTAGTGATGATGGAGTTGTTGATTGGCAAGAGTAGATGTTATCAATTTAGAGTCCCATAAACATGTAGTTTTTTGATGCTATTTTTGGTTGCCAATCTGAGACCAACCTCAAAGCTAGTCGCTTTAGCTAGATTGTTGGAAGCTTACCCTAAATAAATATTATAAATGAGAAGATTTTGAGCAAGGTGCAGCAAAATTATTATCATTGTTGTCAACATAAACAGATAGATCAGTTGATGTAGTGGACAGGAGTTCAAAGGTCAGTCAGAACATGTACACTGAATTTCCAAGAAGACAGAAGTGGCCCAGATTCAGAAAATCAAAGAAAAAGACAAGTAAGAAAACTGTCGCGATATCGCGACATGTTTTCTGTCGCGATTTCACGACATCTCGGAGGAGAGAGAAAATGTTGTCAAAATTGTCGCGATTTCGCGACATCTCGAAGGAGAGAGAAAATGCGGTCAAAATTGTCGTGATTTCGCGACATATTAAAGGAGAGAGAAAATGTTGGCGAAACTATTGCGATTTTGTGACATGTTGGAGGCAAAGAAGCCAAGTTGAAAAACTGTCGTGATTTCACGACATGTTGTCAGAGAAGAGGGCAAGTAGAAAAACTGTCACGATTTCACGACATGTTGGAAACAAAGAAGGCAAGTAAGAAAATTGTCACGATTTCGTGACATGTTTGGAAAGAAGGCGCAAGCAAAGAAAACTGTTGCAATTTCACGACATGTTTGGAGAGAAGGCACAGGCAAAGAAAACTGTCGCGATTTCGCGACAGGATCGAAGAGAAAACACCAAGGAGAGAAAGTGTCATGATTTCGCGACATGTTCAAAGAGAAAGCGCCAAGGAGAGAAAGTGTCACGATTTCGCGACAGGTTCGAAGAGAAAGCACCAAGGAGAGAAAGTGTCACGATTTCACGACAGGTTCGAAGAGAAAGTGCCAAGGAGGAAAAGTGTCACGATTTCGTGACATGTTGTGTTTTCACGGGCCAAAGACAGAAAAGGCGCAAGGCAGCGAATGTGTCGCGATTTCGCAACATGTTGTGTTTTCGCAGGCCAAAGACAAAAAAGGCAAAAGACAGTGAATGTGTTGCGATTTCGTGACATGTTGTGTTTTCGCAGGCCAAAGACAGAAAATGCGCAAGGCAGCGAATGTGTCACAATTTTGCGACATGTGTTTTCGCTGGCTAAAGAAAAAAAGGCACAAGGCAGCGAAAGTGTCACGATTTCGTGACATGTTCCGTTTTTGCGGGCGAAATGCAGAGAAGTGCAATGAAGCGAAAAGTGTCGCAATTTCACATGTCTGGTTTTCACGGGTGCAAGCGAAGAAGTGGACAAGGAGGCCAAAAATGTCGTGATATCATGACATGTCATGTTTTCACGAGTAGAAGGCGAGAAGAGTACAAAGAGACAAAAATGTCATGATTTCGTGATAGGTCACAACAACGATTACGAACAGTTAACTGGAGTCAGTGTGACAGTTATAGGTGTAGTTACAGATAGAAATCATGCAAGCTATTTAAAGAACTATCGAAGAAGGAGAAATCGAACAGTCACATAAATAGAATCAGAAAATGCATGCATGCACAAAAATGAATACGAACAGTCATGATCAAGAAGATGTACAGTCATGGTAGAGATATACGTTGCATGTAACGTAATGCCCACACTATATATACAAAAGGAGTTACATATAGAAGGAGTTACAGTTGACAAGTGGCAGAAGAAAATATTAATAGAACAGTTACAACTAGCAAGTGGCACATGAGAAATAAAAGATGGAGTTACAACTGGAGTTACTGTTAGATAATTTGATTATAAAAGGGCAGTTGCGTGGAGGAATAAAGTTGCCACTCAAAGTGAAAAAGTGCTGCAAAAAGAGTGTGAAAGTGCTGTTGTATGTGAGAAATTGTTGTGTAAAGAGGGTTAGAAGAGGGCCGAGAGAGAAATAAGCAGAGCCGTGAGAGAGTGCAGAGTTTGATTAATTACAGACCAGTCATGGTCATGTAAACAATGAAGGCATTTTTATGTCATTAAGATAATTCAGAATTGCAGTCCAAGTTGGTGCTTGGCATTAGGGGTTGGTGCTCCTATCTATTGAAGCAAAAAAATAAGGGGTTGGTGCTCCTTCCAGTGGGTGCTGGTAAAGTGTTTGTAAAATTGGTGTTTTGCAAAGGCTAAATTTGGATTGGAGTCCAAGCAGTCATTTTTGGGAAGTAGCCAAATTGGTGAACCTCGGTACATTGTGTGTTGTGGTGTGCTCTCTTGTGAAAATTGCTTTACCTATTTTTAAGTTCTCTTTGCTTCAACATTAAGTTTTGTAGATTTGAATTTTAATAGCTACACTGATTCACCCTCCCCTCTCAGTGTCATTGTGAGAATATAAGAAGAAATCTTGTTTTGTCATGGAAAAAGATTCCCTTTATTGTCGCCATTCCTGGATTAGACTTTGAAGCACCATAAAAAAATAGAGATGGGTATTAGATCATGGGTATACATACTTTAGGGATGTTGTCCATGCCCAACAAAACTTGGAGATCCATTGTTTGCAGCATGAGAAACTTCGAACCAATCAATTTTCTAGGATTTTTTTTTTTAGTTTGCATTTGTATTTGAAACTATCTCCCAAATAATTATTCTTACCAATACTCCAACTTTACTGCCTTTTCCTTCAAAAACTAATTTATTTCTATCTTTCTATATTGTCCATATTATGTAGAAAGGGATGGATTCCCATAAATACTTAATCAAAAAATTTCTTTTGAGACCCTATTTATACATTTGGCTCCATTAATTTAAGCAATTCTATGCATTCATGTTACTTATAATTGCTGAGCCAAATTTAGATGCAACTCCTAACCAAATTTGTAGGGCTACTGGCATTCAAAGAGAAGATGTCTGGTGGTTTCCTCATTTTTCAAGCATCTTGGACATATATGAGGTCCCATTATGTTTCTCTTCTACAAATTCTCTCCAATGAGAATTTATTTTGATGCACTAGCCAATAAAATAATTTAATTCTAGGGGATTTGATGTTTCCATATTGCTGCTAATTTTTTGTTTACCTATCCTACCTGTTGGGATTTAACTCCTATTTTGACTTGATATTCCCTTGTTTTTCTTACCTCCACCAAAACTAGTTTGTTCATATTATGGGAATAAGGTTTATATCAAATAATTTGAGCTTTGAGATTTATCTATTGTTCTTATACGTGACTAGGCAGGGAGGGTCTCTCCAATTATTGTCCTCCCACCCATTGCTTTATATTAGCTAGTTTGTGAAATCATAAATTCTGCAATTCTTCTTGAAGAGTTTGGAAACAACTAGTATTGATAGGAGGTCTTCCTATTACTAGATCCTCCCAAAGGTTGACAAGCTAACCATGTCTATGTAACCATGACACTTTATATGGGATTATATTTTTTGACTCAACAACGTGCTTCGAGATTGAGGAAGAACCAAATTTGCTTCCTATGTTTTTATTAGTTGTAGAATTTTAGAGTTGTCGGTGTATTTAGCCTTTAGTATTTTGTTCCAAGGGGAGGAAGTGGGATTGACTATGTGCCATAACAACTTAGCCCCTAAAGCTTTGCTAATTTCTTCGATTTTCCTTATTCCTAGACCCCCTAGCTCTTTAGACTATAAAATAGCTTCCAAATTAACAAGATAAAATTTCTTCTTGTCATTTTTTTTTACTCTCTACCATAGGAAACTCCTAATGATTCACTTATTAAGCACATACTTTGGAGCATGGTAGACCAAAATTTGATAGATTGGGAGACTTGCTATAACCAATTTTATAAGTATTGTTCTTCCTGCTAGGCTTAGCCACCCATTTCTATAAGCCTAAATATGTTTTACCATTTTCTCTATAGTAGTGTTCCAAAAATTTATTGTAACCTTAAATCTCATTGAAATCTCTAAATATTTGATTGTGGGCTCAAAGCCAAGTTTGAACCTCAATATTTGACTAAAACTTCTATTATTTGAGGGAGAAGTGTTAATTGTATAAAACATACTCTTGGTCTGGTTAATTCCTATCCTTTTCGATGAGGTAAAACAATCCAAACATTCTTTTAAGTGTCTTATGTTTAATCTTGAAGCTTCTCCTATTAGGATGGTGTCATCTACAAATTGGGCATGAGTGACTGATTTGAGTCCACTTGTTATTTTACTACCATTGATATTTTTTTCCATCCTCCTCCTACTGATTAATCCCTAATGCTTCAACTAATATGATATACAAGTATGGAGAAAGGGGGTAACCTTATCTTAGACCTCTAGAGGCTTTAAACGAGGTTGTCGATTCTCCATTAACTATGGGAGCTACCCAGGGGTAGTTAACATAGACCAATATACAATTTGTCAATTGTATAGGAAATTCAAATTTGATAAGAACCTTTTCTAAAAATTGGATATCTATTTTATCAAAGGTGTAGAGGGGGGAAATTGCCCTGTTGCATATGATTCTCAGTTGGATCCACTAGGAGCTGAGGTGACTATGGTGGTATGTTATATTATCTACACTCAGGGGCTTAAGAATCGAAGGGTTCACCAAGAATGGTTTAAGAACTCACTCCAACTCTAAGATGGAGAGGTTAAATGTGTATATTAAGCAAATACTTATGTTTGGTCTTTCTAAAATCTAAGCTAAGGAAATGAAAGAATAATGCAGGACAAACATAAATGCAAGCAAACAAAGACTAACTCTAGAATGATTCTTGGTTTTTAATGATAACTAAAATCCTAATTTGCAATAATAAATCCTTAGTTTTTAGCAAGGGCTTAAGAGAATGCACAAACAAAATTTATCCTAGAATGCAAACTATATGTTTTTCTCTTTTGAATGCCTAGGAATATAATCAAATATTTTGTTTTTTAATTTATGATCTAGGTTTTGAATAGATATGGACAAAAATAAAACAACAAACAACCTAAGAAGTTTATTCAGAGCACTTATATGATCCGACGGTTGATCCTAGCTTTTACTTGCATCCAAGGTATCCAAACAAGTTCAAACCTACAAAATAGCTTCACAAAAACCTAGAAAATTTGTTCAACAATTGGGGGTCTTCTTAGGCCACTATATGACTGAGCTTGGAGGCATAATAGTCAAGCCCCCTTGGTCCTTTTAGCTGACCGCTCAAAAATAAAATGATCTTGACCTTTGGAACAAACACAATGATATGACAACGTGAAATAGTGAAGCAAATGCAAACATAATGAACACAATGCTAAACTAATATGTAATTAGAAATTTAGGGTTTTGGGGAACAAGGTGGTTGCCCCAAAGATAATATTAAATGCAAGCAAAATAAAATTATTAAAGATAAAACAAAATGAAAACAAGAATGAAATAACACAAAATAGACATACAAACCAAGACCCTAGGGTTTGGGGATGAATAGTCACCCCAAAATCTATCTAGACTAAAATTGTGCCTTGTAAATTATCGAGCATGGATTTGACAAGAAAAGAGAAAAGGGTAGTAGAATGTCCGATAGACAAAAACAAGGTTTTCACCAAATCTATACCTTGAAGAAAATGGGGCACAAATTTGCACAAAGGGGTTTAAAACCTAAAATAGAGGTGAAAATACAACTAGAACATAAAACAAAATGACTAAAGGGACTAATGAATGCAAAGGAACAACCTAATAAAACTGTAGAAGAAGCAAGAGCAAGGGCGTAAAACCTCTCCTCCTTCAAGATGATAAGTTTATCATCAAGGCTCCTCCACTTACAAATCACAAAGGGCACACCAAAAGACGAACCAAAGCACCAAAAATACCATATGAGATGAATATTGCAAAAGAGGTCACTTAAATCACTTAAGAATACTTCACACATCAAGATTACCCCATAACACTTTATTCTCTAAAAGGGATCCAATCCTCCTTATTTATAGAAGTTTTGGAAGGTTAAAAAAGAGGAAAACAAAATTTAACCTTGGCCAAGTTGATGCCACACATGGTTAGCCCAAAATTTAGACTTTTCAAGAGAAAAAACCCAAATTTGTCGAATCCACACCCTATAATTTACCGAGCACAGATTTGGTCAAGGTTAAAAAAAATAAAGCAAAACACAAGAAAAAAATGCTAGAATATATTACATTATTTGATATATAAATCAAGGGTCATTGTAAGTAGACCAAAGGCTATTTGTAAAATGTTAGCTTTTGAAGCTATAAACTTAAAGGAAATGCAACCACAAGTAATGAAATAAGCATGCAATATTATAACTATGATAATGGAAATCTAATAAGTTTGCAAATAACATGAGAAACTTCTAAAATAACTCAAGAAATAACCATTAATGAAAGCTCACAAAAATTTGAACTTGTTACAATATGTGGAGATATCAATTCTCCATTATTCATACAAGTTCTACATTGTAACTACTATCTCTCTACTCTACTAACTCATATCTTCTTCTATTCACTCTCACACTCTCTTGTTGCACTACTAAAGGTCTATATATAATGATATGACTCTTTGCCTTCCATCTTCGTATGACTCTTCATATTCCTATTCTATAGACATCATGCACATTTACATCATTGCACATTTTAATAATACTTGTGCATTTATTACATTACATAAAGTAACTACTCAAGCCTTAATCGAAGACACTCTCCTATTCTAATGATGTACCCAAGATGGTATATTAGCAAGTACCAAATAATGTAATATATTCCAACACCCCCTTGTATTACATTATTTGGTTATTGAAGACTTTAGTCTTTAATATGGGTCTTCATCCTATCTTCAATTTACTTTGCATTGTATGCTTCCTTTGTTAGGATCCTCTTCTTATTTTTTATCTTAATTATTAGAATCAACCTTTGTGCTTTCATGAGCTATTATGCTATCATCAGATTCCTACAAAAATATTTTCTCTTTGCCTTTGTCCTTCTCATCACAATTCTTCTTTAGTACAAAATATTCTAAACAACCACTTAAAGCATCATGATAAGATCTTGAGTTAGAATAATTAGAAGTATCAATACTACATGAGGATATATTCTCTAGAAAGGATTCATCTATTTTTATTCTCTTTAAGTGACTCAATCAATTATTTTTTCTCAACATTATCATCTTTGAAATATTTGTATGTAAGTAAAGCCATATATAATACGTTGTTGATGTCTAGAGGAATTATAATATCATCCTTTCCATTATCAATTGCTTCAATGATTCTACCATGTAGATAATATTCCAGAGTTTTAAAGTTTTCTTCTAAGGCTTCACTATAGATCACTTTTGAAGTAAGATCTAAGTTTCCAATCTTTGTAAGTAGATTCTTGATTCCAATTTTTATAACACTTGTCCTTTCCTTTCTAATGATGTTTTCCATGTCGTTATTCTTTGTATTCTTTGAAGTAGACATTCTTCTTCCTTCTTAGTATTTGATATTGAGAATAATTTGCTAAACTCTTTTATATTTTAGGAAATTGTTGATGTTGACTACCTTATAACTCCCTAGTGTTTTGGGTATATGATTAAATATTATTTTCTAATTCTTCAACTTTTGTAGTATTCTACGTTGTCTTTCAAATTTCTAGGTAGTATTCCTTTTAACTCCCAAGTATTTTAGTAAAGGATCAAGATTAATAATATCCTTTCAGTTCTTCAAGATTTGTAAAATACTTGAATCTACCAAATTATTTTGAGTGCAATATGTTTTGAAAGTATGCTTAGCTTTCTTAGTTTCCTTGAGTTGAATCCCTTTTATCTCCCTAATGTCCTGATCCCATACTATCCTCAAATTATCAATGGAAGAGCGGAAGAACCAAAGTTACAGATGGACCAATGCTCAAGTTTGCTCTCTACTTTACATCTTGTTTACTATGCAAATAGATTAGATTTGTGGGGAGATTTCCTCGATGAAATTGATGTAATGTATTGTTTAAGGGTATGGAGGTTTTACCATACACACTTATGTAATAAATGATCAATGTGGCAAATGCACCTTTGTATTCTATTTTATTTATTGTGAATGTATCTAAATATTTTCTAATTCATGTCTATTCTTTAATTATTGCTCTATGTTTCTAGTTATCTTTTGCATGTTTAAAAAAATCATGTTTTGTTAGATTTAGTATCTAGATCTATCTCTTATTTTCTTTATTGAATAAATTTTATTGAATTTAGTAGTAAGTTATAGGGTGAACTTAGAGGATAACCTAAGGGCTTGAGACCCCCTTAGGAAAAATGGTAACTAGGTTTATAGAATATCATACCTGCGTTAAGATAGCTTGTCAGAGGACAAGATTGATAACATAACTCGCAGTACATGTAGCATACCTATGCATAATGGCTTATGTAGAATATGGAGATGTGTGTACTCTTTCTTATTATTGAAGGTGATAAGTCTAGCTCATAGAGGATGATGATATGGATGGACTTATGTGCATAACATGAGATATGCCTATGCAGAAGGGACTTGCATGAGGGAAATATTATGAGGTATAGTTCTTGAGAAAATTAGGGGTTTTTTTAAACATTAAGTCAATCTAAGTTTGGTTGGGGGTTTATGAATCCCTCTCCTTGGACCAAAAAAATCTTTATCTTTCTGTGTGTTTTCTTATTCTTTTTTTTTGGGTTGTTACAAAATCAGTGACTAAAATTATTTGGGAGGGAGTATAGCAAAATAAATAGAGGGAAGACAACAACTAGGAAAAAATAATTAGCAGGAAGAGGAAGTGGGGATAGAATAAGTGGAAGGTATTAGAGGAGGCATGATACAAAACTTATTTATAGCATCTTGGAAGGATAATCTTGTCACTCTTTATTTATCCTTATGCGGGTCTATAGATAATTTGATGGCTATCAAGTCTTGGCCCTTTTTATATTTATAAGCACCATCAAAGTAAAATAGTTATCATTCCCTTCTCTTTAATGACCACTAACATGGGAAGAGGCCATTCCTTAGGAATCTCTCCTTCTTCAAGTGGGGGTTGTTTTTACATGGATTCTATATATGGTATCACTTCAACCTCCTATGGAGATCCCTCAATTTTATGAATGGGTTCAACTTTCAGTACTATCTCTCCTTGCATGACCATCTTTCCAAAAATTATCCATGAGGGTCAACTTGCTTCTTATCTTGTTGCTCCCTATTTGTCTCTCAAACAACACTATTAATCATGGCAAAGGTTGATGACAACATAGATATTGTAATTTTTGGGACAATGATGGGATATCTCCTAACCTCAAGGCTAGTATTAGGATATTCTTCTATAATCCTTGGTATTTTTATTTATTTATTATGCCTCTTGTCCCAAATTATTGATAAGTTATCTTAAAATGGTCCTTGATGAATCAAAATAGTGTTAGTTTCCTAGCACATTTTTTTTAGGCAAGGATCTTCCTTCTTGTGTAACCCAACTTTTTTAAGGAACTTCTTACTTGATTGCTAATAGTATAATCTAGGTCAAATATGTGCTTGACATTGGCCTCTATATAAAAATAAAAGCACTCAAGGGGTGCATGTACCATGCTTGAATTTTGTATTTGTATTTGTGTTCTTCCCTAGTTTAGATATGGCTACCTCCTTTGACGGATTTACCTCTTTCTCAATTTTATATATGTTTTCATGGGCATATAAATTATGTAACCCTTTATTTTCCAATTGTCTTCTAAAATACCCCTTCATATTATAGGACCGCATATCCCTCAACTGCTCAAAACCTATACTTCTAAGATTTTCTTCTATGATGTGATTCAACTCTTATGGCTTTGGTGTAATACTCATTATCTATTAGTGGAAGTTTACCTTATTTTAGACCTTGAAATAACTTAGATCAAAATAATTTAGTTGCATCACATATTCCAATTTGAAGAGGTAAGCAAGCATAAATATGGGTAGCTCAAAGGGCATAGCAAAAAAACCAAAGAGATAGATGAAGGACTAATGTTTTCCTACATAGAAATCACAATTTGGAAATTATTCTAATTTTAACAAGTTTTTGGCCTCCTTTGATAGTCTAGGCATCCTCGCCACTAACTTGAGCACAATTGTGGTGGTACACTATGCCATAAACGTTGCATGAAGTTTTCCCTTCTTATCACTAGGGCATATCTACACATTTCACATGGTTCATTTGCAATGAAGGAAACCACTCTTCATTTGATAGCATATGATCCAAATTAGATGATATGTATAGGCAATATATTTTTTCTATTTGAAGGCTCTCAACTACTTGTTCATATATTTGGTTTTGTAACTTTTATAGTCTAATATTTGGAAGTAATCAGGGTAGTTCTCAACTACATGCAAGAGTGTTATGTATTCTTCATAAAATTTTACATATCTATTTTCTCCTAGCATTATAGCTATTATGGAGATTACTATCTATACATTATATTTGAATGATCTAGCTTCAAATGGATGTTGAAGTCTAAGGCCTTGTTTGGATCTTTTAGGGTGAAGCATGAGGAAGTCCCTGCAATAGTGGAAATCATCCTTGTAGTAGTAATCATTTTGGACCTTAGGATTGTATGTCACCCACATTGATGGTTGGTCCTTTGTATTTAGAATACCTTTATTATCCCCTTCCTTAATATAAAATGTTTAGTTTTCCCATTATGGAGGCCTTATAATTCTTCCTTCAAAATTGTGCCTTTCAAAACATCCCTTGACTAGTTTTAGGTAGTTCCAAACTTGGTGTACTAAATTCATTACTAAGATCGATATCCAAAACTAATAGATGCTTCAAGAATCAATGTCTATCCCTAACTTATATATCCTAAAAGTCCCACTTCTTACCTTGGTAGGTGAGTGTTTGTATTCCCCTCTTCTACCCTCTTATAGGGTTCATTAAATATCTCTTTTGCTATATTGGGAAAAGGGAAATGTTAATCTTACTAGCATTTCTTTTCCTTTTTCATTGGATGTAACTAGTTTGTGTAGCCAATATTTAAATTTGGATTGGCTATATAAAAGTAGTGACTAATGAGGTGGTGGTGGTAGTTGGCAATGCCACTAGGTTTACCTCAAGCATGGATGGGCTAATGGATGCAATGCTAGTATCCGTGATTGTTTGTGGTAGGTCCAGGTTGCTTTTGAGAATTTTGAGAAAAAAAATGCTTAATGTTGGAATAGAGAGATAGGTACTCAATTATGTGGAGTGAATCATTTATCCAAAGTGAGAAAATAACTCTATTATAAACACTTTTATAAATTTTTAACTTGGGTCAGTTTGGGTGAACCACCATCCTTGAAGGAGCACATCACTCCTTAAAGACTTGGGTAGATTTTTTCAAAATGAGCATAGTGTGATTTGCCTGACATGGACCAAGTTGCTACTTGAAGAATGAATTCATAATTTTTTGTTCTTTCTTAGGAAGTCACTAGCATAATGCACTTGGCAGAGGCATGAGCAAGATGACAAGGGTTATGAAGGGCCCATTGGTTCTATGATAGAAAAGACAACAAAGGGGTCTTGAAGGTTATAAGAAGATACAAACCTTTTAGGGCATGAATTAGAATTGGTCATTGATTTCAATCTAGCTAAAACATAGATAGTTCAACATGAGAGTCAAGTAACTACATCTTTTACCTCAATTTTCTAAGAATGGTAATCACATGGATAGTTTTGGTTGTGAGAAAGGGTTAAAAGGTGACATAACATTTAAAAAATATTATCGTCTTGAATGAGTGTTATAAGAGTGAAGAAACTTGTGTAATGATAATCATATCATAAAAATGATGTTAGAGCATTTTAACCCCTCCCCTTGTTGTTTGCATACCTCTATAATACATGACATGGGTAAGCAATCAACTCCAAAAGTGAGTTGATTTGTCTTATATTTTTATTTTTTCTACCACCTATTTTTAGGGTGACTCACTCCATTAAGTGGAGTGATTTTTTCACTATGAAGGAGAGGTCCACTCAATATGTTGGAGTGATTTGCTCTTAAAGGAGCGAATTGCTTTAACCTTTTGAATTTAATAATAAATAAATTAATAAATGTATAAGAAAAATTTTGAGCAATGGGGGGAAATGAAAGAAGGAAAATGGATCTTCAAGTACCCTTTTCAAGGTTTTCACTCAAACTTGGGATTTTTTTTATTATTTGTAATTTCTCTCTTTCTATTTTTTGTCTTTTTATTGTAGAAAAGGAAAATAGAAACATGAAATAGTAGTCGAGGAAAATCATAAAAGTACTATGTACATATTAACATATTTATTTTATTTTAGATTCTTTAAATGGGCCTTGAGAGTTACTCATTAATTAAAATCAGCATTGATATTCCATCCATTATCATAATTCTATGTGCATTTGGCCCTATGATTTGGAGGATATTGTATGGTCCACTCTAGAGTGAATAAAATTTCCTATGACTTTTAGGCTTTGCTCTATCCTCAAACCCATTTTAAATCCAAGTCATCTTCTTTATAGATCATTTCATAGTTCTCTTGTCAAACCACCTCTTTATTGCCATCTAATATTGTACCAAAAAATTTAAGGCCTTTTCCATTTCCTTTTCTAGAGCTAGTAAGGCATTTATTCGTGCTTGCATCAACTTAATATTTGTTATCTTCAACAACCAATTATTGGACATTTAGAGAAAAGAGAGTTCTAGAATTACAAGTATTACCAATTATTTTCCATATACAATTTTGTTAGGTGATGTTCTTGTACAAGCCTTAGGTATTATCCTATCTTCCCATAATACCTTCTTCAATGTGTCAATCCCTTTGCAACTAAGATCATATCCTTTCCAAGATTTTGATTATGTTTTAATTTGTAAATTTAACCAAACTATTGCCTTGAGGGTAATAATTGGACGATTCTTAACCACAATACCATAATCTAGTACAAAAATTATTACCTTGAACCTTGTGGAGGTTATGGCATTATCAATGATTATAATGGAAGTTGTCTTGAACCTAGTGATATTGTCCTCTAAAATTTGAAAAACAACTTCCTAGTTCACAAACGCAAAGGGCACTACATCAATCTACTTAGTGAAGTAATAAATGGTGCTTAGAATCCATCCATATGTGGAGCTTGATAAGGGATTGATATTGTCGATAAAATATGGTCCCTACTATTGAATTTTTTGGTAATAATTATGATTTTTAGGGGAATCGGCACTTTTCTTCTCCTACCCATGAAATTTCAACAAGCTTTGCATTCCTTAACACACTAAAAGTAGTTGAAAAGGATGGTAGGTCAGGAATATCCTATCCTTAGAATATTATACATTGTATTTTCTCCTTCACCATGGTATTCCTTTATTTGAACTTTTATCGTTTTCTCTTTGTTACATTCTAATAAAACTCCATCATAACCTTTTAAAAATTTACATTATCTAGTTAGGTATAATGCATTGCCTTATGTCTAAATCTAGACCTTTCTTTAGGTGTTAATATACTTATAACTTATCCTAATATCATGTATCTCCTAATGTCTCCCATCCAACATGCTTGATCATTAGGTTTAGTTTCTTCTACTAATATTTCCTAGTCTTTAGGATTCAAAATAATAAGATTTTCACATAAAGATTTACCCTTGAATAGCTTGGTGGGTTTTATCTCAATGAAATTTAAAAATCTTATTTATCCGACCTACTATTTTATCTCTTAATTCATTATGCAATATGGTAGATTTGATATTGGGGTACACTACAAATACAATGGGATTGCTTTGATAAAGGTAATGCCTAAAATTCCTTAGGACATTCATCATGGTAAACACCTAATTTTCCATGAAGGTATACCTTTTCTCGTAATTATGAAGCAACTAACTCATGAAGGAGATTGGATGCTTTTCTTCTTTCTTATCCTTTTGAGTCAAAATGGCTATAATACTTTCAATTGTGGCAAACTCATACAACCTAAAATCTCTAGAAGAATCTTAGTTGATGAAGTTTGGGACTTTTACAATTACATATTTTATATCATGGAAAGCTTTTTTGCCTTCTTAAATCCATATCAAGATAGTATCTTTCTTTAATATCTTAGTTATCAGTCTAACCAATTGCACAATTTTTTTTTATAAACTTGGCTATAAATTAAATATTACCTAGGAATAACATTATCCCTTTGATGTATGTACGTAAAGGTAACTCTTGGATTGCTTTTATCCTATTAAAGTCTATTGTTAGGCCATCCTTAAACACTACATGCCCTAAAAGATTCCCTTATTGAACCACAAAGATAGACTTTTTTGGATTTAGTGAAATGTCATACTTTGTACACCTCTTAAAGAAAAACTTTAAATGTTAAATATGCCTATTTATTTATTTAGAAAATATATTAAAAACATCTAGGTACATGACTATGATTTCATTTACCAAAGCTACAAAAGCAATATCCATAGCCCCTCCAGGACTTGGTAAACCAAAACGTATTCTTTTGCATGGAAAGGTTCCTCACTTGATTGTGAAAACTATTTTATGTTGATTGTCATATTTAACCTAGATTTGTTTGTACCTTGAGAAACCATCCAATAGTGACAACATTTAGGATTTGATTAATTTTTGCCAAATCTAATCTATGGTAGGTAATAAGTAATTATCCTCTAGTGATTCCCTATTCAAGTTTCTAAATTCAACAACTTGATATCACCATTTTTTTGAAATGGCACCAGATTAGACATTGAGGTAGAATGCTTAGTTGGTAATATAATTTGTCCTTGTAGAATATTTAGAAGCTCTTTCTTCATTACTACTTCAATATTGGGATTGAAAGATCTTTATTTTTGTTAGAAGGGATTTGTACCAGGTTCCAACTCTATGGTATGTTAATGATGCTCTTGTCATAAACCTTTAAATCCCCATAATTCCAAGTAATGATTTCATCATACTTCCCATAGATTTACTTGAACAAATCTACCTTTTCTGTAGTACATTACTTTTCCAACAACAAAATATTTCCTTCAAAAACTTTAATTAGATGGTTAGAGGAAACTTTTATTTTGATGGTAGACTTACTAGCATTGTCATAAGGATTGGATACTATTTCTAATGTGATAGCCCTTTCAACAAATGGTTAATCTTTAGTTTGATCACTTCGTCCTTTGTATCATCCCCATACTCATTTTTATCTTCAACATGATGAGCTTCCTTAATGATAAATTCTATGTTTTGCTCATACTTAATAAATACATTCTAATAGTTGGAGTTATTATGGATAATAGGTTTGAATATTACCTCCATTTCCTTAGGTTTGTTCCACATATCTAAAGTAGGATCAAACTTGACTACCATAAACACTAATCATCTACATTATCATTTAGCTTAAGAGGAATTGCCTTGATGTCGTATATGCTAAAATTTTCTTGCAAGTCCTAAATTATATGTTAATTGCACATTCTAAATTAAATTGGTTCACAACTAGCTCAAAATATTCAAATATTTTGATGTTCTTGATTCCCATATTTTAACTTTCCTTAGGTCAATGCAAAGTGCTTCATATTCAATGATATTAATGTTGCAATTGAATAGGAATCTCTTGGCATAATTTATTTGGGTACCATGAGGATCAATGAAGTATATACCAACACTTCATTTCTCACTCTTGCACTATCAAAATGCATAATCCACGTCCCATAAAACCCTTGTGCTTGATGGTTAGTCAATGTTAGGATACAGGTGGGTTCTTTAGATATTAGGTAAATATCAAGTTTACTTTCTTAAAAATCCACCTTTGAGTCTTCATCATCCTGGAGCACACAAATAATTATATTAGTTTTGACATATGGTCACCCCAACAACTTCATCATCCATTAATTGAGAAAACTCATTATAATTAACTACACCATCATCACCAAGTTTGTGTAATGAGTAGTTACATGGAGATTCATTATCTATCCGAATCATTATATCATCCCAAGATACCTTCATATGTGTGTAATCCATTACCATATAATTTTTTAGTTTGTTCTCTTGAGAGCAACATCCCAAAATAAGGAGGAAGATCGACAACCTCCATCTTGGGATGCCTCACAACAATCATGATAAAGTATTTTAAAACTTCTATGGAGTTCACTCTAGTTACATACATTTGGATCATAATCCCAATAGTCTTGGTGTATGGGAAACCCATTTCTTCATAAAAAGTGTTAGACACTACCATCATTATGACATTTAAGTCCACTATGCAACTTCTCAACAAATAATTATCAATTATAATGTTAAATAGAACTATAGTGGTTTTAGTATCTTGGGTTTCAAATCATTAATGATGTTTATCATATTGAACTAGATATCTAAAGGATCTTCTGCAATCAAAATATATTGTTCCGTCAAACTAGGTTATGTTTGTTTCAGTTGCCCATTCTTAGCATAACCTACCTCTTACTCTTTAAAGGCCTCCGGGAGTATATCCATTTGGCTTGGTAGATATAAGACTTCCAATATGCTTACTTTACCTGTCATCTTCTTCATCTCCCCAATGGCATTAAACTAAAATTTAATGGTGTTGCTTTCACTACATGCTTTGAACTTCTTAGCAATTGCACAACCTTCACTGGTCAAGGAAGGATGTTTTAGGCAATTTCTAGCCTCCTATAACCTATCCCTTTATTTATCACTTTGCTTATCCATTTTTTAATCCACCATTGACCCTTATGACACTCAATTTTATTTTTTAGAATCATCCCCTTTTCTATTTGTTTGCTTTTCTTAGTTGGAGTTTAGTTTTCAGATGTTGTGACCAATGTCTTATCAATATTTTCTCTATATATTTTCTACTTTGAATTTTTTATTGGCCTCTTATTCTTAACATGCGTTGGTGACCTCCCCCTTCTCAATATTAGAGTATCTATATTAGCTTCAACCTAATTCTTAGTTGTCTACTACTTTATTGCCTTTATTTAACTAATGGTTTCAATTCCTTACTACTTAGCACATATAGCATTATCTTCAAAGGAGGAATCCTCATATTCTTTGATGAAACCAAAGTTCAAAAAAACCACATTATTTGGATTCGATAAAGTTGGAGCCACTTGTATTAGATTTGAAACATGGTATATTGGTTGATTCATCATAGGAGGTTGATATATTACTTGATTCATTACAAATGATTGGATCATTATAGAGACTATTTATCCCATAGTTATAACCTATTGAGCTTGGCATTGCTAGTCATATTGATTGGTTTAAAAATGACTAATAGCCATAGCATAATTGGTAGGATTACGTCCAAAATTGCATGGGAAGGGCCATAAAGTGTTGATCTCTAAGTTTGCATTCACCATTTTGTTCTAAAACCAATGTTAGATTGCCGAGAATTTTGTCAAGGGTCTAATATTTTGTATGAGAGGGAGTCTTTCTTTGTTGTCAATTCTACATTTGTCATCAATTGTTTGATTGTCACTACTTTTTTTCATGTTGTTCTGATGCATCATTGTTCTTACTACACCCATTAATTTCTCCATAAAAAGTTTATGTTCATTGAGACTTCAAGAGATAACATTATAACTACTATGTGGAGGAGTTGGTAAAGTGAGTAACTAAGGCTAAAAGAAAATGGATGAAGGTGTATATTGACCTTGGGAATTTCATGGGGTAGGGGGAAGGACCAATATTAGTTTGTGGGTAAGGAGTATTGATGGATGATTGAACACATGAGATAGGCAAAATGGTAGGAGTGGATCTTAGAATTTGAGCATTTTAGGTACTATCAATAGATTAGGCTATAGGCAAGATAGGTGGTAATTTCTCTACTCCAATAAGGGCATCTTTTACATAGGATACCTCTTTGAAATTTGTAGCTAGAGTAATATGATTAGCATTGCAAACCATTAGTGCTAAATCATAACATAAACCCTTTATATAATATAACAAGACATGGGGGTAGAGGTCGTAGACTGGTCAGTTTTTCGGTGAGTGTTTGCTAGCTTAAGTCAACGGTTCCAAATCCAAGCCCTTCAAAGTCTCCCTCACTAGAGTAAATATTATTACTAAAATAGATTAGGTGGAAAAGAACCCTATATATATAACAAGTTCTTCATTAAATTGTACATTCAATAGAATCAAATACAAAGTCTTAAATCTAATGTAAAAATCATAAATGCTTTTTAAAAAAAAGATTTTAATAGCATTTAATTAAAATAATATTAAATGCTTGTTACAAATATCATTAGATCTTTGCATAAAATGCTTTATAATTTATTTCTTTTTCAATAATTCGTATACACATATTGACCACAAGTTTCACCAAAAATACAAGTAACATCCTTACTGTAAAATGTTCTATAACCAAAAAAACCAACCAATTTTAGGTAACCCTTTATACCATAAAACAATTTTTTTATTTTATTTTATTTTTATTACATAGAAGAGTTAGTTAAAACCACTACCATACAATGATGCATTCTTCCTGATTCAATGAATTGACTTCGATGTGGATTGTTCATTCACATGGTCCATTGTTGTTTTGGTCCCATTGCCATCAAAGGTTGGGAAGGGTTTTATGACCATTCACATGGTCCATTGTTGTTTTGGTCCCATTGCCATCAAAGGTTGGGAAGGGTTTTATGACAACAACTGCTTCATTTGGAGGGTGATTTGGTTTTTTTTAAGAGGGTCACAGGGGTTAATGTTTATAGTGAAAGAAGGTAAAAAATTTAAATGGATTAGGATTTATAGTAAAAAAGGAAAGTCTTTATATTTATTAGGGTTTATAGTGAAAGAAGATAAAAATCTAAACTAATTAAAATTTATAGTGAAAAAATTAAGATTCAAATAAACTAAGGTTTATAATAAAAGAATATCCAATTTTTTTTTACAAAGTATTACCTATTATTCCATGTGAAAAAAAATGATCCGGGGTAATATGACTATTTGCAAAGTATTACCTATTATTCCATGTGAAAAAAAATGATCCGGGGTAATATGACTATTTGCAAAGTCCTTGTATTTGTTTGCTGCAGGAGCATCTATGCATAAAACCAGTCTTTCATAACCAAGGTTGTCAATTCCAAGAGGCCTCAAAATGGCGGATCTGAGCTGCTGTTTGCGCCAGAATTGGTGGGAATAGCTAAGCCCAAGCATTAATAAAATATCGGCCAATAAGGAGGACGTGGAATGTAAGTGTTGCAACAAATTACTGATACGGATCCAATCCATCCAATGGAAATAACAGCCAAAAGAAGTGGGTGCTGGTTATGGTTATGGTTATCATGGGTTTTTACTGCAATACAAAATTCATGTCGTCAAATAATGGTGTGCATTCTCCGGGCGGGCCCTATTCCGAGGCACATTGCAATAATAATGGACGGCAACCGTAGGTTCGCGCAGAGGCGGAGCATGGAGAAGAAAGCCGGCCACGAATTTGGCGCGGAAAGCCTAATGCAAACCCTGAGAAACTGCTATGAAATGGGCGTCGACTGCGTCACCGTTTACGCCTTCAGCATCGACAATTTTAAGCGCTCGCGGGAGGAGGTGGATGCGCTAATGGATTTGATGCAGCACAAGTTGGAGGCCCTCCTCGACAAGGAGAGTCTGGTCAACCAGGCGGGAATCCGAGTTCGGCTGCTTGGAAATCTGGAGCTCCTGCCCGAGAGGGTCCGCCACGCAGCGGAGAAAGTCATGGTACGTACTATGTCCAATAGCAAGGCCATTTTGAATGTCTGTGTTGCGTACACTTCTACGGAGGAAATTGTTCACGCCGTTCAGGGGGCTTGCCAGGGGGTTTTAGGGTTTGAATCGGTAAATAGAAGGGAAATAGAAACGGAGGATATTGAGAGCCACTTGTACACGGCCGGATGCCCGGACCCCGATCTTCTGATTAGAACATCCGGCGAGTCAAGGTTGAGTAATTTCTTGCTGTGGCAGTCGGGGTTTTGTTATCTGCATGCTTGCGGGGTTCTCTGGCCGGAATTTTCCTTCCGGCATTTGTTCTTGGCGGTTTTGGGTTACCAGAGGGCTTGTTCCTATATTAACCAGGGGCAGAAGCACAAATCTCTAAAAGGTTTGTCTTCTCCTTTGTAACCCTAAACCCTAGCCCACATGACAAAATGGAAAGCGCTTTAAACCCTAAACCCTAGCCCTCTTGACAAAAGGGAAAGTGCTTTGTATGTTTTTGGGCAAAATAATCCTGAACAGTGGGAGTAAGCGATCTATGCGCATGCAATTGGTATTAAGTTGTCATTCCATTGTGGAGGCGGGTCCTTGTCTTGTTCGACAAGTTCGAGTCCTTGGAAGGCACTTCATTTAATTATGTCTATGTGCCGGAGCGAAGCTAAAGGGGCCATTGCTCCTGTTCATAGATCCTTGCAAAATTAGCATGTTCCTACCCCGTTCGGTTCCTATATGAATTTTTAATCTGCTTTCATGACTTCGACAGAGTTGATATTCGCTCAATGTTGCGGCAGTCAATTTAGCGATAGCATGTCATCAGACGCTGTGGAGAGCGAATGCTGTAATGGCTGCTTTCGGAAGCGGTTTTTTATGTTGATTGCTGTCGCAGAATTCAAACTTTGAAATGGAAATTTTAATAAATGCTTAACTGATTTGTTGATATCTTGCCTTATTTAAATTGATGTTGTTTTGATTGATAGACCAAAGCAAATACCAACTGTGACGTAATTAAAAATTAATACCTGATGTTGTTTTGATTGATAGACCAAAGTAAATACCAAGTAATATACCTTGTAACATAAACTTATTGAGGTAATACAAATATGCTTGCATCCCTTTTAAATTTCCCTTTACTTTAGGCACTAAAGGGTTTTGGTAAAGGAATCTTAGTTCGAAACACTATGTGTTGGTAAATTTACTCATAAAACATAGTTTGAAATTTTAGGTCATATACCTTGTAACAAAAACTTATTGAGGTAATACAAAAGGGGATTAAAACACTTCACGTAGGTTGAGAAGACCTTTTGCCCCTTTTGAGATATTACAGAAACCAAATAGAAGAAGGAATTTCAAAAGAAGTTGTGAAGTTGTTAAAAGAGCACTAACACATGATTCCATAAGAAATACCAGAAATACCACAGTTAACAAGGAAGTACATATTTCCCTTGCCAAGGATGGATGAAAAATTGGAATGCCTTGGTGAAGCAAAGTATTTATTCAAGATTGATCTGAAGAGTAGGCATCATAAACTTAGAAATAAAGGTCACAAGTAGAGGACAACATTCAAGACAAACACAGGTTTATATGAGCGATGTGTTGTGCCTTGTAAGCTGACCAATGCCCCAAGTGCATTCATGAGGTTGATAACAGGTATTGAGACATTTTTTAACAAGTTTGTCATTATTTATTTTGATGATACTTTGTTTTTTGGCAGGTCTAGAAAGAAGCACTGTAAACTCAGAAAGCTGTTTTAGACGTTCTTATAGGAGAAAATATGTATATTAATGCAAATTGCTCTTTTAAGAAGGATGGCTAGTTTATTTGGGTTTTGTAAATGAGATAGATACAGGTGCAGAAAAGTGAAGAATGAGAGAGGTAAGAGCTAAGAAGCTTATTTTTTTAGAAAGTTCATTATGCATTTTAGTGGAATAAGCACCTCCACTTACAAATTGTATGAAAGGAAAAAGCGCCAAAGCCTTGAGCTGTTAAAGAGGAAAATCATAAAGAAACCTGTGTTGGCTTTACCAGATTTTTAACCAGGACTTCTAAGTAGATCGTGACATTAGCAGATCTGTCACTGGGGTAATACTGCGCCAGGGAAGAGGGCCAACTGCCTATTTCAGCAATAACTTGAATGATGCAGGAAAGGAGTATCCAGTGAATGACCAAAAATTCTATACTATTGTTCATTGTTACCAAAATAAAATGTATTGCCAATCATCACACCAGGAGATTTATCAATCCACAACGCAAGTCGAGTTATAGGCAAGCTAAATGGGTTGAATATTTACAAGAACGCACCTTTGTATTGCATCACAAGCTGGTAAATTCAATTGTGTTGCAGACGCATTAACCAGAATGTTTGCATTAATGCCAATTGAGGATGCTGATTTTACAAGTTTGAAAGAATGTATGAAGATGATAAAGACTTGGAGAAGTATGGAAGATTTGTTAAAAAAACAGCAGAGTTTAATATAATTCAATATCTGGAATTTTTTTCTCCATAATAGTTTCTGTTTAGGAATAAACACTTGTGTATGCCAGCCAGCTCATTGAGAGAGTAGATGATTAGAGATCTGCATGGTTATAACTAGAAAGCCATTTTGGCTTAGACAAACCTTGGCAGCAACAGGGGCAAAATCATTGGCCATCTTTGAGAAGTGATGTCAGCAGAATTGTGGAAGATGTAAGATTTGTCAGATGGCAAAAGGCCAAAGCCAAAACATAGGATTGTATACTCTATTGCCTGTGCCTCACAGACCATGGAAGAATATTTCAATAGATTTTTGTTTTGGAATTACCCAAAACAAAGGGAGGTTTTGATTCCATATATGTTGTTGTTGAGAGGTTTTCTACAATGGCTCATTTTTTGCCTTGTAGGAAGACACTAGTTTATTCTTCAAAAAAAATTTAAGAAATAGTCTACCAAAATACATTATATCTGCCAGGGATACTAAGTTTCTTAGCTACTTTTGGATGACTCTCCGAAAAAAGATAAATACTTGATTGCAAGTTAACTCAGGATGTCACCCACAAACAAACAGACGAAAAGAGGTTATCAATGGGTCAGTTGGAAACCTGCCGAAATGTTTAGCAAAAGACATCCAAAACAGTGGGATATGGTTCTACCTCAGGCAGAATTTGCATACAATAAGTCAATAAATAGACGTATGATGTTCATGCCATATCAAATAGCATATGGAAGCAATCCCAAAGGAATTACAGATTTGATAAATCTCCCAATTGGAGGCAGAAGTAGTAATGATGCGGACGACCATGCAGAAGAGGGATTCAAACACCTTAAATGGAGAAAAAGAAATCCCGACACAGGAGGGAAGGACACGAAAGACGGCAGACCGGGGAGAGCGGAAAGACAGCACAGAGGGGCAGACGGCACTCAGGGAAAGAATAAACCACAGGAGAGAACGAGTTTGATGCATGGGCAGCGACAACACCTCAGGAGACCGCCCCAAATCCACCTCGCTGTTATTTATTTATTCGTTCAAAAGCTGACCATGCAGAAGAATTGTGGCATTTGCATGTGAACATGGAAAGACACGGAGAAGAGCAATCTAAGATATAACAAAAACACCAATCAGTCTAGAACATGAAGAGTTCAAAGTTGGACATTTTGGTCCTTTCATTTATTAAGAAGGATGGATCCCCATAGGGAATATAATAAACTTAGGAAAAGATTGGACCATCTAATATCATCTAGAAATTTTGGGATAAGGTTTATCAAACTGAACCACTTTAAGGGGTTAATATGACATGTCCAATTAATTCAATGTTTCAGACCTGTATCAAAAGGGGGCTTAACCCAAGCTCATAGATAAAGAAGGAGAACAGACCGTTTGGAAGACACAACTATCCAGAACTAAGCAAAAGAGATGCAACACATGTTGGATTTGAAAATTACACAGACTAGACATGCATAACAGAATCAGACTTCAGAGAACTCCATGGAGATAAATTACTGATTCCAATATCTGAGTCCAGACACTCGGAATTTCTTTCGAATGGGGAAGAAATTATGCAAAGGATTTGAACATGACACTTGGTAATATCAATCTGCACTTCACTGTGATCTCTCTTAAGAAATTTAAAGGAACTGAGTTGTAGATATTCAGTAATTTTAGGGTCATCCATTACAGTTTACCAAATCATTGTTCGTAGTAGTAGTTCAATTAATCTCTGATGACAAGGGACAAGAAAAATGCCCTATGTCATATTGGTTTAGATATGATGGTAATTAGACAATTTTAGGAGGAAAACTTTGGGGGGAGATGGAAGTAATAGTTTATAAGGTTTTCGTAGAAGGGAGGGTTTTTGGGAGGATTTCGCTCTCTGGTAAGAAACTTGCAGAAGCAACTATTGTTTAATATTTCCAGGCTTTGCTTATGAATTTCGGTTCATGCTACATAATATAGTTGTCTTATTTTTGTTAGAAATATCTGCGGCAGATTGTTAATTTTCCTCTAGCTCTTGTTTTGCAGAATTGTTGTTCTCTTGTGTGAGTGCAGATACAGTAAATGTGGAAGCAGAAAGCTCCATTGCCTATCTTCCCATTTGCAGAACTGGGTGGAGTGTTGTGTGAGCTAGCTCCTGCATCATCATATTCTATATTTCCGGATGGAAAACTCTGCCAATGATGTGTTGTAGTTAAGGGTGGTACCAGTTTACCTTCGTGAATATTGTCCTGCATAACAGTCACATATCTTTGAATTCCCTTTTTAAACTCTTTTTGACCATGATGGGCTAGGTATTCTGCTAGCGTGCTTTGTCTGATTTGAACACCTTCGACAGAAAATTCGCCTTTTGTCTTCTTTTTGCTTGCCAATATAACTCATTGGCCTTTAAGGGGATTCCCTCTCGGTCCATTCTACTACTGTGGAATCAGCAACATCAGAAGCTCTTTTCGACCATGGTGGGCTAGGTATTCTGAAGCATGCTTTAACTTCTTTTTGAGCATTTTCAGTTTTTTTGAAGTAATGTGAAGTACGAGTATAATAGGTGTCTTCTGCCCTGTGATTCGAATTGAGGTCACCAAAATGAATTGTCAACAATATATTGTTAAGATGGTCCAACCATAACAAATTCAATATTTCAATTTTAGTTGCCATACATGACTGACTGGCCTTGAAGATGATTCCCTGGCAGTCCAGTCTGCATCTTTGGAATGAGCAATATCAGAAGATCCACTTAATTTGGGATTTTGCTTCATTGGATCTATTTTTAGAATATTTGGATCTATTTTTAGAATATTAAGCACGGGAATGTCAGTTACATGTGAATTTATGGAAGTTTTCTGAAAAAAACAGTATTTCTCTGCTAAAGGTAAGAATTTCAAAGTTTTCTTTATGATTTTTTTTTTTTTGGTAGATGTCTATTATATCTTGCAATGGTTTTAGATGGAGGGATATTTTATTTTATTTAATTTTTGTCGAAAAATTATTATCTTTTTTAAGTAAGGTGAAGTATAACAGGTGGTATAACTGAGGCCACATTCTTTGGGGCACATTGGGGGCCTCCCTCCCTGTGATATAAATTTGGGTAACCTGAATAACAGTCCAACAATATACAACTAAAAATCCCTGGAAGGTCAGGTTCCGTTGACTTTGTCTTACCCAACGAGCTAGAATTGGCTGTCCTAGTTTGACTCCCTGGAGGGTTAGGGTCCCTTTCATGTTTGATTGTTTGCTGGTTTGCTGCCTTGGTTTGGTTCCTTGGAGGGTTGGGTCCTGGGTTTATAGTGGCAAAAGCTCAGGTCTTGTTGACTTTGTCTTATCCAACGGGCTAGGGTGTTCAATTTCGATTGTTTATCGGTTGGTTGCCCTGGTTGGATTCCTTGGAGGGTTTGGTCTTGGGTTTATAGTGGCAGAAGGTAAGGTCCCGTTGACTTCGTCTTATCCAACGGATTAGGGTTGGCTGCCCCGGTTGGATTCCTTGGAGGGTTTGGTCTTGGGTTTATAGTGGTAGAAGGTAAGGTCCAGTTGACTTCGTCTTATCCAACGGATTAGGGTTGGCTACCCCAGTTCGATTTCTTGGAGGGTTGGTCCCATCGACTTCGTCTTACCCAATAGGCTAGGGTTTTAAGTGGCAGGCATAGCTACCTCAGTTCGATTTCCTGTTGGGTCAGGTGGAGGGTCGGGTCTTGGGTTTATAGTGGCAGGCATCCGAGTTCAGTCATTTGTCGGTTGGATGCCCGGACCCCATCTTCTGATTAGAAGATTTGGCGAGACAAGGTTGAGTGATTTCTTTCTGTGGAAGTTGGGGTTTTGTTATCTGCATGCTTGCAGGGTTCTCTTACCGGAATTTTCCTTCTGGCATTTGTTCATGGCGGTTTTGGGTTACCAGAGGGCTTGTTCCTATCTTAACCAGAGGCAGAAGCACAAATCTCTAAAAGGTTTGTATTCTCCTTTGTAACCCTAAAGCCTAATCCTCTTGACAAAATGGAAAGCGCTTTAAGCTCTAAACTCTAGCCCTCTTGACAAAATGGGAAGCTCTTTGTATGTTTTTGGGCAAAATAATCCTGAACAGTGGGAGTAAGCGATCTATGCGCATGCAATTGGTAGTAAGTTGTAATTCCATCGTGGAGGCGGGTCCTTGTCTTGTTCCACAAGTTCGAGTCCATTGAAGGCACATTCCATTATGTCTATGTGCTGGAGCGAAGCTAAAGGGGCCATTGCTCCTGTTCATAGATCCTTGCAAAATTTCCATGTTCCTTCCCCGTGTTCGGTTCCTATAAGAATTTTAAATCTGCTTTCCTGTCTCAGACAGTTGATATTCGCCCAATGTTGCAGCAGTCAATGTGGCGATAGCATGTCATCAGACACTGTGGAGAGCGAATGCTGTAATGGCTGTTTTTTTTTTTTTTTTTTGAATTTACATGGTGGAATCGGTAGCCGCCACGAATCCGGGCAGGCTGTCCAGCTTTTTATGGCCGCCACAGTATTCTGCGCTGTCCGCCCCAGAAGCCGCCACACAGATCTTCGCGCAGTCCGCCCCTATAACCACCATGCCACAATCATTTTAAACCTTTTACGCCGCTAAAAGCACCAGGAAAGGGACAAGCGTTCAGTCCGGCGAGGCCCGAGATTTGAACCTTGGACCTCCGCCCCCTTATGGGGTTTGGATGAACCAATTGGTCTACACCTCGAACCTGTAATGGCTGCTTTTGAAATCGGTTTTTTATGTTGATTGCTGTAGCAGAATCCAAACTTTGAAATGAAAATTTTAATAAATGTTCAACTGTTTTGTTCATATCATGCCTTATTTAAATTGATGTTGTTTTGATTGATAGACCAAAGCAAATACCAACTGTGAAGAACCATGCTAATTACCACAGCTGTCAGTTGGAAAGGAATTTTTCATGTAAAGAACCATGCTAATTATTTGTCAATATATTTTTTTTTTAATTTGCATTTTACTCAAATTGATTTTATTTTTGGGTTCTATATTTGCACTTCCCACAGCATATTGAGATTTACAAGGAGAAGTGAAATGCATATCATTATGCATACTATTTTTTAGTATATTTATAGAGAAATTTTTTAACGAGTTTACACGGTTTTTATGACTGAATATTTATAGAGAATTGAATAGGGAAGCAGATTTTTTTTTTAATATGGGATTGAATTGGGCTCCACCCGTATTACATCATCACATTGTGGTATTATAACAAAGCTTGGATATTATCCATGTATCGGTTGTCTAGATTTGAACCTTGTTCTCCTCTTTAAATATTGAGGAATCTAACTAGTTGAGCTAGTGCCACTTGAATTTTTTTTTCAATGAGTTTACACAAGTTTTTATGAGGGGTCCTGGTCCCCTTATACTGAGTGGGGTTTGAATCTTTGACCTCCCAAAGAAGCCAAAGCCCTTACCACTGCAGTAAGCTTGCAGCTAGCAGATGAATTTTGAAAGACGGTGTACATTACTTTTTAGTATATTTATAGAGAACTGAATAGGGAAGCAGATGAATTTATCTGAAATTTCTTTTTATCTTTTTGTTTTCCTCCTTGCCACAGGAAACTCCTAATGAGTCCATCAAGCTTATTATGCACATTCTTTGGAGTATGGTAAACCAAAATTTTATATATAAGGAGACTTGCTTTAACTGATTTTATAAATACTGTTCTTTGGGAGACTTGCTATAACTGATTTTATAAATACTGTTCTTCCTGCATCAAGGATTTGGAATCCAATTTCACTCAAGTCATTTACTCCCACATCAAGAGAGAGTTTAACAAAGAAGTTGATGCTCTAGCCAACGTGACTATATATACTCAACACACATGATATCACTCGTCTTAGAGAGATGGAGCCAAAAAAACAGAGAAAGATAGACAAGGTCTACAAAAACAAGTTGATTGATGATAGCAAAGTCAGTGACGGGAAACTCTGATGACAAGGACGACTTTGGGCATTTAGTTTGGGATTTTGATTGAAGAATTCAATGCTGCAATTATGATTAGATATAGATTAGATAAGGATGGTATTAACAAGACTAGTATTTTTGATATTTTTTTGTAACCGATCTTAACTGGTCTGTTCAGTTGGCAGTCTTTTTCTTTGTTCTCGATTAAAAAATCTTAACTAATACATATATTTACTTAAAAAATCTTAACTAATACATATATTTACTTAAAAAAATATTGATAAGATCTATTTCAATCTTATGTAAAGAAATGAAATCCACATAAAATAAAAACAAAAAAATAGTTTTTTATTTATTATTTTTTCATACAAACCATTGCCTCTAAATGTGATCTCATCACCTCTTGTTTTAATTCGTACTAAATTTATTTATGCAATAGTGTCATTGTCTTCCTTATTTTAATTGACATTAATGGATATGTGAGAGTCTAATATGTAATAATAATATTATTAAAAAAATTATATAATTTATTGTTATTGATAAAATTAGTTGTAAAAGTTATAATAATTGTAAATTTTTTATTAATATAATTATTTACAATAAATAAGTATAGTTAATGAGTGTTTGGTTCAATGATTGGACATATAGATGATGTAGTCTACACTAAGATGTAAATCTTAGGGGCATCAAATAGGCTAGATAACTCAATGTAAGTAATTTGATGTAAAAGGGAAATGACAACTATATATATATATATATGAGAGAGATATTGTTTTGTGAATGGTTTTTTAAAGAATTGTTTTTTTTTTCTCTTATTTTACGAAGGAAAATCAAAATAACGTAAATGAGGCCATGGTTATATGAGAAGATCTTCATAGAGAATGTTGCTTACCTAATATATGATTATACAATCATACTTCAATTTACTTTAACCAGTGAAACATTGTGTGTAACCCATACTTGCTTAGGCATACAACCTTAGACCTCTATTTAGAGTTTCAAAGCCTCCGCTATTAGTCTACTCATATATATCTTTTTTATTTTCATTTATTTATTGTTGGAAAACAATGGAAAACAAGGGGTCGTACTCGGTCCCCCACTCTTGACAAATCACAACTCTCTCTTTTAGAGCTTGATAGTATACAAATAGATTTATTTTTCATATTAATTGAGTTGTTATAACTAGATACCTATATCATTTTTTATAAAAAAGTTTGAATTCTTGATTTTCATTTTCGGGATCTTCAATTTTGTGTGAAAACAAATATTCCAAAATTCGACATCCTTCATCTTGACATTTTCTTTGCTATAGCCTCCATGATACCAAAATTCCACGCCTATTGTCTAGGCATTGTATTTAGTAAAGTAATATTTCCAAAACTTCGTGTTATCATAGTTTGTTTCACTAGATTTGGATTTCTAGTCTCCATCCTAAAGATTAAGTGTAACCACAATAATTGTCATAAATAGTTTACATGAAAAGACATTAATGTTCTAAATATAGCAAATATTACCCATGGAAAACATTAAAGTAAATCTTAATAATTATTTGATTTAGGTAGCTATCATTTTCTTGTTAGTTTAAATTAAACCTACTACTTCCTATAATTATGAAAAAGAGAATTTAACTTCCTTGATTAAAATCCCTCTATTGGTTAGCTTATTTGTACATTTGTTTCCTTCTCTTTATGTGTGTAAACCCAATTTTTGCAAACTCTGTAACAAGGTCTTGTATTTCCAGAATTATATCTTGTATGTTCCATGGAGCCTTTGCTTTCCTCAAAATTGCATCTATAGCTATTAGTGAATCATCTTCCATCCATACTTTTTTTTTAATTTGTTTATAACCCTTCCAAAGTTGCACCAAGCTTCAACTTCATTATTTGCCTTAAATCCACTATTGAAAGTGTAATGAGACAAAATATTTGCCCTATTATTTCTAATTACTCCTTTTATTGTTGGTCTTGGATTTCCTTTAGATGTATCAAAATTTAATTTGACCAGCTCTACTTCTAGTGGTTTCCACTTTATATTCTTTGTATTTTTTTGTTTCTCCTATACCTAACTCTATAATTCCATTTGATGACTTGATCCATCCATCAAGGCTCTCTACTTCAATATTAGAAATTGAGTGAGTTCATAGGGTTGGTTTAGACTCCTCTATGACTAAACAAATATTCCTTTTCATTACCTCCAAATTGCTTTTCTCTCCTTCAAATATTCTTCTATTCCTTTCCAACCATATATTCCAAAGTATTATATCTTTTGTATTATCCGAGATTGTCTATAAAGTCTCACTTTTAAAAGTACTTTGCCACTTCTTTAACTATCTTTCAATTCTGCCATTCATCACCATGCATTTATCGAACATATTAAGAATCCATTACCATAGTTTCCAAACCATTGAGCAATGTCCCAAGAGATGGTCTATTCTCTCCTCCTTTTTACATAGAACACATTGTGAGGGGCCATAAAAAACCCTTTTCATAAGGTTATCCCAACATAAAAAATTTCTATGACCTACTAGCCAAACAAACATTTTGCCTTTAGGAATGCGCGGGCCATCCCAAACATCTCTCCATATTCTTGTGGTATTCCTACTTTGTTGGTGCTTTACATTATATCCACTTCTTGTTGTGTATTCTTTTGAGCTATTTAACTCCCAAATCAACTTATCCCTGGCGTCGAATAATCACTGTTGTTATATTTTTGCTCAACTGTCTCATAACATCAATGTCTTCTAAAAAAATCTTCTTTCCATCTTCATTGTCCTTCATAATTCTTGTACATAATGTTTGGAACCCTATCACCATATTTGTCTTAAATTAATCTCATTCATGGTTTCAAAATTGGATCTAGATTGAGTGGTTTTTATCACACCAATTATCCATCCAAATATATTTTTTCTCACCAGATCATTAGATCAATTGTTTTTTAAACCGTTCTATAGTGCAGAACCATCTGGTAGTGGGATTGGAATAAATATAAGCTTTAATCATTAGGCTAAACGTACTTAAGAATTCTTGCCCATTATCTTTGACTCTTTGTACAATCTCCAAATTACTTTTTCCCTTAGAGCTAAGATTGCATTTGTAAGAACTCTTGAACTGAGACCTCCCGCAGTTTTATTATCATACACCTTGCAACATCAAACTAAAGGAACTTTCCTTTTATCATGTAATCCTCACCACAAAAATGACCATGTAATATTAGATTAAAATTTTTCTATCGATTTTGGCATAGTAGACAAGGACATACAATATGTTGGAATGACCTGTATGACTGATTTAATTAGTTGCACTCTTCTTGCTAATGATAACCATCTACCTTTCCATGCTAGTAGTTTATTCTAAACTTTATTTATAATTGGATTCCACAGTTCTATTCACATTCTCCCCTCAAATAAGAGCATCCTTAGATAAGTTGTTGGCAAATTTGCCTCCATTTAAAGTAACCTACATATCCTTACTTTGATTCTAGTTGTAGTGTTTACTTTTTGCCCTAATGCTCTTTCATATTCCTTTAATAAATTATTCAAAGCTCTGGCCTTGTTTATCCCTACCTTCCAAAAATGGTTGTACCATCTATGAATTGTTGATGGGTGATGTTGTCGATGTTATTACCAGCCTTAAGTGTGCTTATTAACCCATTTTTGTTAGCCTTCTTCAAGTTCCTACCCAAAACCTCTGCCATAATAATGAACAAATATGGTGATAGAGGATCTCCCTATCTACGACCTCTCTTAGATTTAAATGATTCTGTCACTAACCCATTGACCAACGCTGAATATGATACTTTAGGGATGCAGTCTTTAATCCATTTGATCCATTTCTTTCCAAATCCAATTTTTTTAAAATTACAGAAAAAAAATCCCATTTAACCCTATCATAGGCTTTACTAATATCAAGTTTTAAGATCATTGCTCTCTCTTTTCTTGAAGTTATTGAATGCATAACTTCTTGAGCTACTATGATCCTATCCAGAATCTGTCTCCCTTCCATAAATCCTTTTTACTCTTTTGAAATAATTTTGTCTAATAGTGATCTTAACCGATTTGCTATCACTTTGGAGATATCTTATATGCCATATTACATAGGCTTATGGGCCTGAACGAATCAAACAATTTTGCATTCTTCTTTTTTGGAATCAGGCTAAGATATGTTGCATTTATTTTATAAGGTATGCACTGTTTTACCCTAGACTATTCCACTTCCACCAATAAAGAATCATTTGGTATTTCCTAATTATGTTGATAGAATGTTGTAGAGATCCCATTTGAACCTAGGGATTTATCCTTATCAAAAGAGAAAAAGAGAAAAGAGCTAAATGAACTTCTTCCAAAGTAATAGGCTTCATAAGTTTCCCATTGTCTTCATGTGTTATAACTAAAGGTACTTCTTATAGTAGCTTATCGTTAAGAACTTCAAATTCCAATCCTAGAATATTTTGGTAAAAAACCTTACCTCCTTTCTAATTTCACTTTGATCTTCAATTTAAACCCCTTCTACTGATTTAATTCTACTAATTTTGGATGTTGACCTCTGTACTTTGCCATCCTATGCAAAATTGTGTTTTTTGTCTCCTTTTAACCAAGTCTATCTCTATTTTTATCTCCAAAATTTATCTTCCTTGCTCCAAATATTATGATATTCACAAAACAACTCCCTTTCCTTTGAGCTTAGACTATTATGCTCACCTATTTGAAAATTTGATTTCTTTTAGTTATTTCTTCTCAAAAATGTTTCCAAAAGTGTTTTTTTTTTCGTTCTTTTAATTAAGATGTCATAGATTTAATTTGATTTGGAAGAGCATAAAACCCACCATTACCCAAAGAATTCCATATTTGAGCTAACATATCAACAAATTGAGGATGGTCTTCCCACATCTGCTCATATTTAAAATATGATATATTTTTTTAATTTACTTACCACCATCTTAACTTTTATTAGCCAGTGATTTGAACCAATCATTGTCAAGATATTACTTTTAACACAAGTTCTTTCATCTAGCCAATGATATGAGAGTATGCATTTGTGTACTTTTTTCCTATAAACTTTTGGCCACTCCTGTTATTGGTCCATGTATAGTTTTCCTCTTCAAACTCAACCTCCCATAAATTATAGTTTTAAATAAGAGTTGAGAAGTCTCTCATACTTTAGATTATTATTATTTTTCTTGATAATAAGGGGTTGTACTCGGGTCCCCCACCTTTAAAAAATTGCATCTCTCTTCTTTAGAGCTTGAGAGTTTACAAATAGGTACTCTTCTCATCTCAATTGAGATGCTATAGATAGAAACCTACATTATTTTACATAAAATGTCAGAGTTCTTGATTTTCATTTTCTAGATCTTTTCAAATCTCTGTATGAATACAATTACTCCAGAATTTAGCATCTTTCTTGACATTTTCCTATAGCAGCCTTCACAATGCCAAAACTTCACCTCTACTATCTATGCCTTGCATCTTAGTAGAGTAATATATCCAAAACATCGCACTAACATAGTCCGCTTTACCAAACTTGGATTGCTAGTTTCCTTCCTGAAACATAAGTGCAACCACAAAAAATATAATAAATAGTCTAAATGAACGCACATTATTGTTACAAAATAAAATAGATATTACCAATGGAAAACATTAAAGTAAATATTAATCATTGATTAATTTAGGCAATCAACAATTTTTGTCAGCTTCAATTAAACTTCCTACTTTCTCAAACAATGGAAAGGAGATGTTAACTTCACAATCCTCAACCAAAACCCCTCTATTGGCTAGCTTATTTGCACATTTGTTTCCTTCCCTTAATATATGTGTAAACCTGATTTCTTCAAACTCTTTAGCAAGATCTTGAATTTTCACAATTATCTCTTGTATGTTCCATGAAGTGTTTGCTTTCCTAAAAATTACTATTTTTTATTAACTATTATTTATTCAAATATTTTCATTAAACTTCTTTGAATTTATTTTTTAAATATTTTTAATAATATTTATGGAGTATATATTACACCTTTATATCAAACTAGTCTATTCTTATAGCGAATAGTACCTTTTAGGTAGTTTCAATAAAAAAAATAAATTTTTTAATTACATTTATTTAAATTATATATATTTTTAAAAGGGGTAGATATTATTATGTGGTCACGATATAACCATTACATAGCATATTAACCATTATATAGCATATCAACAACATGTGAGGGGAGAGATTTGAACCTGGGCCTCTTGATTTCAACTAGAGAGTTTTAACTACCCACTTGCTCTCCAACTCCTCTACATTTTTAATATATTTAAATAAAACTATGTAAAATTATGATTAATGACAATTTACACTATTACAATTGAAAATAATATTTTTTAATTAATTTTAAAGACTGCAAAAATCTACCCTATAGGTGACGTTGCTATGTGTTTATCCTTATCCAATTCTCTTTTTTTTGGGGGGGGGAATTTTTTTTATTCAGAATCTAAAACAATACATTCCACAAGGATTTCCAAGTGATCCAAGCCAGCACATCATACGAAATACAATAAATCCACCAAGGAAATCCATGGATCATTCTGACAACAACTTCGACAGGACACAACAACCCATGACAATCGGGTTCCTCCACCTTGAAATTATCTTTCCTGGTCCTCATGAATTAACTGATTAAGGAGTCTGGATTTCTCCTGATCAAGATCATTCCAGCTATCAGCTTTCCAGTAAGGGAATCCTTCAGAAGCCCACTTCGCCAAACAATCAACCACTCTATTCCATTCTCTTGGGATATGAACAAAAGAAATTTCAACAAAATTCCCAGCCAAGCTCAAAATCTGTTTCACTATTCTAGCCATAAACCAGGAAGCATCCTGAAAATGCTTGTTGTTCAGAAGAGACACCACTATCATGGAATCAGATTCACAAATAACCCTTCTCCATCCCAAAGAAAAAGTTGTTTCCAACGCATGGAGAATTGCCAACGCTTCCATATGATTATTCGAATGAATTCCCTTGTACACAGAGAAAAAGAGGTGGGCCACACCCTCACTATCACGGCCAATTCCTCCTATACCAGCATTACCTGGGTTGCCCCTGGAAGAACCATCCGTGTTTATTTTGATAACACCCCTAGGGGGGGACTCCACTTCCCAGATCTATTGACCTTCAACGAACCAATCCCCCTAACAGGGCCTCTGTTTGCAGCTGGTGATGATAAAGAAATCTCCAATCTATTGATAATATGCCAGTCGGAGGAAGTAAGAGGAGAACTCAGAACACACTTGGCCTCAATAGTCTCCTTAACCATCCTTTTGACTCTGAGCCATACCTGTAAGGCTCCAAGTTGACATCCCTGAAAAATTCTTCGGTTGCGTTCCAACCAAATCTGCCAAAAGATGAAGGAAGGACCAATATCCCAGGCAGTTTGAAGACATGAAGCAGAGGTAGGGGGTCTACCCAAGCTTTCCCAAAACTCAAAAACAGAAGTAGCATGGATGATGGGCCTTTTCCAGATCTGCCACCACAAGTTCCAGACCTCCAGGGAATATGAGCATTGGAAGAAAATATGGGGAATGGTTTCCTCATTCTTTCCACAAAGAAAACATAGTGAAGGACCCTGAAAACCTCTTTTCTGAATATTATCCCAAGTTGAACATTTCTTCTGACACAGAAGCCAAAGAAAAAAATTACATTTGGGCCAACCAAACTTATTCCAAATCTTCTTCCACCAGGGGGACACAATCTCCTCTCTTCTCTGCATAATAAGGGTTTGATAACCCAGAGCAACAATGTATTTCCCTTTCGAATTATGGCCCCAAGCAAGAATATCAGAGTCTTCAACAGAACAACACGGTCTCTCAGCCAAAATAGAAGCCAGAGTGTCACGATCCTCAAGACAACCACCCTCTGGCCAGCCCTACGAATCCCACCAGCAATGAGTAAAAGAACTGCCAAGAGGACTTTATCGCTTGAAGTCAGCCACCTTAGACCAGCCCGCATCAAAAAAAATATCCCGAAGAAGATGAAGGTGGGGGAAAGAAGAAAGGATAGGAGGATGATTATCCCAAGAATATTCCCAAAATAAGGCATTGTTTCCCTTATTAACAATCCAAAAGAGACCCTGCTTAATAAGCATGGCACCTTTTTTGAGAGTGTCCCAAACAATGGAACCTTTCCCCCTCAACTCCAATCTCGGAATCTCATCAGCTGGAGCACCACCAAAATATTTGAGGCTAAGAATTTTAGCCCAAAGCTGATCAGGATTACTGCACCACCTCCAATAAAGTTTAGCAACCAAAGCGAGACTATTCAAATCGGATTACCTCAAACCAAGACCCCCCATCTCTTTAGGGCAACACATAGTATCCCAACTGACCAGGCTCCATTTATTACAGTCCAAGTTTCCTGCCCATAAAAATTTTCTAGAAAGAGAATCAAATTCTTTGAGAAAGCACTTAGGAGCAACCAAGATAGAAAACATGTAAATAGGTAAAGCATGAAGGACAAACTTCAAAAGCGTTAATCTACCAGCAAAGGATAGCCATCGAAAAGTCCAATGATTAACCCTTGATCGAAATCTATCCAAAATACTTTTCCAGTAAGCCCTTCCAAGATTTTTAGAAGAAATAGGAATCCCCAGATACTCCACTGGCAAACAACCCACCTAAAAATGTAGAATATTAGCAATCCTACGTTGAATCTGACCATCCGTATTGAAGAAGAAGATCTTTGATTTCTCTTCATTAATCATTTGACCAGAGGTAGATAAGTAAATATCTAAAGCCTTCCTAAAATTCACTGCTTCCTCAAATTTTGCCCTCCCCATCAGAGCAGTATCATCGACAAACTGAAGATGAGACTGGGATAAAGAATTCTCCGCCCAAGACCATCCCTGGATAGCACCACGATTCTGAAAACTCTTGAGAAGTCTACCCAAACCTTCAACCATAAGGATGAAAAGATAGGGGGACAAGGGATCTCCTTGATGAATCCCCCTAGAGGCCGAGAAGAAAGTGGACGGTAAACCATTGATTAAAACTGCAAAGGAGGCCGAAGTCACACAACTCATGACCCATTCAATCCAATTATACGAGAACCCAAAAGCTTGAAGGATGTTCTGCAAAAAAGGCCAGCTAACCCTGTCATAAGCCTTGGACATATCAAGCTTAATGAACATAGCCTTTTCCTTAGAGATATCCATAGAGTGAATAGCTTCAGAAGCAACCACCACACCATCTAAAATCTGACGACCCTTAACAAACCCACCTTGCTTAGGAGAAATAAGAAAACCAAGAACTTTCTTCAACCGATCCGCAATAATCTTGGTAATAATTTTGTAAGTAACATTGCATAGGGAAATAGGATGGAAAGACCCCAACGAGCTAGCATTTTCAGATTTGGGAATAAGAGCAAGGAAGGTTGAATTAATAGCTTTAAGCATTTGCTTATTAACTTGGGATTCCTGAACAACTTTTAGCAGATCAAAAGATAACACTTCCCAAAATTCTTGGAAAAATTCTATAGGGAAACCATCAGGTCCAGGTGTTTTACCTTTTTTCATTTGAAAAACCACCGCTTTAAGTTCCTCCATCGAGATGGGGTCCATTAGCATCTTATTCATATCATTAGAGACCAACCTAGGAATACAATCCAAAATAAGCCTCATATTAACAACATCATGAGGACCCTGCTCGGAGAAAAGAGAGGAGAAGAACATGATTGCTTCATTAGAGATATCCTCAAAGGATGAGAGAGTTTCCCCCTGATCAGAAGTAAGTGAGACTATAGCATTACCATTCCTGCGGTCTTTAACCGAATTGTGAAAAAAAGAGGTGTTTCCATCCCCTTCCAACAACCAGTCAATCCGAGATTTCTGCTTCCAAAAAATCTCCTCACGAAGCTCCCATTCAACAAGCTGACTAGAAAGGGAAGCTTCCATTTCCAACAGATCCTTTGTCAATCCTTCATATTTAATTTGAAAAGTGATCTCCTCCAGGCTATCCTGTAGTTGCTTTTTCTTCTGAAAAATATTTCCAAAAGAAAATTTGTTCCATTGCTTGAGTTTGAATTTGACAAATTGGAGGCTTTTGAAAAAAGTAAACATAGCAGTGCCAAATTTGGGTTTCCCTTCGACCCACCACCTCTCCACACATTCATACAAATCCTTATCCCTGAGCCACATAAGTTGAAATTTGAAAGGTGGATTTCTTGGCAATGAGAATCTCGAGGACTGAAAGAGAATGGGCCAGTGATCAGAGCCCCTCCAGCCTAGAATCTCTGAGAACGAAGTCCAGCTATCATCAAACCAACTATCTGAAGTAAGGAACCGATCCAATATTTCAGAAATAAAATTTGTTCCACATCTTCTATTAGTCCAAGTAAAGAGCCCATTTCGAGGCTTCACATCAACAAGATTAAGGAAAGAAATATTGTCCCGCATCAAAGTAGAAGAAGGGCCCAAACACTCCACACCACCATTCTTCTCCTCCAGGGACATGATAGAATTAAAATCCCCAACCACAATCCAAGGATAATTGGGAGCAAGAGATCGAATGAATCTAAGATGATTCCATAAGAGGATTTTACTTGATAAATCACTGGGGGCATACACATTAGATAGAAGAATAGAAGATCCAGATGAAAAGCAGGTAGCAACCATAGAGAGACAGTTCCTGCTACCCACCCACCAAGAGGGAGTTAAGCTTCGTGGATCCCACAAACATGCAACACCACCCATCGAACCCTAGGCTCCAATAGCAAGACAATGACCACCTTTCCATATCTTAGAAGCAATTCTAACCATATCTTCACAAGATAATTTTATTTCCTGGATGAAAACAATATCAGGTCTATGATCTCTGATCAAATTCTGAGTAGCTTTTTGTCTAGGGCTGCTACCCAAACCCCTAACATTCCAAGATATCACTTTCATTTTGGGGGAATAGAGAAGTGAGAATCTAATGTCTTAACAACACCAGACTCAACTAAGGATTCCCCTATCAATTTCACTTTTTCTTGATCCTTCTTTCTTCCTGCTTTTACCACCTTCTCCACCCCACCTTTTTTGATAGTTTTTGGGTGAATACCTAACATAGAAGAAACTTTATTTTTCCCTTCCTCTCTCGACAATCCTGTCCTGGGAGGGTTCAAACCTAGTCTCATCCTCATTTCCCTCAATCAAGTTTTCAGCCAAAGGGGAATGATCAAGAACTTTATCAAGACAATCCGACACCTCTTTGGACTTATCTTCATTTCCTACAAGAGGGTTATTAGGCACCACCCCTTCCTTATCAGAAGTTTGCATTTCAAAAGAAGGATTTAGGAAAGAACAAGTACCTGGCTCTTGAATACAAGCATCCATATCACCTCCGTTCCAGACTTGCTCCTCAACATGCGGCTCCTCAAAAGTCTCAAGCACATCAAATATGTTACCAGAACCTCCCTTCCCAACACCTTTATTCTGACGAACAAAAGGCCTAGATCTTGAACGAGACTTAACAGGAATAAATCCATCAGAACCGGGCATCTCATTAACCATAGGAGCTTTTCCTTTTGCCTTTGTAGATGCATCTTGAAAGTCAGATGAAGAGGATGAAGGCTGAGAATTCACTTTCTTACAGTTTCTCTGAAGATGCCCATATTCATGGCATATGCGACATCGAAATGGGAGAGCTTCATAATCTAACTGTTGGACCCAAGACATGTTTCCCAGTTTAATCTCCAATGATTCAGGCAATGGATTATTCAGATCTACTTCAACACAGAGCCATGCAAAAGAAGCAAATTTCCTATCCAAAGTTTGGCGAGACGGACCAACCGGTTTCCCAATAATCTCTGCAATAGAATGAAGAATATCCGGCCTCCAATATTCCATAGGGAGTCGTGGCAAACAGACCCACACAGGAATCCTAGAAGGCCTCTCCTCCACCGGATCAAATCCTAAATGCCAGGGTTTGATAAATAATCCATACTGATTGTGAAAGTAAGGACCCCCCTCGAACACTTTACTACGATCTGCCATACGGGAGAACACCACAATAAAATACCCATTAGCTGCAAGAATAATCTCCAGATCACCTTCAGGGCTCCAATTTCTCCTAACCCAGTTTTCTAAAAAAGGCATAGAAATTCTGAGACCCATGAATTTGCAGATGAGCGCATGCTCAGACAAATATAAAACATCATCCGCAACAGAATCAGGACTGATAACCAAGACAGGACGATCTTTGCTTTTCTCCAAACATCCATTATTCTTCGGCTTCAAAGTCGAAGAGGAATTAGAAACAGGATCAAGGGTTGCATGCAACAAAAAATTCATGGCATTTGCATGATCAGAAGAAGAGGCATCCTTATTCAAAACAACATCCTTAAAAGACAAAGATCGGGGGTCACCAGGACCCCCCGAAGCTGCCATATCTAAAGCCAAACTACAACACACCTTTCACCAGCCAACACGCTGGTTTTCACAAAATTTCATCCATTTCTCTTTACACTTGCTCTTTGGGGTTCAATTAATGGTAACCATTTGGATCCTTGTGAATAGGATTCTCAATAAGGTAAACTATTGATATACATGGTAATCGACAACATTTTTATTATTTAATTAAAAAAGTTATTATTTGTTTCATCGCACCCACGTGTTGTAGGTAAATTGAAGAGGGTAGGGCAATCCTCCAAGGGAGGTCCTTGGTTTGAATCTCTACCCTACCAAACGTACATCGGGTACCCAAAACCCAGTTTATTATGTTGGTGCAGTCAGGACCGGGTGTGACTCCCGAGTGATTTTGACGGTGTAGAACTTCTTGGTCATGGTTTCTCAGACCAAGGCAGCCTCGCAAGGGTTTTTTCATTGAATTAAAAAAAAAACTATTTGTCTCACCTTGGTCTTTATCATTTATTCCAGAAAGCTACCACTATAACTAATTGCTTGGGCATGAATCCCGGGTGATTTTGACGATGTAGAACCTCCTGGTCATGGTTTATCAGACCAAGGTGGCCCCGCAAGGGGTTTTTCACTGAATTAAAAAAATACTATTTGTCTCACCTCGGTCTTTATCATTTATTCAAGAAAGCTACCACTATAACTAATTGCTCTACCTCGGTTTTCATAATTTATTCTAGAAAGCTACCACTATAACTAACTGCCCCACCTCGATAAATATTTATTCCACTAAGGGGGACCCAAAAGGACTCGGGTTTAGAACCGCTGACCTCAAACCAACAAACACTCAAATAAAATTTAACAATCTACTACTTCTACTGTTAAATTAGCCTACAACTAGCTTGAAGAAATATTCTTGGATATAGGTGAAAGACATTACTATAATAGTTAATATTGAGACATATTCTTATATACATACATAGGAATGGATATTTGTATAGATGTTGATAACATGATAACTATAATTATTCAGAATGGATTGAGATCTACATGTATTTTGTTATATTACCTTGGAAGTTTAAAAATCATTATCAAAAAATTGCATTGCAACGATCAAATTTATTAAAATTTTCAACATGGACTTTAACATGCTTAAAGGGCCAAACTTTCAAGGGGTAATTTTTTTTAATGGTTTGATTAGTTATTTTTTAATAAGCTATGCGTGGCTTTTATTGGGGGTCACTCCCATTACAAAAACAAAACATTATATTGCTCTCATTACATTTTTAACAACTTAATTAAAGCACATTCAACTCTGTCTTTCTATAAAAGATATTCTTCGTTTGCCCTTCTATCAAAGATATTCTTCATCTTCCTAAAATTTCTAAGTATCCACAATCAACTCCTATATCAAATGCCTTCAAAAATTAAAATTTTGTCAAGATGAAATTCAACACTACGAATGGCTAAAATATTTGTTGCCCAACTTCTATATCCAAAAATATATTGTCTATAACCACCTCACAATTTCTTAATATTTTTTTTTAGTGTTATTTTTTTTTGGTATAAGGTAGAGGTGGTTATAAGGTCCACAAACCTTTTACATAGTCAAAATGGGCTGGTTCTAGCATCAAGCCCGTATAATCAAAATACAAAATGGATCTTTCAAAGACCCACATTAAGCCATACTTAGAGTCCACAGTCCTATACTTGTCGCTTGACTATTTAGGATAAAACAAAAACCAAACAACACCTAGCATTTACTAATACCACTAGGTTGCTGTACTGTACACTTGTCACCTCCTAGGCCCCAACAAATGGGATGCCTTTTCTGCCTAATTCCATCTATGGGATTACTCATCATCAACCCCTCTGATCTCCTGATGCTCTAATAGGTTTGATATTAGCTCTTCTCTAGAAGCCAACACCAATAGTTCTTGAGGGAAGTTATCCTTCCAAATTTGCATCTCCCCAACAAAAACTGCAATATTTGCCATTAGATCCGTTGCTCGGTTCCCTTCTCTGAAGGTGTGTTGGATTCGGGCATTAACCAAATGAGATTTATGAATCTTTGCTTCTAGGATAAGCTCCAAGATGGTCCAGCTGGGGTCTTTATCCTCCTTAATTGCCTTGATTATATTAAGCGAATCCCCTTCAAAGATAACTTCCTTATAACCCTCAAGTTTGGCAATTCTCATTGCCTGCATGCGAGCTTGGGCTTCTGCAAAATGATTTGTTTGAGTTCCCAAAGGCTCTGCAAAGGCGAGGACCACTTTTCCTTCCTCATTTCTCAGAACTCCTCCAGCTCCTACAGCCCCCGGATTTCCTTTAGCTGCCTTGTCAAAATTAAACTTAACCCACTTTTGTGTGGGGGGTATCCACTTGACACCATCCTGTGGGTTGGTTGTAATGTCTAGGTCTGGAAGTTCCTCTCCCTAGTTCTACAAAATCCTCCTTTCCCTTAGAGACATGGTCTCATTTTTGAAGAAGAAAGTTTTCCAGTTTTCTTTCAAAGCTCTGATTATTTTCTAACCACATAACCTGGGATCTTTCTTACGTCCTTTAAATACTCTCTTATTTCTCTCATTCCATATTCCCCATAAAAAATGGGGTAAGCTGAGCTTCCAGAGCCAAGTCAAAAGTTTCGCCCAGAAGGGGGAAGCCCATTGTATGCAGAAGTCAGACATGCTATTTAGACAAACCCAATCTATATGAAATTTGGACAGGATCATTTGGAAGACTGTACAAGAAAATTCACAAGTTAGAAATATATGACTTACAGATTCTATCGCTTTCTCACACAAGATACATCGATTAATGAATTGGAAACCTCTCCTTTGCAGATTATCTGTTGTCAGAATCTTATTTTGAACTGCCAACCAAAAGAAAAAAGCAATTTTTGGGGTTAAATTATTTAACCAAATAATAGAAGTCGGAGTCCAGCCATTGAATCCTGAGTGGATTAACTTATAGGCAGTTTTTACTGAATAGATCCGACTTGTAGTTTTGCCCCAAATCGCCTTGTCTCTTCCTTCCATAGGAATGATCGGGAACACCCTTAAAGCATCATTGAGTTTGGTTAGGGCCACCTTCTCTTGCTCTGACAGATTATGAACTGTGATTTTCTTCCAAGAGGAAGTTTCCTGTGCTATAGCAATAAAATCCCCTACTTTTCCTCCCATTTCCTCCGAAATTTTATGTTGGAGGACCTGAAGGTCTAAGTTATCTTTCAGAGGGGCCTCTTCCAACCACGGGTCTTGCCAAAAGTCCACTTGCCTTCCATTACCAATTCTCCATCTGATGCCTTTCCTGACTGCCTCTCGACATTCGAGCAAACAATTCCGGAAATAGGATCCTCTAGGGAGATTATCAGCTTTCAAGAAGTCCTGATTATTTCTGATATATTTTGTCTTAAGAAGTTTTACCCATCCCAATTGATCATTATTGATAAATCTCCATACTGTTTGCCAATCAGAGCTTGATTCATTTCTTTCATTCTCTTTAGCCCCAGGCCCCCTGATCCTTGCTTGCACACACCTGATTCCATGCTACCAACAAAATTCTCTTTCTCTCCTCTGAACCTGACCACAAGAAGTTGCGTTGAATTTGCTCCAATGTAGCTTGGACCTTTGTAGGCATTCTAAATAGAGACATGCAGTAAATTGGAATGCTCGTAAAGTAGTTTGAACTAATAAGGCTTTTCCTGCGGAGCTGAGAAGGCTGCCCTTCCACCCTGCTAACTTTTTGGAGATCCTGTCAATGACTGAGTTCCACAATGTAGCCTTCATTCTTCCTTTGAACATAAGCATGCCTAGATAAGTTGCTGGTAGAATCTCCTTTCCACAACCGAAGAGGTTAGCTATTCTTTCCTCCCTCCCACCAGGCGTGTTAAAGAAATAGATGCTACTCTTCTTATAGTTTATGTACTATCCTGCTTTTGTCTCATACTTGGTTAGAATTCTCTTCAGCTTCCTAGCCTGAGGCACCGAGGCTTTGGACACAATGATTGTATCATCCAAAAATTGTTGGTGAGACACTGGCTCTGCTGTTGAGTCTGGTTTGAAACCTTCCAATCGACCATCTTCCATCGCTACTGAAATGTTCCTACCCAATGCTTTCGCTAAAATAATAAACAAGTATGGAGACAAAGGATCTCCTTGTCGCAACCCCCTTTCACTCTTAAAGTAACCAGAGGGTGAACCATTCACCATGACGAAAAATATTGTAGTAGAGATACAACTAAAAATCAACTTAATCCACTGGGGACAGAAACCAAACTTACCCAAAATCTTGGTGAGGAACCGCCATGAGACCCGGTCATAGGCTTTATTCATATCAAGCTTTAGTAACATACCTGCTTCCTTACTAGCCACCATTGAATGAATAACCTCATGAATTGTGATGATACCATCCATTATTTGTCGCCCTTTCACAAAGCCTCCTTGGTTCATATCAATGATGAAAGGAAGGATAACCTTCAACCTATCGGCAATTGTTTTTGTGAGAATCTTCATTAGAGTGTTACATAAACTGATAGGGCAAAAATTGGAAAATTCCATTGCTCCCACTAGTTTAGGGATGAGGACTAAAAATGTAGCATTAACTCCTTCTAGGATTTCCATGTCCTTTTGAGCCTCAATTATAGCTTCCACTACATCATTGCCTAGGATATCCCAAAACTTTTGGAAGAAAGCTGCAGGGAAGCCATCCGGTCCTGGGGAGCTGTTACCATCCATGTCAAAAACCACCTTCTTGATTTCCTCCTTTGTGAAAGGACTAAGTAAGAATCCATTAATATTCTCAGTTATGAGGGGTGGAATGGCTGCCAATAGAGAGTCCTCTTCTTCAATAGTCAGATTTACATCTTCTAACAACGATTTAAAGTAATCAACTACTTCCCTCCTTATGTCTTCCATATCTTTGGTGTTAGACCCATCGACCATCTTGATCTCCTTAATTTTGTTAGTACTCCTGTGGCAAAGAGTAGAGACATGGAAGAACTTTGTATTTCTGTCACCCTCCTTTAACCAATGCAGTCTGGATTTTTGCCTCCAAAAGGTTTCTTCAAATCCAAGCATCGTGTGGTATTCGACTAACAACTCCCTCTCCTGGTTTCTCAGATCCTCTGTAAGCTGCTCTGACTTTAGCTTCTCCTGTAGTTCATTGATCTTGTCTTTTAGTTTTGCCTTTTTAACAAAAATATTACCAAAGGAAGTTTTGTTCCACTCTCTAATGTTAGCCTTCACATTCCTTAGTTTACATGCCACTTGGGCCAGTTTCGAACCATTATAATTTTTGTCCCACCATTGGGCAACCAGATCCTTGAGATCCTGATGTTGGAACCACATAAGTTCGAATCGAAAGGGTCTGATGTATCTTTTCTTAGAGTCCTCCCCTGTTTCCCACAGAATTGGGTTGTGATCAGACCCGATTCTTGGGAGTGCCGTTAATGAAGAGTCCCCAAACCTCTCTAGGCATTCTTGAGAAAGAAGAAACCTATATAATCTGATTTGAATTTGGTTTTCCTTCAATATTTTGTTAGACCAAGTATAGGAGAATCTACGCAGGTCCACATCCATCAGCTCATGTTGCTCAAAAAAATCTCTAAACTCGTAGATATTAGCAGTTATTCTTTGAGAGCCCTCCAATTTATCTGTAGGATTAAGGTAGCAATTGAAATCCCCTGCCACAATCCAAGGGTAATTGGGGATCGTCTCCCTCAATTCAACTAGCTGACTCCAAAGAACCCTTCTCAGTCCCTGTCTAACTGGAGCATATACATTCGTTAAGATCCACTCTTCCTGCGTGGTTTTATCCACACATAAGAGACATCAGAATAACTCTACTATCAATCACATTCTTGTTCCACATAACCAGCAACCCTCCTGTTGTTCCAGTGGCCTCTTGGCCTACTACTTCAGCTTCTCGCCAAGTCCTATTCTTAAAAGGAATAACTCTACTCTCCTCCATTTTAGTTTCTTGCAGTAAAATCATATTCGGTTTGTGTTCTTGTCTAAGAGCATACAAAGCTCTTATTTTTGTAGGATTAATCCCACAAATATTCCATGAATGAATCTTCATTTATGGGCTTTGGATCCTTGAGACTTCGCCCCAAAGAGCAATACTGCTTGAGTACCATCAGCCACTCCTCGCTCTACTTCTTTCTGCCTTAAGGCAACATTGCTAGGTTTCCCTCTTCCTACCGAACCATATCCCCATACATCCGCTCTAGGCTGGGGTTCCTTGGGATTCACTTGGCTTCTAGTAACCATCTTGGATAGGTCAGTCTTGGTCTTTGGGGTAACAATTTGGCTTTCCATGTTAACTGGTCTTTCTGACAGTGGAGATGATTTCGTGCTCTTAGCTTCTTGATTAGTAGATTCTTTTTTCCCTGCTTTGGGGTTACACTGATCTTGGTGGTTCACCTCTTCCTCCTGAGAATCCTTTCCTGTATTATTAGTTTCCTGCTCCTTCCTCTGATTTTTCTCCTCTAAATCCTTCTCTTGAGTCTCCTCTACCTCAGATTCCACTTCTTGGCTATCCATATGATCTCCCTTCAGATGATTTAATGCATCAAAACTGTTCTCCACTGGGATGTTGATCTCCTTGGAATTTCTTCCCATAAATTCCTCTGCAGTACATGGGACCACTTCCACCGAGCCTCCATAGGCCTCCCGTATTACCTAATCAAACTTACTTGCCCCAAGGCATTGATCTATCGGGTTATTTTCTTTGTGATTTGGCTCTGAGGCTTGCTGTATCATCTTAGGAGCAGGTTGAGCTTGAGGGTTCGCATCAAAGGGACCAACTCCCCTGTGAGAGGGTTTCGAGGCATAGGTATTTTTGGGAGGAGGGTTATAACGTTGCCTCTTGACAGGGTCTCTAATATTCGAATTTTGAGCTCCATGTCCTTGAGGCCCAAGTTGGGTAGGAATGGAGATCTACGGGGGAGGGATAGTATTATAGGTTTGAGAAGTAGTATTTTGGAGTGGGGGCTAGTTCTTGGAAATGTAGTGGATACCCTGGTGCCCTACCTTCCCGCAAACACTACACTTAAAAGACATATTTTCATATTCAAAGACCTGAGTATGAAGGCCAAACATAGACGACAATATAATGGATTTAGGGAGCTCTTTACTCAGGTCTTCCAACACACACATGCGAGCAGAAAGGAGTCTTGTTTTGCTCAAGGTTGCAGGATCAATAGCTATTAGTTCTCCAATCTCTATAGCTATCCTAGCCAAGATTTGTTCATTCCAGAAAAGCAGAGGTAATCCCAGCATCTTAACCCAAATAGGAGCCAAATCCAGCACCTGAGTCTGGGGGTTGAAATCGGGGGACCAACACTTTAGATACAAGCCCCTTTTCCCAAAAAACCAAGGACCTCCTTGGAGAGTCCTTTCCATGTCCTGTTCACATTGAAATGTCACCAAAAGAAAATTCTTGGGTAAAGCCTTAATCATCATACCGGACCTTGGCTGCCATTTTTGGACAACCCATCTCCTTATGACTTCCAAGTTCGGCCTCACCCCATAAATTTTGCCACCAGATATGTTCTGCCCTCCATAGCCACATGCTGAGCTAAGGATTTCGGGATGTGCAACCTACCATTGACAGATTTTAGATTAAAACAAGAGTCGGATAATTTTTTCTTACCACAAAGAGCATTAAGATATGAAGGTCTCCAGTTGCCAGGTTTCTCTTTGTCTCCTTCCTGGGTCTTCCTTTGATCTTGACGCACAAAGTCCTAGTCCCCCTCAGAGATATCTTCAACCGCATCCGCCTAACGCCCTTGGACCGGTTCCAATAGAACTTCCTTGTCCACATCCTCCGTCTGGGGGCCTGCTATCTCACCAGAGCCCCCACCTGCCATGTCTGCTGATCTGCCCTCCGAAGCCTCACACCTAGGGTTTGTTGCCCCTAGACCTCCTGCTCCTCCTCCTTGCTGCTCCATCCGTCACAACTTGCTACCTCCAAAATCTGCCATTTTTTTTTTAGGGCCAAAATTTTTGCGGCCGCTATAGTGCACAGGCTGCTACAGTAGCGGCTGCTATAGTTTGCAAGCTTCTACAGTGTCGGCTACTACAATGGTGGGTGCTATAGTCCATGGGCTGCTACCATTTCCCACTGCTCCAATTTTTTTTTTTTAGGGTTATTCATTCCCCTAATATTCCAAGATATTATTTTCATTGTTATTTTTTGATTTTATTTGAGGGTTTAGTCCCACTTCTTGTTAACACTTGTGATATTTGCTTTTGTTTTCCCATATCAATATCCCTTTGTGTTTATTTTTCTCTTTGTTTTTGCTTCTTGGGTCTTCCTCTTTTTTTTTCATTCCCAACAATACTTTCATATTCATCAATCTCTTCAATATTCTCACACTACTCATAGTAAGACTTATCATCTTTATGTTTGCCTTGTTCTGAAGGATCTGAAGTGCAAGGAATAACTTCAAAAGCACAATATTATTTATATTTCCCTGGAGAATCTAAAGTGCAAGGATGCTCTTCTATAGCAATTAAATTATTATTTTACCCTAAAAACCTTAAATTGTTATGGGTTTCCTCCAACCTCATTTCTATATTATTTTGCTCTTGAAACCTTAAGGTGCAAGGGATAAAATCTTTACCAATTTCACTTTTATTACCTGAAGAGGATTCTATACTACTAGAGGAAAATGAAGATGATTTACTTGGAATAAACTTGACCTTTTTTGTTGTCTTTGTTTTGGGTTTTATCTCCACATCTTTTGCACCTTTAATTCCTTCTAAATTGTTGATAGGATTTATTTACCTCTTCTTTTGGAGTGGAATATCCTTGATCTAATCTAGCTTCTATTATTGTATGATTTCCTTGCTTCGTCTTGAAGTTTATCTCATGGCTATAATTTTTTCTCTTTCTTCATAGTTTTTACTTTGCAAACTCTTGCCATGTGTCCAATCTCAAAATAATTGTGGCAAAGAAACACAATATTTTCATAATCTATTTGTTGATCCCATTCTCTTGAATTAGATTTAATATTAATGGATAGTGGCAAAGGTTTTGAAATATCCATAGCAACACATATTCGAGTATATATAGCATGCTTTCGCTCCTTAGTTGTTGGTCCTTCCTTGATGAATTCCCGTAGGGTATTCCCAATAATTTTCAAAACATCCTTATTTATAAGCTGATATGGAAGTCCAAAAAGCCTAACCCACATTGGAAGCTTCTTAATAGTTTTTGTCTCAATGAATTTTTTTTTGTTCCATGGTCTCAAATAAAGTGCATCTCTTCCCCTAAACCATGGGCCACCAAACATTATTTTATCCCTAATTTCTGAACTCGAAAAGATGATGAGGAAAAAACCTTTAGGAAGAAAAGTCACAAAATAATTTGAATTGAATTCCCACTTCCACTTGATCTAATTTTGAATCTCCCAAAACCTTGGCCATGATCTATGGAACTTATATATTAGCTCTCTACTTTTAAGAACCATTATATCATTCTCAATCATCTCATCCTTGATACTTACTTTTGGTGTACCATATGCTACCTGGATCGAACTTACCATGTATTCACTCTTCCGCTTATCTCCAACTTGGGCCTTCATACTTCCAACTAGGGTATTTTTATTTCTAGCTAGGGCATCTTGACTTCCCATTAGGTATTTCAAAAATGACTTTCCTCCATAATAGCTAATGGGGATTGCTCTTGGATTGCACTCCCTCTTGGTTTACACTCCCTTTCTGCATCCACTCGCTCTTGCTTCCAACTTGCACTCTCTCTTGCCTCACACTTGCTCCAAGCTTGCGCTCCCTCCTAGATCACAATTGCCTGTCTCTTCTTTTTCTTGGTGTTCCTTTGCTTCAATTTTTTTTTGAAAACAATGTTCCATGCATTCGTGGTAAGGGTTTGAAGCATTAATGCACTTTGGATGAACTTGTCGCTCTTTTGCCATGATTGAATCCTAGCTTGCACTCCCTCTTAGTTTACACTCCCTTTTGGTTCACACTCTCTCTTTCCTTGCACTCTCTCCTGCCTCACACTCACTCCCAACTTACACTCCCTCTTGGCTCACAATTGCCCTTGTCTCTTCTTTTTTCGATGTTCCTTGGCTTCAAAATTTTTTTGGAAATATTGTTCCACACATTCATGGTAAGGGTTTGAAGCATTAATACACTCCGGATGAACCTATCACTATTCTACCATTACTGAACCTTGGCTCTCACTCCCTCTTGGTTGACACTCCCTCTCTGATTTCATTCTCTCTTAGCTTGCACACTCACTCTCAATTTGTGTTTGCACTCGTTGCTGCATTAATCCTAGCTTATGCTTGCACTCACTTTTGGTTGCATTCACTCACACTCGATTTTGGTTGCACTTACTCACACTTGCTACTGCACTTACTCCTAGCTTATGCTTGCACTCACTTTTGGTTGCACTCACTTGCACTCGCTTTTGATTGCACTTACACTTGCTATTGCACTTACTCCCATATCATGCTCCAAATTGCTGCTGCACTTACTCTCAAATGACGCTCACACTCGCTGTTACACTTACTCCCAACTCATGCTCACACTCATAGCTACACTGAATCTCGGATCGTGCTCACACTCGCATCTTCATTGACTCTTGGCTCACGCTCACACTCACAACTGCACTGAATCTCGGCTTGCGCTCGCACTCACAGCTGCATTGACTCCCCATAACAGATGTATACATTACATAGCTAGTTTGATTAGTTATTTTAGTTGCTCTTTCAATCATTTTTTATAGAAGTTTATTATTATTTTTTAAATAAGTAATAGGTAGTTTTTATTTGATACTTTTCAAAATATCAAAATATTACATTTGTTATCAATTAAATTATATTTGGCTTACATTTTTATTTTTTATTATAGATATTTGATATTTATATTTATATTTATATTAAATATATTCTCCATCTTCTTCAAAGTATTATTTTTTTGCAATCAACTCTTTGATATCATTTTTGTTAAGAGATAAAATATCACTTAGCTAGTTACCTTTTAAAATTTAAATTTCATTGGGACAAATATCAATATTGCATTTGACTAAATTATTTACCATTCAATTTCCTTCTCTCTATATATGATTGCATTTCTAAGAGATTACATCTAATAAAAGATCATGAACATCAACAATAATATTATTTTTATCCAATCCTCACATCCATTATTGTTGACAACATTAATGATAATTTGTGAATCCCCCTCAGTTGAAATATACTTTCATCCTATGTTTTAGGGTTTTCATGAAGGATGAAAATGATGGATTGAGAAAGTGGCACGTGAATTCATGGAAACCACAATTTGCAACAACCATTACCGATCAGAGATAAAATCAAGCAATACAAACTCATAATCACATCCATTCTATCCATAAATTATGTTCAAAATGCTAAGGCTTTCATTGATCACATACTATTGGATGACATGCCATTGGTGGTGTCGAAGCAATTGATGTAGTTATTTACGAAGGACTTGAGAAATCTAGAGCCGAAAGTACATAAGGAGTTAGTGGACTATATGGTGGATAAAACTCAGGCCAAAATTTATTCTCTCAAAAAATAAGTCATTGGAAACGGGTCTGGTAGCGATATCAAAATCGATAGTAGGTGCGGTCACGAAAATGTTGAGAATGGTTTAGCTCAATTAGGGGCTCCAAGGGTTTTTTACAAGGTCGAATCCTTTTTAAGATGTGATCTATAGGTACACTTGAACTTAGAGGGAAAAGAGATGCACTGGGTAAAATAAAAATCAACTCAAAATAAACAAAGACCTTAGCTACCAGGGTGGTGATGCACCAAATATGTATTAAGATCTCCTTTCACCACATGCCTAAACACTATGTTCTAGAAGTGAACACTTCCTCTACTCGACATAGATGAACTTAAACGGGTGTTACTAGCACACACGCATAGAGAGATGGGTTAGAGCATAAGAACCATATATGGCTACCCAAAATAATTAGACACATAGGCATCCTATACATGCATAAATGCAAAATAAAACTCAAAATAGGTAAAAAATTGAGAACATACAGACACATATAGAGATGGGTCAACATGAGAATCACAAATGGCTACTTAAAAATTGACGTGTAGGCCTTAAATATATAATATTTTTTACAAAAATTGTGCCAAAAGTAGGGGTTTGATTTATCCACAAGCCACTTAGGAGCTAAATGCTATATAGAGAGAAATGAAAATAAAACTTATAAAAGGTTACAAATGTGAACTTTGCCAATCCTTTACAAAGCTAAAACTACTCATATTTTTAGATTACAAAGAGGAGGGTTTCCCTTTAAAAACTTATGTAGATATTTTAAGATGACTGATGCTTTCTAGAATTTAGTCATATCTTCATTTAAGTTGAAATATCTAGAACTAAAATCATGAATGTCAAATGGTTTTAAGTCTTTGGATGAGCAACTACTATTATTATTTCCATCTACCCATTTTGGGGATTTTCATAATCAAGATGCAAAATATTTCATCATTTAATGCTCCATATCTATGGGTTGCTTTTATTGTGGCTCCCATGTTGCTATTATCTTTTAAAAGATATATAAAATATTTTTTTGCAAGAAAGGAAAATACTACTAGAAGATCATACACCTCAACAATTTTAATTTTTGAGGCACATGTATTTTTATTTGAAATTTTCCTCACAATTTGATAGTAGAATATTGATACTTTTTGACCTCAGGAATTTTTGACCATAGGACCCCTAGTCGAAGCTTTTGCCTCCCATATTTAATTAGGGCTTAATAAAATTTTGATTTTCAAACATTGCCTTCTAGTTCCTTAGAATTGTTTTGATTGAAAGTTTCTTTTGTACTTGTCCACCACTTTTTGTTCTACTTCCTGCCACCAAACAATGTAGTAAGAATTCACAAAATTTCTAGAAACTCACAAGGGATATTTAGCCTTCTAAATATAGATAACCTAGAGAAGCTAGTGCCTTAGTCCATTAGGCATGAAGTTAGGAAGATTACCCATATTAAGGTGAAAATTAGAACTTCCACAAACTTTCAAAAATGGGATTACTCCCATAAATTATATATAGTACACATTTATAAGGATTGAGCGGGTGACCCTTATCCATTGGGAATGGAGTCAAAAGAGGCCTCCCCACTCACTACCCAAGATTTTATTGCTTCTTTCTCCTTTTCTAGTTCCATAGGTGAATTACTCCTACCTCTTTGAAGCTTGAGTTTTTGAGTAACGTCTTTGGTTTAAACAAACTAGTGAAAAGGATGAAATATCTTCTTAGTGAAGTAGGATTGGTACCATTGTAGAATCCTTTGTATTTGACCCAATTGGCATGCATATTCCACCTCTAGCTAAGATATTTTGTCTCTTTTGTGCTTTTGAAGGGGAAGGATCCTTTTAGGATCAAACAACTATTTGTGCTTGTTGGCTCGAACACTTTAGAGGGAGTGGAATCCACAACCTCTTCTATCCTTTGGCCCATTTGATTATCAATATGGTTTTAGGACCTGTTGGAAACTGCTACGTCTACCTCCATGAACTTCTTTTTATTTTCCCATATCGACATAATCTGGTCAAAAGCAACAAGTTGATAAGTGAGAGAGGATTGAGTAGTAGGTTAGATAGCTAGGATTAGTTGCTTTATCTTCCTAAATCTATTTATGAATAGGACAACAAGTTAATACCATTCAATAATTGAGTGTAGAGAGAGGGAGTAGAACCCCTTACAAGCCTTTCCTTTGAATGAAGCTATGAGTAGCCTTAGAACCATGTTATACTTTGTGATGTTGTGCAATTGGTAAAAGGAAACCATATCTTGCAAATACTCCCATAGGATTGAAAATATTTGCCATCATAATATTGTAGATTTAGAAGTATGGATGATGGATAGTCATCCCAAAAATTTGGTGGCATTTGAGGTTGCAAGAGGATTCTTTTTCTCCATGCTAAAATGTTCACGAGGAAGGAAGCACTTATATTTTGGTGTGCAAACTCCATGGTGGAGATTTTATAGTTTTTTAAGTCTCTTGGTTTGATTAGAATCACCAGGTGAATATAGCATGTGATCTTAAGAGTAGATAGATTGAGGCCTTCATCAAAATCTCAATTTGATGTCTTCAAATAACGACTTCTTCTAATGTTTGTTCTAGAGCAGAGTCACTAGGTGAGTGAAAAGACACTTCAAAAAGCAAGGGTAGACATAGACCCTCATCAATTCTAAGCCTAACTTGTTGTTGTGATTATGGGACTAATGATTTGTCCTTGGGGTATAACTGGTCGTGCCATTAAACTATTATCCTCTTCGATTATCCCCATAAAAACAATTGTGCCTCACACAAAGTGATACAACAAAGCCTCAATTGGGAGCATGGCTATTGGCTCAATTAAAGGTCTTAGAGAGTATTTTACAAGGTTGTCTCATTTTTAAGATGTGGTATTTATGCACACTTGAAATCAAGGGGAAAAGTGATGTGAGAGAAAATAAAAAAACTCAAAAGAAATAAAGACATAAGCTATAAGGGTGGCAACATGCCAAAGATATGCTAAGACCTCCTTGCACCATAGACCTAAACACTATGTGCCAGTGGTGAAAACTTCCTCTCCTCAACATAGATGAGCCCAAATGAGTATTACCATAAGACATATGCACATAGATAAATCAGAGCATGACTGCCACAAATGGCTACATAGAAAAATAGACACGTAGGCCTTCCATACATGCATACATGCAAAATAAAAATCAAAACATGTAAAACTTAAGAACATGATGGTTTTTGAAGCCTTAATATTAATGTAAAAATCATAGGATCAATATGAGATAGCAAAAATATAGTAAGATCAAAATAATGATGTAAGCAAAATAATATGTAAATAAAGGCTATAATATATCAACTAACATTCATTAATATGCATAAATATGAATGTAATAGCCTGAATCATACATGTACAAAGCATGTAGCAAAACTTACAATATTAGTTGCTCAAATGTATGCAATATTTATTACTCCTCTTTCTCTTACAAATGTATCATAAACTCTATTACAATAATGATAGCTACACTTGCTATGCTCAGTATGCTCTCTATGTTTGCTATATTCGCTATATTAGCTATACTTCTCTTTGAAGTAATATGTAGCCATTATAAAGTGACTCTTTGGTTACTTGACTATTCCTTTCCTTATACCAAACTTATGACTCTTGGATTCTCTACTTGACACTCGCATACACATGAATCTATCTTGTATACACACCTAGACATGAATATTCACTTACCAATATCTAATCTAAGGACACTTGTGCACACTTAAATATAAGACACATTTAATCACATTATACTTGCACACTTACTTACATGACACTTGTGCATTTCCTAAACATTATTACATTACATAAAATATTACTCACACTCTAATCTAAGACTTGACCCTAATGTAATATTTACAAGATGTACCATGAAGGTACCATGGGGGTACATTAGCATGTGCTAAATAATGTAATACACTCCAATAGATATACACATATACATAGACGATTCAACATGAGAACCATAAATGACTACTTAGAAAATTGATGCATAAACTTCCTACATATATATATGCAAACAATTTTTATAAAGATTATGCAAAAATCAAGGGTTTTTTTTTTCCCACAAGCCGCTCAAGATTCGATTACTATACAAAGATAAATGAAAGGAAAGCTTACAAAATGTTACAAATGCAAACTTTGTAGATTCTTTACAATGCTAAAAATACCATTTATAGATTACCAAGAGTAGGGTTTCCCACCAAAAACTCATGCAGATATTTCAAGATGACTAATGATTTTTGATATACAATCATGTATTCAATTAAGTTGAGGTCTCTATATTTGGAGTCATGAATATCAAATGGTTTTGATTATTTGGATGAGCAACTACCGTCATGATTGCCATGTACCCATTTTGAGGATTTCCACAATCTGGGTGCAAAATATTTCTTTATTTAATGCTCCATATTTATGGGTTTCTTCTACTATGGATACCATGCTATTGTTGTCATTTTTAAGAGATATGCAATATTATTTTGGAGGAAAGGATGATACTACCAAAGGTCGTAGACCTCAACAATTTTGATTTTTGGGGCATGGGTATTTTTCTTCAAAATTTTTCTCACCATTTGATATCAAAACATCATGAATTTTTGATCTTGGTAATTTTTTACCATGGTATCCCCATGTAAAATATTTTACCTCCCATATTTGACCAAGACTTAATAAACTTCTAATTTTTGGACATTGTCTTCTGATTCCTCGAAACATTTTTTATCAAAAGTTTCTTTTGCACTTGTCTGCCACTTTCACTTCTACTTCCTACCATACAAAAATACTATAGCGATAATTCACTACAAGTCTATTAATCATAACCACTAAGTCTATCTCAGGATCTTACCACCTATCCACTCTTTATGGAAACAAACTCAAAGAACCTACAAACATCATGCATTTGAAAAGGTACTATGCATGAACCCACAATGTTTTGCTTCATCATATTGCCTAATTTTCTTCTGCCTACATACATCCTACTTGTATATTTAGATATGAATATTGTTAATACCCATATTCATGCCTAATTTCCATCATATCTACTTGGCTACATGTGCTTGGTTCATTTTTTTTACATAACGAGTTATGAGATATGTTAGGATGTGATGATGATCTTGATCAGGTTATTTCATAGTTTCATTACACTTGTAGTAGGTGAATAATGCTAGCGGATATCCCTCATATTAGTCCTTTTTCTTTCTTGATGAATGATTGCTTGATCTCATGAATTCTTGCTTTGATACATTTGCATCTACTTAGATTTCTTGCTACTTGTTGATTCAAGAGAATCACGATGATGCCATGAAGATTCTAGTTAAACATGTCTATATTTGCATTGTATTTGTACTAGGCAAGTGAGCTATCCATATCTCTCCTAGTACTTCACTTGTCAAAATTCTTCTTGGATATTTACTTCACATTTGTTATCCTCACATTCTTATGGATACTAGCCAATTCACATTATTTTTTATCGTTTTCTTCTTTTTTCTTGTAATTATTTATTCCCATTGAGGCACCTTGTATATACCTTCTAAAAAGCAACATAATAGGCCTTAATATTTCATGTTATGCTAAGCAATAGGGTAACTATATTTCCTTTGAATTACACCTACAAATGGTGCTAAACCTAATCATCCTTTTATCCTACCTTCTTTACTCTTAGATAATGGGTTATGTCTATTCATACTTTGCATTTACAAGTGTATAATCCATCTCTCTACAAGTCTATAAGTATCCTAGAACTCCATATTACCATCACACCTCATCCAAAACACTCTTATAATCCCTCTTTATGGATATAAACCTAGTGTAGAATAGTGTATAATACATCTCTCTACAAGACTATAAGTATCCTAGGACTCCCTATTACTATCATACCTCATCTATAACACTCTTCTACATCCAACTTTGTGGATATCCACTAATATGTGATGATGCTCGTAGTCAAGAATAGCTCACATGCATTGCACTTACACTAGATAACTCATGATAGTAAATTTTCCAAATCCCTCTTTTGCAAAACCTTCTACCTCAGAATAGTATTCAAAGAATTTTCTTTCCAAAATTATTTCTAATGAATTAATGCTGTGATAAACATTAGGAATCCCATATTTTTTGACTCAATTTCTTTCCTCTCTTATATCTTTATACTCAAATACCATCCTCAAACCCTTTATAGATCCAATAGACATGACCAATCATCCTTTATCACCTTGCAAGTCTATAATGTGCCTAAGATGATCTGTTAGATACATATAATTCCTTTTATTAGATCATACTATTACCTTTCATAACCTAATAAATCAATATACTAGGGGATATGAGATGAAAATTGCAATTATTTTGTGGTCCAAATAGCTCAATCTATCTTCCTTATTTTCATGACTTGACCTATTTACCCTAATTGTCCTTATGAACCATTACATAGGGTGGGATTTAAAACTACATTAATTCCCACACTTTTTGATGGTACATAAGGACATTAGAATGAATTTTCCTCACCAGACATGATCTCTCACCGACAAGTTTGGAAATAAAATTCTTAGAATATTATTATGAGGTAGAAGGTTTTGTGAAAGAGGGATGTGGAAAATCCAATAGCATCAATTACCTAGTGTGAGTGCAATGCATGTGAGCTATTATTGACTAGGAGCATTATTGCATCTTAGTAGATATCCATAAAGAGAAATGGAGAAGAGTGTTTTGGATGAGGTGTGATGGTAATAGGGAGTCCTAGAATAATTATAGGCTTGTGGAGATATGGATTATATATTATTTAACACCAAATGGTTCCATAAGTTATGATGTAAACATTAAGTATGAAATAGATGTAACCTATTCTATAGAAGTGTAGGCATCCAATTTTGATTCACTTGATCAACTATCACTTCAATCATGACACCCAACACTTGATATTTAACCCACAAAACTAATTTGAGTAAGATCTCATCCACATTTATCTTAGAGGAAAAATGACACCCTTCAACAATAGCACTACCCTAGCGTTTTTGCAAAAATATTGTGTTTTTGCATTTTGACCTATTTCAAGCAATTTGACTATCAAATAGTCAAAAGCATAAAAAACACTAACTAAAAATGATATCACTATAATAACACTATTGTGTAAACATATATTTTTTGCTAGCACAAGTGGAATCCTTGCAACACAAGCCCTTAACATGCAGATTCCTTCTACCACTCTTGGGCATGATTTTGCATGCTAACTCTCATCTCTTGAGCATATAATTTTACATTTTATCCCTTATCCTAGAAGAATATTTGACTTCTATCTTCCCTCTAAGGATCTATTTCCAAAATCTATAAAATGAGCCCATGGGATGGGCATTCAATATGAAATTCTCAAGGGTCCAAACTCTACCAAAATTTCTCTTTAAGTTCTCTTGCTCCCTATTTCATTGCATTTTCAAGTATCCTTCCATTAGAATTTGGCACAAGTAAAGCAAGTCATAGGGGAATCCAAGCAAGAATATCCTCGAATTACTCCATAAAGCTTTTGAAGAAGCTCTTGGCTATGGAGGAAGCATTTATAGGAGTTTGGTTGTAATACTCTATACCTATTTATATCATGTTTGCCTTTGCCTATGCAATATTTTTTGTCTTGATTTGCTAATACATTTGTAGTTGATAACCAATGTGCTTCTATTTGGGGGATTTATAATTGTAAATAACTACTTTACTTCCTCTTTTATGCATTTTATAAACATTTATAATATTTTATTATTGTCTTCTCACCCTTTTGTAGATATCAATAGCAATTTTTTGGTTACATAGTTGCTAATAAGGTTGGTGCTCTCTTGTTGATAGAGTTCCTAACAAGTGCCTTTTGTTTGCTCAACTTGTTGAATTTTGAAGGTCAATTTATCTCCCATTCTTATTACGTTGCCATAGTATATTGGTCATTTTATATTGCAACACTTTTAATCTTCTGGATACCTACTAATATTTAGATAAAATATCACTTAGGCTAATCATTTTGCACCTCAAGCTATATTCAAACACTTCATATTAAGGTCTACTTATAACATTCAGTTTTATGTCCACTTTCACAAGTTTTTCATTACCATAGATCTTTGTTTTCAAGTTGCAAGAGTAATAACATTGACCAATTAAAGGATTTCAATGATTTTCCATGTCTTTCATAGAACAAAAATGCTACATATCTGCAATAGATGTAAGATAGCAATATTTTTTATTCTCATCATTTTTGTAGAGGATATATGCTCCTATTTTTAGGTATTCATTTATTGTCATACCAAAAAGGGGGTTTGATTAGCCTGGCCAAATAGTTCTTTGCTTCCCTATGATCAAGAAAGCCATCTAAACATAATCCTAGTTTTTTTGTTTTGTTTTGTAGGTACTATCACAATAGCATTGGAAATTTGCAAAATTTCCAGGGTAGTGTTTCTGCTAAAAAGTAGCACTTCTACAGGGGCATCAAAATTAGGTGCTATAGTTTTTGGTTCCCTCTTGTCTAATTTTTATGATTATATTTTTACTGCTTAGACCTCTATGACTCTATTTTGTCATATATTCTATAGAAAATTTAATCATAAGAGAAAGTAATAAGTTTAGACCAATTTCATTTACTAAATTGTCTTATAAAATGAATCATAACATCATATATTTGCATCTAGACTAGTTTTGTATGCTTGCACAATATCATCTTCCCCTGAAAGGAAAAGGATATTTAATTTTCTTGTAATCATAAAAATTGGAAGAGCACATTGTCTATTATGTACTTGTATTCTTGTATAATTTATCTTTCTACTTTAGATCCCTCCATAAGAGGTTTAGGTTTAGATTTTTGAACCCTAGGTGTTCTATAAAAACTTACACATTCAACATAGTTTAGGACTTGTACATAAAACATATTAAGGTAGACCCACTATGTGATTTAGACCCCCTTTGGAAAGGGATACATGACTCAACCCATGTGCAGCTTGTTGTCTACATTTTAGTGAGCCTGACATGAAATTCACCTAGCCTTAACCCCATTTGATTGCATAAGGACACTTTTAAAATCGTTTAAAACATATGTAGTCACTATTAGACCCTATGAACATGCCCATTTATGTACAATTTTAAAGAGAAAATCATCTTCTTGAAGTATTTTCAAGTTTAAAACTATAACATAATTAATAATTACAAATAAACTAAAAAATAAGCTAGAAACATACATTTTACATAGATAGACCTTGCTTTCTAAGTTTCGTATAAAGAAAAAGAGAAATTTGAAACTACAAAGTAACTTGCACACAATGGTAAGAAGCATTGCAAAAGCACTTAACCATAAAAGGTCAATAAGATCATAAAAATTCAACGTGATCTTTATTAACAACTTTAACATCTTCTTTTTATTTCTAAAAAAGATAAAATTAGAAAAACAATAATTAATTTCATCTACCAAAAGTTGTAATAGAATCTTGGGATATGAAGATTCACTCTATAGAATGCAAATTGTCCAAATTCTATAGAATTATTCTTATCAAATTTTGAACAATTATATTTTAAATAAAATTATAGTTAAAAAAGAATGATTGATTTATATATAAAACAAATAATAGAAGAAGAACAACTATTTTGTCATCTCAAAAAAGTGTTGGATAAAAATAACAAAACATAATATTTTAGCTGTGTTAATTAATATTGACCTTTATGCTTCTACTATTATAATCCACATAAATCAAACTAGTTGATGCAACTAAATGAGAATAAACAAGAAGAACTTCCAAACTATGATATGAATGAATATTTTGACCTCTCGATTCTTTATTGTAATATAGGAATACCTTGATCAATATTTATTAATCTTATTATTTCATGTTTGACATGATCTACTCATGAAGTTGGAAATGAAAAGGGGTCACTGATTGATTTCATCACTTATATCTCTTGTATGGATTTTATCATATAATGCACCTCTATACGTTGGGAGTGATAAAGGAATTTGTCGATGTATACGTACATATTATTAAACTATGATTAGTTAAGATTCCATCCTAAGTAAATACCTACAAATTGATTTTATTGATTTATCAAAATCTTAAAAAGAAAGAATAAATACCATAAGAATGGTATCTTTAGAAAGTGTGCAAAAACTGATTAATTACTTGCATGAAGGGTTGGTATAAAATTAGAAATATATATGTTTCACATCTTGAGTATTGTCTTTCTTTATAAAAGCAATCACCTAGCATAACTTGTGAAGTTTACATCTATTAATTTCATAGTGCTTGGTGCTTCATACCAATAGGTTTGAAAGATCAGAGTGGTACAAATAAAATGGAAATGAAATCTAAACATAAATGTTGTGCTATGATAAATCTTATTTTTTTAAGTTTTATTTTATTTATTGTTATTGCATTCAAAGATATCCTACATGGTATTGATTATTGTACTTGACATCATTTTAGTAGTGCTTGAACACATTTCATTGGATGGGCATGTTGAAAAATCAACAAGTTATTTAATGAATGTAAATTTTTTTAACAAATATCATAAGGTAGATAATGTCATTTCAAGGTCATACTATTTTGTTGTTCATGTGTTTATTATGGTGATTAACTACGGTAGTTAGTGAACTTCTACACAAGTTATTTTTCTACTAGTTGTACTTGTTTATGAGATTGATAATATGTTGTTATACAAAATTCCCCATTTGTAGCTTCCATATAAGTATTCATTATGCTTAGTGGTCACCTTATTTGGAATAAATCCAAAGTATTTGATTCAATGTTTGACATATTTTAAGGTTTGAGACGATGTTGACACTATAACAAGTTTTATTTTTATTGTCCTATTCATTCAAGTGGCGTAGATTATTCTTACCTCACTTTTTATTTATGGTGTGTGCTAGTGGAATATTAGTGGATCTAGTTGAATTGAAACTAGTTGAAACATAAAAATATCATGAAATACTTGTTTGAAAAGCATAGTAGTGAAGAATTTATAACACTTTCACCTTATAATCAATACTTGGAGCACTTACCCAGGTGTTGTAGGTGAGTTGGAGAGGAGAGGGCAATCAGGGCCCCCCCCCGGGGGGGGCCCGGCGGCCGCCCGAAAGGGTTTCGCTTAAACACAAAAATACTTGGAGCACTTGACTCTTATCCGATGTTGTACCTATGTGTTTAAGGGTTAGAGTCACTAATATATAGGGTAGTTCTAACTAGGTTATAATCTTTAAATAAATACCCATCATACATTATTTCTATCATGTAATAGTATTAATGATGAACTTATAGAAGTATTACGTATTGGTGGCCACCTCTTGCACTTCTCATCATAGCTAAGCCCAATTTTAGATGACTCACGTGAGGAAGCTAATATGAAGTACTAGTATTGATTTGGCATTTATTTTTTATTTTTCGCATGTGATTATGAATATCATCTAGCCCATGGAAGTTCCTTTGTAGAAAAAGAGATAAATTTTAAGGTGGAAATTACATTAATAGGTTTTTATTCATGAAGTAATTGGTAATTTATAATAGCGCATTCCTTTTACTATAGAGAATTATAAAATGATACATAGGAGTAGATTTTAGTCTGATATCATTGTGGCAAATGGTCTAATAGACATGTATACAAAATATGATAGCATAGAGGATGCATGAGAACTATTTGATAAAAACATGTTAGTAGGATTTTGTCTCCTAGAAAACTAATATTACAGGATATTCTAAGTATGGTAATGGGAAAGAGGTCCTCAACCTCTTCAAAAAATGAGAAAATCTACCATTAGCCTAGATCAAGTCACCTTTGTGCTTTGACTACAAGCAACCATGTAGATTTGATGGAGCAAGACTATGAAGTACTCTATTGCATGAGTGGATATTATCATGTCACACCCACAATGGACCACTATATTTAAATGATTGGTCTTTTTGGATGAGTTGGGTGTTTAGATGAAGCACAAGACTTTATCTATAGGATGCCCATAAACCTGGACTTGTTGTGTGGAGTATTTCATTTTGTGCTTGTAGAGGAAGAGATAAAAAATTTGTAAATATCAACTTTGAAGCAATAAATATAAAATGATATCTTGCATACCTTGTTATTAGTAAGAGAGTTCTTCAAGGAGCTACAACTAGATATTGAAAAACCCCAAAATCTTGTCACTGCATCTTATAATACTAAAAGTAATTTTGTTAATATTGGTGCAAACAAGACAAAGATGTTTAAAAAAAGTAGAGTTGTAGAGGTCAACAACATACAAAAAGAGCTCTTACATTTTCAAGAAGAAAAATCAAAATCTTCATAAGCATGCACTGATAAAGAATATGCATCTAGAATGACTTCGGATAGATACATATATTCTCTATGCTATAAAGGAATTCATTTAGAAGGAGGCTTCACATCTTGTTGGGCATGCCCTTGATAGCTTTTGTGACTTGTCTTATTTATAGTAAAAAATTTCTTCATTCATGTACTAACAATTTGTTCAAGGAATTAAAGTATGCTTTTTGAAAGTATCATAAAATATATCCTTAAAAAATTGTGATTAGAGACAAGCACCTCATAAATATGTAGAGTGGAAATTTGTTTGAAATTATCGAATTCTCGTCAAATTCCAAGATAGTAATTTTTTAACAAAATCTGTTCATATTCTAGGGAATTATTTGATGGACTTTAAGAGTTTAGAAATAGATAGTTTCAAAAGAATATGAAAGCAACTACAACAAGATTGGTGCATGGATAAGTGGAAGTAGAACTATGCAAATGATATAATGAATCAATATGCTATTGTGAACAAGTTATATTGAAATCCATTTCCTCTCAAACTCTTTTGGTAAACTAGATTCTTCTTATTATAGAGAAGCATAAGAAGTGGCAAAATTAAAATACGTGATTTCTTGGTTATAAATAGTGAATCATTGAAGAAGAAAAGAACAAACTTAAAAAGTAGTAATTTTTCTTTTAAGCATAATTTCATACATGGAGAATACAACCTATAAAATTGGATATTTTCTGAGATGTAGCAATCATAGTAGAATTATTTGAAAAGGCAAATATTCTTTTCTAGTTATATAATTGAATAAAGGGAAAAATAACATTTGGGATGAAAGTATAGAGTGATGTTGTGGATAAAATAGAAAAAATGTAAATATAATAAAAATCTATGAAGTGTTCTTTCTTCCTTAGTATTTTGAAATCTTACTTTTGTTTCTTTTTTAACAACATATGTTAAATCACTAAAACCTTAATGGTTGGCCTCTTGACCTTATCTACAATGCTTAAAGTTCTAACACTAAGTAACAACGCAAATTCCTTAGCTCACACATAAGTAATATTTAAATAAGATTTATTAGATTATTATGAATGTTTTCTTGAATTTTAAGTTATTTTTACCTTTTTATTGTTACTTCTTGATATATCAAGGAAGACAAAATGTTCAGACAATTAATAATTATTATTGCGCACACTAAGATGATATAATATACTTATTTTACAAAAAGAAATGAATAAAATGCATCCTATTAGCTCTTTTTGGATAATCTTATCATACACCATTCGAATTTGACATATTACTAGAGCTCATATTACAATAAACACTATGTCTCATCTATGTATCTAATTATTATTATAATTAGAATTATATTTTTAACCATGCTAATTCTATTAACTAGTTAATAAATATTATATAAATGATATGGTTGTCAATACAGTGCTTCTTCAATAGTCCAACAAGATAATAACTAAAAGAGCCATATTATTCAATCTCTAATATTGTCTAAGCTACAAGCTTATTTTAGCAATTTTTTTATTTTAAAAAGTTATAGAATTAAGAGAATGCACAATGCTTCTTCAAGAGTCCAACAAGCTAATAACTAAAAGAGCCATATAATTCAATCTCTAATATTGTCTAAGCTACAAGCTTATTTTTAGCAAATTTCATAATAAAAAGTTATAGAATTAAGAGAATGTATAAATATATAATTGGAAAAAAATTTATATGATAAAACAACTACAAGTTATAAAATAATCGTATTAATATTAATGCAATACTTTTTTAATCTTCTGGTCATATAAGGAACAACGCAATATTTTTTTAATCTTCTCCTCATACAAGAAATGCAATAAAATAAACCAAGAAAAATCTAAAGTTTATAGACTGCTCGAGAAAACTCAACAATAAAAACAGGATAAAGATTTACAACTAAATCTCTACATAAAAAAAGAAACTGGTATGGTAACAAAGAAGATTATAAATATAAAAATTCAATAATTATGAAATAGTCTCATAAATGGAACTCAATTGTACTCAAGTTAAGAAAATATCATCCACAGAGGAGTTGTTAGCAAAGATTCAATCTATGTTTGAATAAATGCTAAAATAAATACATATTTCAGCTTTGAAAACTAGATTTTGGGTCAAAGTCTTAGGACCATGACCAATTAAAACAGTATAAGCACAACAAGATCCATTTTTATTAAGCTTAATAAATCTGATTTCACACTAAAGGCAACCGAGTAACCCTCCTTGGGAGACCGTTCTCCAAATAGTACACCTATTCTATCCTATTATGTTGTATTTAGCATCTCCCACGTTTCCCACTGGAAACCTCGCTGGATAACCAGGTTATCTCCGTTACATCGCACTGACTTTGCCATTCTATGCTATCCTGTAAGATGATTCACTCTGTCGCCCTTAAGAGTAATGGTAGTATGAGTAGGAGAGTAGAGCCATTTTACCAGCTACAAAGAAGTCTCACATTTATTTCACTTGAATCATTTTGATCCTATGGTCAAAAATATTTATTTATTTTTGATTGGCAGCTAATATGTTATGTTCTTCTATTTTCATCTATCAAGGAAGTTCTTCGTCAAGGATTAGAGTCCCTTAACACCTAAAAGTACTCCTTCCATAGTCTTAGCTATCATGTATATAAGATCAAAATAAAATAAAATAAAATATTACAATTCTTTTCAAGTGATTGTTTATATAATTAATAAAATCGTACCACATGTTGAAGAAAACAAGAGTTTTATTAAAGAAACAGAAAAGAAGTTGAAAAAATTAAAAAGCATTTCTATAAATAACTAAAGGCAATTAAAGAAAAGGTTAATTATAAAAATAAAAAAGCCTATGGTTAAAAAACATTATTCTAATAAACTTGTATGTACTAGTTGATCTATCTTTTCATGTTTGTGGATTATTTAACCTGTATTAGTTGTAGTTGGATTAGATTGTATAGGGTGAAGTAACAAAACATTAAAGTTTGTATTGTAAAAAGTATTGTTTGGAATTAAATGACAATAAATCTAATATAAAAAAAATTGCATGAAATCGAAAATCTGTTATAATAATTCTTGATTTAGTAGAATAGTTGAGTGGTACAATTACACTTAGATTGAGCATATGGTTTTGTATTGTGCAAATATTCTATATGTTGTAATTTGAATCAATAAAAAGATGAAAATGTGAGATAGTTTGTATGATTTCATAGCAATTCATATAAGAGCATTTGAGTGTCACTATATATGATTTTGACATTTGGTATTAGAGTTGGTGTTAAGCTAGATCCAAAATTAAAGTTAAGAGTTGATGTTTAGGGGACTTTTGGAGCAATGAATAACAACAATCTTGTTGGGTGTTGTGGAGCCTGATTTAGTTGTTCAATAAATGTCAGCCTTGGAGCAGTTGGTCATTGCACAAATCGTGGACATCGTGGGCAACGTATTGAGACCTAGAGGAATGGACGATAGATAAAGTGTACAAGCTGGCAGCCGATGAGTTTGTTGGCATTACAAAACAGGTTGGAGAGACAACGCCAATGGAGATGAGGCAGGTTCATTGTTTGGTCTGTTATAAAATAGAATCTATTTGTAGAGGGAGTAAATGCCAAGATCCGACATAACAAACATTTGTCTCTATATGCAGTGAAAATGTATAAATTGATGGTATTATGAATAGTTTAGTAGTGCTATGATAGCACAAGAGTGCATTGGGAGAATGCCGGAGTGTGCATTGATAAATGCAGGGATAATGCGGTAAGAGCATTGTAGTGGGCTTGTAATGGTCACATTGGGATCATTATGTAATTGCTATTAGGTTTCTCTATTAGAGAGAAAATATGTAGATGTTAGATACATGTGATGTTTCTTCATTGAAGAGGAGACATGGCTATGTACTGTAGTATTAGCATGGTGAGGAGATTACATGATGATGGGTGAGCTTGGTGTAAAGCTCATGAAGAATTGCTTTGTTGCAATGTTGTAATCACCATGAGAGTGATTATGTTGTGGGTGAGAAGAAACTCATGATGGAGAGACGTTGGTGTATTGGAGAGAGGGTGTCACAACAGATGTGCTGCTTGGTTCTTCCTTCATGTATGTTGTATTATGATAATATAAAGATACAAGTGCTAGTGATTCTTCGAGGATGTAGCCCAATAGTATTGGGTGAACCTCATCATATGGTGGTGTTCTTCTTGTCTTGCATGATTTGATTTGTTTCTATTGTTATTGCTTCTAATGATCAAGATTGTTAAGGTTTATTGGATAATAAAGGAACCCAAAAATTGGTATCAGAGCTATTATCTTTTGGGTACTTAACAATTCTTGTGTGGACTTTGGTTTGAGTGGGAGCCATGGGAGCTATGACAAAAGAAGGAGATGGGTTGCTGGCATAGGCAACTGTGTTTTGAGCTAATATTCAAAACTTAGGAAATTAGATATGTAGCAAGAGAAACTGGCCACTTCTCTTTGTTCTATCTCTTCCTTGGTTTTGTATATAGCTTGGAATTGGAAAGAGATTGTTTCCAATGTATTGTTCCTGATTGTAGAAGACCGAAGATTGGTGAAGCAGTGGGAGCAATGAAGGTAGATTATTTTGTTGCTTGTTGATCACATGAGAAAGTGCGAGGTTGACGTTAATCCAGTGTGGTGGTTCAGAGCATGGTTATAACAATTTGGAGGAGGTGAATTTCCTTGGTTCGGCTTGAAGATGATCTTCAACGGATGCAACAGTGGTAGAACTATTGTGAATCAGTCTCCAAGTGGGAGATTGTTGGGTGTTGTGGAGCCTGATTTAGTTGTTCAATAAATTTCAGCCTTGGAGCAGTTGGTCATTGCACAAATCGTGGACATCGTGGGCAACGTATTGAGACCTAGAGGAATGGATGATAGATAAAGTGTACAAGCTGGCAACCGATAAGTTTGTTGACATTACAAAATAGGCTGGAGAGACAATGCCAATGGAGATGAGGTAAGTTTATTGTTTGGTCTAATATAAAACATAATCTATTTGTAGAGGGAGTAAATGCCAAGATCCGACATAACAAATATTTGTCTCTATATGCACTAAAAATGTATAAATTGATGGTATTATGAATAGTTTAGTAGTGCTCTGATAGCACGGGAGTGCATTGGGAGAATGCCGGAGTGTGCATTGATAAATGCTAGGATAATGCGATAAGAGCATTGTAGTGGGCCTGTAATGGTCACATTGGGGTCATTATGTAATTGCTATTAGGTTTCTCTATTAGAGAGAAAATATGTAGATGTCTGTAAATATATGTGATGTTTCTTCATTGAAGAGGAGACATGGATATGTACTGTAGTATTAGCATGGTGAGAGGATTACATGATGATGGGTGAGCTTGGTGTAAAGCTCATGAATAATTTCTTTGTTGCAATGTTGTAAAAACCGTGAGAGTGATTATGTTATGGGTGAGAAGAAACTCATGATGGAGAGACGCTGGTGTATTGGAGAGAGGGTGTTGCAGTAGATGTGTTGCTTGGTTCTTCCTTCATGTATGTTGTATTATGATAATACAAAGATATAGGTGTTGGTGATTCTCCGGGGATGTAGCCCAATAGTATTGGGTGAACCTCGTTATATGGTGGTGTTCTTCTTGTCTTGCATGATTTAATTTGTTTTTGTTGTTATTGCTTCTGATGATCAAGATTGTTAAGGTTTATTGGATAATAAAGGAACCCAACAAATCTTGCATTCAAATCACAAGTTGGTTCAAAGAAGTGCCAAAAACTCATTGGTAAAGCAAATGGAGGTATTAAATTTGGTCCAAACCTTTAATAGGCTATGAGAGCATAAGCAATAAAATTGAAGAAGATAAGCAATAGCAAGATTAAACCCAAAATAGAAAGGAAAATCAAGTGAAACTTGGTTGGTTGAGGCATGAGAGTCGAAGTATTGAAATTAAAGAAGACAAGCCACAACAAGAGTAACCCCAAATTATAAAAGTCCATCATGTGAATCCTAGTTGGCCTATACCTTTGATAGGGTATGAGAGTTAAAGTAATGAAATTGAACAAGACAAACAACAATAAGAACAAGTATATCCCCAAAAGAGAAAGGGGGAGTAATGAGAACTATTGGATAGGGGAGTATTGAGAACTATTGGATGAATGGTGTGTATGGTATAAGTAGGGGCCCTACATACATGAGAAGAAAGATGGATATAGGAAGCAATAAGAATATATACAAGGCAAGAGAAGAAATGATATGAAGCAATAAAAATGTATGCAAAGAGAAGAAAAATGAAGATGTGAAGTAGTAAAATTTTTTGGAGATAGATGAAGATGTATAGCAACAAATAATGTTTTAGCAAACAACAATTGAGATAAATATGTGAAGCTAATAGAAAAAACAAAAAAAACCTTATAATCAATAATCTATTATATTAGACTTAACAATTGCAATTTGATAAGATGGAAATGTTACCATAAGAACACTTATGATTGAATTATAAAATCACACCTGTGTTAAAGAAGATATATATATATATATATATATCTTAATTACACTTAACAATTACAATTTGATAAGATGAAAAGGTTACCATAAAAACACTTATGATTGAGTTATAAAATCACACCTGTGTTAAAGAAGAAATATATATAGATGAGTGATCAAACAAGTTATTTAATAAATTTAATTGGATGAGTAATCAAACATAATGTTTTGGATATATATAATAGTAAAGGTGTACAAGCAACAATAAATTGATAAAAAAAATTTATTCAATAATTATATTTATCTTTTTCTCATTCTAGCTGAAGGTCTTGGCAGACTTTTAACGAGGAGAAGACAGCAAGGCAGATTATTGGGTATTAGGATGGGGGATGAAGTTGTATCGCACCTGCAATTTGTGGATGACACTGGTTTGATGGGAGTAGCCGGCATCGGGGGAAGCTAGAACGATTAGAGATACTCTTAATGTCTATCTCGGGGCTACTCAACGGGTCATTAATGACAAGAAATCCAAAGTGGTCTTTTTTAATCTGGAGCACAGGCTTCAGAATAGAATTTTAGAAATCCTGGGATTCACTAGGACTTCTCTCCTTGTGGTTTACTTGGGTATCCCCTTGCACTTCAAGAGGCTAAAATTAGACACTTGGAGGAATATGTTGGAGTGTATCAAGGACAAAATTAATCACTGGTCTCACAAGTGGTTAAGTTATGGTGGCAGATTAACGTTCTTATAGTCTGTCATTCAAGCCATGCCAATCTACAAATTTTCTATCCTGGCTGCCCCGCTTACAATATGGAAAGAGTTGGATAGGATGGCTAGGAAGTTTTTGTGGGAAGGAGCTAATGGAAAAAGAAAGTGGGCCTTAGTGGGTTGGGATAAAGTCACTCAGCCCAAGGTAAAATGTGGACTGGGACTGAGAGGATCCAAGTTAAATAATCAAGCCTTGGCTGGAAAGTTATACTGGAGGTGGATTTCCCAACCAACTTCCTTATTCAGTAGAATTCTCATGAGTAAATATTTGGGTCAGGTTAACCCCAATGAGGTGGGTCGTTTCCCTCTGGATGGTACTGGATCCTTAGTGTGGCAGACTCTCAAGCTAGGATCTCAGGTTATTAAAGATCAACTATTTTGGAAAGTGGGGAGAGGGGAGAAGGCCCGTTTCTGGACTGATTCTTGGGATTAGTATCCACCTATCATTGTTGAGTTCCTCGAGTTACTTCCAATAAAATCTGCCATAGAAATCATGGGTTGGGTCCACATTGAAAGTTATTTCAACACTTCTCAGCTGGGGGAGTATAGGTTTAAGAAGTTTAAGAGGTTGGAGGAGTGGCCAATTCCTATCCCCCGGAGTTGGCACCCATCTTATCCAAAATCTTGACAGAAAGGTTTCTCACAGGGAGAGATGAGGAGGATGAATTAGCTTGGGGCTATGGGAGCCTTGGTGTTTATACAGTGAAGGACGGATATGACAAGATCCTCCCAGACCCTCCCCCCATTATTTTTAGGTTGAGGATTGGCGAAAGATTTGGCACTCTAAGGGCTGGCCGAAAGTAAACTTTTTTGCTTGGCATATGCACAATGGTATTCTCACTTTTGACAATCTCAGATGTAGAGGAATCATCGGCCCTTCTCAATGTGTTTTATGCCATAAGAACGAAGAAACAGCTGATCACCTGATGTTTGAGTGCCCTTTCACACGTCAGATTTGGAAGCGCTGGCTCTCTCATTATAAAATCCAGGTTAATGGTGACATGAATCGGACTAATATTTGGGAAAGATGGAAGCGGGACAGATTTACATCCAAAGCTCTTCAAATTGGGTGGGAGCTTGGTTTAAACTTCATTTGGTAGCAAGTGTGGTTGGAGAGAAACGCTAGAATTTTTCGAGAAACCTTTTCCTTGCTAGATGGAGTTTGGCAGGTCATCTGGAGCAAAGTCATCGAAACTGTTGTCGTCTACGCTAAAGAGGAAACTCAGGTTGTTCTTGGGCCAATGGAAGAGGGAGTTGACCAGAGAGAGGGACATAACAAAACCAGTTGGAAATCACCCCCAGAAGGTTGGATTAAAATCAATACTGATGGAGCTACAAAGGGCAATCCGGGTAGCGTCGATATTGGCATGGTCTGTCGGAATCATGAGGGATCAGTGCTTTATTGGGAACTGCAAGGTTTGGGTAGAGCCACAAATAATGAAGCAGAAGCCATTGCTATCAAATCTGCCTGTATTTGGGCAGTTACTCAGGGTCATAGGAGGATAATTCTTGAATCTAATTCTCAAATTCTGGTTGGAGCTCTAGACTGCATGAGGAACTTTTCGTTGAACGCTTGGAGGTTGAGGATTCTGGTCTCTCAAATCAAGAAATTATGGAGGGAATTAAATGATGTGATTCCCATATATGTGAGCAAAGATTTCAACAAAGCGACCGATTTCCTGGCTAAGATGGGTGCTGTGAAAGAGGTAGGGGTGCAGCTGCACAGTGACATGCCGATTGCAGATGAGGTGATTAGGCAGGGCCTTGAAAGATCCTTGAGACAATGATCAATGAAAAAACTAAGTATGGTTTTTGTCGTGATTTCGTGACCTGTTGCGCCATCGCAGCCATTGGCGAAAAGCTGCGCGATATCGTGACATGTGTCATCGTGGTTGCTGGAGAAAAGTTGTCACGATATCGTGACATGTTGCGTTGTCACGAACGATGCAGGAAAATTATCACGATATCATGACATGTTGCATCGTTGTGATCGTCGAGGAAAAGTTGTCGCGATATCACGACATGTTGCGTCGTCACGGCCAAGGGAGGAAAGTTGTCGCGATATCGTGACATGTTGCACCGTCACTGCCGTCAAGGGAAAGTTGTCACGATATCGCGACATGTTGCGCTGTCGCGACCGATGTGGGAAAGTTGTCGTGATTTCGCGACATGTTGCGTCGTCGCTACCGTCGAGGGGAAGTTGTTGTTGAAAGATCCTTAAGACAATGGTCAATGAAAAAGCTAAGTATGGTTTTTGTCGCGATTTCGTGACGTATTGCGCCATCACGGCCATTGGAGGAAAACTGTCGCGATATCGCGACATGTTGTGTCATTGCGGCTGCTAGAGAAAAGTTGTCACAATTTTGCAACATGTTGCACCGTTACGGCCAAGGGAGGAAAGTTGTCGCGATATCGTGACATGTTGTGTCGTCGCGGCCGAAGGAGGAAAGTTGTCGTAATATCCCGACATGTTGCGTCGTCGCTGTCGCCGAGGGGAAGTTGTCGCGATTTCCTAACATGTTGTGCTGTCACGGCCAAGGGAGGAAAGTTGTCACGATTTTGCGACATGTTGCACCGTCGTTGCCGTCGAGGGAAAGTTGTCGCGATATCGCGACATGTTGCGCCGGCGCGGCCAAGGGAGGAAAATTGTCGTGATATCGCGACATGTTGCATCGTTGCGGCCAAGGGTGGAAAGTTGTCACGATTTCGTGACATGTTACGCTGTCGCAGTCGCTGGAGGAAAGTTGTCGCAATTTTGCGATGTGTTGCGTCGTTGTGGCTGTTGCTAGATTTTTGTCGCGATATCGCGACATGTCGCGATTTTGCGACCGATTGAATTTTTTGCGGTCAGAGGAGTCTTGTGTTACGATTTTGCGACTTGTAGCTTTTTCGCGGACAGAGGTGAAGTTGGTGTTTGCTGCGTGTTTTCGCGATAAGTTGTTGTAACTGACCTATCAGCTCTCTCAGCTAGCTTGGTATTGGTTCAAGAGATTTGGATCCAGTGCAAATCTTCCTCTTCTCTTGTAATCATGTGCTTTCATTGTTTTCGGCTGGGATGTATCTTATCCCAATTGTAACTAATCAATGTTTTAATACAATTTTTTTTTAATTTTTTCAAAAAAATAATAATTTTATTTATTAATTTTTTTAATTTACATGGTGGGCAGGTTGTTCAGCTTTTATGGCCGTCACAATTCTACGTTTTCCACCTCGAAAGCCGTCACATAGTTCTTTGCCCAGTCCACCTCTATAACCACCATGCTACAATCATTTTAAACCTTTTACACTGCTGAAAGCACCACGAAAGGGACAATTTGTTCAAAAAAATTGAATTCCAAAATATTAAACATTAAATAGGAGAGTGTTGGAAAAAGTAATGCTTAATATAAAAACCATGTCCAAGAGTTCTCTTCTAAATAAAATTTAAAAGAAACATTTTGAAAAAAAACTAAAAAAAAATATAAAAAATCATTAAAAAAACAAAATAACCATTAATATTACTTCATGGTTAAATTTTTTTTTTATTATTTTTTTCAATGGGTTATATAGAGGTATTACAAAAAAGCTGGGATATTATCCATATATCATTTGGCAAGATTGGGGTCTCCTTGAGAAATCTAATTAATTGAGCTAATACCACTTGATAAAGAAAATTTAGTATTAGCATTATGATAAATCTATATATTCATCTATTCACCACAAGTGAATCCATCCATCACCCAAAATCACTTTAATTGAATTAGATACTATAGAATGGAATAAGATGTTAGCAAGTTGATCCATCCATTTTTCTGTCATTACTTGTATTTGGATTACATATTATAGAGTGGAGCAAGATAGCAGCAAAACCTGTCTTATTGTAAAGAACATGTTTTGAATTGAATTGTAGTAAATCTATCACAAACAATAATTGAACTAGATCTTCTAACATAGAGTAAGATGACAACAAAACCTGTTTTATTATAAAAAAAAACATTGTTTAAAATTGAATTGTAACACTAACAAATTTATCATAAACAATAATTAGGTTAAATACTATACAATAATTGAATTAAATTTTATAAAATAAAGTAAGATGACAACAAAACCTGTTTTATTATAAAAAAATCATTGTTTAAAATTGAATTGTAACACTAAGAAATCCATCATAAACAATAGTTGGGTTAAATACTCTAGAGTGGAGTAAGATAGCATCAAAGCCTGTCTTATTGCAGAGAACATTGTTTAGAATTAAGTTGTAGTTAATCCTTCCCCAACAATATCAAATGGAATTGAATGGCCGAATATCAATTCTAGTAAACTGATTATTGATTTAAGGAATGGTTGAATAATACTCTTATATTAAACATTTTGATTTCGTATTATACAAATATTTTAATAGTAAATAAATAATGAAACTGTAAGATAATATATCAAGACATCTGAGTATATGACCCGGACACTGCAAACGTCGTCTCTCTCCATGCAATTGTGAGATAATTTAATTTGTTTCTCAAAGGGCAGAAGAGATCCACATATTCAGTGCGAGGAACATCCCCTTATTTGTGAGATACTTTAATATGTTTCTCAAAGGGCAGAAGAGATGCTGGAGGTGAGGTGAGTTGTGACCTCGTCGAATTATATAACGTCAGGTAGTCCTTATTTGTTGTCTTTGGTGAAAACTACATATTTTAGTTGTCCATGACCATGTTGCAAAGCTGAGAGATCCCGTGGAAAGAAACAGAGAAACATTGCCCCGTGAAGGAATTGATCCTCATCAGGTTGCTTGTGCTCAGCAATGGCAATAAAGAGCGCTTCATCTCTTTATTTGTTTTTCCTACAGTTGAAATCTAGTGTCTTTGTTTTTTATCCTCAGGTTAACTGTTCGGTAATTCTTCAAGCACAAAATTGTTTTTAACTGCGGCATCCACGCTTGTGTTCAGGCACAGAACTGTTTAACGGTAATGACTTCAAAATTTGCTGGATGGGGGCACCGGCTTGTAATGTACGCAAACTTTGATCCATAAAGGTTGTGAAGCATTATGCACAGGGCCTGTATCTTCCGAGTTTGTGGGTCAAACGCTGGAAATGGTGATTGGAATCAGTAAAGTAAACTCAAGGCAGGCCTTGTCAGTCACTCCAAAACATTTCCTCCAAAATTTCGACGAGGGGGAGGAAGGAGACGTGGCAGATATAATGTTATTGTCAGGGTGCCTGGTAACGACGACGCTCTTGCATATTTCAATTCCCTAACTGAGAAACTGAAACGTGAGCCGCGACTCTCCCTCCTGAGTTTTTAGAAGCCGCTGCTTCTTTTATTTTGATGGAGAGGGTTGAACTCCTGTACAGATGAACGCTCTTCCTAAAACCCCAACTCCACTCACATAGTAACCTATTAATACAAATAAGCACATTTACATATAAATGTTAGTAACCTTCAATTTTATGAAAAAATAAAATATTGTAATATGAAATGTAAATGTATAAATATATTAATCTCACAAATTATAATATAGAATTGTAGGTTAGGGGTAACCTTTTTCTATACTTGTATTCAATTTACAAAACTATACATTCATTTGTCCTTTAAATTTTTAAATATTTTATCACACTACGTAACGTTTAAGGCTGATTTACATGTAAATTATCACAAGAACTAGAATTTTATACCAAACAAAGCATTTACGTTTTTGATAATAGTTACATAAAATGGTGCTACTTGTCTAGGAACTTCTAGTGCTACAAACTATTACAAAATATCATTACAAAATATTATAATGGGGTTCCCACATTAAGAAAAGGGGTTATTATATTATAGTGTTAGGATGGAGTCCTAACATGCCCTTCCTCTTCAAAAAGCTTTATCCTCAAAGTTAAAGATGAGGGAATTTCTATTGAAGTTGTTGAAGGGGTTCCCAAGTGACATCTTTAGGTTGTAATCCAAACCATTGAACAAGAACATCAATGATGACACGATGGCAAAGGGTGTGCGATCTCCTATCCAAAATACATTCAGGTTCAAGAAGAATGGAGCCTTCTTTGTTCAACTTTGGTAGTGTGGATTGCACCTGGACCTTGTTTCCAACAATCTTCTTGAGAGAGGAGACATGAAAGATTGAGCGAATTATAGAAGTGGTTGAAAGGGTCAGTTTGTATGTTGTTGACTTGATATTTTGTAACACACGGTAAGGAGCACAATATTTTGCAACAAGTTTTTGGCATCCACAAAGCTAGAGAGATGACTATTTGTAGGGTTGTAGGCAAAGAAAAAAATGTCCTCGATGTCAAAGCTACGATCAGAGCGGTGTTGAATTGCTTGCAGATGCATTCTATTATGAGCCAAGTCAAGATTGACCTTAAGTTGTTGGAGAAAGGAATCATGTTGTCTGAGATTAGAATCCACAACTTGAACCTTGGAGCTTCCTTGAATGCAAGAAGAGGTGTTGGTGGAGGATGACCATACATTGCTTCAAATGGGCTAACCTTAGTAGCAGTATGATATGACGTGTTATAACATCATTTTGCCAAAAGAGGCCACTTGACCCATTGTGTAGGATGTTTTGAGGCAAAGCAACAAAGGTATGTTTCCAAGCACTTATTGATAATTTTAGTTTGCTCATTAGTTTGAGGGTGATTAGCCAAACTCATTTTGAGTTGGGTTCCCTGCAACTTGAACAATTCCTACCAAAAATGATTGGTAAAAGTAGGATATCTATTGGAGAAAATAGATTTAGGTATTCCATGGAGATGAAATATGGAGTCTAAAAATACTTGGACAACAATGGAGGTGGTATAGGGGTGGGACAAAGAATAAAAATGAGCATATTTCATGAGACGATCCACTACCACTAGAATAACATATTTTTTGCCTGATTTGGGTAACCCTTCAATAAATCCGTTGAGATATTTGTCCATACTTTTTCAATAATTGGTAAGGGCTAAAGGGTTCCATGGGAACACACATTTTCTCATTTTATATGCTAGCACCTATTACATTGTGCTACAAAAGTGTGAATGTCCCTTTTCATTCCCCTCTAGAATAAAGTACGCTTGGTCCTTGCATAAGTTTTGAGAAACCTTGAATGACCAACTATTTATGATGCATGCATTTCCTACAGGATGAGGTCCATAATTTGTGAATTTTGGAGAATGTCAAGGCAATCATGATATCATAAATCTTTACCATTCCAAGTATAGCCAGGGCATGAGTTAGACTCTACTTAGATTTTATTGATCAAATTTTGCAAATAGGAGTCCTTGGTTAGTTCTTCCTTGAGATGATGGATCCATTGTGAAAGTGATGTAGATATAGCATGTAATATTTCATGCTCTTTATATTGTCGAGATAAAGCATCAACCACCATGTTCTCCTTACCTTTATTATAGGTAATTTCATAGTCATAACCTAACAATTTAGAAACCCATCATTGTTGTTTCAGTGTGGCCACCCTTTGTTCCAAGAAATATTTGAGACTTTGATAATTAGTCCTGATAGAAAAGTGTCATCCATTGAGATACAAATGCCAATTATTAATAGCATGTAAAATGGCAAGCATATTATTTTCATAAGTAGACTTGCTCAAATTTTGGCCTGAGAGTGCTCTATTGGTGAAGGCCAATGGCATGCCTTCTTGCATCAAAACTTCCCTTATGCCATTTCCAGATGCATCACTTTGAATTACAAAATATTTAGAGAGATTAAGCATTGCTAGCACGAAGGTAGTGGTCATAGCTTGCTTCAACTCTATGAAATCCTTCTCTACCGATTCTAACCACATAAAAGAATTCTTTCTCAACACGACTATCAAAGGAGCCGCTATCTTCCAACAATTCTTCACAAATTTTTGATAATATCCAGTGACTCCCAAAATTCATGAAGTCCTTTTAAGTTTTGAGGCTTAGACTAATCTTGAACAACCTAAATCTTTTTAGGATCCACTTGAACTCCATGTTTGGTTATAATGTGATTCAAATATTCAACTTCTTGCAACCCAAAAACAACATTTGGACCTCTTGGTATAAAGTTGATACTCAAACAAAATTTGTAGTGTTTGATCTAGATGTTGGATATGCTCTTCCTAGAAATTGTAAATCAATATATCATCAAATAAGACAAATAAATTTGTGAAGGAAAGGTCAAAAAATAGAATTCATCAAACTCTAAAAAGTGGAAGGTGCATTGGTTAATCCAAATTGCATAACCAAGAATTTAGAATGCCCTTCATGAGTTCTAAAAGTTGTAGTATGCAAAAATCATACATCTAAGCAATTATATGAAATCAAATTGAAAGCATAATCATGTAACCATCAAGATCAAAATAAGAAACAAAAAAATACTGCCCTTCTTATTAATATTGAAATTATCCTTCATAAGGTGGTTAAAATGATATCCTTCTTAGAGATTTGATATCCATTTGATAAAATTTATAATAAATAACCAATGGTAGGTGTATCTCGTACAATATTTGCACCCTCAATACTAACTTGGGGAGGAGTTTCTTATGACCTCCGTAATGTGAGGTAAAGATTGATGAATCTTTATGTTGATAGCTCCTACCAAGATCTAAAATATGCACACAAGAACACTCACAAGATGTTAATAGTAAATGAGGAACCTCATGATGAGGTCCATATTCATGATAAAAAACTGAAAAGAGATGCTGAAAATGATAAAAAGATGCATGAAAACTAAATTAAACTCTATTAGAAAACAAAGGAAATGTTTCTAAAGCTACTGCACCTAAGAAAAATAGGAAAAACATATGTCACCAAGAGGTCATTTTGGGGCAGAGCGATTTGGCCTATTGATCATCCTATGGTAGGACAACGATTCCTGCAGGCCGCTTCGGGGTGAAGCGATCGCTAAACAATAAACTAATTCTTCATGATCAATGTAGGAAAGGCTAGGATTGATTTGTCAAATCGAATGTTCAAGGGTTGCGCACTTGAAGCATAATTAACTTATGGAAATTAGCATGAAATAAGGTCATTTGATGACAAAAGAGTGTTTGAATTTGATCTTCAAACTCCAAGGGAATCCATTATTGCAATTGAAATATCCATGATTGAAATCCAGCAGTACTTCGTTATGAAGAATAAACAAGATCTTTTAGGAATAATTTGGCAGCACTTTGTTATGGATAATTTAGGATCATTTTCATGAAGGCAAGGAATCTTCTTATAAATTTCCAAAATATGAATCTTGGCTTGTAGGAGAAGCCAAGAATCAAGAAATAGTTAAGATCTAGGAATACCAAACGCCAATTTTAGAACTTTCTCATGCTTGATAGTTGATGCTTAGCTATCCTATAAATGATTTTTGCTTCAACTCGGGAGCTTGAGTTTGTTAAAGGCATGACCATCCCAGGGTAGAGTTGCCATGACTGCTGGTCGTCAAGGGTAAAGCAAGCTCTAGAAGCCATTCATGGGTATGACGATCCAAGATGCAAAAGGCAAGTTGCCCCTATTTGAGTGGTAAAAACTACTGTTAAGCCTTGAGGATGCCCAAAGTGGGTCACATGGCCTGAAAATGTGTCCACATAGATAGCATCCTAAAAATGATGTGTTTTATGTGTCTACAAATCTTGAAGAACACAAGATTATATTGAGAGGGGGGGTGAAAATTATAAGACCAATTTTTACTTTTTCTTCCAATTCAATATTATGTTGTGTAAAGATAGTAGTATCAATAACAGTAATCAAAGAAATGCACAAAAACCATATAAAATAGAGACACCACAATTTACGTGGTTCACCCAATGTGGGCTACTCCACGGAGAAAATATTTTACTAAAACTTTCTCAATCAATATCTTTGGGAATCACTCCCAATTACAATGTTTATGGATCTCTATCCAAAGGAGATGTTGATACCCTAATCTCAATTTCATGGATCTCTTCCATAGGTGAACTCTTTCCCCTTCTGCTATGGCTATGTGATCTTCTAGAATATTGTCTCTCTACTGCACTGATTGGTGGACCTCTCTCCACTTGAAGACTTCTCACTTAGATCTATCTTCAACTATGTTGGTTGCTAGATCTCTATCCATTGAGACTCTGTCCTCTATACTCTATCACCTCCAAAGCTCTATCAATAGGCTCACTAAGAACCTTCTCAATAGGCTCACATAGAACCTGCATAATAGGCTCACACAAAACCTGCTTAACAAGCTCACACAGAACTTGTAAAATTTGCTCAAGCAAGATCACCAAGAACTTACCCAATTCTGCTCTAGCAAGCTCACCAAGAACTTGCCCAAATCTGCTCTAGCAATCTCACCAAGAACTTGCCCAAATCTGCTCTAGCAAGCTCACCAAGAACTTGCCCAAATCTTCTCTAGCAAGCTCACCAAAAACTTTCCCAAATCTACTCTAAAAACCTTTCCACAAAGCTATCCACAAAGTTGCCCCAAAGTTGTCCTCAAATCTGTCCCAAAGGCTTTCTCAAAGGCTCAATCAATCATGCTCAAGTAGTACTCAAAATGAACTCAAAAATGAATGGCAATCTCAAATCAAATTAACTTCATAGAAGCATAAAGAGAATTGTTAGAGACTCAATATGTTCTAATCTCACTCTCAACCCAAATCAATCTCAACTCAACTCAACTCAAATCAATCTCAACTCAACTCAAGTCAATCTCATAGAAGCATAAAGAGAATTGTTAGAGACTCAATATGTTCTAATCTTACTCTCAACTCAAATCAGAATAATGGAATAATTTGTTTCATAGGATTTGAACAATCACTTCACACATCACTTGACTAGGCTCAATCAACTCAACTCAACTAATCACCACAAGGGACAACTCTCTCTCACACAACCCTATTCCAAGTATGTATCAACCAACTCAAATGTTTCCAACAATGCTCAACCACAAATCTCACATAACAATGATATTCATGTTCTTTTATAACTCAAGTTCTTTCACAACCAATGGGCTTCAACAACTATGCTTTTCAAACAAGGTTTAGACTCAACTCTCAAATAAAAAAACCTTGAAGCATTCAACCAACCACTTTCGAAAAGGAAACCACAAATGATCCGTTTCCCTCCAATGATATTTTAGAAATCAACCACCATAAACAATCAATAGGAGAATGTGCCCATATCTTTTATGAAGATGAAAAAACCTGATGGGGGACGGGAAAATTGCACACACGCAATTCCAAATTTTCTTCTATTAATCTGGAATCTCCTTTACATAAACAACCCACAGGCTTTACAATAACCAGCGCTCAACTTGGTTTTCTCTAACTACACTCTCAGTGCGTTCTCCAATCCACCACCCCTAGTCTATTACAAAAACTAGGTTTTTATAGAGGCCCCGACCCTTTGAAACATCCTTCACAAAAATCGGTCCACCAACCTGATTTATGGCTCCACTCCGCACGGCCCCTGTCACCGCCGTCTGACCGTTGCTTCCTGTCAGATTACTCTGTGCGACCCATCCTTTTCGTTTCCCGCACTTCTTGGTACTCATCCGCTTTAACTGCACCTTGGTGCCACATGTCGTCCTTGCTCTGCAACTTTCGCCTGACCTCTGTCGTCTTCTTCCTCCAACTGCACTATAGCAGGGGTCGCGATATTGTGACATCTTCCTCATCCTGCCCTTCTTTCTCTTTTTCGATCGTGATATCGCGACATGTCTTGCTATTGTGACATTTCTCTTCCTCGCTCCTCTTTTCCACTTTGGGTCATGAAATCGTGACATGTCGCGATTTCATGACATCTTTTCTTCTTGCCTCCTCTCGCTCCTTTGGGTTGCGATTTTGTGACATGTCACGAAATCGTGACATCTTCCCATCTCGTCTTCTCTCTCTCCTTCACGTCATGAAATCGCGACATGTCGTGCTATCACGACATCCTCCTTCCTTGCATCCTTTCTTCTCCTTTGGGTCACGACATCGTGACAAGTCACGAAATCATGACTTTCCAGCTCCTTTGCCTTTTTTTCTCCATCGGGTCACGAAATCATGACATGTCACAAAATCATGACATCTCCCTCCTTTGGCTCCTTCGCTCGCCCCTTTGTCGCAAAAATGCGACATGTCATGAAATCATGACATCTTTCTTCCTTGGCTCCTTCTTCGCCTTCTGGCCGTGAAACTGCGACCTATCGCAATATCATGATGTCTCCTTCTCCTTCGGCTCCTTTGCCCTCAGGTCGCGAAACCATGACATGTCGCAAAATCGTGACATCTGCTCCTTTCATACTCTCCTTCTGCTCCTGGGTCGTAAAATCATGACATCTTTGCTTGCAACCTTCTCCTTCCTGCTTGGGTCACGAAATTGTGACATGTCATGAAATCGTGACATCTTATTCCTGCTGGCTCCATTCTCCATTTGTGTCGTGATATCGCGACACATTTTCTGTCGTGATATCGCGACAACTTTCTCCGTCTGCTCCTCTCTCCTCTTTGTGTCGCGATATCATGACACATTTTTTGTCGCAATATCATGACAGGTTTTTCTTCTCGCCCTCTTTGCCTTTTTCCATCATGATTTCATGACATGTCATGAAATCATGACGTTTTTCCTCCTTAGGCAAATTTTTAGAAGTGGCCCTCCTGCCACTTGATGCTTCTGCATCATGTGCTTCTAGATGCTCCTGCATCAGACACCTGGGGTTGGTGGAGAAGTGCTCTTCACTTCTGCACTGTCTGGTTACTGCCTTCTACAGCACCTCTAGACATTCATCTGCCTCTGCAGCCTGTTCTAACCCCTTCTCCTGGCCCAAACAACTTCTGCCTTCCTCCAGACAGATTCTCCCACTGCTGCACACTTCCTCATCTATAGCCTTCAATGGCTTCATCTTCTGATGAACTCCATATTTTCTCCTTTTTTGTTTCTCCTCATGCCTTCTGCGCAGCTCCTCTTGCTCCCACAAATTTATTCTAAGCCACTCCTCTTGCAGGGCTTGCACTTGCCTCTACAAGGCTATGAACTCTTCCATTGTCATCATACCTTCCTCACCACCATGGCTTCTTCATGGAGGCATATTTCCTTGCTTTTCTTACAAAGCTTGATCGATCCTGGTGTAGCTGCCTCAATTTCGATGCTCTGCTCACACGCTCAGAACCCTAACTCACTCTTCTCTCTCAAAACCCTACCATAGATCCTGGTGTAACTGCCTCACGTCCGGTGATCTGTTACACACTCAGGAACTTCCAGCTTTGATACCACTGATGGGGGACAAGAAAATTATACACACGCAATTCCAAAATTTCTTCTATTAATCTAGAATATCCTTTACACAAACAGCCCGTAGGCTTTACAGTAACCAGCGCTCGGCTTGGTTTTCTCTAACTACACTCTTAGTGCATTCTCCAATCCACCACCCCTAATCTATTATAGAAACTGGGTTTTTATAGAGGCCCCGACCCTTTGAAACATCCTTCCCGAAAATCGGTCCACCAACCCGATTTATGGCTCCACTCCGCACGGCCCCTGTCATTGCCATCTGATCGTCGCTTCCTGTCAGATTACTCTGCATGACCCATCATTTTTGTTTCCTATGCTTCTTGGTACTCGTCCACTTTAACTGCACCTTGGTGCCACGTGTCATCCTTGCTCTACAACCGCCGCCTGACCTTTGTTGTCTTCTTCCTCTAGCTGCACTATAGCAGGGGTCACGATATCGTGACATGTCATGATATCATGACATCTTCCTCATCCTACCCTTCTTTCTCTTTTTTGGTCGTGATATCGCGACATGTCGCGCTATCGTGACATTTCTCTTCCTCGCTCCTCTTTTCCACTTCAGGTCATGAAATCGTGACATGTCACGATTTTGTAACATCTTTTCTTCTTGCCTCCTCTCGCTCCTTCGAGTTGCGATTTCACGACATGTCATGAAATCGTGACATCTTCTCATCTCGTCTTCTCTCTCTCCTTCATGTCATGAAATCGTGACATGTCGCGCTATCGCGACATCCTCCTTCCTTGCATCCTTTCTTCTCCTTTGGGTCGCGACATCGCGATAAGTCACAAAATCGTGACTTTTCGGCTCCCTTGCCTTCTTTTCTCCATCGGGTCACAAAATCGTGACATGTCACAAAATCACGACATCTCCCTCCTTTGGCTCCTTCGCTCGCCCCTTCGTCGCGAAAATGCGACATGTCGCAAAATCGTGACATCTTTCTTCCTTGGCTCCTTCTTCGCCTTCTGGCCGCAAAACTATGACCTGTCACGAAATCGTGACGTCTCCTTCTCCTTTGGCTCCTTCTTCGCCCTTAGGCCATGAAACTGCGACATGTCATGAAATCGTGACATCTTTTCCTTCTGTACTCTCCTTCTGCTCCTGGGTCATGAAATCGTGACATCTTTGCTTGCAGCCTTCTCCTTCCTGCTTGGGTCAAAAAATCGCGACATGCCGCGAAATCGTGACATCTTCTTCCTGCTGGCTCCGTCCTCCGTTTGTGTCGCGATATCGTGACACATTTTCTGTCGTGACATCATGACAACTTTCTCCATCTGCTCCTCTCTCCTCTTCGTGTCGCGATATCGCGACACTTTTTTTGTCACGATATCGTGACAGGTTTTTCTCGTCGCCCTCTTTGCCTTTTTTTGTCACGATTTCACGACACGTCATGAAATTACGACAATTTTCCTCCTTAGGCAACTTTTCAAAAGTGGCCCTCCTGCCACTGGATGCTTTTGCATCAGGTGCTACTGGATGCTCCTGCATCAAAACCTCTTTGTAAATCTTCCACAATCACAAAATTCTTTTGCCAATATTCACAAGGGTTAGTAGATCACAAAATAATCAACATTACTCCACTTTTCAATAATCATCACCAAGGCCTTTAATTGCACAACTTCCTTATCTCTCCTAAAACCACTTGTACCATAAAATAAAATAAATCAAAACATTGCATAACCTTTTCACTCCCAAAACCACTTATACCATAAAATAAAATAAATCACAATATTGCATACCTTGTCACCTCATGAAAGAATTAATCCTCTTGAAAAAGAACAAGGCAAACTTCACTTTTGGAACCCCTTTGTAAAATCAGAAATATCTCTTTACACACACCTTATTTCTCCTTCTAAATAAGTTAGTCAAATAGCCCTCAAAATAAGCTTTTCGACGATATATAATATGCCCCATTTCCGAAATAAATTGAAACCTTTACACACACACACACACACACACACACACACACACACACATATATATATATATATATGCCAACCTCCATTAATTGCACATAGGTCGGCCCTCCATTAATTTAAACTTAAACTTTAAACTTTAATATCTTCATCACCGGAGGTCCTTTTTCGATGAAACAAAATTCCACCTTGGCTTTTAAGAAAATCCCTTTCCACATAAGCCCACCATGGTTTTAAATAAAACCTTTTATTTTGCCTACCTTGGTTTTCATAAAAACCCTGTAAATAGCCATGCTCTCCAAAATATCATAGATGATTATCTATGAAGTGCTTTTGCCACCAAAACCAAATATGATCCATGTGACATCAATGATCCATGTGATATCAATGAAAACATAAAATGCCTCAAATTAACTCAAATTTCCAATAATCCCCCCTTTGTCATTGATGGCAACACCTCTAATGCAAACACCACAATCACTGCAAAAACCATCTCTAAGAATCAAAGTTGCTCCCCCTGACTCAATACTCTCTATGGAGGTTGCTCCCCCTAACTCAATACTCTCTTTGGAGGCTGCTCCCCCTAACTCAAATCTCTCCCCTTACTCAAATCTCTCCCCCTTTGACATCAATGGCAAAAGGGACACCTATGGGGCTAAAAAATATGACTCTTAAGCATAGCCCCCTCACCACCTTCTCTCTTGAGGTGATTAATTTTGGGGTGGGAGTACCTTTACTCCCATATTACATTGATTCTTTCCTCTATCAACTTCCTTCCATGTTTTTTTGATATCCTTCTCTTGATGAATTACTTGATCTTCTTGTCTTGAACCTTTTTGAACTTCTTGCCTTGAACCTATTTGGAATTGAGTCCTACACCATTTTGCAATATGCCCAAAGTTATTGCAATTAAAACACTTGATATTGTAGCCTTTGGATGGTGCCCATATCCTAAAATTATTCTTAAAATAATTTCCATATCCATTCCTTTCCTGAACCCTGTATTGTGAAGCTCTATTTTCATGACCATTATAACCATGACTTCTGAATTGTGTAGCTCTAAAACCAAAACCATGTTGCTCATTTCATTTGCATTGAAAATATCTATGACCAATCCTGTTGCATGAGAAGCAATGTCCCTGAAAACCATACCTTCTTCCCTTGAAGTTTCTTCTAGCAAAATCAAACTTCTTTGATCCATGGATCCTGCAATGTATAGCCCTGTGTCCAAATCCATTACAAGAAAAACAATATCCTTGAAAAGCCCTTTGTTCATGCCTTGGTTCCTCATACCTTTCTTGACCATTATCCTTATGATCATCTTCAACTTGTGCATTGCATTCTTGAACCTTCTTTGTAGCATCTAAAACCTCTTCCTTGCCTTTCTCTTCAAGAATTTATTTTCCTTTTGAACTTGATTCACCTATCTCAAAACAAGAACCAAACTAAATATTTGGAGCCATAGGAACTTTGGAACTTTCCTCACAAATCTTAGGTGCTTCCTTGCTTTCATCTTTTAGAACTTCCTTTCCTTTTGAGTGTGACTTTTCTTGGAAGTAAGATACAACCTTAAAATAAGTTTCCACTCCTTTTTGAATCTTTTCATCTAATGTATCATGTCTTGTCGTTGTTACCCTTAGTTCTTCATTCATCCTCTCTTCTATCCTTTTTGCATTTTGAAGCTCTTCTCTGAGATTACTTATTGTTTGAAGTAGTTCTTCTCTGATTTTGACATCTGTTCGAATCTTGTTTTCAAGATTCCTGTATTCTTCTTTTAACCTTTTGATTTCTGATTTTTGTTTACTTGGCTCATCCTCTTCCTTTTCTATTACCAAAAATGAGACTTCTTTGTTTTCACTGCTACTGGAATTGTCACTAGAACTGTTGCTTTCTTTTTCAAATACACTTTCCTTGTTGTAATTGTTGTAGTATGTGCAATCATCATCTATATGCCCAAAATATCCACATATGAAGCATTTTAGTATCCTTAGACCTTTCTTGTACCTATCTGCTTGCTCAATGGCTATGGCAAGCTCTTCATGTCTTTCTTCAATAGGCACATCCTCTTCTTTAACTTCAATACCTAGGAATAGGTGTTCTTGCTTTTCTTCACTTATTCCAAAGAATGTACATTCTTCTTCATCTGACTGATCTTTATCACTGTAATCTGAATTATCACTTGCTTCTACAATGTAGTAAGATTTCTTTGCCAACTTTACCTTGGAATCTCCTTCATAAGTATTCCTCAACTTGGTCCACATCTCATTAGCTGAAGTACATACCATGACCTTTGCAAAATCTATCTCACGTAGCCCACTCAAAATACAATTCATTGCTCTTGCATTTATCTCAACCAATTTCCTGGTAGTCTTATCTTCCTCGGGATCACCTTCAACCCTATACTCTTTTTCAACCATTTTCCATACCTCATATCCTTGTGATATCAAGTAGTTCTTCATCCTCATGCTCTAGAAAGCATAATTGTTACCATCAAACAATGGAGCCTTATTTGTAGATAATCCATTCTGTGAAGCCATCTGTGTTCTTGTAGAATCTTCCCTCAAGTTGTTAGCCTTTTTGAAGGAACCCACTCTGATACCAATTGAAGAACACAAGCTTATACTGAGAGGGGGTGAACAGTATAAGACCACTTTTTACTTTTTCTTCCAATTCAATATTATGTTGTGTAAATATAGTAGTATCAATAATAGTAATCAAAGCAATGCACAAAAACCATACACAATAGAGACACCACAATTTACGTGGTTCACCCAATGTGGGCTACTCCACGGAGAAAATATTTTACTAAAACTTTCTCAATCAATCTCTTTGGGAATCACTCCCAATTACAATGTTTATGGATCTCTATCCAAAGGAGATGTTGATCCCCTAATCTCAAGTTCGTGGATCTCTTCCACAGGAGAACTCTTTCCCCTTCTGCTCTGGCTATGTGATCTTCTAGAAGACTCTGTCTCTCTACTGCACTGACTGGTGGACCTCTCTCCACTTGAAGACTCCTCACTCAGATCTGTCTTCAACTATGCTGGCTGTTGGATCTCTATCCACTGAGACTCTATCCTCTATACTCTGTCACCTCCAAATCTCTATCAATAGGCTCACTAAGAACCTACTCAATAGGCTCACACATAGAACCCTCTTAACAAGCTCACACAGAACTTGTCAAATATGCTCAAGCAAGCTCACCAAGAACTTGCCCAATTCTTCTCTAGCAAGCTCACCAAGAACTTGCCCAAATTTGCTCTAGCAAGCTCACCAAGAACTTGCCCAAATCTGCTCTAGCAAGCTCACCAAGAACTTGCCCAAATCTGCTCTAGCAAGCTCACCAAGAACTTGCCCAAATATGCCTCCTAAAACTATCCACAAATCTGTCCCAACACTGTCCTCAAATCTATCCCAAAGGCCTTCTCAAAGGCTCAATCAATCATGCTCAAGTAGTACTCAAAATGAACTCAACAATGAATGGCAATCTCAACTCAAATTAACTTCATAGAAGCATAAAGAGAATTGTTAGAGACTCAATATGTTCTAATCTCACTCAACCCAAATCAATCTCAACTCAACCTCAACTCAATCAAGCAACTCATAGAAGCATAAAGAGAATTGTTAGAGACTCAATATGTTCTAATCTTACTCTCAAATCAAATCAGAATAATAGAATAGTTTGTTTCATAGGACTTGAAAATCACTTCACACATCACTTGACTAGGCTCAATCAACTCAACTCAACCAATCACCACAAGGGACAACTCTCTCTCCCACAACCCTAGTCCAAGTATGTATCAACCAACTCAAATGTTTCCAACAATGCTCAACCACAAATCTCACATAACAATGATACTCATGTTCTTTTCTAACTCAAGTTCTTTCACAACCAATGGGCTTCAACAACTATGCTTATCAAACAAGGTTTAGACACAACTCTCAATTCAAAAAAACCTTGAAGCATTCAACCAACCACTTTCGAAAAGGAAACCACAAACAATCATTTTCCCTCCAATGATATTTCAGAAATCAACCACCATAAACAATCAATAGGAGAATGTGCCCATACCTTTTATGAAGATGAAAAAACCTCTTTGTAAATATGCCACAATCACAAAATTCTTTTGCCAATCTTCACAAGGGTTAGTAGATCACAAAATAATCAACATTACTCCACTTTTCAATAATCATCACCAAGGCCTTTAATTGCACAACTTCCTTATCTCTCCTAAAACCACTTGTACCATAAAATAAAATAAATCAAAACATTGCATAACATTTTCACTCCCAAAACCACTTATACCATAAAATAAAATAAATCACAATATTGCATACCTTGTCACCTCATGAAAGAATTAATCCTCTTGAAAAAGAACAAGGCAAACTTCACTTTTGGAACCCCTTTGCAAAATCAGAAATATCTCTTTACACACACCTTATTTCTCCTTCTAAATAAGTTAGTCAAATAGCCCTCGAAATAAGCTTTCCGACGATATATAATATGCCCCATTTTCAAAATAAATTGAAACCTTTACATATATATATATATATATATATATATATATATATATATATATATATATATATGCCAACCTCCATTAATTGCACATAGGTCGGCCCTCCATTAATTTAAACTTAAACTTTAAACTTTAATATCTTCATCATCGGAGGTCCTTTTTCGATGAAACAAAATTCCACCTTGGCTTTTAAGAAAAGCCCTTTCCACATAAGCCCACCATGGTTTTAAATAAAACCTTTTATTTTGCCTACCTTGGTTTTCATAAAAACCCTGTAAATAGCCATGCTCTCCAAAATATCATAGATGATTATCTATGAAGTGCTTTTGCCACCAAAACCAAATATGATCCATGTGACATCAATGATCCATGTGACATCAATGACAACATAAAATACCTCAAATTAACTCAAATTTCCAATAGATACCCCTTTTTGGGATGCATTGTGTGAAATCACAACATGGAGCAAAAATAGATAACCTAAAGTTAAATTGAAGGTTGATTGATGTTCATTGATCTGATCAACTTTAGATGCCCCAATCACAAAAAGAGCATGCATCTTTGAATCATTACCTCCAACACTTTGGTGGACTTAAATTTATATAAAACTTTGGAACTTTGAAGGCATTCGGGCAGTTTTATTTTTCTACATAACCGTATTTCAGATTGACAAAAGTTTTTGGTTTGACATTTTTGCTTTTTGCCCCAACAAAGAGGTAAGTGTATGATAGTTGTTGGCAATGATTCTTGGATGAATGCAATTTTTATGATTGGTTGTTTTTTTATTGATTTTGATTATGAATTTAGTGATTATGACTATCCCATCAAGCGATGAGTCGATGAGGAAATGGACAGTGATGAAAGTGATGAGTTGCTTGACCAAAATAATTTGCTTAAGTGTTGCAAGACTATAACAAATGTAGAAGGGAAAATCCTATTACAACTATGATTTTGACCATTATTGGCAATTGCACATCTTTATGTTATGGAGCAGTCCAACAACATGGCTTTCTTAGGAAATTGGAATGATAACAATTCTATTTGATCTCGAGGTGAATCACTATGTTTGATGATCTGCTAAAACTTCATGGAAGAATGAAATGTACGCCTTGTTCCCTTGGAGTAGTTTGACCACATGACCTTCTTGGAGATTGAGATAAAAGCATTTTGATTCATAAATGAATTATTTTGGGGTTCAAGTGGCCTTTTGGTAATTTACTCATCTTACCGAATTGTATGTATAGCAATTCACTACAACCACCAAGTATATAGGGTAAATTACTAGGTACGAGGCTCACTTGAGACTTTGTTTTAATAATTTTTTTGTTATTTTTGAGGTTTTTGATTAAGATGGGCCATTCAATGCTATTAAATTCCCTAGTTGATGTTCATGATGCTGAAAAAATGCTTATATTTATTATCATTTTGAGGTCATCCTAGGGTATGATGGTGGCATTTTACAAATTCTAGGGTTGTTCCAGGGTATGACGATTGCACCAAAATGTGACCGCCCTATAGAGGAGCGGTCTCAAAATTTAAAAAATATAAAAGTGATTTTTACAAATATATAATGTCATTTTACAGCTGGCAGTGAGAGAAAAGGAGAGGTGAGGTGGAGGAGAGAGTTTTTTGATATGGAATGCTACTAGAAACCTAACATAATCACGATCATGGCCCAACCTGAGGCTTTGACCAATGGAGGAGCTGGTGCTAGGAAGGTAGAAATATCGTTCCTCTCATGTTACTTTTGCAAATTAAAAATGAACCTCATTAAGTAATTGGAAAACGAACCTGACTAAACTTGTCGACAATAAACCTCACATTAGATTAGGGAATCTAGATTAGACTAGTTTAGGGGTAGGTATAATTTTTTTTGCAATTTTTGATGCTTTTTAGCATGTTTTTGGATGTTGCTGCGAGGCCATCCTAGGTAAGAGCGGCTTCCCTTTGACTGGTTGGGGACCGTCCTGGGGTGGGGCGATTACGTTTGAAAACCAATGATCAAATTTTTAGTCATTAGGGTGGTCGTCCTAGGGTAGGATAGTTGTGCCTGCCAACCATCCTGGCCTAGAGTGACTACAAATATTTTTAATTTTGGTTGAATTTTTTACCCTTTTTTTTGGATTTTTATTGATTGGTGTGATTGTTGGACATTATATGTTGATGAACCGTTATGGGGAACCCACCTTGATTGGGAAATTGCAGGGTCAACTCACGAATGAGGATTGGGTGTGGTTTGAGATGATTGGACTCAAACAGGTCATGCGTATACCCACGATGATGTTACATCAAGCCTATTTGATGGCCTTGGATCATCGATGAGATAACAAGACCAAAACCTTTCATATCCCTACTGGAAAGATGATTGTGACACTAGAGGACGTATATCAAATATTTTGTATTTCGATCGAGGGACACCCCATTACCTCCACTCTCCTTCTGTAGTGGGTGAGAGTGCTTCAGAGTATATCTAGAGGGTAGGCATATGTTACACAAGCATCGATGGACCATAGTAGGGTTATCATCAGAGATTGGTATGATGCCCATGTTTTTATTCACCAACATATAGTAGTGATTTATATCATCTCGAACATCCTACTGTTGGATTCTTTAGGAGTGAGATTCACTTGGAACCTCCTCAACATGGTGCAAGATCTTATTGAGTACGATACCCAATAGCCGATCATTATGGCATGGAGTAGCACCCTACTGGCACACTTGTATGATGAGTTGTACAATATACAATATCAGAGTCGCATGAGATTGGGTTGCAGTATGCTCCTCTAGATTTGGGGATGGGAGCACATTAGGGTAGATTGACCAGCAGGACTGCAAGTACCACAGGCCAAGTTGGGTGATACATGATATTGGCTATGCAACTTGATGGTGACATAATTGAGAGATAGGTCAAAGCAAACCATAGGTAGGCATACTATCACATTATGTAGGAGGGGTTAGAAGCATGGAGGAGGAAAAAAGAGGCATGCCGAAGGAATAATCACACCACTAGAGCCTAAAAAAAGATGCTATGGGTTAGCTCAACACCCTATATTGATCAAACCCACTCCAAATAATTTAAGAAGACCAGATATTCAATATCCCTATGTGTGCAAAGTGAATGTATTAGATGATGCATAATTTTACCTCATTTCTAGTAGGTTTCATGCAACCCATTGTTGTAATGAAGATCACCTTATGGTCATCCTAATCCTAAGTTTGGACATAGTTAGACTAGAATACTAGGCAATACAAGCCACCAAAATCTAGCTCAACCATAAGCTGATATTGGTCTGTACAAAATAAGGTCACTAATGTGATAGACATATCACCACACGTAAGGCTACTCCATTGCCAGGTGGGTTTCATTCAACCCATTGTTGTAGTGGAGATCACCCCATGGATTTTGAATACTGAGGATTCTAGGGATTCAAGATCGTTACCCCCTTCTTTTCTTTTGATTATTTGGGATACTTGATCATGCTTAGTGGTGAAAACCATTATTTTTTTTAGAGAGTAAGGGATTTGCTTAGTGATGAAAATCATTGTTTTTTTGTTCTATTTTGGAAATTTGCTCATTTTGTGGAAGAGCAAAGGGATTGCTTGGGTAGGGAGGAGCTTTTACTTTTGCCAATTCTCAACATCCTAGACCATGCATAATAGGATGAGCAAGGAAAACCTTTCGCTTAAGGTGATAAGGACTACTTTGTAGTGTCATATTTCCTTGTTCAAACTTGGATCTTAATGTGTAAAATTATGTTGGGATTTTGAGATATGCAAGGTACTATCAAAGCGAGACCTTACCTTCTAAAATCCAAGATAGCTTTCTACAAAATCTGAAAATATAACTAGGGATGGCTGAATGACCGGAAACCCTAGTATACACCCTATAACAACTCATTAGTTGTGTTGAAAAACATAGTTACTCACAAGAGAAATGTGGATGATAATGATATATGGGATGTAAGGGTTTTTCCTACAAGTTTTTGTAAACTAAAAGGTGTGCATAAAATAGTCAGTGGCCATATAAATATCATTGCTGATATTCATCCAGTATCTATCCTATTTTATGAGGACCTCTTAATAAGCAAAATCTCATAAAGAAAACTGTGAGTGTTGATGATTGATAAGGTTGATTTGAGGTTCATGATTGGCATACAAACATGGTGTCATTCATAAGAATGTAAACACGACTTGTCCTAGTGCAAGTGCAATGGATGAATATACCTAATGCAACTAATCAATGCATACAATGAAATGCATGATAACATAATGTAAATGTTTTTGTATTTTGATGTTTTGTATTGTTTTTGTGATTTTTATGTTTTTTGATTTGTTTGAATTTTTGATAAAATTTTTGTTTTTTTAATTTTGTTTGTTTATGATTTTACGTATAAAATGCCCATAGATGAAGAATGTTGAGAGGTTCGGGTTCTTCAACACCTTCTAGCGAAGTTAGGTGATAAGTTCCTGGCCCTATTTTATCTGTTATGATAAAGGGACCTAACCAATTGGCCGTAAATTTATCTCATAGATGAGGCGACAGGTTTGAGTTTTATTGGTTCTCTTTGAGCACAAGATCCCCAAATTTAAAGTCTCTTAAATGGAATTTTGTATCATAAGCTCATTTAAGATGATCTTGATAAATGCGTAGATGCTCAAGAGCATTAACTCATCATTCATCAAGAAGGGTCAATTGATCAAGGTGAGCTTGTCATGAGGTGTCATCATCGATGAACTCTTTCAATGACACATGCAATGATGGAATTTCTAATTCCAAGGGCATAATGGCCTCAGTACCATACACTAGAAAAAATGGGGTTGCCCTAGTGGGTGTTCGAATGCTAGTTCGATAAGCCCATAAAGCTAGAGGTAGTTGAAGGTGCCAATCCTTGTGGTTTTCCTTGACGGTTTTCTTCAATATGGCAACTATAATTTTATTAGAGGCCTCTACTTACCCATTAGCTTATAGATAATAAGGTGTGGCAAAGTTGTGTTGAATGTTATATTTGGATGTTAAGGCCCACACATATTTGTTCTTGAATGATGTCCCATTATTCGATATGATTTTGGATGGAATACCAAAATGACATATAATATTATGGAGTATAAACTCCATAATACGAGCTCCAATCATAGTGGTTAAAGGGATTGCTTCCACCCATTTAGTAAAATACTCAGTATTCCATTAATATGAATGTGTGATGGCCTAAATATGGAGGAGAGATCTTCCCAATTAGATCAAATTCCCACTGAGAGAAAGGCCATACCGATTGAATTGATTGTAAGGCCTAAGATGGTAGGTGCGAGAGATTGACATGATATTGACACTTTACGCACTTCCTAACATATGTGCAATAATCCTTTTCCATTATGGGCCAATAATAACCCATTCAAAGGATGCACTTGATGATAGCCATACCACTAAAATGGCCACCATAGGTACCATCATGAGCTTGCGAGATTATCCAAGAAGATTCTTGGGGCTTGAGACAATGAGGAGGAGTCCATCATAGCTCTGATGATAGAGAATATATCCTAACAAGACATACTTGGTTACTTTTGTTTAAATGCTCATTTTATAGCATGCAATAATCCTGGAGGGATATTACCAAGTTTTAGATAATATTTTAATTGGATGAGCCAATCTTGATAAGCTTGAGCTTCAACTGATTGAACAACTTGTTCCCATTGTGATTCATCACGCACAAATATGGATTGGAAAATAACCTTGTGGTGAATGGTCATGCCATTATCTGAAGGACCTTATGAGATCAAGGACCCCCAAGATGCTTGTTTCAGAAAGTCTTGTGCCTTGGAGAACCGATCTTGATTCGGTTCAATCTGAATCATGTGAACTGATTCATTATTATTTGAAGCCTCACACAACATCATTGATTGTGAGAGCATTTTAACGTGGATGGTTGTAATATCATCGAAAGGGTTTTGTGGGATTAAGGATCCCAAAGAAGCCATTGTATCCATGAAGTGATTGGACGTACGAGGGACTACCTCGATGTCATACCATTCTAGTTTGGCTAGTAATTTGTCCACAAGATCTTTGTAAGCTTTCAAGATAGGACATCTACATTGATAAATACCTTTGAATTGGTTAACGATGAGCAAGGAGTCACCAAAGATATTAAGCTTTTTAATCTTCATGGTGATAGCTATTTGGAGACCCAAGATGAGAGCCTCATATTCAACATTATTGTTGGTGCAAGGGAAGTCGAGTTTGAAATACAAGGGCATAGGAGCTCCTTGCAGTGTGAAAAACATGATCCATGCACCACCCCCTTGCTCACATTTTGAACCATCAAAGAACAAAGTCATGTCTACTTTATTTTTTAGTTCTTTAAGTTTGGGTGATAAGGATAATGTGAACACTTGCATCATCGGGTAGCTCAATTACAAGAGGCTTATCATCCTGAAGAGGAGCCTCTACTAACTGATCAACTATGACTTGACCTTTGATTGATTTTTGACTGATGAATTCAAGATCAAATTCCATCAATAGCATGATCCACTTTGTGGTTCATATATTATGATATGTGTGACTCATCATATACCGCAAAGGATTTTCTTTTGAGATGACATACATTGTATGATTTAACATGTAGTGGTGAAGCTTTTTGGTGGTGAACACCACTGCTAAGCAGAACTTCTCAACGTATGCATATTTAAGCTCATAACTGACCAAGGTGTGACTAATATAGTAGATAGCCTATTCTTTATTTTCCTTGTTCTTCTAGGCCAACATGGTTCCCAAAGAAAAATCTATGGTTGAAATATACAGCAAGAAAGGCACACCTGGTCGAGGTGGAGCTAATACTAGTGGTGATGCCAAGTACTATTTTATCTCATCAAAGGCCTTCTGGCACTCCTCATCCCAATTGAATGGGACCCCCTTATGTAATAATCGATTCATGGGTCGAAATTTATCCAATAATTATGCTATAAAGCATTTGATGGATGCTACCTTTCCTTGCAAGCTACGAAGCTCTTTAAGGTTAGTGGGGGGAAGCATTTCTAAAATTGCTTTGACCTTTGCGGGATCTACTTTGATCCCTCACTTGGAGACTATGAATCCCAAAAGTTTTCCTGATGTGACTCCAAAAATACACTTTTTAGGATTTAGCCTTGACATTATGCTCTATCAGGTGATCAAAGACTTTTCATAAAATATTTGCATGCTCTTCACGCAAGAGAGATTTGGTGAGAAAATCATCTATATAATATTCTAAGATCTTATGCATATAGTCATGAAAGATGTATGTCATGGCCCATTGATAGGTTGCACCAACATTTTTAAGGCCAAATGGCATGACTTTATAACAAAATGTTCCCCATGGCGTAGTAAAGGTTGTTTTATGTTGATCTTCAGGCTTGACCCAAATTTGATTATAGCTTGAGAACCCATCCATAAGAGATAACATTTCATGACCAGTAGTTGCATCTACTAGAGCATCAATATTAGGCAAGGGGAATGCATCCTTGGGAGTCACTTTATTAAGATCTCTAAAATCCATACAAATACGAATCCTCCCATCAAGTTTTCCTACGGGTACCATGTTAGATACCCATTCAAGATAATCAATCGGTTGGATGAATTCCGCATCCAACAATTTTTGTAATTCATATTTCACCATTAAGGTGATTGTTGGATGCATTTTTCTGAGCTTCTGCTTGATCGACTTCATATTTGGGTCTAGAGTAAGATTATGGGTGACCAGATTTGGATCAAGACCCGACATGTCCTTATACGACCAAGAAAACATGTCACTTTTTTCTATCAATAGAGATGCAATGATGGCATGTTCTTCAAGAGATAGAATCTATCCTAATTTTACTTTCTTAGGATTGTCAGGGTCATTGCCAATATCTACATTGAAAGTTTCCTCAATTGACATATGAGATCCCTCCTCAAGTTGATGAGGTGTAGGGATCAAGTAGATGTCATCCACTAGATTTGGAGGATCTATCATGTCAGATTCAACCTCAACATGACAGACATCTTGAGTTGGCCCTAGAGAGAAATGGAATGGTTGTAGCATCTCTTCACATGGGAAGAACTCCTCAGGCGATGACAGGTGATGCGATGTGATCAAAATCAATTACCTCATGATTGAGGTGCAAAGGCTTTGAAGGGTCATTAGGGTTACGGAGAGGTATAATTAGGTCAATGGAAATCATATTTATAGATGGTTGGTAATTTCCATTATCGTATAGGGAGAACCTATCGATTATAGATGGCTCTACATGTGCTAGATGTGGCTTAGGAGGAAATGGGATTACTGGATCCACTCTAGGAGTAGATAAGATGATTGGGTCCTCTAGCGGTAGTAGCTACCTCCAGTTAGGTGGGGGAGGAAACACCCTATGATAGATATCATCTAGGTTAATAAGGGGCCTAATAGGATTGACATCTCCTCTATAGTTGTTAAGGCGATGAAGGTAGTGAGGACCTAAGTATGCTACTTCTATTTCATCCTTGTATTCATCATCTTCTTCAATCCAATCATTCTCAGGATTATTATCGAGCTCGAACTCCTCTTGTTGGTTGGTCTCATCAGATGATTCACTGATAGAATCAGGAGGCTCGATAGAGACCATTGTAATTGGGAGATGATCTCCTAATAGATGAGAAGGGTTGGGATCGATGTATTCATTCTCATCAATGTCTTCCCCAAAACCTAAGCTTAGGCATTGTAAGGAGTCAACCAAGAGCTCATCCGACATGCAGATGGAATACCCTAAACTAAATTTATCTATGGGTAATTGGTATTGTGGTAAATAGGGTGTTCTGAGACCCTGCTCATAAAGACCTAAGCCATTTTTATGCCAATGGCAATGGTAGAAATATCTCAGAGTAAAATTTAGATTTGACATGTAATATATGTTTCCTATGAATGGTTCATTATCGTGGCTAATCATAGGAGACTGATTTATGGATTGATTGAAACCCCCATAGATGAAGTTTATTTGATTAGGTGGTATACCTAGGGGTACGATAGTTCCAATTGGCAAGGGGGGAACATGAGGTCTTCCCATGTCCTATGTGGACTCGATAATTGGTGTAAATGTAACATTTTGTACCAAATATTCTATAAGCCCTGGGTTGGCTAAGTGAATTATCACTTGCGGTGTGGATGATGTCATTGATGATGCGAGGGATGTGGGGTGAGGTAAGTCATCCATTATGGTAGGTGATTCTTCCTCTTCCATAGGAATCAAAATTTCTATCATGGAAATATTGGGGATGACTACTGGAATGTCCTCCATAGGTGCCTTCAACTTTTGTTCGATCGGAGGACCCGATGATGAAGAAGGAATATCTGGAGAAGCCAATGGTTTAGGTGGATGTGGTGGTAATGAAGTGGGTGGATCAATAGGTGCTGATTTTGGTGGGTGCTCTAGATGCTTGATAGGGGAACTTGGTCGGATATCCAGATGCATGGAGGGTAGAACAAACTCCCTTGGATTACTGACATGATTTACGTACTTAAATGGCTCATCATCCGAAGGGACCACATGAACTTGTCCTTCATGTACGTATTTGATACATTGATGTAATATTGAAGGAACACATTTCATGTCCCAGATCCAAGGGTGACCGACCAATATATTATATTGCATTGCTCCTTCTAGCACATGGTACAATACAAAAATTATCTTTAGTCCCACTTGGATAGGTAGGACTATTGTGCCTACTATTGAGCATAAAGCATCATTGAAAGCTCATAGCATGAAGGTAGATGCTACAATGTGCGATATTGGAAGGCTCAAGTGCTCTAGAGTGGTCATTGTTATTATATTGATTGATGAACCTGTATCAATCAGTACTCGCTTGTATGGGATCCTATTGATGCAAGCGATAATATGTAATGGGGGATCCACTACATTTGTAGGTACCTATTTTATTTCATGATCATAAAAGGTTACCATAGGCTCTTTACATTTCTGCACATGCCCTACAAAATTTGTGAATGTGTTAGGGTCTCGAGGCTGAAGCTCGATGGATTTTAAGATTTCCATAAGCGCTTCCCTATGTCTAGGTGATTGTTGGATAAGCTCATATATGGAAAGCTTTACTGATGTCATTTGTAGGCTTTGTGTAAGCCTATTCCTGATGGTTATCACTAGTGGAGGTGGTGGACCTAGAAGAGGATTTTGAGCTGGCAAGGGCTAGGGCACAGAAGGGATTTAGATAGGCGCTATAGGTGGCATGACTTGATCATACCTTCTATTTCTTGTTACGATATTAATCATACCTACGAATCCATGAGTGGGTGGATCCATATGTATCTCATTGACATGCCTAGTCTGATCATCCTTGACCTCATGAGTGGGCAAGGGATATTTAAAAATACCCATTTGTTGATTATCAGGGGCAAGAGGGTTATCGATTTGTAATTGGTTCTTGTCTAACATATCTTGTATCAAGTTCTTAAATCCATAGCATGCTTGGATATCGTGACCTTTTTATCGGTGATAAACACAATACAAGTCCTCTTTATACCCCTTAGGTTTTGGGCAGGATCTACCAGGCGGATCTTAGGAAAGGTAATGGCCTTTGCCTCACATAAACGATTGAAGAGGGATGCCAAAGACTCAGGTAGTGGCGTATAAGTGCGAGGAGGGTGGCGTGGCCGATCTTGCACTTGGTTCCATTGGCACTGATTATTATATTATGTTGGAGGGGGTTGAGCCTGATAGTTAGGCTATTGGGGTGCTTTCTCTATTTTAGGAATATTCAAAATAATTTGATTGACTGGAGCTGGTTTTGATTGAGTGTAGTTGTTCCGAGGGTTTTTGTTCCACTCCTTTTTCTAGAGTTTTATATCCCCCTCCTGGACCTTTATGTCCTCGATAACTTTGGCTTGCGCCAAAGCCTCCTCAAATGTTTGGTATTGTTGCAACTGAAGAAGAAGCGAGATGTGTTTCGAGCAACTTTTTGTAAACATTCGAGTAAGTTCTAAAATAGGTATAGTGAAAGGCAATTTAGACATTACCTTTCTCCACCTATTTTCATAATCCATAACTAGCTCATCATCAAATTGATGAAGGTTTGATAAGTCAGTTAGGTTGGCCTTCTTTTTGATGTCGAATGAGAAGCATTCTAAAAAGGCATTGGCTAGTTATTCGAAGCTAGAGATGCTATGTCTTGGTAGTTGATTATACCACTCTAAGGCTATGCCAGAGAGTGTTATTAAGAAGGTTCTCAACAACAAGGCATCATCATCTTGTAGCTGGAAGCACAAGTTCATGAAACTTGTTACATGTTCCTGTGCATCGTCGTCTCCTTTAAATTTATCCAGTTTTGGCATTTCAAAATGTTCTAGATAAGGAGGACAAGGAACTGATGGGTGAAGGGGTTGATTGCATAGTTTACGCAATGTCAGCTTTTGGTAGCCCATCCCTTGCTTTTCTAATGATTTAATTCGCTCTGTAAGGACCTTATACGCATGAGATGATATGATCTCATTCTCTTGAATCGGTCTCCTAGGAGGTGGAGGTGGAATATTTCTGTTAGACCGAGGTGGCAAAATGTAATCATCAGCCACATCTTCACAAAGTGACTCAGGATACGCTTGATCCTAGTACTCAGGTTCTAGCTCTTCATATATCTCATATTCTAGATGATTTAGCAATTGATGTTATCATGGTTAAGAATGATGAATAGATGTAGGAGGAGGATGGTTTTTCATCTAGCCTAGGAGGTAACTCATGATGTTGCATAATGCACCTTAGGTTAGCTTATTGCCTATATGTGCTAGGCATAGGGATTTCATCATAAGCTACCCTATGATTTCTCCTCATGCAATATTTGTTTGAGAATCCTTTCTTCATATAATCTATGTTCATACAACCTTTGACGGTGTAGTCTTTGTTGTTCTACATGTTCTTGGTCTAGGTGCTCTCTATATTTTTGTAAATCATCCAACTATATTTGGAGTAATTGCTCTCATTGACTAGTATTAGGCCTAGGTAACTGATCTATCTGATCAATTATATGGGGTCTATGGGTTCTCATATCGACACGAGGGGATTTGGCTCTTTCTGTGAGCATAGTAGGAATAGCTATCCTTTTTCCATGATCGAGGGAAGTCATATTGACTCGATGTTTGACCCTAGGAGTGTCACCTTCATGCAAGGATGGTGTGGGAGTATGATGTGTCCATGTGGAACACTCTCTATGCATGAGGATAGGGTGCACTAGGTCTTCATCTCACTCATCCTCAACATGGGTATGAATGGAAGAGGTCGATCCATGAGGAGGATGATCATGATATATATCCATGTGATTAAACTTCCTACTCATCCAAGGATGATCGGGTGGAGTAGCCTACTCATATAAGCTAAGCAAAGGTATATATTTCACTCCATGCTCAGATGGGTGTGTGGATCGATTGGGGATATGGATTCATGCCACTCCCCTACTTGGCCCCTCAATGGGTAGATCTTATCTAGAAATAGCATGAGATGGGTATGGTCTGAGAAGATCATCTTCTCGATCATGTGGAGGTCCCATAGGTGTCCTCCTAGTAGGGGTATCTCGATGGTTGGATCCCCCATGAGTGGAATTATCATCACGATGGTTGTTAGGCCACCATTCAGGCATGAGTAAGTCCGTTGGACTATAGCAAAGGTATTCTGGGCCTCCTTGTACATTCTTTATAGCATCAATTTATGATTGAGCATGGCTACGTGTAGTGACCATTATGTGTTGATTAAGCATACAATAAAGGAAATAAAAAAAGTATACAAAATGATTATCTCATTTAAAAATTTCTTTGTGAGTCCTAAACTATCTGGTGTGTTTTGATTTGTTGTTGCTTTTGCTTTCTTGTTCGAGTTTTTGCTTTTGTTGATGATATTTCTCAGTTTAAGGGTTTTCACCTGTATACTCTCACACACAGACTTGGTGATGAAGTCCAAGCCGTGAAACCCACCAAAGTTTGGTGATGAAGTCCAAACTTGATGAGGGAGCCCAGGTCCTACCAGTCCTCACTATGATAGGTCTTGGACTGGCCTTGGCCAAAATAGGGTACGAAATAACCACAAACAAGCCAACGAGGTGGTGATGAAGGCCACCATCATTGGTCTTGATCAATGGTTGGGTGTGAATTCCAACTCATTGATGTTTAATATGATATGTGGTGTGTGTGGGTTCATTTTACTTTTATGCAAAAAAAAATGTAAACATAGAGCAATCAATATATTTTTGCTAATGCATAAAATAACATTTAATTTTTTAGATTCCTAAATAAAAATGTTTTAGTTTCAAAAATCTAAAATTACAAACCCTAATATGATGTCAACCTTTGCATAGGTAGCAAGCACACAATCCACACAATAAGAAAATAGAGGTCATCTCTATGTAAGATGGTCTACAATAGAGGTCATATGAGCAATCAAAAATAGGGGCCACTTGACCTAGTAGTGGCCAGAAATAGAGGCCAATTGACCTAGGGGTGGTCACAAGAAGAATATTTTAAATTTAAAAATTCTTCTATATTTTCCAATTAAACATGAAATTTTAACTTTCTCTATGAAAAGCAGGAAAATTAGGTATAGAAAAACTTACAAGTGAAGCCTACATCCGATGAAGGTGTTACTTCTATCATTTTTTAACTCTACTTTAAGGCCATCATGGGGTAGAGTGATGGGGTTTACTAGCCATCACAGGGTAGGATGATTACTCACCGATCGTTCTAGCCTAGGATGATGGTACCTACAATTCAAGAAAATCAAGAAAATAGGTAATTAGCGATAGATATTATGAAATGTGGAAAGAGTCCACCATCATGATCGCCACTATAGTATGCAAAAATTATACACCTAATGCAATTATATGAAATCAAATTGAAAGCATAATCATGTAACCATCAAGATAAAAATAAGAAATAAAGAAATGGTGCCCTTCTCATTAATATTGAAATTATCCTTCACAAGGAGGTTACAATGATATCCCTCTTAGGGATTTAATACCAATTTGATACAATTTACAATAAAGAACCAATGGTAGGTGTATCTCATAGAATATTTGCACCCTCAAAACTGACTTGGGGAGGAGTTTCTTGTGACCTCCACAATGTGAGATAAATATTGATGAATATTTATGTTGATAGCTCCTACCAAGATCTAAAATCTGCACACAAGAACACTCACAAGATATTAATAGAAAATGAGGAACCTCTCATGATGAGGTCCATATCCATGATAAGAAACTGAAAAGAAATGCTGAAAATGATAAAAAAATGCATGAAAACTGAATTAAACTATGTTAGAAAACAAATGAAATGTTGCTAAACCTACTGTAACTAAGAAAAATAGTAAAAATAGATATCACCGAGAGGTCATTATGGGGTAGAGCGGTTTGGCTTGCTGACCATCCTAGGGTAGGGTGACGGTGCTTGTGGGTCGCTTTGAGGTGGAGTGATCGTTGAACAATAGAATAATTCTTTGTGATCGATGCGGGAAATGCCAGGATTGATCTACCAAATTGATTGTTCAAGGGTTGCGCTCTTGAAGCATGATTAAATTGTAGAAATTGGCACGAAATAAGGTCATTTTATGGTGAAAGAGTGTTGAATTTGGTCTTCAAACTCCAAGAGACTCCATTGTTGCAATTGAGAGCTCCATGACTGAAATCCAGCAACACTTCATTATGGAGAATAAGCAAGATCTCTTAGGAACAATTTGGCAGCACTTCGTTATGGATAATTCGGGATATATTTTCATGAAGGCAAGGTGTCTTCTTATAGATTTCCAAAATGGGAATCTTGGCTTGTAGGAGAAGCCAAGAATCAAGAAATGATTAGGATCTAGGAAGACCAAACGCCAATTCTAGAACCTTCTCATACTTGATAGTTGATGCTTAGCTATCCTGTAACTAATTTTGCTTCGGCTCGGGAGCCTGAGTTTGTTACAGGCATGACCATCCCAGGGTAGAGTGGTCATGACTACTGGCCATCAAGGGGTACAATGACCTCTGGAGGCCATTCCTGGGTATGATGGTCCAGGCTGCAAAAGGTAATTTGCCCCTGTTTGAGTGGTAAAAACCATTGTTAAGCCTTGAGGATGCCCAAGGTGGGTCATATGGCCTGAAAAGGTGTCCATATAGGTAGCCTCCTCAAAATGACATGTTTTAGGTGTCTACAAAATATATTTTAGAAATATCCTCATCCTTGATTCAAATATGATGATATCTTGACTATAAATCTAATTTTGAAAAATATTAGACCCCATGCAACTCATATAGAAATTCATCAATCACTAGAATAGAAAATTTATTTTTAATAGTGATTTATTAAGATCCCTGTAATCCACATACAAGCACTGAGACCTATCCTTTGTCCATACCAACAACATAGGCGAAGAATAGAGACTGACATTGGGATGAATAATCCCTACAACATGAAGTTCTTGTACATTTTTTTTAAATTTTGATTTTTGAGCATATGGATATCGAGGGTTGAACATTTGAGGGAATACTACCAGGAAAAAGTTAAATCACATGGTCACGAAATTATGAGGAGGTAGTACTTTGGGTTCCTTAAAAACTTGAGAATTTGCAATAAAACTTGCAATGCCTCTGAATGGTCCTTATCCCTTTTCTCATAATCTTCTATAGCAAATAATTAAGCCACAACCCCATGGAAGGAGTTTTTTAACAAATTTTCCATATTATGGGTTGAAATAAATTGAGCAGCCCTAAACTTCATTCCTATTAAGGTGTATGTTGTTCCTTGTTGGCTAAATTTAATCCACAACTTAGAAAAATCCCACAAGAATGGGCCTAACATCCTCAACCATTGTACCCCCAAAATAATATCACACCCGCCTAGTGGTAAGGAAAACATATCTACCTTAATATTATATTCCCCTATTTGGATCTTGATATTATGACACTTTCATTTGCATGGCAGGGTGCCTCCATTAGCAACATAACTTCAAAGGAATTACAAGTAGTAATGTAAATTTTTTTCTGTTTGGCCATACATGGATCAATAAAGGTATGTGTGCTTCCTGAGTCAATAAGAATTATGACTTGTTATACTTTGAAGTGTCCTATCACTTTCATCATTTGAGGAGTTGATATTCCTACTAAGGCATGCATTAAGATTTATGGGTGGGATTCTTCATGAAATTTTGATTGTTATGTGTGTTCCTCCTCCTGATGATCCTCTTGTACCTCTAAAGATTCTATGGTTGATGCCTCATCCATATCAAGCAAATACAAATTTTGGTATACACACTTATGTCATGGGGAATACTTTTCATCACAGTTATAGCATAGCCCTTAGGCCCTTATGGTTTCCATAACTTCTCATGTAAAATTTTTGATGGTAGAAGTTTTGTTGGTAGGAGTTAGTGTTGGATTAAACGGAAAAGGTGGCCAAGATTGAGAAAATTTGGGGGTGCAACCTTGAGCCTTAAAATTTTCTTCTACTAATATAGCCAAAGCTATTTCATGTTGTAATGATTATGACCTCAACATTTTAATGTTAGTTTTCATGTCATCCTTCAAACCACTCAGAAAATAACTTTGGAAGAATACGAGACTCAAACCAGTGGTATGGTTGGCTAATTTTTCAAATTGAGTCTGATAATATCAAATGGTTGAAGTTTTTTTGAGTTTAGAGAGGGATCCTATAAAATCCTCAAACTCATTAGGACCAAATCGATTGAGGAGTTGTTACTTAAATTCAAGCTAAGTAATATTAGGATGTGCTTTCTTGAGCCATTGAAACCAATGTAGTGCATTTGATTCAAAATTAAAAGATGCAATTATGAAACGCATATAATGGGGAACGTTATGAAAATTGAAATATTTTTCTTCTTTACAAATCCTTACCTCGGTATCCTTCCTATCAAACATTGTAAAATCTAATTTGGGTAACTTAAATATATTTTTATTTGGGGTATCCTACCGATGATGGCTAGTTCCTTCATCCTTATGGTCATAAGAATGAAATATATCATGTATTTGGGGATTATTAGATAGACAACTATCCAAGTCTTCAATTTTTTATTTAATTCCACCTTCACTATCTCTATTCCTTGACGACATAATTCAAGGATTCATGTAAAGATTTGATTTTTGACCTTAACTAGTTTACGCTATTGGATTATTGTCCCCCACATGCTTCCACCAAGACTCTACAAGGACCAATAATTTTTACATCTAATTCTTGTACCTTTTGTTGTTCCCTAGTGCCTTAAGTCATGTTATACTATTTGTGACCTTTTTATGATACTTACTAAAATAGAAGTGTGATTATAGGAGTTACTATTTTGTCATGAGCCAAAAAAAATGTTTGGGTGCTATACATAAAAATGATCAACTAGAAAAGATTATCATAATGGACTAAGTCCCACAATGATTTTTTGGCACCCCTAAAAAAGTGTATGGAGGCTATATACCAAATTGATCAGCTCGATGAGACAATTGCAATGAGTTATATCCCATAACACTATTTTTTGGCACCCTAGAATTTTCTAGGGGAGTGTTATCTTCAAGTGTTGGTTTTATCTTGGAGTCTTGGTTCACTCAAAAAATTAACTTGTGTTGGACAACCCCTTATTATACTTTGTATTGTCTATTACTAGCACTATTTTATCTTTGACACTATAGCTCACTATCTTTGAATATTGTCTAGGCTGACTCTATTATTGACTAATTCCCTGTCTATTATGATTCTTGAATATCACAGGTAACTATTACTGATGCTAGCAGATTTTGTCTTGACTATTACTGACTTTGACTAAATTCATACTAAATTGTTATTGACTACTCCTTAAAACCTATCTTGACTGTTATGTTCCTCATCAATTCTTTCATCTATTTCATGTAATTTTGGAAAAGTGTAGTCTCCTCAGTATGCTTAATTTTTATGGTAGGATTTTTGGTTTTAGGTTTAACATTCAAAAAAATAAGATACTCTGATTCAGGGTGTGTGCATTGCCCATAGACCCTTTGTTATACTGTAGTGATGAAAATAGTTCTTTAACCAATATTTAGGCCACTACTCAAGGAGGATTCCATGCATACCCTTGAGCACACTAGTTGCCTATCTAGAAGTACAAGAGGGTGATATTTTTGGATCTTGTGTCAGTATACTATAGAGAATACACGATCAAATATATTTCTAGGGATAAATATTAATCTTAATCCTAAGGGGTCTCCTGATATACCCAAATATACATAGGAGCTCAATTCCATATATGAGTGTTGTCTAAGGCCTGGGTATTGGAACTTGATCGCCCCTCACTTTACTAGATGCTTTATGAGTAATCTATCTTAGCCAATAATGAAAACTCCATGATATTTTAAAACTCTAGGCACAAGGTTTATAACCTAATAAAATAATACAAAAATAAGGCTAGAATTTATTTTTTACTAAGAAAATTGGCAAAAAATAAAAAATACAAAAAAATTATACCTAACAATTGAAAAAGTAGGGTAGGAACTATCACAGTCGCAACAAAACATGGCCCTAAAAAGTGCTTTGATACCACTTGTTAGGAACCTTCTAATAAAAATAAGCATTTTCACATAAATATTTCCATTAAAGCATAATTTCATGAAACAAAATATTGCAATATGAAATGTAAATGCAAGAATATATTAATCTCAAAAATCACAATATAAAATTGTTGGCCTCTTTGAGGGGGAAACCTCATTCAATACTTTCATTCATAATACAAAAATATACATTCATTCTTGCCCTTCATATTTTTAAAGACTTCATCACACTACCTAACACTCAAGGTTGGCTTACATGCAAAATGCCACCCAAGCTAGAATCTTCTACCAAAAAAAATAGTTACATTCTTGATAATAGTTACATAAAATGGTGGCACTTTCCTAGGTGCTTCTAATGCCACAAAATATTATAAATATCATTACAAAATATTATAATGAGGATCTCCATGTTAAGAAAGGGGTTATTACATAATAGTGTTAGGACGGAGTCCTAATACACATGTGGACATGCCATTGACATGCCAGGAAAAAAATTGAACATCACACTCCTATGGTCTTGAGGAATTTTTGAGGGACCAATATTGGAGGTCCATGCTGTGAGGATTGAAAACCGAAGAGCAATCATGTCGGGCTTCAGGATATCCAAACTCTCAAAATTGGGTCCTTTAGATGAAAATGAACAAGAATCTATGGGGAAATTCAAACATAGATTGTAGTGGTTCCATAGTGACTATAGGACTCATCCATTCAATTGGTTAAACTTCCCATCCATTATGTGCTTAACCATAGAACTATTATTTTGATTATCACCATCGATCATGTTGCATAGGTTGACTTCAATCATATTCTGCCCCAACAACTATGTTAGCAACATGTCATCCATGGTGGCTTGGGGAATGTAAACCATGGCTACTGATCAAGGCATCTTCAAAACATACTCCATGTCATAAGGAGGATTAATGTGTATTGATACCAATGATGAAAAAAATAATTCATTTATTAAGGCAAGAGCCTATTTAATATATGCTTTAGGGTTACAAACTGGAAGATTGATACTCTCAATAAGAGATCATTACATACAAGAAATATTAAAATAATATTATAGATAATAATTAATTATTTAATAATAATGTAATTAAATATCTTAAAAATAGTTTTTTGTACAGTAGAATCATCAATACATAAACCAATAAGAACATCAAGAGTGACTACGAGGAAAAATAATAGCCAAAAAATTACCAATAAATCTCCATATAATAGTAAGATAAGGATCGTGGTGGATTTATATTCCAAGCCACCACCTTAGAAAACAAACATTAGGAGGTCACTCTTCTATAGTATGCATCTTGTAAATAAGAATAGGGTAGCACTATCTTCATTATGTGTTCTTGGTTCAACTCCACAATTTCAAGCCTCTCATGGATCTTCCTCATGAGTTGTCTAAGAACCTGGTTTTGATTGTAAAACCTATTTACCTACAACAAAATTTTATACATGAGAAGTTGTGCCTATCTCAAGGGGATGGATCTCCCCAACAAAAAAAAAATCTACACCTTACATTCCAAACAAGTCAGATAACAACCCTCAAAAAGTCCTAACTCATATTATGAGGATTAGAATTAACCAAGATACCAAGGAGGTAAGTTTTCTAGCTAACATAAATGAATAAGGGTGATATAATATCAATAAAAACTTCTCAATATCCTTTGACATAAGGACAATACAATTTTTTTTGATAAACTATGTTGTGTGCATGTGTTTACTTAAAATGCAACTTATCTACAGGAAACCCATAAAGACTAGGTTAATTTGAGCTTTGTTAGGTGTTGAGAAAAGGATTTTGAACTAAAGAACTTTCTACGAAAACAATAGATCTTAGAAAACAAGTGGCACTTCCATAGTATATCTATGAGAAAAATCTATTGTTGTTTGAAAATATGAAGGTCCTACTTATCATTAAGTTGAGGAGAGAAGTCAAAGGAAGGAATTATGTGAGAATAGAACTATTTAGACTAGATAGATAATTGGATTATAAGGGTTACACCATCTCCAATCAAATCAAGAGGATAGAATAAGGTAGCTCATTTTGATACTAATTAGGTTAGAAAAAAAATTGATAACCTCTTCAAACACCACTCTACAATAGAGAGGAAGGAGATACCAAAAACTTGCTTGCTACCAAGACAACCACTTCCTTGAGACTCATCACAAAGAGCCAAGAGTAGTAATAAACCCTTGGTTGCTAAGAATATAGGTTTGTGTTCCTTAGAAAGGACTAAGGGGCTAGCATATATCTAGATAAAAGGGTTCCACCATATGCTGAGTGGCAATGGAAATACTAGATTGCAAAGTGCATACCTTCCACTAAATCAAGGAACTACAAGCTTGTTAAGTTATCAAATTCTTACAGAGAGGTAGCAAACCACTTACTAAAAGAAGGGTGACATGTGAACCTTGTATTTCCAAGAAATATAGATCCATTTGTGTCTATAAGTAGTTGTAGAGATCATGGATTTGATGAGAACCTTCTAGGGTTCACCTCTCATCAAGGCTCTAGTTATCCAAATTGTCATGAGATATTTACCTTGAGAGAAAGAATCAATAATGCTTAACCCACCTTGGGCCTTAGAAGTGATGTTAATATTCTAAGAGATAGTTCTTAAGGAATGAACATAATTATATTTTCTCCATAGGCACCATATCAACATAGAGGTGAACTTATGGTAACCAAATTTAACTAGAAGCCAACAAGAGTAGTAATAAATATGTGAGGCTATAAAGATCCTATTGAGAACTTGGACTTTACCCATCAATAATGGAAATCTAGTAGGCCAAATAGAAAGTTTCCTCCATACCTTATTGAGGACCCAATCCCACACGACCTTTAGGGAACCATCAATCCCAATGGAAATCCCCAAATATTTGATGATGGACCTAGGGGTAACAACCTTCCAATAATGAAGGACATAAGTATAGGACTGATTTTCAAAGAGTAGAATTATTTCAATATTTTTTTGACTAAATTTGAAACCAAAAATATCATAACATAGTTGGAGCACGTCTCTCACTATTTTCAACTCCTCTTTCTTGTTATTAAAAAAAACAAGTAGTCATCAAAAAAGTGGGAGTTGATCACAACTTGTTGATTAGGGATATTGATTCTTCTTAGAAGATGTCCTCTATAAGTGATCTCCAAAAGGTATCCAAAGGCATCAAAATTGATATCATATAGGAGGGGGTAATAGAAAATACCTAATAAATTGATTGCTAGAGGGATAGGGGAGGATAATCTAGAATTAATCACCACTCTAGCTAAATCATATTAGAACAAGAGTGATACGTGGGAGAATAATTTTACCAAAAATTAGCCAAGAAAACATATTTAGTATGTTCTCCAACTAATAGTGTCGTAAATATTGTCAAAATAAATATTTAGTAGAATGGCATCTTGCATATAGTCCTTGGGCCATTGGCACATTTCCCAAGCCAAAAACAAGTTTTTAAGAATGAACATTCCTTGAGGAACATCATTTGTTCTTGTATGACAATTTTAGAGGCAACAAAACTCAACATCATGGCAATGGCCTTATCAATAATTTTATATGCAATATTAACTAGGATGATAGGTATCCATCTAGAGATAGATGTAGAATATGTGTCTTTCAAAATTAGTTTGATCATATATCTTGATTAATGAAGGTAAAAAGTGAGCCAGAGTGAATGGCTTCATGATAGATAAAATAAAGGTCTTTATCGATTAGGGACTACAAGATCTTGTAGAACTCCATAATAAGACTATCAATACCTAAGGATATACCATATTTCATATAAGAAAACCCTCTAATAGATTTGCTAATATGAGTTTAAGGTCAATTCCATCCCATATTTTTGGAGGCACCTTTTGTGGGATAGGCTCCTTAACATAATCCTATAGGATGGGGAGCATATCATTTGGATATCATTAAAAAATATATGTTGGAAGTGGATATGAAAGAATTTAATAATTTCATGTTGATTGACCTTAAGAGTCCCTAAGGAATCCTTGATGGTGGTGATGCTTTCATAGTTTTGTTTGTCCTTGAGGAATTCAAAGAAAAACTTAGAGCCTTTGTACTTGTTGGGGCAAAAACACTGGTTAAATATAGTCCTATTTCTATCACAGCCCTCACATTTAATTTGTCAGACCAGGGAGCTCATAAAATTTTGAAGTGCCACGGTTAAGGCCAATCACAATACCATTCCTGAGATGAGTCCGCTAACCTATCATTGGGGGGTGTTTATAAAATGGCATTGATTCATCCACACCAAAGTAAAACCATGCATAAATGAAAGATATGTGAAATTAAATCACACCACACTGCGTTGGAAATTAAATGAAAGCAGTAAAACACACCTTGCATAATTAAAAGATACAACACACTAAAGCAAATAATCTAATCTAGAAAATAGTAAGAGGTAGGGGAGGAATACTAGCTTGGAGTGGGCCCAAGCTCCAGTAGATTCTGCCCGACTGATCATGAAGATAACACGCTAGTGAAGGAACTCTCGAGCTTTATTGATAGTGCAGTGTAATGTTTACATATGCCAATATTCTCTTAGAAAAACTACCTCCTTATTTTAGAGAAGTCTGTGTGTTTATATAACACACACAGAACTTCCTATTACAATGTTATTACAATAGAAGGCCTAGTTACAGTCTAAACTGAGATAGTTTAGTTACTGTAATAGGTGCACGATAAAAATAATCTAAACAACTTTTCATATTTTCCTAGAGATAGAATATTTTTAGGTTTGATCTCTATATTGTTCATGTTCTACTTCATTGAGTGGTTACACGTTTCATCCAATATAACTAGGATAACTCATACATTCAATGGTCTCCCAAGGATAGCCTATGTGACATGGAGTTGAAGGTTTTACTATGGTCAATGGGATCCTCTTCAGCCGCCTAGTCAAAGTGCTTAACATTGAGTAAGGCACCTTACTGAAGAGTAAGGTGCCTACTTGAGTAAGGTGCCTGCCTAAGTAAGGTGCCTACTTGAGTAAGGCACCTACTTGAGTAAGGCACCTACTTGAGTAAGGCACCTACTTGAAGAGTAAGGTGCCTACTCAATATACCTTAGACTCATGAAGCAGAAGCATGCCAAGTCCACGTAGGACCTCGACTGAGCAAAAGATGATAAAATCAACAAATATCTACACAAAACACACTTCACACACAAATTAGATAATGCACATAATTTTATTAAATAGATACATAATAATTCATAAAAATATACAACTCTTATTATACTACCATGCAAAAACCATTAGAACTCATACAAAAATATGAGCATTTTTGATGCTCATCATCCCCCATGCCTAATATGTGCCATGCCCTCATGGCACCTAAAATCGATAGTCAACCTCTTCTAGTAGGTCATATCCTTTTACTTTATCTTCTTATTGGTGACCTTGGCCTTCCCTTCATTCTGGGACTTCCATTTCTACTGAGGGGCACTGGTTTGTTATAGGGCATTTTTGGGCTGCATTGTCTTTTGGCTACATTGGCTTTCGACTATGTTGGGTTGGCTCTCATCCTTCGATGATGTTGGCTTCCTATTACACTAGCTATGCCTCCCTATTCTGCTTGGTCCAACACCTATGCTAGGTACCACAACCATGGTTGTTTCTCCTCTCTAGAATACAACCTTTACTTCCTACCATAGATCGACATGTTGAGGGCGTAACTCTCTGAATGGAATATCAAAGTCATCCCTCTATCATATGACCACCTTGGCCTTGTATAGCCGAACCTCTTCAGGGGTGAGGCCAACATTTTCTTTAGTGATTGCTATCGTTGCCTCTGCCTCTAGCCCGAATATCCCCTACGTTTCCAACCATTTCCTCATTTTGGAGGGTCATCCTTATGATGAACCATATATCTCCCAAAACTGATCATCTATAGTAGGGTCCACACAAATTCTAGGCCCCATTTCAGCCTTCTTGGAAGCTTTTCTAGCTACCTTTACCACCTCAAATTCTTTATAGAGCCTTTCAAATTTCTCCTTCTACTCAGCAAAGCCCTGCATACCTTCCACCCATTCTTCATTCAACTAGGCATTTGGTTCTGCAAATGTAACCTTGGCCTTTTTCTTGGCCCTCTTCTATGATGTCTGAGGTACCTTCCCCTTGGGCTCCTCTGGTATTATGGTATATTGCATGGGGATATCCTCCTTCCCCATGGAATATGCCTCCCTATTATCATTAGAGGGTTCAAGAATCTACCCCTCTTGTCTTGAATCACCCATAGTTATTTCCCCTATTTCATGGTCATCCAACAACTACTCTATGGGTCCTTCGAATATGGGTCCTTCAATTGTGGTTACCCATTGCTCTTGAGAGTCCTCCTTGGCATCAGGTTTAGTGCCTTACCTCTAGCTCTGACCTGAGTGCTCTTCATCATCAATGATGTCTATAACAGGGGGCTCTATTTGAAATATAGAGTTCCCATGTTCCTCCATCATCATCCTATCGAAGGTGAACGAACTCTCTCCTACCTCCACGTCTTCATTTTGAGCATCCAACCTGACCACCCTAGATGAAACTACCCTCTCTAGTGAGGTTGGAGAGTTCATGGGCACTTCAATTGCCCAATATATTTGGGTGGAGGCATCTCATCTTTCCACCACCCTAGCCTACAACTACTAATTTTCTACCCTAAGATGCTAAACCAATTGTTGTAGCTGAGCTACGATGGCCTCCTACCTCTAAATTTTCCTTGTAGTCATCTCCTTAAATCCATCAAATAATACCTACATCATGAAATTCTCACTCTACCAAGTGAGGCCTTCTTCCACCACCAAATCGAGTTGTTATCATAGGCCTATCGAAGGTTGTGGGTCCTATGGACTTTGAGCAGCCAAATTCTATAATGTTTGGGCCATGAACCTGACCTCCATATCTTCCTCTTCTTCCTTGCTCGATAGAATTAGTCACCATAGGCACCTCCTACCATGTATACGCTCTATTCGATGAGCTATTGGTTCAGGGCTGGAGGACTCTAACCTATCCTCTATATAATCAGGTAGAGGAATCTACCCTTCTTCTACAACATCCAATGAGGTTTGGGGCCATTCTCCTTCTTCTTTAACCATTCCTCATAATTTAGCCTCCTACCCTACTTCAACCATCTGCATCTCACACCAGAATTTTTAGCCCCTACTGTTGATGAGCCCCCCTATGTTCCTCAGCATAGCGAATTAGGGCTATAATTAGCCCATGATGGGCTAGGGTAGAGGCTACTCCTCTCTGATATCATGATACCTCATCCTTCAGGGTGCTTTCTAGATAAAATGGCACATTAATTTTTTGCCCATGCACTAGGTGATTCAAGAACTGCATATGGTTCACGTTCAGGTGTGAGTACTTCCCTGTGCATGTGAAGTATCTTACAACCTATTCGAAGAGCTTCCATAGGTGCATCAGGAGTCCTTGTTTTGGGAGCCCTCCATGGTTGAGTCAGACATTCTCTTGCTTGAGCAACAATTATATGCATTGGACTACCATGTCATCCTTGTAAGTGCATTCTCTAGTGAGGGGGAGGCCGGTAACAAGAGAGATGTGCTCTGGCATGACTAGAATTTCTAATCCATGCAATCGAGTGACCTCCCCTCTCACAATGGTAGCAAACTCCTTTGCTACCTTGAGGTCCTAGTTTTGGCTGACCAGGTGACAATAATCCATCCACCCGACCGCCTCGAACCGATTATGGACTTCACCTCTAATTCCCTCAGTGTCATTGGGCTCATGCTTCTTGAGTGCATGGTTCTTTGATCGACCTCCCATGGTGAATTCTCGGCTTTTTCTTGATTGGTTTGATGCCTTATTCTCATAGGAAGGTGCCTTCTTATAGATTAAGGCGCCTACCCCGATGAATTACTTTTACATTGGGGTTGATAGGGTATGCCACCCAAATTGATTTTTGGCACGACGTATTAGGCATGAGGGGCCAATGCAATTCTTACGATGACATTATTTTTAGAGAAGCATAAATCATGAAAAATTATGTATATATTTAAAAAATCATGCGCATACCTGATTGGTTGTTCGTGCATTGTGGAGCATGTCGATTTGGTAATCCATGATAATGGTGATGGCATATTTCCCATGTGTTGATTACGTTACCTTGGTCACTACAATTCTGGTTCGCTCGAGGTCCCATGCTAAAAATATGGTGGATCCGATTGGTTCAAATTGGGATGCATATTTCCTTCGATGGTTGGCCTTGGGATGTGCAAAAATCCTACCCAATGATTTCAAAATATTTTTGGATGCCTTCGGATTTCCATCATATGAAATGATGATGTTGGCTTCGATCCGCTCCACGTACCACCAAATTGCATAGGTATTTTTGATTAAATCGATGCACCTTTTGAAGAGTAAGGCACCCTTGATCAAGGTGCCTACTTGAAGAGTAAGGTGCCATTGATCAAGGTGCCTACTTGAAGAGTAAGGTGCCTACCTCTAGAGTAAGGTGCCTCTTTGAGAGTAAGGCACCTACCTCTAGAGTAAGGCACCTCCTTGAGAGTAAGGTACCTACCTCTAGAGTAAGGTGCCTCCTTGAGAGTAAGGCACCTTATCACTTATTCATTTTTTTATAAGTGCCCTTGATGCATAATATCAAGGTGCCTCATTTATTTTTTTTTGAAGACTTTTCAACCGTAGTCAAATGCCTCCACTGATGGACATTGAGATGCCTACTTGAGAGTAAGGCACCTACCTTTCAAAGTAAGGTGCCTACCTTTAGAGTAAGGCACCTACCTTTGGAGTAAGGCACCTCCTTTAGAGTAAGGTACCTTCCTTAGAGTAAGGTGCCTACCTTTGGAGTAAGGCACCTACCTTTGGAGTAAGGTACCTACCTTTAGAGTAAGGCACCTACCTGAAGAGTAAGGTGCCTTCCTTTGGAGTAAGGCACCTACCTTTGGAGTAAGGTACCTCCTTTCAGAGTAAGGTACTCTCCCACCATTGAAAAGTCAATAGTAGCTGACGTGTTCATTGATGCAAGGTTGATCAGGCCTTCTAAAATTTTTCTTGTGCTATATTAGCGTCTGCTTTGCCCAAGCATGGGGGTGTATAATTTTTCCTTTATAGGGAATTAGTGCCCACATCCATGCTTGGATCAGAACTATCTCCTCAAAAAAATATGCAGGTTCATGGATGTTGAGCCGGTCTAGGCCTTGTTTCCCAAGATGCCTATTTTTCATACAATCAGGCCATTCACCTACAAAAAGAAAAGAAAAAAATAAAATGTAGTTAAATGCAATCCATGCCTATTAGGCCCTAGCTCTCAGGATGCCTACAGCTTGCATGCATGTGTTGTCCCTACAAAACACATTGTAAGCTAAAAAATAGAAAAATGTAGGGCTAGTGCAATCTATGCCTATTAGGCCCTGGCTCTCAGGATACCTACAGCTTGCATGCGGGCACCATACCTGCAACACACATGAAAGAAAAAAACTAAGACTAAATTATTTTTAGTGGACACTCTTGTATCCACCGTGTTGTTGAGAAGTTGACATGTTTTCAATTGGATGGGGTCTCCCCCATGCCTATTTTGGACTCCACCATTAAATTCTCGGACGTGTGGTATGGACATAATCAGTGGTTATTAACTATCAAGATGGTGTTGTCATCAATTGTCTTGATGTGCACAACACCATTTTTAATTAGCTCTACCACCTCGTATGGTCCCATCCACCTCTGCATCAATTTACCTTTACATTCCTAGAACCTGGAATCATACAATAATACCCAGTCTCCTTCCTTGAACTACTTTGACTTAATGTGGTGGTCATGCCACTATTTCCTTTACCTTTGGATGATTTCCATATTTTATAGGGCATCCATTCAATATTCATCTAGCTGATTCAGCTACTGAATCCTCTCCCTCTATGCTTCATCTAGGCTCAGGTTCAGTTCTACTATAGTTCTAAGCATTTTAATTTTAAATTCAATGGGCATCATCACACTCTTCTCATATACCAGTTGGAATGGGGTAAAGCCTATGGTTATTTTCCATATTGTTTTGTATGCCCATACTACCTCCGATAGCCTTGTAGCCCAATATTTCCTATGTTATTGCACTATTTTTATCAGGATATTCTCTATCTCCCTATTGGTCACCTCTACCTATCCATTCACTTATGGATGGTAGGGGGTGGTTCTATTATACCAAATCTTGTATTACTACATTAGCTCCTCAATTAACTTGGAGGTGAATTGGGGTCCTTGATCCATTGTAATCTCCTTAGGTACCCCGAACCTCATGAAAATATAAGCAAACAAGAATTCTACCACCATTCCTTCCTTGGAGTCTCTCAATGCCTGTACCTTGACCATTTGGTGATGTAGTCTATGCAGACTAGAATGTATCTCTTTTCGACCAAAGGTGGGTTGATTGGCCCCATAAAATCCATACCCCATTTATCAAAGGGCTCTATGTGCACATGAGGTTGGAGGGGTATTTCATCCCTATGGGTTGGCCTACCCATCCTCTAGCACTCATCACATTAGTTAGCATATTTGGCTACATCTTTGAACAACGTGGGCCAAAAATACCTAACCTATAGGACTTTGTATGTAGTCCTCCATCCTACAAAATATCCTCCACATGGCTCACTATGGCAAGCTTTGAGAACTTTCAAAAATTCATGCTCAGCTACGCACCTCCTTACGATTTGATCAGGCCCTATTTTAAATAGGAGGTCATCGATCCACAAGAAAGAGGTGCTCTTTTCTATTACCATATACTTCTCTCATGATGAAAGAGTAGGGGATGTTCTACCGATGGCCAAATAATTGGTGATGTCTACATACCATGATGTCTATTCACTGATGACAAACAAATGTTCATCCAGGAACTAGTCTTCCACAACTACATGATCCGATGGTATTAGTCTAGACAAGAAGTCTGCTACTACGTTGTCCTTGCTAAGCTTATCTATGATGGTAATATCAAACTCCTATAGAAGCAAGAGCCACCTGATGATTCTACCACTAATCATAGGTTTACTCATTAAATACCAGATAGTCGCATGGTCCGTATGGATGAACACCTTGTAACCAATGATGTAGTGGTAAAACTTGTTGATGGTGTGCATGACTATGAGGAATTCCTTCTCTATCACCATGTAGTTGAGCTCGACCCCTACTAAATTCTTGTTGACATAGTAGATGGCATAGAATTCCTTACCATCCTTCTACTCGAGGACCACTCCTATTGCATTATTGGATGCATCACAGTAAATGTGAAATGGAACGACCCAATTTGGGCCCCATAGGATTGGGTAGTAATCAAATTTTCCTTCAATATTTGAAAAGCTCATTCATAGTCTTCCATCCAGATGAATTCCACATCCTTGGAGAGCAATGTGTGTAGGGGTTTGGTGATTTTTCTGAAGTTGATGATAAATCACCTGTAGTACCCGATGAAGCCAAGAAAACTCCTTACATCCCTCTACATCTTAGGACTCGGTAGGTCCTTTATGACCTCAATTTTCTTTTTATCCACCTTAATCCCTTCTATTGAGAGGTGGTGTCCCAACACTATGCCTTCATGCATCATCATGAAGCATTTTTTATTGTTGAGGGACAAATTGTTTTCTTCGCATCGTTGGAGCACTCATTCCAAATTAGTCATCACCTCACCAAAGGTTTCACCATAGATGGTGAAATCATCCATGTAAACTTCTACTACTTCCCCCATCATGTTCGAGAATATGCTTAGCACCACCCTCTAAAAGGTGGTTGGTGCATTGCACAACCCGAAGGGTAGTACTCTATAGGTAAACATTCCCCATGGGTAGGTAAATATTGTCTTGTCTTGGTCCTCCTCTCCAATCTATATTTGGTTGTAACCACTAAACCCATCCAGAAAGGAGAAGTACTTTCTCCTAGATAGCGTATCCAATACCTGATCAATGAAGGGAAGCAAAAAATGATCTTTCTTGGTCACCTTATTCAATGATATGTAGTCAACATAGATTCACCATTTCCCATTTTTCTTGGGAACCACCACTAGTGGTGACACCCATTCACTATCAGATATGGGGTAGATAAACCCTACTGACAAAAGCTTCTACAACTCAACTTTAATAATTTCTTTCATGGTAGGGTTCATCCTCCTTTATAACTATCTGATTGGGGTCACCTGCTCTTCAAGGTAGATTCGATGGGTGCAGATTTTTAGGCTGATTCCCTTCATATCTGAGTAATCCCAAGAAAATTCTTATTGATGCTTGGTCAAGAGCTCTTTTAATTCTATCAATTGTATGGGTGTCAACCCGCTACTGACATTTAATGTTCTACCAAGCTCTATTTTGATTTTCCTAGTGTGGTGATCCTAGGCACCGACCAAAGGTGATTTGAGAATGATGGGGGAGGACTCTCCTTGGAGGAATCTTGTAATGATGCCATCTTCATCAGCTTCCTCCTCCAATTCTTTCAATGCCATCATCGACTATAGCATTGACAATGACCCATCCTCCTGGTTGTCCCACATGGGTTCTCCCAACGTATCTACGGACTATGCAGGGGGAGAGATTGTCAATATTTTGATATTTTGACCATTTGAAATGGTCATTTATCCATCACGATAGCTGATGTAGGCATCGATTATTGCTAGCCATGGCCTCCCCAAGATGAGTGGGTAGCCACCCAATCCTGATTTAGACTATAGAACCAAGAAGTCCATTGGGTACTCCCATGCATCCACTATCACTATAATATCCTCGAGCATCCCTTCTGGTGCTACCATCGACCTATCGACCAGTTGCAGCACCATCTTGGTGGGCTTCAAATTCATGAGCCTCAGCTTCTGCATAGTCTCCTTCGGCATAACATTGATGGCTGCACCCAAATCAACCAAAGTATTAGTCAACAAATACCCACCTATTTTTACAGTCAAAACCAGACTACTTGGGTCTACGTATTTAGGGTGGCATGCATTCCCCATCATCAAGTCGGCCAACTTCCCTACTACATTGATGGTCTGGGCCACTTTTCATCCTGGTTTCCTCAGACAGAGTTCCTTTATTGCCTTGGTGTATATAGGAACATCACGAATAGCTTGGAAGAGTGGAATAGTGACTATTAAGTTCCTCAAGCTAGAAAGGATATCGAACTCAGGTTGTGTCGGCTTTCTCTGCTCCTGTAACCTCTTGGGGAATGGAGCTTCTATTTTCTCAGCAACATGTTCTTCTTCAACCTCTTCTACAAGAGGTGGTTCTCCTACATTTTCCTCCTCTTCTACCAGGGGAGATGCTTCTACTCCTAACTACCTACCTGACCTAAGCTGAATTGGATTACAACTAATATTATACATCGGATACATCTCTCCTTCTAGTTGGTATGTAGGATGGTTCACCTTATTATTTGGATTGATCATCGATTGTGTTGGTAGCTATGTAGGTCTCACTATAGGGAGAGCTAGTAGGCTTTGCTATGGTGGAGCCTGCACCATATTCTATGGAGCTGAGTTCCATAAACCATGGTTTCTCCACTACTACCTAGATTGTTGGTATGACATCCATGGTTGCTGGTTAGGAAACACAGCCCCTAGAGGTACGTTCATCCATGGTGGTGGTCCCCACCACCCCATATTGGGTGGTTGAGGCTGCCCTTGTGGCATATAAGGTCCTCCTCCATAGGGTGGCATCCCTATTGACATATTCCCCATAGGGGGTTGCTACCAATTTCTTTGATTGCCCATGAAATAAGCTTCATTGACTTCAGCATCCTCCTTGATATTGGGTAGTTGTGGGCACAGTCAGGTCTTATGATTTTACTTGATAAATAATGCATACTCTAACTTTGTTCTTTGGGTATGCATTCCTCGCATGCTTCCCTCTACATTTTAGGTAGAAATAGGCTAACATGGCTTCATTCTCTTGCTTCTTCTTCTCTAGCAGGAGCGTGTCTAACTATAATGCTAGAGAGGAGAGCATTTTGCTCTTCAGATCCTCTAGCATATTGCCTATCTCCATATTTATGATCGAAGTGGTTGCTTTCATGGTCCTAGAAGTTGGTTTACCTCTTCTTCATGAGTAGTTTCGACACAATTATCGGATATCTTCCATTGGGTGCTGGTAAATGTCACCTCCAAAGATTAAGTTGAGAGCTTTGAGTGATTCATTGTTAAGTCCCCTCAAAAAAATGCTTCTGAGGGACTTATCACCTAGCTTCGTATGAGGGGATCTCTATAGATTAAAGTTGAATCTCTCCTAGTACTCCTCTAGGGATTCATCCTCCTTTTGTATCATGCTTAGAACCTCTTCCCTGGAGTCTCATGCTCTACCAAAGTCTTGGTACTATTCTAGGAAGAGCCTCTTCATTTCCTCCCATGTGGTGATCTATTTGTTTCCCAACTTGATAAACCAGTGTAGAGCTGAGTCATCCAATGTTGAAGGGAAGAGTTTTAGCTTTTATGCATCTGATTTATAGTCGATGGACCTACACAACACATCAAATTTAAATAAAAATAGGTCAGGATCTTCAGTTGGGTATCCCCTGAAGGTAGGGAGATGGGTAGGGGATATGTTCTTCATTTTGGTTTCCCCTGCACCTTCCTCTATCGGGAAGCTAAAACCAGTCGAAGTCTCTTCAACCATTTTTTTAGGAAATGTGGTCTCTAATGCAGATTCTATAGCCTTTCGATCATTTTGAACCTTTTGTACGAGAGCCTCTAAGTCAGCTGGTGTTATAGTTTGATCCTCTACGACTTTCCACAACAATTCCTCTTCGAAAGGTGTCCTTTTGAACAGAGGATTTTGTATAATTTGCTCTTTTCCTGGTCGATGGGATGAGGAAGAGCTTTGCACAAAGATAGGGTGTTTACTCCAGTGTACTACTGGTGGTGATTCAGGAGAATCTAACTCAAATTCAGAATTTTTGGTTGACTCAGATTTTTCCTATGGGCTCTATTTTATGAAATGACCATCGGGTCCTCTTTTCCTCAATGGACTCATACAAAGTCAGATAGAAGGTTTTACGATATTGTAATCAATCTATTAGTGGTGCTTCCTCGACAATGGTGCCAAAATATTGGGGCAAAAACATTGGTTAAATATACTCCTAATTCTATCATAGCCCTCACATTTAATTTGTCAGACCAAGGAGCTCATAAAATTTTGAAGTGCCATGGTTAAGGCCAATCACAATACCATTCCTGAGATGAGTCCACTAACCTATCATTGGGGGTGTTTATAAAATGGCATTGATTCATCCACACCAAAGTAAAACCATGCATAAATGAAAGTACAAGAAATTAAATCACACCACACTACATTGGAAATTAAATGAAAGTAGTAAAACACACTTTGCATAATTAAAAGATACAACACACTAAAGAAAATAATCTAATCTAGAAAATAGTAAAAGGTAGGGGAGGAATACTAGCTTGGAGTGGGCCCAAGCTCCAGTAGATCTCACTCAACTAATCATGAAGATAAGATGCTAATGAAAGAACTCTCGAGCTTTATTGATAGTGTAGTGTAATATTTACATATGCCAATACTCTTAGAAAAACTACCTCCCTATTTCAGAGAAGTCTGTGTGTTTATATAACACACACAGAACTTCCTGTTACAGTACTATTACAATAGAAGGCCTAGTTATAGTCTAAACTGAGATAATTTAGTTACTGTAATAGGCGCACGATAAAAATAATCTAAACAACTTTTCATCTTTTCCTAGAGATAGAATATTTTTAGGTCTGATCTCTATGTTGTTCGTGTTCTACTTCATTGAGTGGTTACATGTTTCATCCAATACGACTTGGATAGCTCATACATTCGATGGTCTCCCAAGGATAGCCTACATGACATGGAGTTGAAGGTTTTACTATGGTCAATGAGATCCTCTTCAACCACACGATCAAAGTGCTTAACATTGAGTAAGGCGCCTACTTGAGTAAGGTGCCTACTTGAAGAGTAAGGCACCTACTTGAGTAAGGCACCTACTTGAAGAGTAAGGTGCCTACTCAATATACCTTAGACTCATGAAGCAGAAGCATGCCAGGTCCACGTAGGACCTCGACTGAGCAAAAGATGACAAAATCAGCAAATATCTACACAAAACACACTTCACACACAAATTAGATAATGCACATAATTTTATTAAATAGATACATAATAATTCATAAAAATATACAACTCTTATTATATTGCCGTGCAAAAACCATTAGAACTCATACAAAAATATGAGCATTTTTTATGCTCATCGATCCTCATGCTCAATCTATTTTAGTCTAGATTGATTTTGGATACCTTGAGCTTTTGCCACTTCAAATCGGTGAATCTCTTCTTCAACCTTAAAATAATGAGACTAAGATTCCAAGTTATCAGCGTTGTGCTCAAGGATAGTGTGGGCATCGTGAAGTTGGGAGGTGAGGAGGTCAACCTTCTAGCATTTGGCCTTGGCGACTGCCAACCATACTACCTCAAAAATATTGTTCTTTTGATAGCTCATTCCCACCACTGTATCCAACCTACTTCACAAGAACAACAATGATCTAGTTGTCACACAAAGGCTATAATATTCCTACATTCCTCAAAGGCTAGGTGCAAAAAATGAGCTTGAAGGGGATATGGACAGGCTAATTAATGGGGGGGCAAGAGAGTAATTTAGGAGAATTGGGAAATTATCAAAGAGAAGAGCTGACAAAACGATGGGCAATTCCAAGATGAATTGATAGGTTGTGGAAAAATTAGGCAACATAAAATCAATCAAATCTAACTATTTTGAAATTCTCTAAATTAATGATTGGACCAAATGTATCTGATTGAATCCATAGAAAAAATCCATAAGAAAAGAGAGTCAGAAAGTATTATCTATTTGAGAACCATACTCCAAATATATTCAAGTATTATCTATTTGAGAGCCATACTCCAAACTCATGTGTGTCCAAAGGGTCTATGTTTTACTCAACTTTGCCCCGCACATTTCTCCACCATATTAAAATCCTCCAAGAATCCAGTGGGCGACAATAAGGTAGCATGGATCTAGTGTTAGAGAGCAATTCTGTTGCAAGGTTCATTAGGGTAATAGATAGAAAAAAGCGACTATTTATTACGTTGGTTAACTATAAGAACACGCGTCTGATATATCCCGGACATTTGGGATCACATCCCATCTGCTTCTTCTTGAGTCAAACTTTGCTTTAATTTCGACTTGATTGATTGATTGCCCCGTAGATACCGTAAAAAAAAATGACGTAACGGTAAAGGTGGCAGACCTGCTACCGTTTCTAATGACAATTCTATTGACTGTTACCGAGATAAATGGCATGAACTGCCAGTATAAAGTTTCACTGATATATTTGTTTTCCTCACGGCTTTGTTATCGCAGTTGGCAACCTCGCCAGCTTTCAGAAAATTGATTTAGCTCTCACATACAAGTGCAGATTAGAAGCGACCAAACATGGGTCAAATTGTAAAGAACAAAGAGTTAATATTAGTTTGTTATGCTAACGAAGGGATTCTTACTGATAATCATGTGAAAATCAAAGAAACACCATTGGATATTGGAAGTGTGTCAGAGGGGAACGTTGTTGTCCAGAACCTGTGGGTGTCGGTAGATCCATATCTCAGATGGTTTTTCAAGGAAGAATCCAACGAAGGACTTTATTTCCCGAGCTCCAAATTGAATCAGGTTAAGTTTTGCATGCCTTTGCTTCGCTTGCCTCCCAGTGGATTCTTTTAAGTTTAATATCTGAAAGGTTTTTTTTTGTGGTGTGTACAGCCTTTTGCATCTCATATGATAGGGAAAGTGGTGGTTTCTGCCAATGCGGAATTCGAGTTGGGCGATTTCGTTACGGGTCACTATCAAGTCTCAGCGTATAGCGTGGTAGCAGGATCCAGCGTGAGAAGAATCGACACCAATTTGGCCAGGCCATCTTACTATTTGGGACCTCTGGGTACTCTGCTTTGATTCAGATTAACATGTGCTTCTTGGTTTATTTTATGGTAGGAAGAGCATCATCTGATGGAAACTGAATGTAATGTTGTGCAGGGCTGCCGGGACTGACAGCATGGGGAGGGCTGCTGAAGATTGGAGAGCCAAAGCCCGGAGAGCAGGTGTTTGTTTCGGCGGCTGCGGGTGCTGTTGGTCTTCTTGTTGGACAATTGGCCAAAATGAAAGGTTGCCGTGTTGTAGGAAGCGTCGGTAGCGATGACAAGGTCAGTCCTATACCATATTTCTGCATAACTTTTTTTTTTTTTTTTTAAAATGTGATTGAAGCCAGTTGCCTAAAAGAATAGTTCAAATCTTTATAAGGATTTTTGCATATAGGCTTAAATGGCGTGCTATAAATATAACAGTCCAGCAGGCTTAAGTTGAGCATGTTTTTATTCTCTTTTTTTTTTTTAATGTGATTGAAGCCAGTTGCCTAAAAGAATAGTTCAAATCTTTATAAGGATTTTTGCATATAGGCTTAACTGGCGTGCTATAAATATAACAGTCCAGCAGGCTTAAGTTGAGCATGTTTTTATTTTAATTATCAATTTAATTTGGTTTTGGATGGACAGGTTAAGATGTTAAAAGAAAAGTATGGATACGATGATGCTTTTAATTATAAGTTAGAGACAGATTGGGATGCAACATTATCCAAGTAAGTATTTTAACATTATTAATTACATATTATGTATACATATATCTCAATTACATATTAGATATATCTTCAAAAATTAATAATTAAATTTGGTTGAGTTAAACAGGTTCTTTCCTTATGGCATAGACATCTATTTTGATAATGTGGGAGGTGCAATGTTGGAAGCTGTTCTGAACCACATCAATCTGTACGCTCGAATTCCCTTATGTGGAATGATTTCTCAGTATACTAAGGTTTGAGCATCCATACACTTAAATTTTTAGTTTTTATTCTCTTCATATTAGTAATATGGTATGTTATTTTAGTATAATTAGATCTTTAGACTCTTCTATTACTTGAGATTATAAACAGCATAATTATATGTTATGACAGAATTGGAAGAAGCGCCACGGAGTGAAAAACTTACTAAATTTGATTGGTAAACGTGGCAAGATGCAAGGATTCCTTATGGATCAATTTCTGGGTGATTTGAATAAGTTCACAACGGAAGTAGGAGGAGCTTTGAAGGAAGGAAAACTTAAATACAAGGAGCATGTTATGTTGGGATTAGAGAACTTCGTAGAAGCATTCAATTCACTCTTTGATGGAAGAAATATGGGCAAAGTCCTGCTTCAGCTCACGCCAAATTGATTATTTAAAATAAATCTACTTTTTAAAGACCTTATTTAACATTAATCATTTATAAACGCTTCTTTAAGTTTAAGTTAGTTGGGTGTGGGTTGGTATTTGCTTTTGGATAGTTGTTTTAGTTTAATTTCTGTTTTTTTTTTTTTTTCGGTCTTGAAAGCTGACCTGTGTTTAAATGGGCCTTAGAAACCTTTCAAAACTCTATTTTTCACTATTAATATATATATTTTTTAATAATAAATTAAGTGTCACTATAACTTCTAATATTTTAAAACTAAGAATCTTTTATTTTAAAATGTACTTTTCCAAATGCTTTTTTAAGTGATGCCTTTTTCCTTAATTCCAGCTTGTTAACTTAATACTGGTTATATTTATAATAATAATAATTATTTTTTTAAAAGTTTAATATTTTCTTTTACAAAAGTGTATATATAATTCACACACTCACACAAGTATACGTATATCATCATAAATTTGGATCTTTTGAAAGAAAGTCCAAAGCATTACCACTACAATGTTCCATAGAAACTTCAAGAGTATATTTAATTCAAGTATACATATATCATCATAAATTTGGGTCTTTTGAAAGAGAGTCCAAAGCTTTGCCACTACAATGTTCAATAAAAAATTCAAGAGTATATTTGATTCTTTGTTTCCTACTAAATTTAAGGTTGAATTAAGTTGTGTATTAATTATAAAATTAAGTGTTATTATTATTATTTTTCTATTGACATATTATTACTTCTAATATTTTAAAATAAAAAATCTTTTATTTTAAAATGTACTTGCTCAAATGTTTTTGAAGTGATGCTTTTTATTTTAAATTATCATTGTAGTTTTGATTGGAGCTTATTAACTTAATAGTGGCTATATTTATAATAATAATTAATTTATTTTTACAAGTTCAATAATTTAAGTTTCATATATATATATATATATAAAGAGCCCACTCATACACATACACATATCATCATGAATTTGGGTCTCTCAAAAGATATCCCAAAGCCTTAATCACTATGGTGTCCCATATGAAATTTAAGAGTATTTTGATTCTTTGTTTCCTGATAAATTTAAGGTAGATTTAAGTTGTATATTATTTTTGCTAGAGAAAAAAGAGTTATATGGAGATTAATCCATTTAATCTCAAATTATTTCAAAAGAAGAGATTAGTCCTTTTAATCTCTAATTAGTCAAAAAAGGGGGATTAAACTATTTAATTTCAAATTATTTCAAAAGAAGATATTAATCCTTATAATCTCTAATTAGTCCAAAAGGGGATATTAATCCATTTAATCTCAAATTATTTCAAAATAAGATATTAGTCCTTTTAATCTCTAATTATTCCAAAAGGGGAAATTAATCCATTTAATCTCAAATTATTTCAAAATAAGAGATTAGTCCTTTTAATATCTAATTACTCCAAAAAGGGTTTAATGTTTGTTTCACCAAAATAAGGGTTTATTTAGAAGGTCAAACTATTCAATTGGTTAATCAACCAACCTCCTCAAACCTTCACCAACACCTAGCAACCGACACCTTAGACCACCATCTTGTGGTCATGACAATAGGGGAGGCTTCCCCTATATAAGCCCCTTGAATGCTCTCACCGGAAGCATGTGGGACTATTATCATAGCAAAGTATAAAATATTTTGACTTATTTTGCCCCCAAATCAACCAAGCACAACCAACCAATGAAGATCAACAAACAACCAATCCATTCTTGCCACATGGTAGATGTAGGTGAGTCAAAAAGTAGCAAGTCTAAACAAGCAACTAGGACCACACATGTCCAAAGCACCCCCAACTGGCACGAAGTGGCCCCACTCAGTGGCCATCATGACCACCAAGTGGTGGTCACTTCTTTAAGGGGTGACTCTCCCATTTTAAACCTCCTACATTCTCTCGTAGGAGCAATGTGCAATAAATTCCTCCCACATGATAAAAAAAATAGTGGTTTTTTTTGTGTCATGCAATATACACACATGTCAATAATCCAAGCAACATCCACAGGGTGAGGTTAGGTAGACAGGTGGCAACAACCAAATATCCTATGCGTACCTCCAATTCACACTAGGTTGACCACCAAGTGGTTCAGTCCTTGACCACCACTTGATGGTTGATAAGCCTAGGGAGCCAAGCTCCCTTTATAGGCTTACCTTTACCTAAGAACATCCCATGTGGGATAATTCTCGTAGAAGGCTTCTAAGAAGCTTTCCACCTAAGTGGACCCAAGCACCAAATAGGTGCTTTGGTTGCTTAGGGTTCAACTTCTTGAGACCCCAAATCACACAAGAGGGCACTCAAATGAGCTAACTACCTTCAAACCATGCTGTAAATATTAATCCAATTGATATCAAGGATGATTTAAGTGATTTTAGTCTACTGAGACATGAATTCTATAGTAAGTTAGAGAAACAACAACTAAGACTCCACCATACAACCACTAAAATATTAAGAATAACATTGCTAATAAGGCTTGTGTTATTTATAGATCGAGACTAGGCATTTGGAAGGATATTTTACAGAGGATAACTCATTCACTGGCCAAGGTAAAGCTAAAAATCTATGTATAAACGTATACCTTAGTCTAAATACCTCAATCCAAACAATCACAAAGGTTAAAAGTATTAATTATTTAGTATTACTAAAGCATATACATCCATATAAATGCCTAAATAAAAATAGACTCAGAAGGTTTATTGGTATTAGATTTTGGTCTTGCTAAAACTCTGGCCGTATTAGGCTCATGTAGGCATCCCATTAATCAACAACAAAGGGACTTAAGTAGGCAATTAAAGCCTCTAAAAAATATAAGACTTGATAGCAATTCTAACAACAAATATTAGAGTCATTATGCTTAAAACATGACTATTATCACTCACAAATTGCATTCACCAAAGGCTCTAAAATAGAAGAAATTATACAGAGTATAAAAGAGTATAAAGGGGGATTCATATTGTTATAATTGATTCATAATCCATGCATCGAAGCATACACAAGCAAAGAAAAAGTGAGAACCCCCAACCTAAACTCCTACAAGGTTGGAATCCTTCCTCTTGAAACCTCTCAGCATTCTTCTTGCTTGTATCCCAACTGGCCTCCTTATGGCCCTCCAAGTCCTCTTTCTAATCTACCATTTAGTGCTCCTTTTCTAAAAATCAAAGTCACATTTTATAAGGTTTATTCCTCCTCCTTTATGTGCCCTCAAGTGGATCTTAATTTAATATTATAAAGATGCCACTTTAAGCCCTTTCTTTCTCCTCTGTCTATTTGCAGGGTGTCCAAATCCACTAGTCATTCCTTATTTTGGTCCCTTTGCTAAATTTAATAAGTCTACTATTGAAATAGTAAGATGCCTTAATTTAATCAATATTAAATTCCCATTAGCAAATATTCCAATCCTCCTCCCTTCATTTGGAGGATGTCCAAATCCATTAGTCATTCCCTAATTTTGGCCCCTTTGCTAAATTTAAAAGGACTACTATTGAAATAGTAATATGCCTTAATTTAATTAATATTAAATTCCCATTAGCAAATATGTCAATCCTCCTCCCTTCATTTGGAGGAGGGGTCAATTTGGAAAATTATTATTTTATTCCAAGGGGAAGATGTTCTTTCTCCTCCCTTGGTTTGGAAGGGGTCTTTGTCACCCAATTTCCAACTCAATTTCCTATTTTACAAAAATAGGCTAAATAATCAAATCATCAAATTAAAGCTAATCATAATTAATTACTTAAACTTGTAATTAATATTAAATCATAATTAAGGCCAATATGGATCTTCATCCATCTTTTCTTCTTTCTCATCCGTAGTGGTGACTCCTTCCACTCTATTTGAAGGATACCTACTCCTGTAACCATACAGACTAATGCATACTATCAATAGTACCTTATTATTAGATAAACCAATCAATCATTGTAATTAATCAACATAATGTCATTTAGTCTATCTTCAAAACAACAAAACAACTTATAAGTCCATCATATGGAAAAAGCTTTCCAAGGGAGGGTCATGACAAATTATAGGCTATAATTAGATCAAAATTACCCTTAAGGGCCAATCCAAAATAACTTTCACCACCTCATGGGGAAGTTTTTGTTATCAAGTCATGCCTTGCAAATTGAAGAACATAGAAATAACCTATTGAAGAACCATGACATACATATTTCATTATATGATGCATGAAATTATGAAGAACTATGTTGATGATCTTCTTGGTTGGTTTTTAAACTTGGAAGATCATATTAGAGATCTAAGGCACATATTAGAATAGCTATGGGAGTAAAAGGTATATCTTAAGCCTTAGAAATGCATCTTGGGGTCTACATAAATAAAACTATTGGGATTAATTATATCCCAATATGGAATTGAAGTTGATCCTAAAAAAGTTGATTATAGTTAATATGCCATGTCCTCAAACCCTATCCTATCTTAGGAGTCTCTACGGAAAAATCTAATCCATTTAGAGATTCATCTCCTAACTAGCTAACAAGTTCCCTTTTACCAAGACTTTGAGGAAGGATGTAATCTTCAAATAAGATGTTGACTATCAAGCAACCTTTAATTCTCTTAAATCCTACCTCTTGTCTCCTCCTATCCTTATCCCACCTAATCTCTCTTAGGACCTTATTTTTATACACAAAAATAATAGGCCATGCCTTAGGAGATATGTTGGTATAATATGATTACCAACATATAAAGCAATCCATTTTCTATATTAACAAGACTTTGACTAATTAGAAAGTCTCTTATACCCCTTTAGAGAAGATTTATCTAGCCATAGTGTTTTCCTCCCAAAATATTAGATACTACATAATCAACCATAAAAAAATTTCCATTGCAAGGGTTGAAATTGTATGATATGTCATGTCCAAACATCACATCTCAAGATAAGCCACTAAGTGGGCCATTGCACTTAGCAAATTTCTATCTTGAGTTTGTCAGCCAAAAGTCTATGAAAGGTTAGGTCATTATTGATCAACTAGTAGTTGCATCCTTAGAAGGTAGACATCCCTTAGCCATATACTTCCCATATGAGTCAATATTCATCCTAAAAGTAGAACAACTTATGGTAGAGAAAATATGTCATTTCATTTAAAAATATGTGATAAATAGATGCCCATAGGCTACAAGACAGATTCACAAAAGTTGAATATCCCCTTTACAAAAGTGAATACAATGAATTCCAAAAGTCTTCTAAACCACCTCAAAATATTGGGTGGGATTTGAGTGTTTGGATGCTTGACCACCCTCAGTTATATGTGCTTCCATGAGCCCTACACACAACCAAACACAATGATTAGTAGCATCTAAAGGGCCTACCTTGGTTAGGCCCAAGTTTATGAGATATGCAAGTAAAAAAAAAGCAAGAAATCTTGATTAAAGAATGAATATAATATAAAATGTTGTAAAATACATAAGATATTACCTTTATTACCTTTTTTGACTATTTGTTGCTAATTTTATGGTTGAAAATAGTTTTTATAGTGGACTACCCAGGGGTGGATGATTTTGATTGTTAACTACCTAGGGATAGGTGGTTGAGTCTATGCTATCCAAAATATTGTAAGATCATTGATAGAACCTTTTGGAAGTTGTATGGGATCAAATATTTGATTAAATATAGTTTTTAATGGGAACCACCCAAAGGTGGGAGGTTGTAATTATGAATTTCCTAGGGATGGGAAGTTGAGACCTTGTTGCCTAGAATATGATGAAACTTGTAGGGGAACTCTAGGGTAGTGTCAAGAGACTTTGGTAGGAGTTTGGAGCTTATTGGAGTCTTCACCTATGACCAATTTCATAAAAAATATATGTGCAAATGAAAGCACACAATAGTCTCCATGTCTGGTTTGTAAACAAGGGGTGAGCACACGAAATATTTCAAAAGAAAATTTGGTAGATTTTTGGCATGTAACTTCACACTCTTATCAAAATGAATAAGTGAGGTAGGTATTTATAAAATATTTCAAGGGAGAGGGGGTAGTGATATGGACATGACATGGAAGCCAAGTGTCATGGGTGAGGGAGGTGAAAAATCTAGGAAATTCCACTTGCATGGTCAAAGAGGGTGTGTGCACCATGCCTTATTAATTTCCTTGGGTGGGGAGAGTCCTCACCCCACTCAAGTGGCATGTGCACACCATGCCTCATTAATTATCTTAGGTGGGGAGAGTCCTCACCCTTCCCAAGTGGCATTAAGAGGCATGAGGGTGGTAAGGGTGCATAAGGATATGGAAGATAGGTGTAGACTAGGCTAGGGTGAGATGGACCTAAGCTATGGTCAAAGGGGTAGATTAGGGGAATGTGCACATAGAATAGGAGGGATGGAAAATTTATATGGTGACTAAGGGCTTGGTGTAGGGGAAGGCTTTAATGGGTTATAGGGGCTAAAGAAGGCTGACTTTGATTTTTGTAAGGTTGCCATGGTGCATTTTGGGTTATTTAGGACTATTGCAAAATTATTAATTTTTGACCTTAGGAAAATATTAATTTGATACTTTTTAGGTGTTTATATTTATTCCTTTTTGTACTACATTGTGTGACAAACAATACAATGTAAAAAAATATGACATTGGTTGGTTGGTTTGGCGATGGATGATAATAGGTGGTGATGAATGACCATGGATTTTGGCATGCTGCAATGATAGCTGAGGGAGAAGACACATGCTTGTCTCAAATCAAGAACAATATGTGATGCCCTAATTATAGAAGGGATGAATACCCTTGAAACTTTACCTTCGATAGATTGTTGAGACCATTTGATGTGGTAAGCTAACAATCCATTTGTAAGTATATCATGATACTTCAATTGATTTATCAAATCATGATGGGTGAGTAACTGTATAGTCATAGGCCTCAGGTGTATCAAATTGATTAAATTGGAATTTGAGTGGAGAAGATAATTTTTACTATTTTCTCCAATAAAGGAGGTTTAATGATAGTCTTTGGCAAATATTCTTAGATACATGTGATTCTAGTATTGAGAATTTGGGTATTGGACTTATTTGCAATTAAATTTTGTGGGTAATATCTACCCCCTAAAGTGATAATTTTATGGATGAGGAAATATAAGACAACAATGAAGCACTTGACAAATAGTTATTGTGCGATGGATAAATGAGAATGAAGTGGTTAGATGGTGCAATTTGCCATTGGAAGAGGAAATTTTTTGACATGTGATAATTTCCTAGGCATGGGAAGTGGCTGACCACCCACCCATGGATGGTTGGCAACCATCCTAGGTAGTCACCAACCATCTAGGATGGTTTCCAGAATTACCCATTTGTATTTTTTTAGCATTTTGAGGGACCAAATGATGTTAGAATATAGGAAAAACTATACTTGTTGGAAATCTCTTTTTGAGACCTATCCAATGGTGGTGGTTTTAGAAAATTGGGAGGGTATTTGTTTAAAGAAAAATTATCTCAAATATGACCTTATATTTTGAAGCGATAAATTCTCAATTTTAGGTCTTTGAAAGGTGATTTGACTTGGTTGGTGAGAGGGTCGATGGAGGAGGGTGAAGTGATGATAATTGATGAAAAAAAAGTTAAGTTTTAGTGTTTACAGAGATGGATGATATGAGGGAAATGGAAAGGACTAGTGAGACTCCAAGGAATACAAAATAATGAGTCTATGTTTGGTGTGGCAAATTGACCATGAGTTTTATGTCTTTTTTTTGATGAGATGAGGATGATATATGCATATGGATATGTGATAGACTATATTTAGTCATTCATGATAGATATATGATGATGATTTAATGGTTTATATGATATAATATGATGTATGAATAGTGTGATGCATGTGTTTAGGTTATTTATATTTTGGTGCTTGATGGATCATATGGTTAGATAATCATGATATGTTAGATGATATGGATGTGATATATGATGTGATGGATGATGATGTATCTAATTATTTACATGGTTTAGACTCATATGTATTTATTTGATCATGTTTTGGATGTGTGTATCTGAATTTCTCAATTGAAATTGGTTAAAATTAATGATAAATTAATAGTCACAATGACATATTAACACGACATGAAACAAGATAATCATAATGGAAACAAGATGTAATACATGGATAATAACATGTTAACTCACTAGATAGTGAATAATGGCTTATGATACACAACAAGAATGGAGGTTTTAGGATGTATATATAGTGAATGGTAGTGAAGCAAGATGCTTATCATCCAAATACCTTAGTATTTTTAGATCCTAAAAGCATTTCAGGAAACTCAAAAACCCTAGTGGAACCAATCAAACTCATCTACTAGAGGTTGTTAATGTGATAGACATGTTGCCATGTGGAAGATATACTCTACTACCAATAAAGCATCTATAGCCCTGATGGAGGTTGACCCCATAATCCTTAGATGTAGCTCCACTACTAGTCAAATGTCTATAACCTTGGTGGAGGCATCTAAAATACTTGAGGAACCAAGCAATTGATCTCTTTTTGCTCATTTTTATATTTTATCTATTTTTTTTAACATATAATTTGAATCCTTAAGGTTCAAAATATGCGCATGATAGAATGAGCGAGAAAATTTTGACATTTTATGGTAAGACTATTTATGGCATTGTCTTATCTAAAATAAAAATTTGATTAATGTGTGATAAGTGCATGGTCCAAGAGAGAACTCTAATTAGCCAGGGGAGGCAAAAATATCCATAGAAGATGATGGCATTCAATAAAGGTTGAGTGTAACACTAGAAATGGTCGAATAATAGAAATAACCTCTATTTTCCAACAACCTAAAGAATGAATGATGAGACATCTTGATGGTGAGGACAAGTGGCCTATGTGACGTACAAAATATGAACGATACACAATGGGTATGCTAAATGATACATAAGACTATATGCCACACGACACAAAATACATGACCAAAAAAGTGCTATGGACAAACAAAGTGCGAGATAGACAAATGGACACAATATGTATAACTATTTTCATGTCATTGATTAATTATCCCAAATTAGATAGGAAAATACATAGTTGTAAATCCAAAAGATGATCATATTAACATGCTATAAGTTGAATGCATGATTGTAATGGATGAATGGGTGGGAGAGATGTGATGTGATAAAATTAGAGGTGGAGTGGGTTGCAATTCCTCCCAAACCAAAAGGATGGTGGAAGGAATATGAATTCCCTTAGAGAAAAAAATGGTGTTGAAAGAGGGTAAGCTCCCCCTATCATGGAATTGGGTTGAATAGGATGAGAGAGATGAAGAGAAAGAGAAGGTTGATAGGGAAATATAATGGAGGAAAGAAGAGGAATGGGAGAAATAGAAGAAGGTTGAGGAAGGATAGAAGGAAAATTAGGAAAGAAGGACCAACCATAGATACATAGCTGCTCCTATTGTGATCGTACAACCATGACATGAAACCTATTAGAGAAAGAGATGATAAGGTCATTGAAGAGGTGGGGAAGAAGGATCAACAAAAGTAAATTTAGCAATAAAATAGATGATGATGGTGGTTGATATAAGATTCAAGAAGACCAAAGTGACACTTGAGGAGGAGATGTCAAATTGTCTCAAATCATGATCAATGTGAGATGTTCCAATGATGGAAGAGGTAAATATATTTAAAACTTATCATTAATATATTGATGAGATCATTTGGGTTGGAAGGCTTATCATACATATGTAGGTATGCTCATGATGTATTTGATATATTAGATAAGTGGGCTCGATTTGCCACATTGATGAAGTGTACACACATGAGTAATCCTATAGTTATAGGTCCACAATGTACCAAATTGGATTTGTAATAGAGTTTATGGTGAGAAGAGAAATTATACATTTTATCCCAATAGAGAAGGGTTAATGATAGTCTCAAGAAATATTCTTGGACAAACATAGATTCTAAGAATGAGTGTTTGGATATTGATCATGTTTTAGGCAGCATTGATAATGCAATGTTATCCAGCTTAAGCGATGAGTGGATGCACTATGGGATGTGATTTGGTATTTGTGGATGTGATAGTATCTATTGATAAGAGGTGGATGGACATGGTTGTTGTGGGAAAGAGGGTGGTTGAGTGGGAGTCTATGATGAAGGATGTGCGAAAGAAGATAGATGACTAGGAGGAAGAGATTGAAGAATAATGGATCCATGGGAAGGGTCACATTGATGAGATGGTCAACTTAGGGAGTGTTGATGTTTGAGAACAAAAATGGTCACGCCAGAAAAATGGGGGCTAGGGAGCTAAGTGGTTGTCAACTATTAATTCCCCATGACCAATCAACTCTTGGACCATATGTTGGAAATATCAATAGTCATTAATGTCATGATCATTTTGATGATGATAGATGTAAAAGTGGTGCTCTTTATATCATTTAGGTTTGACCTTGTTGATTTTATTTGGGCACATGTTAGGTAAGGAAATTAATTTTTCATCATAGAGATTTTGAAAAATGGTTGACAATGGCTCAAAAAGGGGAGTCCAACTATAAGGTGGATGAGGAGGGTGTCATGGGTGATTGAAAGGTTGGGTAGAGGAGGGTGCATTTGAGGCCTCTTGGTGACTAGAATGTAGCTTAATATTAATAAGTCAATCAAGGATTTGTTGTAATTTTGTTGGAGATGGAGTTGGAGTGGCCATGACAAGAATGGGTTGGATAATGACATGGTAAAAATTAGGTTGATAGAGATGAGGATATGAGTAGGGGGAAGGTGGAGGAGGAGGATAGTATGAGTAGTAAGGTTGTGGGATGTAGGTCAAATGAGGTACTTGGGATAGATAATGGGGTTTCAAATAATATGGGGTAAAGATGCTATTGGGAGAAAACGTGGAAGAGATGAAGTGGATCGATATGAGGAGGATGATGTGATCCTCTCACTTGGGATCTTGGGAAGAGCAATGTGTGTGGGCTAATGTATTAGGTATTTTTTAGAATGTGAGGGTCCCAACCAATCCACATAAGTTAGATAGGGGATAGGGAAGATAGTGGATTGAGTACCATACAGAGTGAGGAGTATCTCCTTCTTATGGGTTGAAGGAATCATAGATGGATGAGAGATCAACTTAGAGTGGTCCATGGAAGGGAGGTTTTGAGCTCAAGCTTGGATTTTGATTAGGACCATAAGTGGCTAGGGGCAGAATAAGATGTAAAATATAGAAAAAAATAATTGGGATGTTGTAACCTGACTCTAGGGGGTATTGTTCATACCTAGGTAATTCTAATTGTGAATTTCACCTTCCTAGGTAGTCTTATGCTGAACCACACCTACTTGTTTGGTACTATGTTAAACTGCACCTGCTTGAGTGGTTGACTCTAGAGATAGTTTACAAAAGATGTGGGAAAAAAAATAAATTATAGAAAGGTGGTATGACTAATATTTTGGGTCTTTTTTAGTTTTTTTGAATATATTTATTAAATAATGCTCTATATACACAAGCAAAAAAGTGGGCAAAATATAATTAATATGAAGATGTTTTGCATGATTAGGCTCTATTTTTATGTTTGTTATTGCTTAGTTTATTTAGTCTTTCTTATTTTATTTTTTTGGCTATGTTTTGATCTATCCTATCCTTGAAATTTATAAAATATGAATGGGTGAGATCTACAATATGTGTCTATGCACGCTCCATGATATAATCGAGAGTATATGGGGAAATTTTGTGCATAAATGACCAAAATGCTTCCTAATATGGGAATGGCTCAGGGTATCCTAGAAGGTTAAAAGACATCTAATACCATTTTTTAGAGGGTATAAGAGGTAGCATTGTCTAGAACCTACGTTGATTGAGTTGGATTTCACTTCATCCTCATATGGGATCAGTAAAAAATTATAGCTACACACCCTTTGATTACTAAGCCCCATGAGCAAGGGCATCTAACCTAAGACTACCCCAAGGGTAACCAACCTCCCGATGATGAAATCCAAGAAATTATGCAACCTAACTATGGTTTCTAAAGGGATCAACTAATGTTTAGGGATGAAGTCCAACACCATCAATTGGTTCACAAATTGTACCGTGCAAAGTGATGTTGTTTTTGGATTTTTTTTTCTTTTAAATATGCCTAACTAGGATGCATAAACAAGTCCAACCTAAGGATGCATAATGCAAATTTTGCCTATGCTAAATACAAAGAAAGCAAGCACAATTTAAAATACTTTTTATCTTCCTAAGATGTAAAGAAGAAAATAACTTTGCGAAAGCAAATCCTATGCTAAGGAAATGAAAAAGCAATAATTGAAAACAAATAAATTTTTGAAAGTGAATCCTATACTAAAGTACACATATTTCAACACATGAGAGTAAATCTAGATTAACACAAGCAAATTACAAAACATGAAAATAAAGCAATGCTAACAAAAGCAAAGAACAATACAAGAAAATAAATCTATTCTAAGGAAAGAAAATGAAAGTGCATGAAATGAAAACTAATCTAACAAAGCAAAGCAAGGCATGAAATCAAAACTAGCCTAAGAAAGCAATGACAAGACATGAAATAAAACTATTGTTAGAAAGCAAAGATAAAACATGAAAATAAATTATTATGAGAAAGCAAAGACAATACATGAAAATAAATTGTTATAATAAAGTGAAGACAATGCATGAAAAGAAACTATTCTAAGAAAGCAAATAAAAGACATGAAAAAAACTATTCTAATAAAACAAATACAATACATGAAATGAAAACTAAGCTAAGAAAACCAAGAACATGCATGAAAGAAAAATACATGAAATGAAATCTACACTAGGAAAGTAGGAAGGTATATGAAATTAAATCTAATATAGAAAAGCAAGAATATTCATGAAATTAAATCTAATATAAGAAAGCTTGAAAATACGTTGAAAGAAATATAACCTATGAAAGCAAGAAAGTACATGAAAATAAATCTAAACTATGAAAGCAATAACAAGAAAATAAATCTAATCTAAGAAAGTATTGAAATGCCTGGAATAAAGCGTACTCTTAAGAAAACAAGGAAATGCATGAAATGAAGACTAAGCTAAGAAAGCGAGTAAAATAATGAAATTAAAACTAATATAGGAAAGAAACAAATACATAAATTGAAATTCTACTCTAGGAAAGTGAGAAAAATGCTTGAAATGAAGTTAATCTAAGAAATCAAGAAAGACATGAAACAAAATTCTACTCTAGGAAAATAATAAAGAACATGAAATGAAAATATATTCTAGTAAAGAAATGAAGATACATGAAATGAAAACTACTCTAAGAAAGCATGCAAAATGATGAGTTTCATTGATCCAAGGTGACTTACCTGATTTTGATTCTCAAGTTTGCACAAAGCTCAAGATAAGAGCATACACAGGATAAGGGACCTTTTAATGTGGTGTGTTGTGAGATTTATGTGATGTTAATTTCCTTAGAAGAAATGATGCTCTTTTGGTCTCCAAGATTACACTAAGGCATGAGGAGAGAGCATACGAGATCAAATCCTTCATTTAATGTGATGTGTAGTGAGGGTTCGTTACCTTAGAAGGGATGACCTACTTTTGATCTTCAATATCACCCTAAGGTGTGAGGAGAGAGCATATGTAGGCTAAGTCTTCTACTTAGTGTGGATTATGTAAGATGCAAATGCAAGGAAAACTGCTATAAATAAAATGCAAATTCTTTAACCCTAAAATCTTCTTCCACCCTTTTGATCCTCAAAATCACCTTTTGATCATGAGAGGAGAGCATATAGATAATAAGATAACTTTTGTCTAGTGTGATTCAAGGGCAAAAGCAATTAAATTTGCAATTAAAGCAAAATGCCCTATATTTCATTTGCTTTCATAAAATCAAACTTAAAGTAGGACATAAAAATACGTACTAGTGGTCCTATGCTTGTTGACAGTTGATAGGGTCTACTATTCAGGTTTTGTGACTGAAATTGGCTTTGTGATCACAACTATTTCACCCTCGATAGTTTGATGTAGAATCACTCATCCTTGGATGGTTGAGTGTTGAATTGCCCATCCTTAGGTGGTTGATCCTAGGAGAGGTATATGGTTGGCTGGCTCTGATGTATTAGGTTCCTATGCCTCAGGGGATAGGCTGGTAGATTTTCTTGCAAAACCCAACAAATAGGATGATCAAAAAAAGGATTTTTGAAATGAAAAACAAAGGAGAATGAGATGGAAAAATAACAAAACTAACTAAGCAAAAAGGATGAGAAATAATTTGAAAGTTGTTAACGAAAACAAAAATAACTAACCAAAAAGCACAAAACTTATAAAGAAAGCAAGAACACAAACAATTAAAGAAAAATGATTGAGGGGGAAGGTGATATACCTTGGACACCCCTGATTTATTGATGATTAGATGGTAAGGACTCATACACACTTGAAACTACTATGAAGGATTGTGTGAAATTGGGTACCAAACTATTGGGTCCTAATCCGGAGTGATAGCGGGTGAACCGCCCATGTAGGGACAATTTGGATTTACAACCTCCTGGGCCCAAGTGGTTGGGACTGTGAACCATCTAGGGACGAGTTTTCATTTTTTTTGATAAAAAATAGGGGACTAGCTTGGATGGGTCCCGATCTAAATGGTTTTTGGATAGTTTTTGAGTAATTTTGAGCATGAAAAAGGAGACAAAATACAAAAAAAAGTAAGCAAGATATGAAAAATGCTAAAATAACACACAAGGAAAATGATGAAAAGAAATATTACAAGAAAATGATAATTTTCTACAGCCTACAAAATGAACAATTTCGAATGTGATCAAGGGTTAGGTCCCACCATGATCACAAAAATGTGGTAGAGAAAATGTGTCATTTCATTTTATTAAAAAATATGTGATAAATATATGATTTTATTACAAATTCCCCATGGGCTACAAGAGGGGTTCACAAAAGTGAAATATCCCCTTACAAAAGTGAATACAATGATGTCCAAAAGTCTTCTAAACCACCTCAAAAGAGTGGATAGGTTTTGAGTGCTTGAATGCTTGACCACCCTCAGTTCTATGCACTTCTACGGGCCCTAAACACAACCAAGCACAAGGATTAGTAGCATCTAAAGGGCCTACCTAGGTTAGGCCCAAGTTTATAAGAGATGCAAACAAAAAAAAATAAACCTTGATTAAAACATGAACATAACCTAAAATGTTGCAAAACATAGAGGACATTACCTTGCTTACCTTTGTTGGTTGTCTACTATTGGTTCTATGGATGAAACTGGTTTTTGGAGTGGACCATCCAAGGGTGAATGATTCTAACTGTCAACTACAAAGGGATGGATGATTGAGTCTATACTATCCAAAATGATGCAAGAGCCTTGAAAGAACCTTCTGGAACCTATATAGGGTCAAATATTTGACTAAATCTTATCTTGAGGAGGAACCACCTAAGGGTGGATGATTGTAGTTATGAATCACCTACGGATGGACAGTCAAGACCTTGTTGCCCAAAATTTTATGAAACTTGTAGGTGATATCTGGGGTTGTGTCAAGAGCCCTAAGATTTGATGAAACTTGTAGGGTACCTTTGCATGGGACTTATGGGGTAGTGTTAGGAGCCTTTGGTAGGATTTTGGAGCCAATTGGAGTCTTCACCTATGAGTAGTTTCACAAAAAACATATGTGCAAATGGAAGCATACAATAGTCTCCATGGCTAGCTTAAAAAAAAGGGGTGAGCACACAAAAGTTTTTAAAAGAAATTTTGGTAGAGTTTTGGCATGTAACTTCACACTCTTATCAAAATGAAGAAGTGAGGGGGGTATTTATAAAATATTTCAAGGGAGATGGGGTATTGATATGGACATGGCATGACATGACATGGAAGCCAAGTGTCATGGGTGAGGGAGGTGGAAAATCTAGGAAATTCCACTTGCATGGTCAAAGAGGGTGTGTGCACCATGCCTTATTAATTTCCTTGGGTGGGGAGAGTCCTCACCCCACTCAAGTAGCATGTGCACACCATGCTTTGGGTGGGGAGAGTCCTCACCCTTCCCAAGTGGTATTAAGAGGCATGGGGGTGGTAAGGGTGCATGGGGATGTGGAAGATAGGTGTAGACTAGGCTAGGGTGAGGTGGACCTAAGCTATGGTCAAAGGGGTAGATTAGGGGAATGTGCACATAGGCTAGGGGAATGTGCACATAGGATAGGGGGGATGGGGAAGTCACATGGTGAAAATTGGGAAGAGCATACCCAACCATTGTTTTCCTAAGGGCTTGGTGTAGGAGAGGGTTTTAATGGGTTAAAGGGGCTAAAGAAGGCTGATTTTGATTTTTGTAAGGTTGCCATGGTGCATTTTGGGTTATTTAGACTATTGCAAAATTATTGTTTTTTGACTTTAAGAAAATACTAATTGACACTTTTTAGGTGTCTACACAACCTAACTCCTGGGATATCTATTTTTATGATGCTAGATGTTTCAAAGGAACATGGGAAGGAGTCATCTTTGTCATTCCTCAAAAACTTATCCCTTTGTTCTTTAAGCTTTTCTTATACCAACAATATTATTGTGTATGAAACCCTGATCTTAGGGATATATATAACATTATCCCTTCAAATTAGAATCCTCTCCATATTTGGAAATTCTTATATTGTACTCAATCAAGTCAATGGTGTATATTAAACTAAATATGAAAAGCTTAAGCCATATAAAGACATTGTCATTACACTTGCTTTTGACAAAATCACCATTGAAGCTATCCCTAGGTCTAGCAATTACCATACTAATGTTATGGCCTTGGTTGCATCCCTTATCCCCTTAGAGCTAGATGACAAACAAGCCATAATTATAATTTGATAAATTAGGAAGCCTTAAAGCTTATAGTCAAGTAGCTCCCCAATGCTTAAGGCTTGAAAGATGTTCTCATGACACACATTGACTTGAGATTTAGCAACTATCATAGCCACCCCGTCAACTCTTTCAAAACAAAATCAAGTTGTTGAGTGGTTGGTATATCCAAAGTTGGCTTAGCAATGGTAAGTAAATGTTAAATATAATTCATTATTATTAAATTGAGTTTCTACTTTTTGCATTCACAATTTTCGTTCTTTCATACAAATAATTTTTTTTTGAATCACATATATATTTTGATTAGATTAATTGAACATATAAACCTTTATATCATCAAAATTAGTAACTATAAAGGTCTCTCAACAAAATTATTGAGTAGATAACTCTAATAAAAAAGTTCAACAATTTTAAGGAAACACTATCAAATGTATGTAATAAGGTCATAAAGAAGGCTAAGTTTATGTAACCAAGTTAATATTTTTTATGTATACCTGTTAATTTTTTTTACTTTATTTAACAGGTATATAAAAATATTAACTTCATAACAAATCTTTAGAATTCTCTTTTTGTATACCAACAATTTTAATAGAAAAGAGAATTCTAAAGATTTGTTATGAAGTTAATATTTTTTCTTAAGTCTCAAATTTTCTTAATTTATTTAATATTAAAAAATATCATTATTGAAATTGTTAATATTTTTTTTTCAAAGTTCAATCTCTCTTCATATTTTTAATTACAATTTTAATAAAAAAATAATATAAAAATATTATATTTTAAAAAAATTAATATATTTTTATATATTAAAATTTAAGTTATTTTATTATAAAAATAATAATAACTTAAAAAATAATGATAGGATTTACTAAGAATAATGAATATTACCTTTGCAAATAAGCATTATGTGTATCTAATACTACCTTTGCAAATAGGCATTATGTGTATCTAAATGAATACTACTTTGCAAATAGGTATTATGTATATCCTGTAATTACTAAAACTAAAGTGGAACAAAATTCTATCGTATAGGAATATGCCAACTTGAGTCCCAAGGGGGACATGGGCTGACACCTTTAAGCCTGCCACCCCATTGACAAAAAGTTTGACAAGTTGTGAAACTCAAAAACCACTCAAATCCCACAACTGCGTACACGTGGGATTATTAATGAACTGTAGCCTACCCAAATATAAATAATTAATATTGAGTTAGGGAGACCCCGGTGGCTCAATTTTGGTAAGGTGCACTCAACGGACTCAAGTCAGACTACTACCTTTGCCCTTATTAAGCAGACCCTCATGGCTCAAGGTTGGTAACGTGCATTTAACAAACTCAATTTAGACTACTTCCTTTGCCTTTATTAAGCAGACCCCGTAGCTTAAGGTTGATAAGTGCACTCAACACACTCAAGTTAGACTACTACCTTTACCCTTATTAAGCAGACCCCCGTGGCTCAAGGTTGGTAACATGCACTCAATGAACTCAAGTCAGACTACTATCTTTACTCTTATTAAACATGCCCAAGGTTTGAACCTAGATCTCCTTTTGGTAAAATTCTTACCAATCCATATCCCTTGAAAACTATTTATTAACTTTCTTAACCATAAGAACACACATCCCAAATATCCCTGAAATTTGGGATTGCATCCCATCGGCTTCTTAAATATTACTAGGAATAATGAATATTACCTTTGCAAATAAGCATTATGTGTATCTAATACTACCTTTGCAAATATGCATTATGTGTATCTAAATGAATACTACTTTGCAAATAAGCATTATGTATATCCTGTCATTACTAAAACTAAAGTGGAACAAAATTCCATCATATAGGAATATGCCAACTTGAGTCCCAAAGGGGACATGGACCGACACCTTTAAGCATGCCACCCCATTGACAAAAAGTTTGACAAGTGGTGAAACTCATAAACCACTTAAATCCCACAATTGCGTACACGTGGGATTATTAATGAACTGTAACCTGCCCAAATATAAATAATTAATATTGAGTTAGGGAGACCCCGGTGGCTCAAGGTTGGTAATGTGCACTCAAAGGACTCAAGTCAGACTACTACCTTTGCCCTTATTAAGCAGACCCAGTGGCTCAAGGTTGATGACTCAAATCAGACTACTACCTTTGCCCTTATTAAGCAGACCCCGTCAAGATTGGTAACGTGCACTCAACTAACGAACTCAAGTCAGACTACTACCTTTACCCTTATTAAACATGCCCCAAGGTTTTAACCTAGATCTCCTCTTGGTAAAAGTCTTACCAATCCACATCCCTTAAAAACTATTTATTACCTTTATTAACCATAAGAACACACATCCCAAATATCCCTGAAATTTGGGATTGCATCCCATCCGCTTCTTGAGCCAACTGTGCTGTAGTTTCGACCTTGGTTGATAGGCCTGTAGATGCTGTAAAAAAAATGATGTAAACTGTAAAGCTGGCGTCCCTGCTATCATTTCTAATGAGTGGTAACGTGAAACTCGCGTTAAAAGAAAAGAGAAAGTGCTGCACAGCGATTACGAGACAAGAACTTGACCGTATAAGGGTCACCTTAGGAGAAAGTCTGAGTGGCTTCTTCATAAGAAATAGCCGAGATAAATGGCATGAACTGCTAAAACGTTTTCCTCCCGGCTTTGTCTTCGAAGTTGGCAACGTCGCCAGATTTCAGAAAGCTGATTTAGCTCTCACATTCAAGTGCAGATTGGAAACGTTCAAACATGGGGCAAATTGTAAGGAACAAAGAGTTAATATTAGTTTCTTATGCTAACGAAGGGATTCTTACTGATAATCATGTCAAAATCAAAGAAACACCATTGGATATTGGAAGAGTGTCAGTGGGGAACGTTGTTGTCCAGAACCTGTGGGTGTCGGTAGATCCATATCTCAGATGGTTTTTCAAGGAAGAATCCAACGAAGGACTTTATTTCCCGAGCTCCAAATTGAATCAGGTTAAGTTTTGCATGCTTTTGCTTCGCTTGCCTCGCAGTGGATCCTTTTCAGTTTAATATCTGAAGGGTTTATTTTTGTCGTGTGTAGAGCCTTTTGCATCTCATATGATAGGGAAAGTGGTGGTGTCTGCCAAATGCGGAATTCCAGGTGGGCGATTTCATTACAGGGCACTATCAAGTCTCAGCGTATACCGTGGTAGCAGGATCCAGCGTGAGAAGAATCAACACCCATTTGGCCAGGCCATCTTTCTATTTGGGACCTCTGGGTATTGCTTTTATTCGGATTAACGTGTGCTTGTTGGTTTATTTTGTCGTAGGAAGCATCATCTGATGGGAACTGAATGTATTGCTGTGAAGGGGACTGCCGGGACTGACAGCATGGAGAGCAGGTGTTTGTTGTTTCGGCGGCTGCCGGTGCTGTTGGTCTTCTTGTTGGACAATTGGCCAAAATAAAAGGTTGTGTTGTAAGAAGCGTCGGTAACGACGACAATCCTATACCATATTTCTGCATATTCCTTTTTCACCTTTTTTTTCACAAGCTCAGATGCATATATCCTGTCTTCAAAATTTTAACCATATCTTGATATAGTTTAAATTAAGTTTTAAAATAAAAACACAAAACCTAAATTATTATATTGTTGAAGAGATTTGTGGATAACTTTCGTCTGTATGACCACCACAATATCACATCATTATATTGTTCAGAGACTTGTGAATAACTTTTTGTCTGTGTTATAAATAGTTTTGTATGACCACCACCACAGTATCATATTAATTAAGAGCTTGTATTTTGTCTGTGTTATAAATAGTTTGTATGACCACCACAGTATCATATTAATTAAGAGCTTGTATTTTAGTTAAGAGCTTGTATTTTAGTTTATTATTTTATTAGTAAAGAATTTGATAAGTGTGAGCTGCACATATTTTATTAAGTAAACTACACTAAATAAAAAGTATTAAAGTAAAACAAAATTTTATTATAAAATATTAAATAAACAGCTTATATTACTCTGGCGTGCTGCAAATATAAGAGTCCCAGGCTTAAGTTGAGCATGTTTTTATTTTAATTATCAATTTAATTTGGTTTTAAAATAAAACATTGAATGGATGAACAGGTTCAGATGTTAAAAGAAAAGTATGGATACGACGATGCTTATAATTATAAGTCAGACAAATTGGGATGCAATACTATCCAACTATATTAATATTAATAGTTACATGTTATATATAAATATATCTCAATTAATTATTATAAACAATAAATATATCTAATCTTTTTAATAATTGAATTTTGATGAGTTAAACAGGTTCCTTCCCAATGGCATAGACATCTATTTTGGGAGGTGCAGTTGGAAGCTGTTCTGAACCACATCAATATGAACGCTCGGTTTCCCTTGTGTGGAATGATTTTTCCGTTTTGAGCATCCATACATTTGTATTTGTATTTTTTAGTTTTTTTATTATAATATAATGAGATATTTACTCTTCTATTATTTTAGATTATAACCACCATAATTATATGTCATCACAGAATTGGAGGCAGCGCCATGGAGTGAAAAACTTACTAGGTTTGGCTGGTAAATTTGGCAAGATGCAAAGGATTCCTTATGGAACAATTTCAGGGTGAAGTGAATAAGTTCACAGCGGAAGTAAGAGGAGCTTTCAGTGAAGGAAAAATCAATACAAGAAGCATGTCATGTTGAGATTAGAGAACTTCGTAGAAGCATTCAATTCACTGTTTTGGTGGAAGAAATATGGGCAAAGTCCTTCAGCTCACGCCAAATTGATTATTTAAAGTAAATGTATTTTTTTAAAAAGAATTTGAAAATTATATATTAAAATAAAGATTATTTACAAGTTGTAACGAGACTCTTTTCAGCTTTAGTCGATCAGAACACCTTAATCTACAAGAACATTTATTTACAACAAAAGATCTGCATTGGAGTCAAATCTTTTAAACCATATTTTTACAAGGTTGTCCACCTATTTACAATAGTAAAAAAAGAGCCAAATATCCTAAAATATATTTCTATAATGTCTATCCAAATTAGCTAAACATTGGATTTGCTCAACAACCTGCTTAATCCTTTCATCCTCAATAGCCACCTCGTTGTGCCACTGGCTGTCCAAATTAGCTAAAACCTCAATAGCCATGTCATTGTGCCACTGGCTATCTAAATTAGATAAACATTGGATTTGTTCACCAACCTACCTAATCCTCTCATCCTCAATAGCCATGTCATTGTGCCACTGAACCCCTACCTCCTTCTAAGTACCCATCTTAGCCACAAAGTTTGCCATTATTATTTTAAATCTCCTCACATAAACTGGAATCACATCATCTAATTTCCTCCACAATTCCTTAATTTTGGTGACAAGAATCCTCAACCTCCATGTATTTAAAGCAAAGTTCTTTATGCAATCCAAAGCTCCTACCAATATTTGAGAATTTGATTCTAGGATTATCCTCCTACCAATATTTGAGAATCTGATTCTAGGATTATCCTCTTGTAACATTGTCGTACTGCCTAGATAGAAGCAAATTTGATAGCTAAGTCTTTTGCTTCATTGTTCATGGACCTTCCCAGGCCTTGCAGCGCCCAATAGAGCACTGTCCCAACATGATTCCTACATACCACTCCAATTTCAGCTCTACTTGAATTGCCTTTTGTAGCTCCATCAGTATTAATTTTAATCCAACCTTTTGAGGGTGGTTTCCAACTAGCTCTATCTTGCTCCTCTTGCACTTCAACTTCCTTCTCCATCATCCCTATATCAGCTTGAGTTTCCTCTTTAGCATATATTACCACAATTTCTGTGACTTTGCTCCAAATGACCTACCAAACACCATCTAAGGATGAAAAGATTTCTTTAAAAAAATTCCATTTCTCTCCAACCACCCACCAAATGAAGTTTAATCCAAACTTCCAACCAATACAAAGAGCTTTAGATTTAAAACTACCCCTCTTCCATCTTTCCCAAATATTAATCCTATTCAAATCATCATTGGCTCGAATTTTATAAGATAACCATCGCTCCGAAATAAATGTACTTTTTAAGACATTATTAATTTTAATACATAAGGGAATCAACAACATCATTGGGTGGGTTCTTTTGTTATGATCACAAACCACTGGGACATCTTAAATAGATGTACTTTTTAAGATTTATTAATATTATTTTTAATACATAAGGGAATCGGTAACATCATTGGGTGCTATCATTATGACTACGAATCACTAGAACAACTAACTAACTAACACTTGGTCGCTACCATCCAACCTATCCTCTTTTAGATACACCATGGGTTGAACCTTAAACCTCCCTAAAAAGAAGCCAAATTCTTAATCATTGGTTGTCCTTGTTAAATATTTAAAAAAAAAAAGAGTTTACACGAATTTTTATGAGGAGTCAATTGGACATTTTAAAAAAATTGAGTCTACATAGGTTTTTATGAGGGGTCCCCTTTTACCGAGTATTTTTACATAGGTCTCTTTAATGAAAACCCAAGAATTTACCACTACAATATCCTTCATATGTCCTTTTAAAACTTATTTAACATTGTTTATTTTTAAACGCCTCTTCAAGTTAATAAAAAAATGAAGTGTTATTATTATTTTTAATACTTTTAAACTAGACATCTTTTATTTTAAAATTTACTTGTCCAAATACTTTCTAAGTGATGCTTTTTCCTTAATTATCAATGTAGTTTTAATTGCAGCTTGTTAACTTAATAGTGGTTATATTTATAATAATAATATTTAATTTATTTTCTGGAGTTTAATATTTTTTTCCAAAAGTAAATATATATAATTAAGGTAGAAGAAGGGGTTTTGAAAGGGACCCGGACCTTTTACAATAAATATCAAAGGATAAAATTTATGATCTAAAAATGGTTTCATACCTTAAACAAGAAGATCAAACAACATCTATACTATCTAAATTTTTTGATTTTAGGATCATTTAAGATTACAAAAAATATAATAGACAATGAACAATTAATAGACTCAAACAAAGATTAAACCAACATAGACCAAAAACTATCTTTGGGATAAACCATCTCTTTGTTGTCCAGTGTTTTCTATTGGGCCTTGAGCATCAAGATCCTCCTTTTTAGGTCCTTCAAGTGATCTTTTGCTTCTTTCATTTTCCCAAGAATAATTAGAGCAAACATTTTGATGAGTCAATAAGGTCTTTCAGAATGTAGTTCAATATGTAGGTCTTTCAGTATGCAGTTCTAGTCCCTTATTCAAGGTTCTAGTCACAGATTATCACATTCTATAATACTTCCAAATTCAAAATAAAACTTCCAGACTGTTGAGTTACCTCTATCCCTTTCACAAAAATAGAAGAAAGATCATTGGCAAGCATGAGATTCTCCTGGAAATTTATTACTTAATAGAATCAAGCATGCCATGTTTCCTTCTGATGCTTTGGTTGCTGTTACAAATAATGATTGATGTTTTCTATATGGAATCAAAATCACGAGTATTGGGACTTAATGAAGCCCCCTATACTACCTCCAGTCCGATTGAGAATACTAGATACAACCTATAGCTCACAAAATAATAATTAGTAAAAAACCAAGGGTAGAGTAGAACAAACCATAGAGTGGAGTTCATGAGAGGTAAAATCATGTCCGCCCAATAACACTCATTCCAGCTCCAAAATAAAGGATCCACCATTGTTGGATACTCATTGTCAAGTCCTATTTTCTTTCCTTCATCCCTAAACTAATACTTGTAGCAATCAACTTTGTTCAAACTCCTCCCTCAAGATGAATAGTAAAGATTTATCCATAAATATTTAAGATCCCCATAGCAAATTTAATTTTTGATCTCATTTTGGTCATCATCCTTGGATTCACTCTTTATAATTTCTTGAACACTATGATGGAAGGTTAACTCCTAGTATTGCAACTCATCCAAAGGTACACCCATGTTTGCTAGATAGTTAGCTACCCCATTGCCTCTCTATAGACAAGGAAAATATGCAATTCTTCAAGGAGATCTAGTTTAATGTTAATCTCATTTATCATATCTGCTATATTCTAGCCTGGTGGATATTTTCCATTCAAAATATTAATGATGTTTTGCAAGTATTCTTCTATTATTAATTTCCTTATATTTAACCTACCAAGAAGTGACACACCCATAAATGCTGCTCTAGCTTCATACACATGGCTTGTTTGATCTCGTAGAGGCTCTTCATAAGCCAAGAGCCTTCCCCAGTGATCTTGAAAGATGCCTCCTGCTCTAGCACTTTTAGGACTTCTCTTTGCTGCTCCATCAAAGTTTAATTTTATCCACCCACTTGGTGGCCTTTTCCATTTTGAATTGGTTCGTGGATGAACTAGGGGTGGGCAAGAATTTTGATAATTGGAAGCTAGCCCTCAAACTCTAGCAAATTATTTCTCTAGGTCTGGTTCAAAATAATTTTCAAACTTCATGATACCTAAATTTTCCAAAACTGCACTTAAAATTATATTTGTCATCGATGTGTAGTTTATCTTATTATCTTTGAAGATCCAATGGTTCCTTTATTTCTATACCTTCCATAGAATATGTGGAAGAATTAATCTCCATAACATTTGAAGTGTTTTAATTTTGAAGGGGAACTCCCATTAAAGACAAAGATAAAAGAGAGACTTGGAGAGGACCCAATATAACTGGAATTTTTTTAGAATCTTATTAAGTAGCTCAACTATTAAAGAGTAGGTAGAGAAGATATGGTCAGTATCTTCCTCACTCATTTCATAGAGAACACACCTATTTGGAATGTGAAGCCTCTTTTATGCAAATTATCCATGATCAAGACCTTATTTTGGATTGCTAACCAATAGAAGTGTGCTATCTTGGGAATGAGATATTTGATCCAAATCTTAGCTACTGGAAACCATCCAAATCCATCCCCTTCAAGGAGATAATAACCCAATTTTACTAAGTATGTTCCTTCCTTTTGGCTCATCCAAATAAAAGATTTTGAAGATCTAGCATTGTTTAAAATATAGACCTATAGAAGTATATTTAGATTCCTTAGCTTCTATTGATTTTTTTCATCTAGATTATCACCTGTAAATATTTCCATTTCTTACTATTTTTCTTAGTGATTATATAATATTTGACTAGGTCCCCATAGACAGCCTCAATAGAAGGTTTTAACCTCCAAAAGTATATATTGGTAAAAGTATATATTATTGTGTGATAAAATTATTCACACACACTTACACATCTCGTTGTGGTTTAAATTTAGCTTTCTCAGAAGAAAGCCAAAAATGGTGAAGCCCTAACCACTACAATGTCGTACAAAAACTTCAAGAGCATATTCGATTCTTTGTTTCCTAATAAGATTTAAGGTAGAAATAAGATGCATATTATTTTGTTGGAGGAAAAAGGTTGTACTCAGGTTCTCCACCCTTGACAAATAAAAAATATCTCCTTCATAGCTTGAGAGTTTACAAGCATATTCAATTCTCATCTCAATTGAGTTGAGTTTCTATAGCTAGATACCTACACATTTTTCATTAAAAGTTTGAATTCTTGATTTTCATTTTTTAAATCTTCTTTAATTTTCTTTGTAAATAAAATATTTTAAAATTTAGCATCCTTCTTCTTGACATTTTCTAACAAATTTCACAATACAAAAACTCCATCTCTATTTTCTATGCATTGCATCTTAGTAGAGTAAAATTTCCAAAAATTCGTGCTATCATAGTCTACATTATCAAATATTTTAGTTTTCATCCTAAAGCATAAGTGAAACCACAAGAACTATAATAAGTAGTTTATATAAGAATGCAGTAATGTTATAAAATAAAATAAAATTACCAATGGAAAACATTTAAGTAAATTAAAATCATTTTTTAATTTAGATAGTCAATATTTTCTTGTCATCTTCAACTAAACTTACTATTTTTTCTAACAAAAAAAAAGAATTTAACTGCATGATCCTTAATTAAAACACCTATATTGGCTAGCCTATTTGCAAATTTGTTTTCTTCTCTTAATGTACCATGTCTTCAAACTCTATAGCAAGGTCTTGTATTTCCACAATGATATCTTATATGTTCCATAGAGCCTTTGCTTTCCTCAAAATTACATTTACTACTATTAGTGAATTGTCTTACATCCATACTCATTGCATTTTATTTGTTTCCATATTTTAAACCCTTCAAAATCCACCCAACGTCCAAGATTTAGCTTCATTATTTGTCTTTAATCTAGTATTGAAAGCATAATGTAACCTCACCTCACCTCTACTATTTCTAATTATTCTTCCTCCTCCTTCTAGTCCTAGTTTTCCTTTAGATGTTCCATCAAAATTCAATTTGACCAACTCCACTTATGATGGTTTTCACTTCATATTCTATGTCTTCCTTTTGTTTATTTGGTTAAGTTGTATATTTTATTTTATTTGATCAATTTTTAATATTTCATCCAAAGATATCATTTCTTAGTTTCTCTTTTAAAATTTCAAACAATTAGTTAAGTGTTAAATTTATTTGAAAGCTTTGGAAATTCAAAATATTTTAAACTAAATATAAATAATATTTCAAATGATTAAAATAATCTTGAGAAATAATACAACAATAAGCTAAAATGTATTGAAAGACCTGGAAGCAATAAGTAAAGAGAAGTATATATTATTTGTATTTTACTTTATAGTAAGATGATATAACTGATTCATTTTAAATAAGTAATTATATTTTTAAAGGTCCATAATGCATTCTACATATGAGACAATTCCACATTTTTTATTCTTATATATGTTCATTTTTTTTTTAATAAGCTACATGTGTCTTCTATTGGGATCACTCATCCAAATACCATAATATTGTATTTGTTGTGAGGTAAATTAATCTATATCTAACTTGCTATTTTATCAAAGATATTCTTCATTTCCTTTTCTATTAAATATAGTCTTTATCTTCCTCAAAGCGCTATGTTTTTGCAATCAATTTTTTTGACTTCATTTTTTTTTGTTACATAGGGGAGTTGGTTACATCCACACTATTTTAAGTAACTAACAAGTGCAAGGTTTAAACCATAGTAACTACTCCTAACAAGTCTATTCATCCCATTATTGTTGACCTGGTGTGATATGGAGACCATCGATCTCTTGGGGTTCGTACCATCATCGTCGATCTAGCACACACTCAGAGGATTCAAATCAAACTATTACCTTTGTAAATTGGCACCCTCAAGGTTTAAACCCATGTCTCTTCTTGGTAAGTGTCTAGCCAGAAAAGAACTTACCAATCCACCTAGCCCTTGGGGGTAACTTTTTGATTTTAGTTTTATTAAAATATAATCTCACTTTTCCACTTAAATTCTAAAAGGTGAATTCTACTAAGATGAAGAACAACATCATGATTAAGTACCTAATTTTATTTTCTATAGATATGCTAATATTTCCAAGAGATTATCTCCAATAATAGTTGTTGAACATTAACATTAATGTTATTTTTTATCCATTCTCCACATCTATGTTTATTGATCACAATTTGTGAATCCCCCTCAATTGAAATATATTCTATCATTTTTCAATTACAATTTTAATCCTTGTAAGAAGTGCCCTAGCCTTCACATAGTTGTTAGTTGATGTTCCATATGATTCTAAGGTAGTTGAGAATTTTCCTTCATTATTTGAAAAACACCTTCTCCACTATTTTTTTTCTAGATTTTTTTTGGAAGCACCATTATAATTAGTTTTGATTAACCCAATTTTTGGACATATCCATTTTACCATAGATCGAAGAAAATTCTTGGTTATAGTGTCATTATTGCATATATCTCTTAAGTATGTATTCAAATATTGTAACCAAGCCACTAATACCTCTTTTTCTACACTTGAGACTTTAATTAGCACCATATTTATAAAAATTATGCAAGAGAGGCAATAATATGGTTTCAAACTTGGGGCTAATTTTAAGATTTGTTTTTAAGAATTCTATTATTCCTTTTAAGCCCTAAATTTCAACAAATAATGGTAGGATCAATCCTCCACATAGAATACATAATGCTTTAGCTTTGAAATAATTAATCTAATATTTCATCAAATCTTTCAATTTTAATGAAGCTAACCAACACATTCTTATATGTTTGAAAAACAACCCGAAATGATGTGAGTAGAGGATTAATGAACATGTAAGTGGTCTAATGTTTTTAAATCCTTATATAAGGTACATCTGAAAGGTCCATGTTATCCTATCCTTTATAGACTCTGTCCCCTTCTAGATAGGCTATCATCGAGCTTATCCCCTTATCGATAGGCTATGGTTTGAACTTGAATATCCAAGAACTAGTGGGAAGGTAAATCATTGGATGCATCATTGGATTTCTTTGGAGGAAGAGTGACTCTTCAATCAGTGATTCAAGTAATGGTAGTTTACAAGTTCTAAATCCTTTTGGATTTGATTAAGTTCTCTATCCTTGCATCTCTAATTAAAATCTTGAGGGAGTTGGACTCGCTCATGCAAAAATTCCTTTAGGATAACTCAAGGATGGGTAAGCGATGGGTGGGCTCTAGTAAGTTCATAAAAAAATTGTCAGCCTAAAGTAAGTGAAGGATTAGGAATTCGAAAAGCAACATTGAATAACCAAGATCTAGTAGATAAGATTTATTGGAGATGGATCTTTAATTAAAAAACATTGTTTAGTAAAGTTATTACTAGTAAGCATTTAGGTAACATTACCCATGAGGAAGTAGGTCACATCCCTATGAGTGGCCAAGGTTTTGTTGTTTGGAAATTGCTAAAATTAGGAGAGAATGTGGTAAACTCAAGATATTTTTGGAAAGTGGGTAAAGAGGATAAATAAAATTAAAAAAACATATTGATAGTGAAAAGGTTGCAAGTGGTCCTTTTGCAAATTTACCTTTTGGAGGCTAAAAAATGAGTCTTCCACAAGGGAATCCCTCCTTTAATGAAAGTGGTCAAAAAATTGCAATTTTTTCCTTGTATGCCTCAATGTGAGTTGGCTTCTTGCTCGTGGGCCACTATTAGCTCTGTGGGTCCTCTAAACCTAAAACACCCTACCAAAATGGTTAGAAGTATTTGGGGATCTGTATGAATTAGACTCCTTGTAAAACAAGATGAAAAGACTCCTAATATAGGCCAAAACAAAATTAAAAATATTTGAAAGTATTCCTTAATGTGAGTGGGCTTCTTGCTCATGGGCCACTATTAGCTATGTGGGTCCTCTAAAATTGAACAACCCTACAAAAATGGTTAGAAGTATTTGGGTGCCTATCTTGATCAGACCTCTTGTAAAATAAGATAAAAAGACTCTTAATATAGGCTAACACAAGATTAAAATGCTTGAAAGTATTCCTCAATGTGAGTGGGATTCTTGCTCATGGACCACTGTTAGCTATGTAGATCCTCTAAACTTGCACAACCATACAAAAATGGTTAGAAGCATTTAAGGGCCTCTCTCAATTAGACCCCTTGTAAAACAAGACAAAAATACTTAATCTAGGCTAAAACAAGATTAAAAATACTTGAAAGTATTCCTCAATGTGAGTGGGCTTCTTGCTCATGGGCTACTGTTAGCTATGTGGGTCCTCTAAACCTACACAACCCTATAAAAATGGTTTAAAAAATTTGGGGGCATGTCTCAATCAAACCCCTTGTAAAACAAGACAAAAAGACTCTTAATCTAGGTTAAAACAAAATTAAAAATACTTGAAATTTGACAAAAAAAAGGATGCTTACCTGATTTTGTGGCATTTTGCAATATTTTGGTGTGAAAAACTATATTTTTTGTAGATTCATACCCTAGGGTATGAATGCTTTGATTCGTACTTGTCTGTATGAATCTCACTATGTTTTCCAAAATTAGAATTAGGTGATGTAGAGATCTTGTTGATGCTATTGAAACTTTTGATCCTCATCGAGCCACCCCCTAAACCTTGGAACAAAAATAAAATTGGGTGATGTAGAGATCTTGTTGATGCTATTGGAACTTTTGATCCTCATCGAGCCACCTCTTGAACCTACAATTTTGATAGCAACCTACAAGGCAAAAGGGGATGTTGACAAGTTCATGTGGGTCTCCATGGGGGTTGATAGTGAGTGATGGTGAATGATGGTTTAGTGCACTTGGTAGTCTAGGTTAATTTTAGTAGATTTTGGGTATGTGAATGGTGGATGGAGCTCCCCATTAAACAAAAATATGCACTTTATATTCCAAATAAATTGGATAGTGACTCTCAAAAAGTTCCAACTCATATTATAAGAATCAACATCAACCGAGAGACCAAGGAGGAAAATTTTCTAATTAACACAAGTGAAAAAGAGTGAGAGAAGATCAATAAACACTTCTTAGTATCCTTTGATAGAAGGACAAAACCATAATAAGTGTTTGATATAATCCACTTGTCCACATGTGGCACATAAAATATGGGTTAGGTTGAGCTTTTCTAGGTTCTAAAGAGAAGGGATTTTGCACTAAAGGACTCTCTAGGAAAACAACAGATCCTAGGTAGCAAGTTGCACTTTCCATAGTTTATCAATGAGAAAAACCCATTGTTGTTTGAAAATATGAAGGTCCCACTTCTCATTAATTTGATCAAAAAATTAAAAGGAAGGGATTATATGAGAATACAACTATTTAGACTATATGGCTTGTAAGGGGTAATTGTTTCACCATCTCCAATCAAACTAGGAAGAAAGAATAGAGCAATTAATTTTTATAGTAACTAGTCTAGGAATAGATTTGATGACCTCCTCAACACTACTCTATAATAGGGAGGAAGGAGATACTAAAACCTTGATTGCTAACAAGACAACCACATCCCTTAAAACACATCCCAAAGATCCAAGAGTAGTAATAAATCCTTGGTTCTAAGAAAAGGGGCTTGTATTCCCTAGAAAGGGCTAAGGGGCTAGCATATCTCTAGATAATAGGATTTCACCATATGCTATGAGTGGCATTATAAATAAAAACTTGCAAGGAGTCATCCTTCCACTAAATAAATGAGCTACAAGCTTTACCAAGTTTCCTAATTTAGAGAGGTAGTGCACCACTGATTAGAAAAAAGGGTGACATGAGAACCTTATCCTACCAAGTAACATGGATCCATTTGTGTTTATAGATAACTACAAATATACTAGATATGATTAGAATCTTCCATGGTTCACCTCTCATTAATTCTCTAGTTATCCACTTTGTCACAAGATATTTACCTTTAGTGATTGGATCGATAATACCAAACCCACCTTGATCCTTAGGGGTGATGCAAAGCTTCCAAGAGATAGTTGGTAAGGAATGAGCCCCATTTCATTTGCTCCATAGGAACCATCTTAGCATAGAGGTGAACTTATGGTAACCAACTTTAGCCAAAATCCAACAAGAGGAGTAATAAACATGTGAGGATATAAATATCTTGTTTGAGAATGTATACTTTACCTACCAATGACATAAATATAGTGGGCTAAGTAGAAAGTTTCCTCTACACCTTATTGATGACCCAATCCCACATGACCTTTGGAGAACCATCAATCTGAAAAGGAATCCCTAGATATATAATGGTGGACACAAGGGTAAAAATCTTCCAATCATGGGGGCATAGGTATAGGACTAGTTTTTAGAGAGTAGATTTAATTTAGTGCTTCTGTCACTAACTTTGGAACAAAATATATTACAATATGTTGAGAAGCAACACACCCCCACTAAAAAAATGAAATTCCATCCTTTGAAAATATTTAGCTTTCATTTTACAATAGGGACCCTCTTGATGTTTTCCAGGTTTTAATTCCAAATTTTGCTTGCCTCCTTCTTCTTCAAGTTTTGCATATACCAAAGTATCTAAGTAGGCTTGCATGTGACTTTAATTTCAATTTAGAATTCACTTCTTTAATGTTAGAATCATTCTGAGTAAAAGGATCTTTCACAGATATGTAAAATGCAGAATACAGATGAATGAATTCATTTAAGTCAACCTACAATTTCTGGAAAATTTGCTAAGTAATGAAAACATCGCGATTTCATGACATTTCCATTTTTGGAAACGTCGCGATATCGCGACATTTCCATTTTTGGAAACGTCGCGATATCGCGACATTTTCGTTTTTGGAAACGTCGCGATATCGCGACATTTTCGTTTTTGGAAACGTCACGATATCGCGACATATTTCGTTTTTGGAAACGTCGCGATATGCGGCACTTTTTGAAAACGTCGCGATATCGCGACATTTGTTTTGACAACGAATACGGACATCGGAAACGTCGCGATATCGCGACATATTTTGGTTAAAAGCAAAGCTTGTAGAAAATGTCGCGATATCGTGATAGGTTTTAGACAGAAGTGCTAAGTCTTAGAAGTGTCACGAAATCACGACAAAAGGGCAAAGATGGAAGCAAGTCAAGAGCACGCCATGATTTCGCGACATGTCATGATTTTGCGATAGAGAAGTCGAAAATAGAAGCTAAGTCTTAGAAGGTGTCGCGAAATCGTGACGTCATGATTTCGTGACGTCGCAAAATCGTGACACAAAACAAAAAAGAGCCCAAGGCAGAGAACGTGTCACGAAATCGTGACGTCGTGATTTTGCGACATCACGAAATCGTGACACAAAGCAAAAGAAGAGCCCAAGGCGGATAGGGTGTCGTGAAATCGTGACACAAAAACAAAAAGAGTCAAAGTCAGGAGAAGGTGTCGTGAAATCATGACATAAAGCAAAAGAAGAGCCCAAGGCGGATAGGGTGTCGTGAAATCATGACACAAAGCAAAAGAAGAGCCCAAGGCGGATAGGGTGTCGCGAAGTTGCGACGTCGCGATTTCGTGACGTCGTGAAATTGCGACACAAAAACAAAAAGAAGCCCAAGGTGGATAAGGTGTCGCGAAATCGTGACACAAAAAAAAAAGGAAGCCCAAGGTGGATAGGGTGTCGCAAAATTATGACGTCGCAATTTTGTGACGTCGCAAAATCATGACACAAAGCAAAAGCAACGCAAAGCAAAGGGGACGTCGCGATTTCACGGTAGAAGAAAACAGCTGGAGGAAAACGTCGTGTTATTGCGACACGTGTCAAAAGAAATCAAGCCGACGTGTGATGAACATTAGGGTTTTAATTTAATAATATTAAAATACTAATCCTTGTTTTTCTTTTGCAGAAAGCGATCTGGCAGTTGCATACTGGCAGAAGTAATGACGGAAAAGACAAAATAAGCGCGGATCAAGCGAAGGCCGTCAGATGGAAATGTGAGATGCCGAGAATTTTTGGTCCATCCAGATTTTATAGATCTGGCCGCAAAGAGACTTTACGGTGACTAAGTAGCTACCTCATTTAATGGAATATGTCGACAATTGACCGAAAAATGAAAATATCTACACACAGTTATCGAAATTTGCCGATGGACGCATTTAATAGGAGAATTTATGGTGAAAGTAATGGCGTGCAGAGAATTTTAACTCAGAGGCGGCTTTGCGAAGATAAAATGTCAGAGAAACTAGTGACTCATTCCAAATTTCTCTGAGGAATTAATGAGACGTTCCCGACAGATGCACCAGCCGGCCAGAAAACGAAGATATTTACTTGCAGTTACAGATGGATGAGAATAATATCAGATCATGCCTTCTCCATTTATGGCAAGTAACCGCACTAAGATTTGTAGAGTGGTTAGGGTTTATACAAAACTCTATTTTTAAAGGGCCTTATATTGTAAAACCTGGGTAGTAAGGTTTAGAGGATAAGATTTAGGGTTTGAGAAGAAGATATTTCTGAAAAGATCGGGGTCTATCCCGAGTCTATAAATACTTCTTCTAAATGTAAATTCAGGAGGCGAAAACTTAGAAATAAACAAGCTATTGGAGCAATTTCCTGCAAATCTTGTTTGAAAGCTTTGTTCTGGACTTAGAGTTGGTGTGATTTTCATTTTCTGTGATAGCGTGGCCAGGAGCCTAATCTCTTTCAGATTGTGATAAGTTCATCTTCTTTTGTTTTCATTTCATTAAGGTTTATTTAATTTATGTTGTAGATCTGTGTTACCAGGATTGGATATGTTGCTAGGCTTCATTTTCTTTATTGTATGTTAGGGAAAATTATAGATTTAAGGTTCAGGGCTGTTCTAATTGCTCTGTCCTCACTGTGCGAGCTAGGTTGCTGGTGAAGAGATACCAATTTTAACCGACTTCCCTTCTGTTTGTGATTTTCTTTCAGATCTGTTGTTGTCTCTGTCTTATGCTCTTAGTGGAAGGTGATCTTAGAAAGCTGGACACTTTCCTCTTTGATTTGTTCTATTGTGAAGCTAACCGGTATAACTAAAATTGGTAGTTTTGGTTTTGCAGCTAAGTTAGATAAATTTCTCTTTCTGCCCTACCCTACTCTCTCTGTTCCACCGATTGAATGATCCATTTTTATCTTTCTTTTAAATTTGTCTTTTATTTAAATCTGCTAACACATAAAGAGCTAGATCAAAGAACTGATTGTAAATCTGAGTGTCCACAAATATAACCAACTCCAAAAACATTATTGAACAAGTCCAGAGCCCGTTGTAAGGTAATAGACAGTCCACTTGAAACTATTCCAGAAGCGAAAAAGAGTGAATAGACATTCGACCCAACTCGGTAACTCACACCTTGGATATCCAGCGAGATCCTAAAGTGAGTGGGATTTATCCCTTATAAGTGTTATCGGTATTTCATGCTCATTCTTCACAGGGTGTGTATAAAAGTCGAACCAACATTTAAAATTGGCGCTAGAAGGAGGGCCTGAACTCCGTTCAGTATTGTAAGTTGTTTGTGTAGAGTCTGGTATTTTATCTTTTGAATCCTTTTCCCTCCTCTTTAGCTCTTTTTAAAACTTGTTTGTTTGAGTTTTTGCCTAAACAGCGAAACTCAACACCAACATTTAAAATTGGCGCTAGAAGGAGGGAACTTATGTTCTTAGTGCGCTTGAGTTGAGAAATATGATTGTATGTGGTATTTAACAAATACGTATTTTATCTATTGTAGCCTTTTTCCCTCCTCCTAAGCCTTTTAAAATTGTTTGTTTGAGTTTTTGCCTAAACATGAACTCAACACCAACATTTAAAATTGGCGCTAGAAGGAGGGCCGACCTCCATTCAGTAGTTTGTTAAGGATTGTTTTATCACCACTTGTAGTTACTCCAACTACAACTGAAAATATATCATCATTAATCAAGTAGTAATGGCAAGCTGGTTGGGTTCCACTGCCTTAAATATCCCTGGTGCAGCCCATGATCTGCCCAAAAATCCTGAGAGATATCTTCCTAGATACAAGCATGATGGAACTAAAACAACAGAAGAACACTTGATGGCATATAAGAATGCTCTAAAATTGTTAAATATATAGCATGAAGATGTGGCTTGCAGATTGTTCCCGTTCACTCTCCAGGAGGGAGCATACGACTGGTTTTTGAATCTCACTAATGATTCTATTACTAGTTGGAATGACCTAGAGAAAGTTTTTATATCACAATTTGGGGAAGTGATAGACCCCAGTGTGTTATATCAACAATTTTCCAGCATTAAGAGAGAGTCGGGTGAAGCTATCAGGTCTTTCAATATGAGGTTCCAAAGAGCTTATGGTAGAATGACTGGTCATTACATCCCAAATGCAAATCTAGCCTTAGAAATCTATAAGAATGCATTGGATTCGGTGACCTCTATTTTCCTCAAGAGAGACATCAATATCACAACCCTGGCAAGAGCTTATAAGGAAGCTTTAATTCTTGAAAGACAGTTAGGACCTCAAATTTTGAGCAGTCCTTTGATATCCTATGTTACACAGAACATGCCTATTTTGAATCCCATTCCACATCATGAGTTAGTGCCAACATGTCACGCTCAACCCAAGGAAACTCCATTAACTGTGACACCCACTCAGCATGTGCAAAATATAGAGAAAGATTCTGACAAGTTCAAGGTGGAAGTGCCTGAAGTAAACATTTGTGACCTAGCATTACCCAACTTTGAAGCTTTTCCTGGTGAGTTAAATTTTCCTAAAAATCAGAGAAATATTGATAGTTCTGGTTCATCCAAAAATAGTACGACTATGGTTTCAGATTCATTCACTTTTCCCGAAGAGTCAGAAAATGTTGTAGAAATTCCTATGGATGAAATGCAAGATTTTCAATAGTTCCAAAGGGACAGTTATAATTTGAGATGTGAAAATCCAGAACCTACTCCTAATAATGATCCTCCCTCACCAAAGGATGATGAAAATAAGATTCAATATCACTATACAGAAGTAACTAGGAAGGAGTATAACATCATTGAGGATATGAAGAAAATTAAAGCTAACATCACCCTCCATGAGTTGGCTCAGATTGTTGAACAAAAGGATAACTTGATTGAAACTTACTCTGGACCACCTATTGAATTTCAAGAAAAGGAGAAAAAGATAGTAAATGTGAATGTGGTCAACCAACTCGGAATAGATAAAGAGTCTCAGTATAAGCATGTGATCACTGAACATAATATCCAAGAAAGAGGTTGTAAACCGTGTTGATACGGATATTGGAGATTTATAATTTGACAACTAAGAAGGTGAGACCAATTATAACTCTAACCAATCACAACAATGATATTTGGACATTACACATTGATGGGGTTAAATCTAAGCAAGGCTCAGGTGAAAGAGCAAATTATGAAAATTCTACTAGAGGGATAAAAATTGAAGTCTTGGATATTGAAGCAATAGAGCAACCACAAAATGTTCGAGTTATTAAGAACTATGACATACAAATAAAATATGATCTCTTTGAGTTGTTACATAAATCTGAAGATGTGATGATCTGGGTCTATGAAGGCTTTAAGGTATTTGATCCTGGGGGGTTTTTACATTCCGTCCCTTTGAAAGAATTCTGCAAACCCTTCAAGTAGAAGCATAAACATGTTATTATATGATTTGATTAATTTGGAGGGTGAAAGAGTTGCAGATTTGGTTTTTCAGTGGGACAAGATCCATATAAAAAAAAAAAAGAGAGAGAGGGAAGACGGTAAACACAAGTCTTTCCCAGGTAGCAAAAAAAAATTTTTGGAAGCATAGTCTGGAGTGCATTTCGTCAACAGGACCTGAAAGGTATATTTTTCTAAATTTACCTGCAAATGGTCAAATTTTTTTAAAGGCACTATTTCTCTGCTTTTCCATCTGCTACATTTTTTGAGTGATTAAAGGGACTTTGTGCATATGTATATATTGTAAATAAAGTTTGAAGTAGTTTGTTTTTATTTTATTTTGGTTTTATTTAAAGTTTTTTTTAATATTTTTTTTATTTTATTTTGTTTGATTTTAAAGTTTTGTGTTTTATCCTTTGGGGTCTGTACAAATTTCTTTTAGCTTTTAAAATTTTAATTTCTTTTAGCTTTTAAAGTTTTGTTTTTTTTTAAGTTTTTGCCCGGCGTAAAAGAAAGAATCAACCTTTAAAAAATTATTTTTATTCTGAGTTCAAAATCGTGTGTTCATTTTGTTTTATTCTAATTAAGAGATAGTCTGCTTAAACTGAACAGTGGAACTATTTTGTTATTCAGAACAACAGTAGAAAGATAATTGGATTTTGTGTCTTGCTTGCCACAATTATTTTAATTATAAAGAAACTGCTATACTGTTTGGCTGGAGAAACTCCCAGGGAATCCAAGAAAAGTTGATCGTAAGAGGGGACTCTGATTCATGAAATTATTTAAGTATCCATAGAGGCTATCAGTACCCAGGCTGAAGTAGTTCCAGATCGATGAAATATAAAAAAAAAAAATTGTTTTTTTAGCAAGGCTTTCTAGATTTCGGTATATTTCAAAGGAGAGAGAGAGAAGGTGAAAGTTGAGCAAGGCAACATAAAACTGGCACTCTGTTATTTCCTACAAAAAAAAAAAAAAGGAAGGAAGAAGTTATGTAATGAAAGAGATAGCCAAGGCTTCAGAAGATGTTTTCTTTTACCAAGTTGTAGATACTACCTCACAGTTGTGGATCAGGGTCATGAAAATCTAAAGAGTAACTCTGTCGGTGTTGTAAAAGGCTAAACTAGTAAACAGAGCCCTACTCGGTTTCCCCTTTCACAATCTAGAAAAGGCTGATCAATCCAGAGTACAACATTCGAAGGCCCAGTCATTCTTGAAGAAAGTTTTATACGCTTATAATTGCACATCAAAAATCTTCCTTAAGTGATTCAACCTAGTATGTCCTTGGGAAATTTTGACAACTATCAGGTAGTAGTTAAATTATTTTGAAGAATATTTGTGGCAAAGCATGGTACATGGTCTATATTGTTTTGAAACTAGAGTCCTGGATTCTAAAATAGTGCTACTATTTTCCCCGCAGATATCGCCATTTGTTGAGAAGCAACACACCCCCACTAAAAAAATGAAATTCCATCCTTTGAAAATATTTAGCTTTCATTTTGCTATAGGGACCCTCTTGATGTTTTTCAGGTTTTAATTCCAAATTTTGCTTGCCTCCTTCTTCTTCAAGTTTTGCATATACCAAAGTATCTAAGTAGGCTTGCATATGACTTTAATTTCAATTTAGAATTCACTTCTTTAATGTTAGAATCATTCTGAGTAAAAAGATCTTTCACTGATATGTAAAAATGCAGAATACAGATGAATGAATTCATTGGAGTCAACCTACAATTTTTGGAAAATTTGCTAAGTAATGAAAACGTCGCGATTTCGTGACATTTCCATTTTTGGAAACGTCGCGATATCGCGACATTTCCATTTTTGAAAACGTCGCGATATCGCGACATTTTCATTTTTGGAAACGTCGCGATATCGCGACTATTTTGTTTTGAAAAACGTCGTGATATCGCGACATATTTTGACTAAAAGACCAAGCTTGAGGAAAATGTCGCGATATCGCGATAGTTTTGAAAGAAGTGCAAGTCTTAGAAGTGTCACGAAATCGTGACAGGTTTTGGAAGAGAAGCAAGTAAGAGATGTCACGATATCGTGACATGTCACGAATCATGACAAGGCAAAAGCAAGCGAAGGGAAAATGAACTGTAAAAATCATGACAGCAAAAGAAAAGAGCAAGGCAAGAAGTGTCACGAAATCGAGACGTCGCGACATCCTGAAATCGTGACATCAAAGAAAAAAGACAAGGCGATAGTGTCATGAAATCGCGACCGAAGAAAAGGCCAAGTGACGTGTCGCGAAATCATGACATCAAAGAAAGAAGCCAAGGGGAAGGTGTCGCAAGGACTCAAAGTCACATGACCAAAAAAAAGAGCAAGGCGGGTGTCATGAAATCGTGACATCAAAAACAAAAGGAAGCAAGGCGATAGGGTGTCGCGAAATCGTGACATTGACAAAATGACAAAGAAAGAAGAAAGCTAAGGGGACATGTCGTGATTGTCCGACATGTCACGACAAGGAGTTGAGAATGAAAATAGTGAGGAAAACATCGTGTTATCGTGACACGTGTCAAAAGAAATAAAGCCGACATATAATGAACATTAGGGTTTTAATTTAATAATATTAAAATACTAATCCTTGTTTGTCTTTTGCAGAAAGCGAGCTGGCAGTTGCATACTAGCGGAAGTAATGGCGAAAAAAGACAAAATAAGCACGGATTAAATGAAGGCCGTCAGATGGAAATGTGAGATGCCGAGAATTTTTGGTCCATCCAGATTTTATAGATCTGGCCGCAAAGAGACTTTACGATGACTAAGCAGCTGCCCATTTAATAGAATATGTCGACAATTGACCGAAAAATGAAAATATCTACACACAGTTATCGAAATTTGTCGATGGACGCATTTAACAGGAGAATTTATGGTGAAAGTAATGGCATGCAGAGAATTTCAACTCAGAAGTGGCTCTGCAAAGATAAAATGTCAGAGAAACCAGTGACTCATTCCAAATTTCTCTGAGGAATTAATGAGACGCTCTCGACAGATGCACCAACCGACCAGAAAACGAAGATATTTACTTGCAGTTATAGATGGATGAGAATAATATCAGATCATGCCTTCTCCATTTATGGCAAGTAACTGCACTAAGATTTGCAGAGTGGTTAGGGTTTATAAAAAACTCTATTTTTAAAGGGCCTTATATTGTAAAACCTGGGTAGTAAGGTTTAGAGGATAAGATTTAGGGTTTGAGAAGAAGATATTTTTGAAAAGATCAGGGTCTATCCTGAGTCTATAAATACTTCTTTTGAATGTAAATTCAAGAGGCGAAAACTTAGAAATAAAAGCTATTGGAGCAATTTCCTGCAAATCTTGTTTGAAAGCTTTGTTCTGGACTTAGAGTTGGTGTGATTTTCATTTTCTGTGATAGCGTGGCCAGGAGCCTAATCTCTTTCAGATTGTGATAAGTTCATCTTCTTTTGTTTTCATTTCATTAAGGTTTATTTAATTTATGTTGTAGATCTGTGTTACCAAGATTGGATATGTTGCTAGGCTTCATTTTCTTTATTGTATGTTAGGGAAAATTATAGATTTAAGGTTCAGGCCTGTTCTAATTGCTCTGTCCTCACTGTGCGAGCTAGGTTGCTAGTGAGAGATACCAATTTTAACCGACTTCCCTTCTGTTTGTGATTTTCTTTCAGATCTGTTGTTGTCTCTGTCTTATGCTCTTAGTGGAAGGTGATCTTAGAAAGTTGGACACTTTCCTCTTTGATTTGTTCTATTGTGAAGCTAACCGGTATAACTAAAATTGGTAGTTTTGGTTTTGCAGCTAAGTTAGATAAACTTCTCTTTCTGCCCTACCCTACTCTCTCTGTTCCACCGATTGAATGATCCATTTTTATTTTCTTTTAAATTTGTCTTTTATTTAAATCTGCTAACGCATAAAGAGCTAGATCAAAGAACTGATTGTAAATCTGAGTATCCACAAAGATAACCAACTCCAAAAACATTACTGAACAAGTCCCGAGCCCGTTGTAAGGTAACAGACATATCCACTTGAAACTATTCCAGAAGCGGAAAAGAGTGAATAGACATTCGACCCAACTCTGTAACTCACACCTTGGATATCCAACAAGATCCTAAAGTGAGTGGGATTTATCCCGTATAAGTGTTATCGGTATTTCATGCTCATTCTTCACAGGGTGTGTATAAAAGTCGAACCAACATTTAAAATTGGCGCTAGAAGGAGGGCCTGAACTCCGTTCAGTATTGTAAGTTGTTTGTGCAAAGTCTAGTATTTTATCTTTTGAATCCTTTTCCCTCCTCTTTAGCTCTTTTAAACTTGTTGTTTGTAGTTTTCCAAAAAACCCAAAAGAGAAAATTTTCCTCCACAGTTGAGTCAAAAAAACTCAACACCAACATTTAAAATTGGCGCTAGAAGGAGGGTTAGAAGTTCAGTATCTATTAAGGATTGTTTTATCACCACTTGTAGTTACTCCAACTACAACTGAGAATATCATCGCTAATCAAGTAGTAATGGCAAGCCGGTTGGGTTCCATTGCCTTAAATATCCCTGGTGCAACCCATGATCTGCCAGAAATCTTGAGAGGTATCTTCCCAGATACAAGCATGATGGAACTAGAACAACAGAAGAACACTCGATGGCATATAAGAATGCTCTAAAATTGTTAAATATACAACATGAAGATGTGGCTTGCAGATTATTCCCGTTCACTCTCTAGGAGGGAGCATACGACTGGTTTTTGAATCTCACTAATGATTCTATTACTAGTTGGAATGACCTAGAGAAAGTTTTTGTATCACAATTTGGGGAAGTGATTGACCCCAGTGTGTTATATCAACAATTTTCCAACATTAAGAGAGAGTCGGGAGAAGCTATCAGGTCTTTCAATATGAGGTTCCAAAGAGCTTATGGTAGAATGACTGGTCATTACATCCCAAATGCAAATCTAGCCTTAGAAATCTATAAGAATGCATTGGATTCGGTGACCTCTATTTTCCTCAAGAGAGACATCAATATCACAACCCTGGCAGGAGCTTATAAGGAAGCTTTAATTCTTGAAAGACAGTTAGGACCTCAAATTTTGAGCAGTCCTTTGATATCCTATGTTACACAGAACATGCCTATTTTGAATCCCATTCCACATCATGAGTTAGTGCCAACATGTCACGCTCTACCCAAGGAAACTCCGTTAACCGTGACACACACTCAGCATGTGCAAAATATAGAGAAAGATTCTGACAAGTTCAAGGTGGAAGTGCCTGAAGTAAACATTTGTGACCTAGCATTACCCAACTTTGAAGCTTTTCCTGGTGAGTTAAATTTTCTTGAAAATCAAAGAAATATTGATAGTTCTGGTTCATCCAAAAATAGTACGACTATGGTTTCAGATTCATTCACTTTTCCCGAAGAGTCAAAAAATGTTGTAGAAATTCCTATGGATGAAATGCAAGATTTTCAACAGTTCCAAAGGGACAATTATAATTTGAGATGTGAAAATCCAGAACCTACTCCTAATAATGATCCTCCCTCACCAAAGGATGATGAAAATAAGATTCAATATCACTATGCAGAAGTAACTAGGAAGGAGTATAACATCATTGAGGATATGAAGAAAATTAAAGCTAACATCACCCTCCATGAGTTGGCTCAGATTGTTGAACAAAAGGATAACTTGATTGAAACTTACTCTGGACCACCTATTGAATTTCAAGAAAAGGAGAAAAAGATAGTAAATGTGAATGTGGTCAACCAACTCGGAATAGATAAAGAGTCTCAGTATAAGCCTGTGATTACTGAACATAATATCAAAAAAGAGGTTGTAAACCGTGTTGATGCAGATATTGGAGTTTATAATTTGACAACTGAGAAGGTGAGACCAGTTATAGCTCTAACCAATCACAACAATGATATTTGGACATTACACATTGATGGGGTTAAATCTAAGCAAGGCTCAGGTGAAAGAGCAAATTATGAAAATTCTACTAGAGGGATAAAAATTGAAGTCTTGGATATTGAAGCAGTAGAGCAACCACAAAATGTTCAAGTTATTAAGAACTATGACATACAAATAAAATATGATCTCTTTGAGTTATTACATAAATCTGAAGATGTGATGATCTGGGTCTATGAAGGCTTTAAGGTATTTGATCCTCGGGGGTTTTTACTTTCCATCCCTTTGAAAGGATTCTGCAAGCCCCTCAAGTAGAAGCATAAATTTCCTATTTAGAGTATAAAATTTTAAACATGTTATTATATGATTTGATTAATTTGGAGGGTGAAAGAGTTGCAGATTTGGTGTTTCTGTGGGACAAGATCCATATAAAAAAAAAAAAAAAAGAGAGAGGGAAGACGGTAAACACAAGTCTTTCCCAGGTAGCAAAAAAATTTTTGGAAGCATAGTCTGGAGTGCATTTCGTCAACAGGACTTGAAAGGTAATTTTTCTAAATTTACCTGCAAATGGTCAAATTTTTTTAAGGCACTATTTCTCCGCTTTTCCATCTTGCTACATTTTTTGAGTGATTGAAGGGACTTTGTGCATATGTATATATTGTAAATAAAGTTTGAAGTAGTGTTTTTTTTTTTTTTTATTTTATTTTGTTTAATTTTAAAGTTCTGTGTTTTATCCTTTGGGGTCTCATACAAATTTCTCTTTAGCTTTTAAAATTTTATTTTTTTTTAAGTTTTGCCAGGCGAGAAAGAAAGAATCAACATTTAAAAATTGTTTTTATTCCGAGTTCAAAATCCTGTGTTCATTTTGTTTTATTCTAATTAAGAGATAGTCTACTTAAACTGAACAGTGGAACTATTTTGTTATTCAGAACAACAGTAGAAAGATAATTGGATTTTGTGTCTTGCTTGCCACAATTATTTTAATTATAAAGAAACTGCTATACTGTTTGGTTGGAGAAACTCCCAGGGAATCCAAGAAAAGTTGATCGTAAGAGGGGACTCTGACTCATGAAATTATTTGAGTATCCATAGAGGCTATCAGTACCCAGGCTGAAGCAGTTCCAGATCGATGAAATATAAAAAAAAAATTGTTTTTTAGCAAGGCTTTCCAGATTTCGGTATATTTCAAAAGAGAGAGAGAGAAGGTGAAAGTTGAGCAAGGCAACATAAAACTGGCACTCTGTTATTTCCCACAAAAAAAAAAAAGGAAGGAAGAAGTTATGTAATGAAAGAGATAGCCAAGGCTTCAGAAGATGTTTTCTTTTACCAAGTTGTAGATACTACCTCACAGTTGTGGATCAGGGTCATGAAAATCTAAAGAGTAACTCGTTGGAGTCGTAAAAGGCTAAACTAGTAAACAGAGCCCTACTCGGTTTCCCCTTTCACAATCTAGAAAAGCTGATCAATCCAGAGTACAACATTCGAAGGCCCAGTCATTCTTGAAGAAAGTTTTATACGCTTATAATTGCACATCGGAAATCTTCCTTAAGTGATTCAACCTAGTATGTCCTTGGGAAATTTTGACAACTATCAAGTAGTAGTTAAATTATTTTGAAGAATATTTGTGGCAAAGCATGGTACATGGTCTATATTGTTTTGAAACTAGAGTCCTGGATTCTAAAATAGTGCTACTATTTTCCTCGTAGATATCGCCATTTGTTGAGAAGCAACACACCCCCACTAAAAAAATGAAATTCCATCCTTTGAAAATATTTAGCTTTCATTTTACAGTAGGGACCCTCTTGATGTTTTCCAGGTTTTAATTCCAAATTTTGCTTGCCTCCTTCTTCTTCAAGTTTTGCATATACCAAAGTATCTAAGTAGGCTTGCATATGACTTTAATTTCAATTTAGAATTCACTTCTTTAATGTTAGAATCATTCTGAGTAAAAAGATCTTTCACTGATATGTAAAAATGCAGAATACAGATGAATGAATTCATTGAAGTCAACCTACAATTTCTGAAAAATTTGCTAAGTAATGAAAACGTCGCGATTTCGCGACATTTCCATTTTTGGAAACGTCGCGATATCGTGACATTTCATTTTTGAAACGTCGCGATATCGCGACATTTTCATTTTTGAAACGTCGCGATATCGCGACATTTTGAAACGTCGCGATATCGCGACATATTTGAAACGTCGCGATATCGCGACATTTGAAAAAAGTATAAAACGTCGCGATATCGCGACATATTTTGGAAAAGAAAGTGAGAAAACGTCACGATATCGTGACAGGTTTTAGAAGAAGCAAGTTAGAAAGTCACGATATCATGACATGAAGAGAAGCTAAGTCAAGACATGTCACGATATCGCAAAGCAAAGAGCAAGAAGGGCGAACAAAAATCTGCAAAAAAAGAGCAAGGCAGAGAAGTGTCACAAATCGTGACGTCGCATTTTCGACATCCAAATCACGACACAAAGAAAAAAAAGCAAGGGATAGGTGTCTGAAATCGTGACACAAATGTCACGAAATCATGACAAGGAGTGTCGCGAATTGACATCAGGAAATCGACATGTCCAAATCACAAAAAAAAAGGCAGGCGAAATGAAAAACAAAGAGAAGAAAAGGGGACGTCGCGATTTCGACATGTCGCGAAATCGTGACATGTCGCGATTTCATGGCAAAAGAAAACAGCTAGAGGAAAACGTCATGTTATCGTGACACGTGTCAAAAGAAAACAAGCCGACATATAATGAACATTAGGGTTTTAATTTAATAATATTAAAATACTAATCCTTGTTTGTCTTTTGCAGAAAGCGAGCTGGCAGTTGCATACTAGCGGAAGTAATGGCGGGAAAAGACAAAATAAGCATGGATTAAATGAAGGTCGTCAGATGGAAATTTGAGATGCCGAGAATTTTTGGTTCATCCAGATTTTATAGATCTGGCCGCAAAGAGACTTTACGATGACTAAGCAGCTGCCTCATTTAATAGAATATGTCGACAATTGACCAAAAAATGAAAATATCTACACACAGTTATCGAAATTTGCCGATGGACGCATTTAACAGGAGAATTTATGGTGAAAGTAATGGCATGCAGAGAATTTCAACTCAGAGGTGGCTCTGCAAAGATAAAATGTCAGAGAAACCAGTGACTCATCCGAATTTCTCTGAGGAATTAATGAGACGTTCCCGACAGATGCACCAGCCGACCAGAAAATGAAGATATTTACTTGCAGTTACAGATGGATGAGAATAATATCAGATCATGCCTTCTCCATTTATGGCAAGTAACTGCACTAAGATTTGTAGAGTGGTTAGGGTTTATTCAAAACTCTATTTTTAAAGGGCCTTATATTGTAAAACCTGGGTAGTAAGGTTTAGAGGATAAGATTTAGGGTTTGAGAAGAAGATATTTCTAAAAAGATCAGGGTCTGTCCTGAGTCTATAAATACTTCTTTTGAATGTAAATTCAAGAGGCGAAAACTTAGAAATAAAAGCTATTGGAGCAATTTCCTGCAAATCTTGTTTGAATGCTTTGTTCTGGACTTAGAGTTGGTGTGACTTTCATTTTCTGTGATAGCGTGGCCAGGAGCCTAATCTCTTTCAGATTGTGATAAGTTCATCTTCTTTTGTTTTCGTTTCATTAAGGTTTATTTAATTTATGTTGTAGATCTGTGTTACCAGGATTGGATATGCTGCTAGGCTTCATTTTCTTTATTGTATGTTAGGGAAAATTACAGATTTAAGGTTCAGGCCTGTTCTAATTGCTCTGTCCTCACTGTGCGAGCTAGGCTGCTGGTGAGAGATACCAATTTTAACTGACTTCCCTTCTATTTGTGATTTTCTTTCAGATCTGTTGTTGTCTCTGTCTTATGCTCTTAGTGGAAGGTGATCTTAGAAAGTTGGACACTTTCCTCTTTGATTTGTTCTATTGTGAAGCTAACCGGTATAACTAAAATTGGTAGTTTTGGTTTTGCAGCTAAGTTAGATAAACTTCTCTTTCTCGCCCTACCCTACTCTCTCTGTTCCACCGATGAAATGATCCATTTTTATCTTTCTTTTAAATTTGTCTTTTATTTAAATCTGCTAAAGCATAAAGAGCTAGATCAAAGAACTGATTGTAAATCTGAGTGTCCACAAAGATAACCAACTCCAAAAACATTACTAACAAAGTCCAGAGCCCGTTGTAAGGTAACAGACAGTCCACTTGAAACTATTCCAGAAGCGGAAAAGAGTGAATAGACATTCGACCCAACTCAGTAACTCACACCTTGGATATCCAACAAGATCCTAAAGTGAGTGGGATTTATCCCGTATAAGTGTTATCGGTATTTTATGCTCATTCTTCACAGGGTGTGTATAAAAGTCGAACCAACATTTAAAATTGGCGCTAGAAGGAGGGCCAAGAACTTACGTTCAGTATTGTAAGTTGTTTGTGCAGAGTCTGGTATTTTATCTTTTGAATCCTTTTCCCTCCTCTTTAGCTCTTTTAAAACTTGTTTGTTTGAGTTTTTGCCTAAACAGCAAAACTCAACACCAACATTTAAAATTGGCGCTAGAAGGAGGGCAATTTTTTATTTTTTTATTTCCTCCTCCTGCCTTTTAAAAATTGTTTGTTTGAGTTTTTGCCTAAACAGTGGAACTCAACACCAACATTTAAAATTGGCGCTAGAAGGAGGGCTAGAAGTTTAGTATCTATTAAGGATTGTTTTATCACCACTTGTAGTTACTCCAACTACAACTGAGAATATCATCATTAATCAAGTAGTAATGGCAAGCTGGTTGGGTTCCACTACCTTAAATATCCCTGGTGCAGCCCATGATCTGCCCAAAAATCCTGAGAGGTATCTTCCTAGATACAAGCATGATGGAACTAGAACAACAGAAGAACACCTGATGGCATATAAAAATGCTCTAAAATTGTTAAATATACAACATGAAGATGTGGCTTGCAGATTGTTCCCGTTCACTCTCCAGGAGGGAGCATACGATTGGTTTTTGAATCTCACTAACGATTCTATTACTAGTTGGGATGACTTAGAGAAAGTTTTTGTATCACAATTTGGGGAAGTGATTGACCCCAGTGTGTTATATCAACAATTTTCCAGCATTAAGAGAGAGTCTGGTGAAGCTATCAGGTCTTTCAATATGAGGTTCCAAAGAGCTTATGGTAGAATGACTTGTCATTACATCCCAAATGCAAATCTAGCCTTAGAAATCTATAAGAATGCATTGGATTCGGTGACCTCTATTTTCCTCAAGAGAGACATCAATATCACAACCCTGGCAGGAGCTTATAAGGAAGCTTTAATTCTTGAAAGACAGTTAGGACCTCAAATTTTGAGCAGTCCTTTGATATCCTATGTTACACAGAACATGCCTATTTTGAATCCCATTCCACATCATGAGTTAGTGCCAACATGTCATGCTCTACCCAAGGAAACTCCGTTAACTGTGACACACACTCAGCATGTGCAAAATATAGAGAAAGATTCTGACAAGTTCAAGGTGGAAGTGCCTGAAGTAAACATTTGTGACCTAGCATTACCCAACTTTGAAGCTTTTCCTGGTGAGTTAAATTTTCTTGAAAATCAGAGAAATATTGATAGTTCTGGTTCATCCAAAAATAGTACGACTATGGTTTCAGATTCATTCACTTTTCCCGAAGAGTCAGAAAATGTTGTAGAAATTCCTATGGATGAAATGCAAGATTTTCAACAGTTCCAAAGGGACAGTTATAATTTGAGATGTGAAAATCCAGAACCTACTCCTAATAATGATCCTCCCTCACCAAAGGATGATGAAAATAAGATTCAATATCACTATGCAGAAGTAACTAGGAAGGAGTATAACATCATTGAGGATATGAAGAAAATTAAAGCTAACATCACCCTCCATGAGCTGGCTCAGATTGTTGAACAAAAGGATAACTTGATTGAAACTTACTCTGGACCACCTATTGAATTTCAAGAAAAGGAGAAAAAGATAGTAAATGTGAATGTGGTCAACCAACTCGGAATAGATAAAGAGTCTCAGTATAAGCATGTGATCACTGAACATAATATCAAAAAAGAGGTTGTAAACCGTGTTGATGCAGATATTGGAGATTATAATTTGGAAACTGAGAAGGTGAGATCAATTAAAGCTCTAACCAATCACAACAATGATATTTGGACATTACACATTGATGGGGTTAAATCTAAGCAAGGCTCAGGTGAAAGAGCAAATTATGAAAATTCTACTAGAAGGATAAAAATTGAAGTCTTGGATATTGAAGCAGTGGAGCAACCACAAAATGTTCGAGTTATTAAGAACTATGACATACAAATAAAATGTGATCTCTTTGAGTTATTACATAAATCTGAAGATGTGATGATCTGGGTCTATGAAGGCTTTAAGGTATTTGATCCTGGGGGTTTTTACATTCCGTCCCTTTGAAAGAATTCTGCAAACCCTTCAAGTAGAAGCATAAACATGTTATTATATGATTTGATTAATTTGGAGGGTGAAGGAGTTGCAGATTTGTTTTTTCAGTGGGACAAGATCCATAAAAAAAAATAAAAAAAAAAAGAGAGAGGGAAGACGGTAAACACAAGTCTTTCCCAAGTAGCAAAAAAATATTTTGGAAGCATAGTCTGGAGTGCATTTCATCAACAGGACCTTAAAGGTATATTTTTCTAAATTTACCTGCAAATGGTCAAATTTTTTTAAAGGCACTATTTCTCTGCTTTTCCATCTGCTACATTTTTTGAGTGATTAAAGGGACTTTGTGCATATGTATATATTGTAAATAAAGTTTGAAGTAGTGTGTTTTTATTTTATTTTGTTTGATTTTAAAGTTCTGTGTTTTATCCTTTGGGGTCTGTACAAATTTCTTTTTAGCTTTTAAAATTTCTATTTTCTTTTAAATTTTGTTTGTTTAAGTTTTCCCGGCGTAAAAGAAAGAATCAACCTTTAAAAATTTTATTTTATTCTGAGTTCAAAATCCTGTGTTCATTTTTGTTTTATTCTAATTAAGAGATAGTCTGCTTAAACTGAACAGTGGAACTATTTTGTTATTCAGAACAACAAGTAGAAAGATAATTGGATTTTGTGTCTTGCTTGCCACAATTATTTTAATTATAAAGAAACTGCTATACTGTTTGGTTGGAGAAACTCCCAGGGAATCCAAGAAAAGTTGGTCATAAGAGGGGACTCTGATTCGTGAAATTATTTGAGTATCCATAGAGGCTATCAGTACCCAGGCTGAAGCAGTTCCAGATCGATGAAATATAAAAAAAAAAATTGTTTTTAGCAAGGCTTTCCAGATTTCGGTATATTTCAAAGGAGAGAGAGAGAAGGTGAAAGTTGAGCAAGGCAACATAAAACTGGCACTCTGTTATTTCCCACAAAAAAAAAAAAAAAGGAAGGAAGAAGTTATGTAATGAAAGAGATAGCCAAGGCTTCAGAAGATGTTTTCTTTTACCAAGTTGTAGATACCACCTCACAGTTGTGGATCAGGGTCATGAAAATCTAAAGAGTAACTCTGTCGGGGCTGTAAAAGGCTAAACTAGTAAACAGAGCCCTACTCGGTTTCCCCTTTCACAATCTAGAAAAGCTGATCAATCCAGAGTACAACATTCGAAGGCCCAGTCATTCTTGAAGAAAGTTTTATACGCTTATAATTGCACATCAGAAATCTTCCTTAAGTGATTCAACCTAGTATGTCCTTGGGAAATTTTGACAACTATCAGGTAGTAGTTAAATTATTTTGAAGAATATTTGTGGCAAAGCATGGTACATGGTCTATATTGTTTTGAAACTAGAGTCCTGGATTCTAAAATAGTGCTACTATTTTCCCTGCAGATATCGCCATTTGTTGAGAAGCAACACACCCCCACTAAAAAAATGAAATTCCATCCTTTGAAAATATTTAGCTTTCATTTTGCAGTAGGGACCCTCTTGATGTTTTTCAGGTTTTAATTCCAAATTTTGCTTGCCTCCTTCTTCTTCAAGTTTTGCATATACCAAAGTATCTAAGTAGGCTTGCATATGACTTTAATTTCAATTTAGAATTCACTTCTTTAATGTTAGAATCATTCTGAGTAAAAAGATCTTTCACAGATATGTAAAATGCAGAATACAGATGAATGAATTCATTTAAGTCAACCTACAATTTCTGAAAAATTTGCTAAGTAATGAAAACGTCGCGATTTCATGACATTTCCATTTTTGGAAACGTCGCGATATCGTGACATTTCCATTTTTGGAAACGTCGCGATATCGCGACATTTTTATTTTTGGAAACGTCGCGATATCGTGACATTTTCGTTTTTGGAAACGTCGCGATATCGCGACATATTTTGGTTGAAAGCGAAGCTTGTAGAAAACGTCGCGATATCGCGACATATTTGGACTAGAAGAGCAAGTCTTAGAAGTGTCGCGAAATCGCGACAAAGTTGTTGCAAGAGAAAGCAAGTCGAAGAAATGTCATGATATCGCGACATGTCACAATTTTAGAGAAGCAAAAAAGAAGCTAAGCGAAGGTGTCACGAAATCGCATGCACTGCAGTGCAAACGTGACAAAAAGAAGCCAAGGCAGAGAAGTGTCATGAAATCGTGACGTCGCGATTTTGTGACATCGCGAAATCGTGACACAAAGCAAAAGAAGAGCCCAAGGCGGATAGGGTGTCGTGAAATCACGACATGCAAAAAAAAAGTGCCAAGGGAAGGAAGTGTCGTGAAATCGTGACATGCAAAGAAAAGAAAGCCAAGGGGAAGGTGTCACGAAGGACGTCGCGATGCATGTCCAAAATCGTGACACAAAAAAAAAGGACAAGGCGATAGGTGTCACGAAATGACGTGAAACACGACACAAAGAAAGAGAAGCAAGGACGTCGCGATTTCGTGACATGTCATGAAATCGTGACATGTCACGATTTCACGACAGAAGAAAATAGCTGGAGGAAAACGTCATGTTATCGTGACACGTGTCAAAAGAAATCAAGCCGACATATAATGAACATTAGGGTTTTAATTTAATAATATTAAAATACTAATCCTTGTTTGTCTTTTGCAGAAAGCGAGCTGGCAGTTGCATACTAGCGGAAGTAATGACAGAAAAAGACAAAATAAGCACGGATCAAATGAAGGTCATCAGATGGAAATGTGAGATGCCGAGAATTTTTGGTTCATCCAGATTTTACAGATCTGGCCGCAAAGAGACTTTACGGTGACTAAGCAACTGCCCATTTAATGGAATATGTCGGAAATTGACCGAAAAATGAAAATATCTACACACAGTTATCGAAATTTGTCGATGGACGCATTTAACAAGAGAATTTATGGTGAAAGTAATGGCATGCAGAGAATTTCAACTCAGAAGCGGCTCTGCGAAGATAAAATGTCAGAGAAACTAGTGACTCATTCCGAATTTCTCTGAGGAATTAATGAGACGTTCCCAGATGCACCAGAAAATGAAGATATTTACTTGTAGTTATAGATGGATGAGAATAATATCAGATCATGCCTTCTCCATTTATGGCAAGTAATTGCACTAAGATTTGTAGAGTGGTTAGGGTTTATCAAAACTCTATTTTTAAAGGGCCTTATATTGTAAAACCGGGGTAGTAAGGTTTAGAGGATAAGATTTAGGGTTTGAGAAGAAGATATTTCTGAAAAGATCAGGGTCTATCCTGAGTCTATAAATACTTCTTCTGAATGTAAATTAAAGAGGCGAAAACTTAGAAATAAAAGCTATTGGAGCAATTTCCTGCAAATCTTGTTTGAATGCTTTGTTCTGGACTTAGAGTTGGTGTGACTTTCATTTTCTGTGATAGCGTGGCCAGGAGCCTAATCTCTTTCAGATTGTGATAAGTTCATCTTCTTTTGTTTTCGTTTCATTAAGGTTTATTTAAATTATGTTGTAGATCTGTGTTACCAAGATTGGATATGCTGCTAGGCTTCATTTTCTTTATTGTATGTTAGGGAAAATTATAGATTTAAGGTTCAGGCCTATTCTAATTGCTCTGTCCTCACTGTGCGAGCTAGGCTGCTAGTGAGAGATACCAATTTTAACCGACTTCCCTTTTGTTTGTGATTTTCTTTCAGATCTGTTGTTGTCTTTGTCTTATGCTCTTAGTGGAAGGTGATCTTAGAAAGCTGGACACTTTCCTCTTTGATTTGTTCTATTGTGAAGCTAACTGGTATAACTAAAATTGGTAGTTTTGGTTTTGCAGCTAAGTTAGATAAACTTCTCTTTCTGCCCTACCCTACTCTCTCTTGTTCCATCGATTGAAATGATCCATTTTTATTTTCTTTTAAATTTGTCTTTTATTTAAATCTGCTAAAGCATAAAGAGCTAGATCAAAGAACGGATTGTAAATCTGATTATCCACAAAGATAACCAACTCCAAAAACATTACTGAACAAGTCCCGAGCCCGTTGTAAGGTAACAGACAGTCCACTTGAAACTATTCCAGAAGTGGAAAAGAGTGAATAGACATTCGACCCAACTCTGTAACTCACACCTTGGATATCCAACAAGATCCTAAAGTGAGTGGGATTTATCCCGTATAAGTGTTATCGGTATTTTATGCTCATTCTTCACAGGGTGTGTATAAAAGTCGAACCAACATTTAAAATTGGTGCTAGAAGGAGGGCTCGAACTTACGTTCATGTATTGTAATGTTGTTGTGCAGAGTCTGGTATTTTATCTTTTGAATCCTTTTCCCTCCTCTTTAGCTCTTTTAAAACTTGTTTGTTTGAGTTTTTGCCTAAACAACGAAACTCAACACCAACATTTAAAATTGGCGCTAGAAGGAGGGCCAAACTTACGTTCTTAGTGCGCTTGAGTTGAGAAATATGATTGTATGTGGTATTTAAAAAACTATATTTTATCATCTCCTTTTCCCTCCTCTTTAGCCTTTTAAAACTTGTTTGTTTGAGTTTTTGCCTAAACAGCGGAACTCAACACCAACATTTAAAATTGGCGCTAGAAGGAGGGCTGAAGTTCAGTAGTTTGTTAAGGATTGTTTTATCACCACTTGTAGTTACTCCAACTACAACTGAAAATATCATCGTCATTAATCAAGTAGTAATGGCAAGCTGGTTGGGTTCCACTGCCTTAAATATCCCTGGTGCAGCCCATGATCTGCCCAAAAATCCTGAGAGATATCTTCCTAGATACAAGCATGATGGAACTAAAACAGCAGAAGAACACCTGATGGCATATAAGAATGCTCTAAAATTGTTAAATATACAGCATGAAGATGTGGCTTGCAGATTGTTCCCGTTCACTCTCCAGGAGGGAGCATACGACTGGTTTTTGAATCTCACTAATGATTCTATTACTAGTTGGAATGACCTAGAGAAAGTTTTTATATCACAATTTGGGGAAGTGATAGACCCTAGTGTGTTATACCAACAATTTTCCAGCATTAAGAGAGAGTCGGGAGAAGCTGTCAGGTCTTTCAATATGAGGTTCCAAAGAGCTTATGGTAGAATGATTGGTCATTACATCCCAAATGCAAATCTAGCCTTAGAAATCTATAAGAATGCATTGGATTCGGTGACCTCTATTTTCCTCAAGAGAGACATCAATATCACAACCCTGGCAGGAGCTTATAAAGAAGCTTTAATTCTTGAAAGACAGTTAGGACCTCAAATTTTGAGCAGTCCTTTGATATCCTATGTTACACAGAACATGCCTATTTTGAATCCCATTCCACATCATGAGTTAGTGCCAACATGTCATGCTCTACCCAAGGAAACTCCGTTAACCGTGACATCCACTCAAGCATGTGCAAAATATAGAGAAAGATTCTGACAAGTTCAAGGTGGAAGTGCCTGAAGTAAACATTTGTGACCTAGCATTACCCAACTTTGAAGCTTTTCCTGGTGAGTTAAATTTTCCTGAAAATCAAAGAAATATTGATAGTTCTGGTTCATCCAAAAATAGTACGACTATGGTTTCAGATTCATTCACTTTTCCCGAAGAGTCAAAAAATGTTGTAGAAATTCCTATGGATGAAATGCAAGATTTTCAACAGTTCCAAAGGGACAGTTATAATTTGAGATGTGAAAATCCAGAACCTACTCCTAATAATGATCCTCCCTCACCAAAGGATGATGAAAATAAGATTCAATATCACTATGCAGAAGTAACTAGGAAGGAGTATAACATCATTGAGGATATGAAGAAAATTAAAGCTGACATCACCCTCCATGAGCTGGCTCAGATTGTTGAACAAAAGGATAACTTGATTGAAACTTACTCTGGACCACCTATTGAATTTCAAGAAAAGGAGAAAAAGATAGTAAATGTGAATGTGGTCAACCAACTCGGAATAGATAAAGAGTCTCAGTATAAGCCTGTGATTACTGAACATAATATCAAAAAAGAGGTTGTAAACCGTGTTGATGCAGATGTTGGAATTTATAATTTGAAAATTGAGAAGGTGAGACTGGTTACAACTCTAACCAATCACAACAATGATATTTGGACATTACACATTGATGGGGTTAAATCTAAGCAAGGCTCAGGTGAAAGAGCAAATTATGAAAATTCTACTAGAGGGATAAAAATTGAAATCTTGGATATTGAAGCAGTAGAGCAACCACAAAATGTTCAAGTTATTAAGAACTATGACATACAAATAAAATATGATCTCTTTGAGTTGTTACATAAATCTGAAGATGTGATGATCTGGGTCTATGAAGGCTTTAAGGTATTTGATCCTGGGGGGTTTTTACATTCCGTCCCTTTGAAAGAATTCTGCAAACCCTTCAAGTAGAAGCATAAACATGTTATTATATGATTTGATTAATTTGGAGGGTGAAAGAGTTGCAGATTTGTTTTTCAATGGGACAAGATCCATAAAAAAAAAAAAAAAGAGAGAGAGGGAAGACGGTAAACACAAGTCTTTCCCAGGTAGCAAAAAAAAATTTTGGAAGCATAGTCTGGAGTGCATTTCGTCAACAGGACCTGAAAGGTAATTTTTCTAAATTTACCTGCAAATGGTCAAATTTTTTTAAGGCACTATTTCTCTGCTTTTCCATCTGCTACATTTTTTGAGTGATTGAAGGGACTTTGTGCATATGTATATATTGTAAATAAAGTTTGAAGTAGTTTTTTATTTGTTTTTTTTGTGTTTTTATTTTATTTTGTTTAATTTTAAAGTTCTGTGTTTTATCCTTTGGGGTCTGTACAAATTTCTTTTAGCTTTTAAAATTTTAATTTCTTTTAGCTTTTAAATTTTGTTTTTTTTTAAGTTTTGCCTGGGCAGTAAAGAAAGAATCAGCCTTTAAAAATTGTTTTTATTCTGAGTTCAAAATCTTGTGTTCATTTTGTTTTATTCTAATTAAGAGATAGTCTGCTTAAACTGAATAGTGGAACTATTTTGTTATTCAGAACAACAATAGAAAGATAATTGGATTTTGTGTCTTGCTTGCCATAATTATTTTAATTATAAAGAAACTGCTATACTGTTTGGCTGGAGAAACTCCCAGGGAATCCAAGAAAAGTTGATCATAAGAGGGGACTCTGATTCGTGAAATTATTTGAGTATCCATAGAGGCTATCAGTACCCAGGCTGAAGCAGTTCCAGATCGATGAAATATTAAAAAAAAAAAATTGTTTTTTTTAGCAAGGCTTTTCAGATTTCGGTATATTTCAAAGGAGAGAGAGAGAGAAGGTGAAAGTTGAGCAAGACAACATAAAACTGGCACTCTGTTATTTCCCACAAAAAAAAAAAAAAGAAAAGGAAGGAAGAAGTTATGTAATGAAAGAGATAGCCAAGGCTTCAGAAGATGTTTTCTTTTACCAAGTTGTAGATACCACCTCACAGCTTGTGGATCGGGGTCGTGTAAATCTAAAGAGTAACTCTGTCGGGGTTGTAAAAGGCTAAACTAGTAAACAGAGCCCTACTCGGTTTCCCCTTTCATAATCTAGAAAACGCTGATCAATATCAGAGTACAACATTCGAAGGCCCAGTCATTCTTGAAGAAAGTTTTATACGCTTATAATTGCACATCAGAAATCTTCCTTAAGTGATTCAACCTAGTATGTCCTTGGGAAATTTTGACAACTATCAGGTAGTAGTTAAATTATTTTGAAGAATATTTGTGGCAAAGCATGGTACATGGTCTATATTGTTTTGAAACTAGAGTCCTGGATTCTAAAATAGTGCTACTATTTTCCCCGTAGATATCGCCATTTGTTGAGAAGCAACACACCCCCACTAAAAAAATGAAATTCCATCCTTTGAAAATATTTAGCTTTCATTTTGCAGTAGGGACCCTCTTGATGTTTTTCAGGTTTTTAATTCCAAATTTTGCTTGCCTCCTTCTTCTTCAAGTTTTGCATATACCAAAGTATCTAAGTAGGCTTGCATGTGACTTTAATTTCAATTTAGAATTCACTTCTTTAATGTTAGAATCATTCTGAGTAAAAGGATCTTTCACAGATATGTAAAATGTAGAATATAGATGAATGAATTCATTTAAGTCAACCTACAATTTCTAGAAAATTTGCTAAGTAATGAAAACGTCACGATTTCGTGACATTTCCATTTTTGGAAACGTCGCGATATCGTGACATTTCCATTTTTGAAAACATCGTGATATCGCGACATTTTTATTTTTGGAAACGTCATGATATCGCGACATTTTAATTTTTGGAAACGTCACGATATCGTGACATATTTTGGTTGAAAGCAAAGCTTGTAGAAAACGTCGCGATATCGTGACATGTTTTAGACAGAAGTGCAAGTCTTAGAAGTGTCGCGATATCGTGACAAAAGGGCAAATATGGAAGCAAGTCAAGAGCACGTCGTGATTTCGTGACATGTCGCAAAATCATGACATGTCACAGTTTCGTGACAGAGAAGTCAAAAATAGAAGCTAAGTCTTAGAAGGTGTCACGAAATCGTGATGTCGCAATTTTGCGACGTCGCAAAATCATGACACAAAACAAAAAAGAGCCCAATGCGGAGAACGTGTCATGAAATCGCGACGTTGCGATTCATGAAATCGTGACACAAAGCGAAAGAAGAGCCCAAGGCGGGTAGGGTGTCACGAAATTGCGACATCGTGATTTTGTGACGTCGCGAAATTGCGACACAAAAAAAAAAAGAGCCAAAGTCAGGAGAAGGTGTCGCGAAATCACGATGTCACGAAATCGTGACACAAAGCAAAAGAAGAGCCCAAGGCGAATAGGGTGTCGTGAAGTCGCGACGTCGCAAAATCGTGACAAAAAAACAAAAAAATGCCCAAGGCGGATAAGGTGTCGCGAAATCGTGACACAAAAACAAAAGGAAGCCCAAGGCGGATAAGGTGTCACGAAATCACGACGTCACGATTTCACGACGTCGTGAAATCGTGACACAAAGCAAAAGCAGCGCAAAGCAAAGGGGACGTCACGATTTCATGACATGTCGTGAAATCGTGACATGTCACGGTTTCGTGGCAGAAGAAAATAGCTAGAGGAAAACGTCGTGTTATCGTGACACGTGTCAAAAGAAAACAAGCCGACATGTGATAAACATTAGAGGTTTAATTTAATAATATTAAAATGCTAACCCTTGCTTTTCTTTTGCAGAGAGCGATCCGACAGTTGCATGATGGCGGAAGTAATGACGGGAAAAGACAAAAATAAGCGCGGATCAAGCAAAGGCCGTCAGATGGAAATGGGGGATGCCGAGAATTTCTGGTCCATCCAAATTTTACAGATCTGGCCGCAAAGAGACTTTACGGTGACTAAGCAACTGCCCATTTAATGGAATATGTCGGAAATTGACCGAAAAATGAAAATATCTACACACAGTTATCAAAATTTGCCGATGGACGCATTTAACCAGAGAATTTATGGTGAAAGTAATGGCGTGTAGAGAATTTCAACTCAGAGGCGGCTTTGCAAAGATAAAATGTCAGAGAAACCAGTGACTCATCCGAATTTCTCTGAGGAATTAATGAGACGTTCCCGGAAGATGCACCAGCCGGCCAAAAAATGAAGATATTTACTTGCGCTATGAGATGGATGAGAATAATATCGGATCATGCCTTCTCCATTTATGGCAAGTAACCGCACTAAGATTTGCAGAGTGGTTAGGGTTTATCAAAACTCTATTTTTAAAGGGCCTTATATTGTAAAACCCGGGTAGTAAGGTTTAGAGGATAAGATTTAGGGTTTGAGAAGAAGATATTTCTGAAAAGATCAGGGTCTATCCTGAGTCTATAAATACTTCTTCTGAATGTAAATTCCGGAGGCGAAAACTTAGAAATAAAAGCTATTGGAGCAATTTCCTGCAAATCTTGTTTGAATGCTTTGTTCTGGACTTAGAGTTGGTGTGATTTTCATTTTCCGTGATAGCGTGGCCAGGAGCCTAATCTCTTTCAGATTGTGATAAGTTCATCTTCTTTTGTTTTCGTTTCATTAAGGTTTATTTAATTTATGCTGTAGATCTGTGTTACCAGGATTGGATATGCTGCTAGGCTTCATTTTCTTTATTGTATGTTAGGGAAAATTACAGATTTAAGGTTCAGGCCTGTTCTAATTGCTCTGTCCTCACTGTGCGAGCTAGGTTGCTGGTGAGAGATACCAATTTTAACCGACTTCCCTTCTATTTGTGATTTTCTTTCAGATATATTGTTGTCTCTGTCTTATGCTCTTAGTGGAAGGTGATCTTAGAAATTTGGACACTTTCCTCTTTGATTTGTTCTATTGTGAAGCTAACCGGTATAACTAAAATTGGTAGTTTTGGTTTTGCAGCTAAGTTAGATAAACTTCTCTTTTTTGCCCTACCCTACTCTCTCTGTTCCACCGATGAAATGATCCATTTTTATCTTTTTTTAAATTTGTCTTTTATTTAAATCTGCTAAAGCATAAAGAGCTAGATCAAAGAACTCGATTGTAAATCCGATTATCCACAAAGATAACCAACTCCAAAAACATTACTGAACTGAGTCCCGAGCCCGTTGTAAGGTAACATATAGTCCACTTGAAACTATTCCAGAAGCGGAAAAGAGTGAATAGACATTCGACCCAACTCTGTAACTCACACCTTGGATATCCAACAAGATCCTAAAGTGAGTGGGATTTATCCCGTATAAGTGTTATCGGTATTTTATGCTCATTCTTCACAGGGTGTGTATAAAAGTCGAACCAACACAATACAATTAGAGCACCTCTCTCACTATTTCCATATCCTCTTGGTTGTTATAGAGAGAGATAACAAGAATTCATCATCAAAATGAATGTTGATCATAAATTGCTAAGTAGGGATAGCAATTCCTTTGATAAGGCCTTCCTTCTAGCCAGTATCCAAAAGTTATCCCAAGACATCAACACTAATAGCATATAGGAAGGGGAAATAGAACAACCTTGGAAAATTAAGTGTTAAATGAGATAAGCTACAATTAACCAACACTATAGCTAAAATAGATTGAAATAAAAGTGATATGTGGGCACAAAAATTATTACAAAACCCTAGCCATGAAAGCATATTCAATAGTATCTCCAACTAATATTGTCTTAAGCCTTCTCAAAATAAATATTCAATATAATGACACCTTGCTTAGATTCCTTGGCCTATTGGCATGTTTCCCAAGCTGGTATCAAGTTGTTAGGAATAAAACCTTTCTTTCAAAAAACTTTTCTATGTAGGCAAGTAGAGTAATAATTTTATTCATCTACAACTAAATATATACAAAGAGAATTGGTTGAGATTAACCATTAACAAACAACTAATAATAAACTGTAAATATTCGCACTCCCAACTTAGCTAAACTATATTAGGCACTAGCTAAAAAATAAATTACAACATGTTGGATTTTGGAAGGATAGCCTAACATAAATCAAATAATTATGCAATTAACTATATCCTAAAATAAAGTCCGAGGTGTAGACCAATTAGTTCATCCAAACCCCATAAGGGGGGTGGAGGTTCAAGGTTCAAATCTCGGGCCTCGTCGGACTGAACGCTTGTCCCTTTCCTAGTGCTTTCAGCAGCATAAAAGGTTTAAAATGATTGTGGCATGGTGGTTATAAGGGCGGACTGCACGAAGATCTATGTGGCAGCTTCTGGGGTAGACAACGCAGAATACTGTGGCGGCCATAAAAAGTTGGACAGCATGCCCGGATTCGTGGCGGCTACCAATTCCACCATGTAAATTCAAAAAAAAAAAACTATATCCTAAAATCCCCCCTTATTACATTATTTGATGTACATAGAGAGTTGCGAAACAACTCAAATTTGACATGTGCAAGTGTCTTAGTGAAAATATCGACAACCTATTCATCGATGGGAATGTACTAGAGCTGAATCTTGTGCTTTAGAACTTCATCTCGAATAAAGTAATATTGAGTGTCAATATGCTTTATTTATTCATGGAACACTGGATTCTTGACAGGTTTCAAAACACCTTAGTTATCGTAATTCAAGTGTATTGGAAGATTCTTTGGAAGACCTATACTTGAAATAATGTGACGTAACCATATCACCTCACACACTACTCCTCATGTTGCGTGATACTCTACCTATGTAGATGAAAGTGCAACAAATTATTGCTTCTTGTTGTACCAAGAGATAGGTCCAGATCCAAGATGAAATATGTATCTTGATATTGATTTTCTATCATCTATATATCCAACACAATCTGAGTCCATGTATCCTTGCAAGAAGAACTTATGATTCTTCTTGTAATCCAGGCCATATTCTGGTGTGCCACAAACATAGTGAAGAAGTCACTTTACTACCTTCCAATGACTGAACTTAGGTTCCTACATGAACCTCGAAAGATAATTTATAGCAAAGATGATATCCGACCTAGTATTTGTTAGATATATGAGACTCCCAATCAATTGACAATAGAGAGTTCCATCTATCTGAGGAGATTTATTGTATCAAGACAGTTGTAACCCTATTTCCATTAGATTTTCTTTGGGCATACAATCCGTCATTCAATATTTTTCAATTAATACCTTGTCATACTTCAGTTGTGTAACCCTAATGTGGTTCTTTTTCTACACAACTTCCAAGCCAATACAATAATGGAGAAGTCCTAGATCTATCATTTCAAATGACTTTTTCAAGTCACCCTTCACTCTTTCAATCATGTTTTATAAACTACCAGTGATGATCAGATCATCTACATAAATCACAAGGATCACTATTTCATAACCAAATTTCTTGAAATAGAGATTGTCATTTGAGGGACTTCTCTTGAAACCATGTTGCAGAAGGTGATTATCAATCTTTATGTACAAGATCTCAGAGCTTGTTTCAACCCATACAAGGACTTGAACAGTTTACACAATTTTTGTTCTTGTCCTTGTACAACAAATCCTTTAGGTTGATTCATGTACACTTCTTATTTTAAATCATCATTTAAGAAGGCTCTCTTCACATCCATCTGATGAAGCTTCCATCTGAAATGAGATGCCATTGCACAAAGTACACAAATGGTTGTCATTTTTGTAGTTGGTGTGAATGTCTCTTCATAGTCTATGCCTTATTTTTGAGCATAGCCCTTTGCAATAAGGTGAAATTTATGCTTTTAAATAGTTCCATCTAGCTTATACTTGATTTTGTATACCCATTTGCAGCCAATGGGTTTTTTACCAATAGAGAGATCAACTAACTCCCATGTTTTATTCTTTATAAGAGAAATATTTTCTACATCCATAGCTACCTTCCATTGAGGCACACTAAGAGCTTCTTGCAATGAGGTTGGTTTATGCTCTACAACTGTAGTCATAAAACTATAGTCTTCCTCTTCACTCTTGTCTTCTTCTTCTTCATCATCTACATATTTTGCATCTTCGACTTCTTCTCTTTCTTGACAAGACATACTTCGAGTACATGGTCGATCTGAAGTGAGATCAGGTGGTGCATCCAATTTTACATTTTTTATAGTGCTAGTATACCATTTTGGAATTTTATTCTACTTTGGAGGAGTCCTTGCCTTAGGTTCCTCAAAATCCAGGTATATAGAAGATGTATCTTTGCTAGTTTTTGGTGTATCCAAGTTAAGAGCTTCATTGAATACCACATCTCGACTTATATGAATATTATTGGTTTTAGGGCCAATCAATCGATACCCCTTGGATTCTTCATCATAACCAAGAAAGATACATTGTATATTTTTAGCATATAACTTGTACCTTTTCTTCTATGGAATTTGCATGAAGGCCTTGCACCAAAATATTATTAGATGAGAATTTTAGGGTTTTTTACACTCCTTGCTTCTTGTGGTGTTATTCCCTAAAGAGATTTTATGGGTGCACAATTTAGGAGATACACAGCTGTAGTGACAAATTCTACCCAATATTATTTTCCAAGATGTGCACCTGTGAGCATACATCAAACCATCTCCATGATGGAATGATTCCTCCTTTCAACAACTCCATTTTGCTGAGGGGTATAGGTTGTAGTAAGTTGTTTTTTATCCCATGTTTAGTGTATAGCACATGGGTGTAATATTCCTAGTGGGGATGTGATTTTATAATGCTTATAATGATCAATGTATTATCCTTAACTTGTTTACCAAATTGTATGATAGTACAATCCCTAAAACTACCCTTGTATACCCACTGAACAACTTGTACGAAAGTCCATTCGACACACTGTATGATCCAGAATCATACAGTGGTATGGATTGTATGATTCTAAAATCATACAAACTATCAAATTCATTTTTGGATACTTTTGTACATAGTTTTGTAATTAATAAGTCGATTCCACAAAAGTGCCAAATCGGGTAAGTTTCCTTTAATCACATGAATTGCCAAATTGGGTGAATTGTATTTGTACGATTTGTACGAACTATGGTGTACGATTTGTACAAAATGAAGGTACAACCAAGTGCCAAATTGGATACTCCACTGGGCCAATATTTCTTAGATAGGTTTTGTAAGGATTTAATATGTCAATTAACCCATTTCCTGCAACATGCAAAACATCTTAACGGAGCTTGAGAAAGATGCACTTCCAATGGCTACATTCAAAAATTGTACAATAGGGTTCAAGAAATCATCCTAAGTGTTTCCATGCTCACAAATCATTCCATAAAGCTCCACCAATTCTGGATTCATCCAAGTTTTGCATAAACTAATCAAAGCATTCACCAGAAAGTAGATGCACCATGATTAAACCATAAATCATCATTCAACCATGCCAAAATTGTACACAACCTAGAAAAAACATATTCATGCTCATTTTTATCTTATTATATCATCAATGTAATTACAATATGGCTAATCTATAACAATAACTATAATAACTCAGAACATGCTAGTCTAACTCACTTAGATTCTCACTAGCAAATATCCAGCAACAACCAGACATACAAAATTGAAAATGGGGCCTTATATAAAGTTTCCTAGGCCATTCCAAAGTGGTTCCTGAGGCAAGTAGTTATTTTAAAACTACCCATGCATAACATAATGCATTAATTAAGGCTTTTACCAATTCTAACACTTTAATTATCTAACCTATGTGCCATTTCAACCTAAAATTATATTTCCCATGCATTTCATTGCATTTAGTGTGACTTGTATGGTTGCCTCCACCTTGTATGGTTTGCACTCCTAGTTGTATGGTTTGCACTCTTGGTTGTATGGTTTACAAAACTTGTACTAACTGTCAAAATTGTCAAAATTGAGAAAATCCATTGGATCACTTTCTCTTCTTCTAGGAGGTGGATTTGCTACCTATATCTACCCTCCCATTTACTTTGGTCGGTGTTCTCACCGACTGACCTTTCTGCTTTAGTTGTGCCTCATAGTCTGCAATTATATCCTGCAAGTCAGTCACTTTGGTTTGAAGAATTAAACATTTTTTTTTCAACTTGGTTGCATAGCTTCCCATTTCTACTGCTTTAATCCCATGGAAATTAGCCTTCTCTTCAACAGTCTTCAGGAATTCCATCATTTTTTTTTCTCGATCAGTGACACTCCTCTTCAACCTCCCCTGCAAGTGGGATTCTATTTGAGTCACTACCTGAAGTTACTCATTCTTCTCAACAATTATTTCTAGGTGGTGATGAATATCAGACTCCAAGGCACAAATAGTATCTTCCCTGGCCTTCAACTACGCTTGCTTCTCTAGAACTAATTCATTGTATTTTTTGTTTTCCTTTTAAATTTATTCTATATGCTTGTCCTGTGTCACCACTTGCTTATTTTTCGTAGCCAACTGGGTTATCATCTGTTCATCCTTTACCTTGAGTTGTACCTCCAACTCCTTAATCCTATATTTTGTTGTCTGGGAGATCTGTCGCTTCTCTTATTAAAGCAAATTAAATATAGTTTCAGACTCAGCCTTTATGCTTGTCAAATATTCCTCCAGTTTCTTTATTTTCTCCTCTAGTATAGCCTTACACCTTTATAATTATTCCTCCATTGCAATCATTTATATCCAAGTGGCTTTTGTCTCCTCCTTTTGAGATTCATTGAGCCGATAAATTTGCTCCAATCCAATGCTCAACCACTCTATCCAATGTGTGAGAAATTTCAACTTCCTTAGAGTGATAGCCAAATATGTAGTGACCCTCTTGCACTTCAATTATCTTGTGTTCATTGGACAAGTCGGGTGATTTTTTCTATCCAAGTACAACCTCAGATGCTGCCTATAGTTGGTTATCACTCCTTCTGGTAAGTCATCTCTTCCCAACATTGTGGTTACATCTTCCCTAGGTAAATTCCATGGGTGTTTTACATGAATATCTATAATTTTTCTTGTAAACTCCTTTTTACTCATCCATTCTATTATTTTCTCCAATTCGAGAGACACTTGTTCCTCCCACAAATTTAATTCTCCCATGCATCCAATACAAAACTATAACTTGGCATTGGCTATGGTATCACCTATATATCCGAAGAAATGTTCCACATCATCTTCTACTCCTCTCGCCTCATCTTTAGTTTCAATCTTGCTGAACTGCGATACCTTCAAAATGTAACTTGTTCTCATTCTTCATTGTTCTTCTTCTATAGGAGTTTGTTCTTCTTCTTCCTCCATGTGGTGGTTATAGCTTCCCCCAAGATCTTTAAGTGCTCTATATGTGTCTATATTTTCCCGATGTGGAGTCCATTCTATAATATTTTCCTCATCCTCATTATCCTCTATATTCACAATCTCATGTTGAGATTGTTGTTGCTCCATCTGTTCCTAGGCTTCTTTCTGTTTAGTGGATCCCACTTGTTGCTCTTCAGTCACTTGCTCTTCCTCTAGATTCTGTTGTGCTCATATTTCTATGACCTTATCAACAATAGGTTCTTCTTATTCTTGTGATGCTTTTGCCTCTTCTTGCACATCACTTGGGTTATTTTGCTTTGAACTTCCCCCCATCATAAATTTGAATAGGGGCTTCTTATTTTTCCTAGACTCTTCCTCTGAGGTGTCCACTCTCACTTTAGTTTCCTCTTTTTCCTCTTGAATGGTGGTTGTCACTTCTTGTGCTATCTGCACCATTTCTATGTTCTTTCAAATTCTTGAAATATCCAGGATTTCAAATTCATCGCGTTGGAAAATTTGTGGAGATACCACCATCTTCTCTACTTCTACCCAAATCCAATATTCCACATCCATTTTTTGAATCTGACTATTCTTACTCCTACTAATACTTTTTTGGAGACTCATATTGCTTTTCTATAATGGGATTCTTTGTCATTCTTTCCCGTTGTCATATTGTTCTTATTCAAATTGGGCTTACTTGTCTCTCCACATTTTCCTCCCTTTCCTAAACTAACAACTACTCCTACTATTTTTGTTGCATTGCTTATTGTTTAAGTTTAGGTTCCAAACTCCTTATTATTTTACTCCAAGAATGTACATCCTCATCATCATAAGGAGTGTCTTCTGGTGCCTCTGTGGTTTATTGTTCCCTATTTATTTGAGGCTTCTCTGGAGTCTCCTTCTTAATAGGTACTGACTTTGCCCATCTCAAAATGGTTGTCTATCCTTACCCAAATTATTGAGGTTCTGTCAAAATTGGAAAGAAAATTCCTAATTTTGTAACAAAATTTAATAACAATCCAATGGCATGGAAAGTCATTTCAAAATTATTCAGTATTTTCTTCAGTACTTCATGCATTTTCCTTTCTAGATAGGTAGCCCAATCATATTGGATTCCTTGGGTGATACCTTCTACATCCTGAGCCATCCATATTGGCATATCCATGGCTTGTGTATCCCCTAATAGTTTAGGCATTACTGTATTCATAGCACATGGCCAATAATTCCCTTTCAGTTGGCTCTTTTTGATCCCTCGAGTTATTGGACCCAAGATCTTTGTAACAGTCGATGACTTCACATAAGTCAACAAAGTGATGATATGATAGGACTCAATCATATAAACCAAATTCTTAACTATATCTATGTCATACGCTGGAAATATGAATGTCTTCTTGAATGCATATTCCATCACTTCTATTTTCACTAACCTCTTGTCCACATTGACAAAGGCAGTTTTGGTTGCAGGATTATATGCCTAAACTAATTGCAATAGATAATTGTAAAATAAGGTTTTTTGGTGTGGTGGAACTTGTGCTATTATAGCTACACCAGCATCCTCAAATCATTTCATCCATCGATGGTTTTTGTTTCTTTTATCACTCCACCATCATCTGCATGTTTCTCCTCCATGTTGTATGAATGAAATATTTTTTATCTCTACCTGACCTTCCTCAGGTCCACTACTCAGATCCTCATACTGATCTAGGATATGTACTTTGATCCTTAATTCCATTCTTGAAACTCTTTCTTGTCCCATTCTCTCCTCTTGGTATCTTGGTGGTGTTCTTCTTATGTCATCCCTCTAGTACCTTTGACCTCTACACAACCTATATCCTCCTCTTATCCAAGGATGAGTACCATGCCAATCATAGAACTGAGACTATCACCCTTGGTACTACCATGGTTGTGGCTCTCTTTCATGTAAAGGCCTAGTGATCATTCCACCCTATTGGATGCAATCCTTATCAATTGGTATCTAAACTCTTCTGTTGAGATCATTTTCTTGCCATACCTCCAGTTGTCTTACTAATCAAACATCACCAATTCCATAATTAGAAGTGTTGGAAATCGTACAAGTACTGTAGTTAATATAATCTATTGAAAAATCATAGAATATACTCTTCTTCCTACTCTTGTATAGTTTCCTTTAGGAGCACCTCTTCTAGATCATACACTCTTACAAACTATCGTTGTTCGATCTTAAAACTGCTCTATCTCCATAAAATTCTACAACTATCACATGAAATCGTACAGGACCATGCTACTCTATACGGTATTTTTAGTTGATTGCTCCCCTTCATTGATTTCATACGATTCCATATGATTTTCTCAAAAATAGCTAAAAATAGAGAAAACCTGTCCAAAATTGCATAATTTTTCTCCTGAAATCGTGCACTCCACTACCAAGTCATACAGTATGACTTTTCAAACCCTAGGTTGTCAAAAATTCATGATTTTCACTTCCTTTGCATATTTTATAGTGGAATTCTACTTGTTCTTGTGCTTGGTGATAATTTTCATAGTGCTCTGATTATCCAATACACACGTGCTAGGTGACATCTCCATCTTCTTTCCTCGAAGCTTCTTTGTGGAGAAGAGGTTGCCAAAACCTCTCTATATGCATCAAAAAAGTCCATCTTAGAACTTGAGTTATTATGATTCTCTTCTCTCTGTTCTACCCAATCTATTGGCAGATTCATCAATATCTCCAATATTCATACTTCTCTCCTGCTAATAGGCTATTGTATATGCTTACGGGTTGAGGTTGGTTTGAGAGTCTTGTAGTCTCCCTAGTTGTTGTTGTGTTGTTGTACATACTAGGGGATCATGATTACCTTGAGGATTCTAGGATTTCTCTAGAAAATCATCCTCATCACTACTTTTTGTACTAGGTTCCATTACTATCCAAGGCATTCCTTCAAAACTAGAGTCACTCACATCTAGTCATACATTGCATTGTGATTTGGGTGATGTGGTTGCTTCCTCAATGTCTTACCATAACATTTTTGCATCTTCATTCATCATTGGTGGATCATTTGGTAGTACTTGTAAACTTGTGCTTGCTTCCTTATTTCTTATACTACTTGGAGTTATCCCCTCATACTCCTTAGGTTCTCCTTCTAGATATTGTAGCCTAGCTGTTCTTTGCTCATCTAGCCTTCGTATTGTACTATCCAATTCTTGGATGATTTGTTCTCTCAACCTTGCATTATGATCTTGCAACGTCTGATATTCTTCTTGAAGTTGTTGAGTTTGTAATTGCATTCTCTATTGTAATAGCCCTATATGATAAAATGGAGCAAGTCCAGCCAATTATTGATCAATAGTGTCATTTCTATCTTCCTCTGGAACTTCCATTTCAAAGGTGTCCACTCTATCTTCATATCGTACTGTTAGTCGTATCCTTCTTCTTCTTTCCACTTGCTGGGGTATTTCCCTCCATTATACCTAGGGATACATCATATTTCTACTTACTGACAGTGTTTATTCCTACCTTCCCCTATTCCTAGGTAGTAGTACTATCTATTGATGTCCTCTTTCATTTGGACGAATCCAATCCTCATCTTCTTCCTCTATTCATTCGGTCCCATCTGCAAATATGACATGTACTTGCAATATTATTCTTTCTCCAAGTCGAGGTGCCAACTATTTTTATTCTATGGTTGGTCATGTTTTCTCCCCTTCTACAAATAAGTATGCGAGTCCTATGTCAGGATCCTTCTGTGATGGGATTAACTCACTTTGAGCTCTCCTTTGAGCTTCTGCTCATCTTCGTCGTTCAATCTCTTATGAAGAAATGAATAAGCACTGTACCTTGTAAGGCTTCAAATTTGAGCCATTTATAGTGTTAGGCACCTCTGTCCCATTTAAGTTCTGTAACTTGACTACTCCATTATTCATTACTTCAACTAATTTATAGGGACCAAGCCATAAAGTCTTCAACTTACCGGGCTTGATTTCCCGCTTCTCGTTAAACTTTAGAACCAAGTCGTCCAGACTAAGTTCTAACTTCCTCAAATGTTTATCATGCCATGCCTTCTATATTTTTTGAGCTACCTCAATCGTCCATTGTGCCATGAATTTTATTTCATTCAATTTGATTAGTGTTGTCAGTCACTATTCCAAAATTTCTTGATCAACCAAGCAATGCTCTATCGTGACTCTCAAACTTGGTACTCAAGAATTCAACTGGCACAACTGCCTCCTATCCATACATCAATTGGAAAGGTGTACATTTAGTTGTAGGTTTAAAAGTTGTTCTATATACACACAAAATAGAAGGTAGCCTTTCCTCCTAAGTTACTCCCTCTATTCCACAGGTCTTAAACATAGTAGATACCATGATTTTATTTATTACTTCCGCATGCCCATTAGCTCTGGGATAATATGAACTAGCCAATGAGTGTAAAATATTGAACTTACACATAAATGTTTTGATAATTTCATTAACAAAGTGTACCCCTTGATCACTTATTATCTGTAGCGGAATACCAAATATTGTGATCAACTTCTCATAGAAAAATATTGTACTTTTTATTGAGTTGTCAAGTAATTCTCTTACTTCGACCCATTTTGTTAAGTATTGTGTTGTGACTATGATGTATCTGCATTTCCTTCATCATGATGTTTTCAATGGTCCAACGAAGTCTAACCCCCATAACTAAAATAGTTCTTGGGGTTGCGATGGATGTAAAGGCATAAAGTACCTCTTTATCGACTTTCCTACCCTTTGGCACGTATCACATGATTTCACGTATTATTTTGCATCATTATACAATGTGGGCCACCATAGTCCAACTAGTAATATTTTTCTAGCTATCGCATCTGGTCCCATGCGCCCTCCTGCTAAGCCTTCATGAGATTATTTCAATGCTACTTTAACTTCTTCCATCAAACATCTTCATAGGATACCGTCGCTTTCCATATTATACAACAATCCTGCTATCAATTGGAAGGATGTTGAATTCATGATCACTTTATTTTTCTCAGTTCTCATCATTTCTTGTGGTAACTCATCTATGGATAGGTACTGGCCAATCAACTTGTACCATTGTGGAATAATATTGATGGTGAATAATATTGCATCTAGGAATTCATCTAGAACTCACATTCCTGTAGGCTCTCCAGATCATATCTGAGACAATTGGTCTGCAATGACATGCTTCTAACCAGGTCTTACTACTATTCAAACTATGAACTCTTGTAGGGTGACAAGCCACCTACTGACCCGTCCTTGTATCATCAACTTATTTATCAAGTACAATAGAGATTGGTGATTGACATATAAGGCAAAGGGATTTTCCAATAGGTAATGCCTAAAGTTCTAAACTGCATATACCATTACCAAAGCTTCTCTTTTTGTTGTACTATAATTTATCTCTGGACTTGACAAAAGGTGACTAGCAAAGAAAATAGGCTGATCTAGCCTAAACTACCCTTCTTGTACCAAAGTACATCTAGTTGTAAAATTTGAAGCATCAATATGAACATGGAACTCCTTATCCCAGTTTGGGAACACCAAAATCGGACTACTCACAAGCTTAGCCTTCAGATCCTCAAAGGCTCCTTAGTGCTCCTCTGTCCATCTAAAAGGAACATTCTTCTTTGTCAATGAATCCAATGGGTAGGATACATGTGCATAGTTCCTGATAAACCTTTGATAATATCCCATCGATCCTAATAAGGTTTTAAGTGAACTCACATCATATGGTTCTATAGACATCTAAAAGTCCCAAATTGCTATACCTACATACTTGTAGATCCTTTTAGACACTTGTAGGTTTACATAGGCAATCCTAGATACCCCTAGGCTATTGTAGACCAATATAGACTATTGTAGATCCTCATAGACCTACGTAGACTACTATAAATATGCGTAGACATGCATAGACTATCGTAGATATACGTAGACTAGCATAGATCACCATAGATTATCATAGCATTGCATAGAATTCGACACACCACTTCACTAGTTTCTAGGTCTAAAACCCTAACAAACTACCTGAATCACATCATCGACACCTTCCATGCATCAAAAAATCATCCACCAGCATCCTAAGGTGATACAAGACTCCTTTGTGCTTAATTGAAGCCCCCACAAGCTATTAATTGGCAAAAGTATTAATTGAGTCAATTGTTAAATCTAATTTTAAAGTGACTTCACTTAAGTTCACTTTTAGGGCTAAAAAGGTTAATTAGGTCCTTAATACCTAATTACCCCTAATTACTCCCTCCCACATGTGTGTGCACTAGGTTAGTTAGAATATTTCTTAGGAAACCCTAACCTAACCCCAGACCTAACCTAGAGTTGACTAACCCTAGTTAACCCTAATCTCTCCTCACACATGTGTGAGGATGAGATATTTCCAAAGGAAATGTGAGGATGCCACCTCACAAACCCTAACTTAACCTTCATGGGATATCACCCTAGGGATTATTTCTCCTAACTAACCCCCTACACCTTGAGTTTTCTTATAAATAGTGGGCCCAAACCCTCATTTATCACTCTCTCCACTTATGTCCAAAGTACAAAAACTCTGCCAAAATGCATACAAAAGCATAAACAAGTATATTCAAACATGAACAACAATAGTACAATACCAAAGGAACCTCTCCACTGAAGGGTTTCTGTAGAACAACACTCAGAGTCTGATTCACCTCCCTGCCTTGCGAATCTAGCACCAGTTCACCCCCCAGGTAGTGAATTGGGTCTATAGGCCCTAAATCAGCTCATATTTGGGAGGTAACCTCCATTTTGCATTTTTATGTGGTTTAGCGTCATTCATTTCAATTTTTATCATGTTTTTATAGTCGATTTATCTTTCTTACTATGGGACCTGACTAAGGCAATCCCCCTAATGAACTAACCCCCTTTTGTAGGTTTATCCTAGAATCAAGGAGGGAAAAAACTACAAAATACAACCCCGTGGTGGTATGAAAGCCCATCTACACTAAGGAACGTGAAAAGAAGACCCTTTTGCAGGTTTATCCTAGAATCAAGGAGGGAAAAAACTACAAACTACAACCCCGTGGTGATATGAAAGCCCATCTACACTAAGGAATGTGAAAAGAAGGCATTAGGCCTATTGTAACATTTGTAAAAAGAAAGTAAAAAGGGGAATTCTACCTATTTGTAACCTATGCAAATCTTATCATGAATAAAATACATTGTTCTGAATAGCATGTGTCTTTAATGTGTTGTTAGATCAAATGCAATATTTTGGTTGTTTCATTCTAGCACGCCCGGTGGGACCCCCACAACGGATAGTGTTGGGTTAACTAGTTTTTGCAAATATAATATTATCCTTTATTTTTGTTTTTTTTAGGTACTAAATCTATCACAGATATATCCAAAGCCCTGGGAACCACCTGAAGAATTTAGAATATATATTTGGTGTCTCCAAACCCAATTTGCCCCCCACTTTATGAACCATATCTTAATTCACCCCTTGGGTGGCGAAGTCAACCTACCAGCCTCAAAAGCCCCCAAAATTGTAGGGGTGAGTAGTACAAGAACTAACCAGACCACCCACAACATCAAAGTCTAGGTATTATTTTATATTTTCTCTATTTTCTAATTTTTGGGCATGTGTAAAATGTTTACTAATTAAAGCACAATAGCTAGTAACAAATTTTCTCTTTCTTCGCATTTCCATTTAGTTTAAGTATCGTTGTAATTACAAAAATTGTCAAAATTCCAACAACTGTAAATTTTAAGATTTCATGTAAATTTTAATTTTCCTTTTTCTAATTTGCATGTAAAAATTTCTTGTGATTTCTTGTCCATACTTGTATCAATATTCATTGAAATTACTATAGGTTTTCACACACATTTAGGGTCACATTAGCCCCTTCCTTCACACCTTTGTATTGCATATTTACATGCTTTAAAAAATAGAGTAAACTTCTTTTCCTAAAGGCATCTAGGAATAGATTCTTTGTCCACAAAAAGCATTTCATTCTAGTATTTTTCTTTTGAAAAATAAATATAGAGATAACATTTAATTCGAAAAGGTAACTATCTAGATTTCTTGTTTTACATAACATCGTTAGCAAAACAAAAATCCACACACACACACGTGGTATTTTAAACAAGTGTTGATATTGGATTTCATCTCCAATCCATCACTAGAAATTGGTGTGGTAGGTGTTTTACCCTCCACCAACTCACCTCCCTAAACACTTAACAGGCCCACAGGAGTGGTTTTCTAGGCCTCATCACCAAAAAACCCCCCACTTTTGATACTGGGCTTCTGGATTTCATCACCAAAAGTTACCTTTAGAGTGGGATAGGATTAGACACCTTTGTCCACAAGGCTAACATAATTTGTGGACACGATAACTACTATTATTGACTAATACTTCCCGAGGGTGAAGCAAAAGCATGGGTATATCGATAGCAGGTCTTAGACAGTGCCACCTCTTCTCGTGAGAGGATATAGCAAACTCACTTTAGCATAGTGGGTTCCCCCCTTTTAGGATATCATTTTACTGCACCTTCCATATAGGTCACCATTCACACATTGTGATATTGTTCTATTTTGTGCATATTTGGGTGTTGCAGGAGGTTCGATACCAACGATATTCCTGATTTACTAGAGTACTCACTCCATTACCTGTGATACTACCTAGGAAGTACCAACATCAAAACACACATAAATGAACAATACACTTTACTTTTTAGCATTTAGAACTGATTCTAGTTTATCGTTGTTTGCATGATCACAAACTGGTTTCAGCACAGTACAACACTTGTCACTTTGTTATTCGAGATACACATAACACATCACTACTTTAATTTTATATTAGGTACAGTTGAGTCCACACCATACAAGGTTCATCCCAAACCCCTTCACACAACACACAGAACTACAAGATTTAATTCATACATAGTTCTAAACCTCTACGACATGACACATGCTGCCATTCCAGTTGTCACTCGTAGTCAAGCATGTGAGCAAACACATATTATAGAGGAAGCACCTACCACTTCTTCTAGTTAGTCCCATCCTACTCCTTCAATCATGAAGGGGAAGACCATAGACACATATAATTTACTCATAGGATCTGATGTACAGTTCACACACACGATGACTCAAGACGATATGTCCACTTTGAGTGAAGCCCTCGCTACTTCACTCATAGAGTATTATCCACTTCTTTCATCCCCATCGTCACCTAATCCATTAGAAGTGTTGGAAATCATACAAATACTGCAATTCTTACAATTTATTGAAAAATCGTATAACTTACTCTTCTTCCTACTCTTATACGGTTTCCTTTAGGAGCACCTCTTCTAGATTGTACAATCGTACAAACTATCACTGTTCAATATTAAAACTGATATATCTCCCTCAAATCGTACAACTATCACATGAAATCATATAGGTCCATGCTACTTCATATGGTCTTCCTAGCTGACTTCTCCCCTTCGTCGATTCCATACAATTTGCTCAAAAATGGCTGAAAATAGCCAAAAAGCTATCCAAAATTGCATAATTTTTCTCCTAAAATCATACACTCCAATTCCAAATTGTATAATATGTCTTTTCAAACCCTAGGTTGTCAAAAATTCATGATTTTCACTTCCTTTTCCGAATTCTTCACCAACCTAGTTTTCAGATTGCCCCGATTTCTCTTTTTAATGCTTTTCAGGAGTAGATTTCCAACTTTTCCATCCTTGGCATAATTTATCTTCAAAAATGAAAATTTTTGGCTGTATTTTACGTCTTTACAGACTTCTCATTCTTCCCACTATCTTTTTCCCTTTGTTTTTGGCTGCTTTTGTTCTATTTAAGGTTTAAAATTCCTTCCTTTTGTAATTTCTCTATTCTGGCTCCAAGTTATCACTCTTTCAAACCCTAACTTACATTTTTCCACCACCAGGTTCTCACTTGGGTGCCTTCTACTGCTAACCCTCCATTATTTTTGGCTGCAATTCAAATTTTCCCTTCAATGGAGTCAAACCCTAGCTTTTCTCCCTTTTACCTCTCCGGTTTGATTTTTTCGAGTGCAAAAAGTTCTCCTTGGTGCTACTTAAAATGGGTCCTTGCTTATTGCATATTACTGATGAATTTTACTACCCATGTGGTCTTCTCCATTTGGTTGCACACTTTTCACCTCCATCCTCCTAAAAAAATTCAAATTCTCTTTGTACGGTTTAAAGAAAATTGTCAATTTATCCTCTATTTAAATTGTTCATCAAACCCTAACTGAAACCTAATTAATTTATTTTCTAGATTGCGCCACCTTGCATGTTTTCCATCCTCCTAATTAATAATTTGGATGATTGACAACTCAACACTTCATTTTAAAATTTTTGTCTTTTCCCACTTTTTCCTCCAACCGCTCTTTTTTCACACATGTCGCATTAAATGGGGTAGTTGAAAATCGTACAACATGCCCAAAATCATACAATGTATGATCTAAATCATACAACCTATCATTTTATATGATTTCCCATGTCCCTTTCCAATTTTACTTGTATTATCTTATACTTGTACCTTTTTCATTTCTAATTTTGACTTGTACGATATTATACTTAGAGAATTTTTTATTTTTTTTCTTTTTGAAGAGGTCACCATTTCTAGTTTTCAACCCACTTCCTTCTTAGTTGCATCCTAAGGTATTTTCATAATTAAGGCACTTTATTTTTATTTCTCTTTTTTTTTTCAATCCTAGTCTATTTACACTTACCATCGTGGCAATTGTATAGTGACATTCACTTGTACGATCCCATAGGATTCTTCTCTTGGAGGTTTGACTATGATGTTTTGAGTGGTTGTGTCACATGTTGGTACTTGCTCACTAGGCCGATTCATATCCAATTGTGATTTTACTAAATTTATTGGTTGTCCCCTTCCATGTGTATAATTTGGAATTATACAATTGCAAGTTGGAGTATCTTCACCTGGTGTCCTTTCTCCTTGTCGCATAGGTGATTGATCTCTTGGTAGCGGTGTCCTTACTACTCTACTATCATTCGAGTAACTTCTTTGCCTATCACCTCAGATCAATTTTGGCTCCAAAATTGGAAATCAGATTCTTATCTGTCCCTGGTTTCTTTCATCTACAAAATGCACTCTTCCTCTACCAGCAAGGCCTCTCCCGCACGAGTGTCTTCCCCATCCTATTCCTCTTGACATCGGGTTTCTCTGTGCCAATGGTGATTCCTCCCTTTCTTGGTATAATACTCTACCACCTACCACTATTTGGGGTCCTCATCAAATTAGTGGTGGTCATCCTACTAGATATTGCCTTGTGGGGCTAGGTAATATTCCTCTCATCCATGGTAACCCTCAAAGATTCCTTGTCCAGTTCATATAGGCTAAAGGTGTATCTCCTGGCCATCTAGGAGTAGGGAGTCAGAACCTTCCTCATCCTCTTCCTCCTCTAATTGTAACATCACCTCATCCTTACTTATTTTGTGGTTGAATACCTCCTCTCCTTCCTGGTTGAAGCCTTAGGGGTCTTTCTCTGGTTCTTCCCCCAATTGTTCGAGTATCAAGAGTTATCTCTACCAACTCAATTTTGGCTAGTGGACTTCTACTTATTCTTGTGCTTGATGATAATTATCATAGTGCTTTAATTTCCTGATCTACACATGCTATATTACATCTCTATATTATTTCCCTGAATCTTCTTTGTGGAGATGAGGTTGCCAAAACCTCTCTATATGCGTCACAAACATCTGTCTCAAAACTTGAGTTATTTTTATTCTCTTATCTTTGTTCTACCCACTTTGTTGGTAGATTCCTCAATCTCTCCAATATTTGTACTTATCTCCTTTATATTCTCAACTTCTGATAGACTATTATATATGCTTACGGGTCAAGGTTGGTTTGACAGCCTTGTAGTATCCCTAGTTGTTGTTGTGTTGTTGTACATACTAGGGGATCACGATTACCTCGAGGACTATAGGGTTCTCTAGACATTCATCCTCATCACTAATTTTTGTACTAGGTTCCATTACTAGCCAAGGTATTCCTTCATTATTGGAGTCACTCACATCCAGTCGTACATTACCTTGTGATTTGGGTGATGTGGTTGCTTCCTCAATGTCTCAACACAACATTTTTGCATCTTCATTCATCATTGGTGGATCACTTGGTGGTACTTGCAAACTTGTGCTTGCTCCCTCATTTCTTATACTACTTCTTGGATTTATCTCCTCATCATCCTTAGGTTCTCCTTCTAGCTCTTGTAGCCTAGCTATTCTTTGCTCATCCAACCTTCATATTGTACTATCCAATTCCTGGATGATTTGTTCTCTCAACCTTGCATTATGACCTTGCAATGTCTGATATTCTTCTTGTAGTTGTTGAGTCTATAATTGCATTCTCTATTATAATAGCCCTATATGAGCCAATGGAGTAAGTCCAACCAATTCTTGATCAATAGTTTTGTTCTTGTATTCCTTTGGAACTTCCATTTCAAATATGTCCATTCTATATTTATATCGTACTATTAGTCGTATCCTTCTTCTTCCTTCCACTTGATGGGATAGTTCCCTCTATTCTACCTATGGATACATCATATTTCTACTTACTGGCAGTGATTCTTCCCACCTTCCCATATTCCTAGGTAATAGTACTATCTCTTGATGTCCTCTTTCATTTGGAGGTATCCAATCCTCATATTCTTCCTCTATTCATTTGGTCATATCCACAAATTTAACATGTACTTGTAATCTTCTTCTTTCTCTGGTTCAAGGTGCCAATTATTACTATTATATGGTTGATCATGTTTCCTCTCATTCTATAAATAAGTGTGTGAATCCTATGTCAGGCTCCTCCTATGATGGTAATAACTCACTTTGAGCTCCCCTTTGAGATTCTGCTCATCTTCATCATTCAATCTCTTTTGAAGAAATGAATAAGCATTGTACCCTATAAGGCTTCAAATTTGAGCTATTTACAATATTGGGTACCTCTATCTCATTCAAGTTATATAACTTGACTACTCCATTATTGATTACTTCAACTACTTTATAGGGACCAAGCTATAACATCTTCAACTTATCGGGCTTGATTTCCCACTTCTCATTAAACTTTAGAACCAAGTCACCCAAACTAAGTTCTAACTTCCTTAAATGTTTTTCATGCCATACCTTCTCTCTTTTTTGAGCTACCTCAATCACCCATTGTGCCATAACTCTTATTTCATCCAATTTGAGTAGTACTATCAGATGCTCTTCCAAAATTTCTTGATCATCCAAGTGATGCTCTATTGTGACTCTCAAACTTGGTATCAACAATTCAACTGGCACCACTGCCTCCTGTCCATACATCAATTGGAAAGGTGTATATTATGTTGTAGGTTTAAAAGTTGTTCTATATACCCACAAAATAGATGGTAGTATTTCCTTCCAATCTACTCCCTCTATTCCATATGCCTTATAAAGAGTAGATACCAGGACTTTATTTGTTGCTTCTGTCTTCCCATTAGCTTTGGGATAGTACGGACTAGACAATGAGTGTAAAATCATGAACTCCATCATCAACATTTTGATAATTTTATTGACAAAGTGTCCCCCTCGTTAACTTGTTATTTGTAGCAGAATACCAAATCTTGTGATCACTTGCTCATACAAAAATCTTGCTATACTTTTTACCGAGTTGTCAAGTAATTCTCTTACTTTGATCCATTTTGTTAAGTATTCCTTTACGACTATGATTTATTTGCACTTCCTTCGTCGTGATGTTTTCAATGGTCCAACGAATTTTAACCCCTATCACTCAAATAGTTCTTGGGGTTGCGATGGATGCAAAGGCATAAAGTTCATATTTACCAGCTTTCTTGCCCTTTGGCATGTATCGCATGCTTTCACATATTATTTCGCATCATTATACAATGTGGGCCACCATAGTCCAACTAGTAATATTTTTCTAGCTATCGCATTTGGTCCCATGTGCCCTCCTTCTAAGCCTTCATGAGCTTCTTTCAATGTTGCTTTAACATATTTTTCCATGACACATCTTCATAGGATACCATTGCTTCCCATATTATACAATAATCCTACTATCAACTGGAAGGGTGTTGACTTCATGATCACTTTCTTTTTCTTAGTTGCCATCATTTCTTGTGGTAACTCACCTATGGATAGGTATTGGCCAATTAACTTGTACCATGCTGGAATAATATTGATGGTGAATAATATTGCATCTAGGAATTCATCCAAAACTCCCATTCCTAAAGGCTCTCATGATCGTATCCAAGACAACTGGTCTGCAATGACATGCTTCTTACTAGGTCTTACTACTATTCAAAATATGAACTCTTGTAGGGTGACAAGCCACCTACTGACCTATCCTTGTATCACTGATTTATTTATCAAGTACAATAGATCTTGGTGATTGACATATAAGGCAAAGGGATTTACTAATAGGTAATGCCTAGAATTTTGAACTGCATATACCATTCCCAAATCTTCTCTTTTTTTTGTACTATAATTTCTCTCTTGCCTTGACAAAAGGTGACTAGCAAAGAAAATAGGTTGATCTAACCTAGATTACCCTTCTTGTACCAAAGCACATCCAATTGAAAAAATTGAAACATAAATATGAACATGGAAACTCCCTATCCCAGTTTGGGAACACCAAAATCGGACTACTCACAAGCTTAGCCTTTAGCTCCTCAAAGGCTCCTTGGTGCTCCTCCATCCATCTAAAAGGAATGTTATTCTTTGTCAACAAATCCAATGGGTAGGATACATGTGCATAGTTCCTGATAAACCTTCGATAATATCCCATCGATACTAAGAAGGTTTTAAGTGAACTCACATCATATGGTTCTGTAGACATCTAAAAGTCGCATATTGCTATACCTACATACTTGTAGATCCTTTTGGACACTTGTAGGTTTACATAGGCAATCCTAGATACCCCTAGGCTATCATAGACCAACATAGACTATTGTAGATCCTCATAGACCTACGTAGACTACTAAAAATTTGCGTATACTATTGCAAATATGTGTAGACATACGTAGACTACCATAGATATACGTAGACTAGCATAGATCACCATAGATTATCGTAGCATTGCGTAGACTTCGACACACCGCTTCACTAGTTTCTAGGTCTAAAATCCTAACAAACTACCTAAATCACATCATCAACACCTTCCATGCATCGAAAAATCATCCACAAGCCTCCTAAGATGATACAAGACTCCTTTGTGCTTAATTGAGGCCCCCACATGCTATTAATTGACAAAAGTATTAATTGAGTCAATTGTTAAATCTAATTTTAAAGTAACTTCACTTAAGTTCACTTTTAGGGCTAAAAAGGTTAATTAGGTCCTTAATCCCTAATTACCCCTAATTACTCCCTCCCACATGTGTGTGCACTATGTTAGTTAGGATATTTCTTAGGAAACCCTAACCTAACCCCAGACCTAACTTAGAGTTGACTAACCCTAGTTAACCCTAATCTCTCGTCACACATGTGTGAGGATGAGATATTTCCCAAGGGAATGTGAGGATGCCACCTCACAAAACCTAACTTAACATTCATGGGATATCACCCTAGGGCTTAGTTCTCCTAACTACCCCCCTACACCTTGGGTTTTCTTATAAATAGTGGGCCCAAACCCTCATTTATCACTCTCTCCACTTATGTCCAAAGTACAAAAACTCTGCCAAAATGCATACAAAAGCATAAAAAAGTAGATTCAAAATTGAACAATAGTAGTACAATACCAAAGGAACCTCTCCACTGAAGGTTTTCTACATAACAACACTCAGAGTTTGATTCATCCCCCCGCCTCATGAATTTAGCACCAGTTCACCCGTCAGGTAGTGAATTGTGTCTATAGGCCCCAAATAAGCTCATATTTGGGAGGTAACCTCCATTTTGTATTTTTATGTGGTTTAGTATCATTCATTTCAATTTTTATCATGTTTTTATAGTCGATTTATCTTTATTACTATGGGACATGACTAAGGCAAGCCCCCCAATGAACTAACCCCCTTTTGCAGGTTTATCCTAGAATCAAGGAGGGAAACAACTACAAACTACAACCCTGTGGTGGTATGAAAGCCCATCTACACTAAGGAACATGAAAAGAAGGTCCTTTTGTAGGTTTATCCTATAATCAAGGAGGGAAAAAAATACAAACTACAACCCTGTGGTGGTATGAAAGCCCATCTACACTAAGGAATGTGAAAAGAAGGCATCAGGCCTATTGTAACGTTTGTAAAAAGAAAGGAAAAAGGGGAATTCACCCTATTTGTAACCTATGCAAATATTATCATGAATAAAATACATTGTTTTGAATAGCATGTGTCTTTAATGTGTTGTTAGATCAAATACAATATTTTAGCCGTTTCATTCTGGCATGCCTGGTGGGACCCCCACAACGGATAGTTTTGGGTTAACTAGTTTTTGCAAATCTAATATTATCCTCTATTTTAGTATTTTCCAGGTACTAAATATGACTATCATAGAGATGTCCAAAGCCATGGGAACCACCTGAAGCCTTTAGAATAGATATTTAGGGTCTCCAAACCCAATTTGCCCCCGCCCCATGAACCAGATCTCAATTTGCCCCTCGGGTGGAGAAGTCAACCTACCAGTCTCAAAAGCCCCCAAAATTGTAGGGGTGGGCAGTACAAGAACTAACCAGACTTCCCACAACATCAAAGTCCAAGTATTATTTTGTATTTTCTCTATTTGCTAATTTTTGGGCATGTGTAAAATGTTTACTAATTAAAGCACAATAGCTAGTAAAACTTTTTCTCTTTCTTCGCATTTCCATTTAGTTTAAGTATTGCTATAATTACAAAACCTATCAAAATTCCAGCAACTTTAAATTTTAAGATTTCATGTAAATTTTAATTTTCCATTTCCTAATTTGCATGTACAAATTCCTTGTGATTGCTTGTCCAAAATTGTATCAATATTCATTGCAATTAATATATGTTTTCACACTCATTTAGGATCACATTAATCCCTTCCTTCACACCTTCGTATTACATATTTATATGCTTTGAAAAATAGAGTAAAATTATTTTCCTAAAGGCATCTAGGATTAGATTCTTTGTTCACAAAAAGCATTTCATTCTAGTATTTTGCTTTCGAAAAATGCATATAGGGCTAGCATTTAATTTGAAAAGGCAATTAGCTAGATTTCTTGTTTTACATAACATCGTTAGCAAAACAAAAACCCACACACACACACGTGGTATTTTAAACAAGTGGTGATATTGGATTTCATATCCAATCCATCACTAGAGATTGGTGTGGTAGGTGTTTTACTCTCCACCAACTCACCTCCCTAAACACTTAATAGGCCCACATGAGTGGTTTTCTAGGCCTCATCCCAGAAAACCCCCTACTTTTGAGACTAGGCTTCTGGATTTCATCACCAAAAGTTACCTTTAGAGTGGGATAGGATTAGACACCTTCGTCCATAAGGTTAACATATTTGTGGACACGATAACTACCATTATTGAATAAGCCCGCCTAAGGGTGAAGTGAAAGCATGGGTATACTGGTAGCATGTCTCAGACAGTGCCACCTCTTCTCGTGAGAGGATATAGCAAACTCAATTTAGCATAGTAGGTTACCCCCCTTTTAGGATATCATTTTACTACACATTCCATACAGGCCACCATTCACACGTTGCGATATTGTTCTATTCTATGCATATTTGGGTGTTGCAGGAGGTTCGGTACCAACGATATTCCTAATTTACTAGAGTACTCACTCCACTACTTGTGATACTACCTAGGAAATACCAACATCAAAACACACATAAATGAACAATACACTTTGATTTTTAGCATTTAGAACTGATTCTAGTTTACTGTTGTTTGCATGATCAAAAACTAGTTTCAGCACAATACATCTCTTGTCACTTTGTTATTCGAGCTACACACAACACATCACTGCTTTACTTTTATATTAGGTATAGTTGAGTCCACACCACACAGGGTTCATCTCAAACCCCTTCACACAACACACATAGAACTACAATATTTAATTCATACGTAGTTCTAAACCTCTACGACACGACACATGCTGCCATTCTAGTTTTCACCCGTAGTCAAGCACGCAAGCAAGCACATCTTATAGAGGAAGCACCTGCTACTTCTTCTAGTCAATCCCCTCATACTCCTTCAATCATGAAGGGGAAGACCATAGAAACATCTGATTTACTCACAAGATCTGATGTACAGTTCACACACACGATGCCTCAAGACAAGATGTCCACTTTGAGTGAAGCCCTTGCTACTTCACTCGTAGAGTATTATCCACTTATTTCATCCCCATCCTCACCTAATTTGTTGGAAATTTTGGGTTTGAGATCCTAGCTTCTTGTCTATGAGTTGTCATTGATGTCAAAAGGAACTGGCATTAATGTCAAGAGGATTTATTGGCTTCAAATGTTGAAGATTCCAAAGAATATTTTCTAGAAGATTTTGGAGAGATTCCATGTGGCACATGAAAAGGTTTTTATCAAAACCATGGCAGGTTTAATTGTTTTTATTAAAACCAGGTGGATGCATTAAGGGTTTTTCTCAAAACAACTCTCAGCTTAATGCAAAGGCTAGAGACACTTATTAATTAAATAAATTAATTAATAAAACCTTTTAAAGGTTTTTTAATTAATTATTTATTTGATTTAGTGATTAAATTATTTTAATAATTTAATGGGTTCTCCACCTAAGGTCTAAGGTCTAAAAGACCTTTGATTATTTTTTAAATAATCAAAAGGGTTTCATAAACCCTAAAGTTGTTTCGAAGGCACCAAAATAATATTAATTCGAAAAGTTCGAATTATCCTCCCGTCGACGTCGTGCATAGCATGGAAGTTTGGCTATATAAGCCATAACCTATAGTCCAAAGCAATGGTGTGAAAGAAATTTGAATTGTGCAAAAGTTGGGAAGTAAAAGCTATGGCTATTGGTTTTTCGCCAAGTTTATCCGCCGCCAAAGGGTTAAGGAGAAGGAGACTCTTGCTAGCCTTCAAGCTAGCACCGTTGGACTAGTGGCAATGACTGTTCTGCGAAGGCGCTTGAATGGAGGTCAAGCGTTCGACTCCCGCTATGGAGTGTGAGAAGAGTTTTTGCGCTTCAATTTTTTCGAAGGCACTATTGACCCTCGATTTTCGAAAGCATTTTTTTTTGGTAAGGTTTTTTAAATAAAATCTGTATTTTGTTAAAGAAGAAGTGGTTGGGAAGATTTATTTAAAATTATTTTTAAGGTTAAATGCTTCTTTGGAGATATAAGGTTGATAGTGTGTGGTTGAGATTTTTGGCTTGATTGTTGAGTGAGATTTGCTTAGAAGCTATTATTCCTTGAGCATGGTTTAATTAATTTGGAGAAATAAGGTGTAAAAGGATATATTGTTTGTATGCTTTATATTTTTTGGTAGTTGACTTCTAAGGATTGGAGTCATAAGGTGTTTTATGGAATAAATATTTTTGTGGTTACTTTTATGATCTAACCCTAACTTGGTGGCAAAGTTGAGGGTGGTGTTGGTAACAGGTTGAAGAACTATTCTCTTCTTCCTCAAACAAAGGTATGGGCAACTTCTTCCATGTATATTGTTGATGGTGTATTTTCTGAAATTGAGTTTGGAGTGAAAAGGTTGTCTACTAGGTATTCTTGTTGGTGTAAATTCCATTTTCTAGATATTGAAGATTGTTTATGCATTAAAATCATTGATGAGTTTTTTGGGTGTATGCATAATTCTGATTGAGGAAGAGGAAGCATTTTTGCACTAGGGTTTATGTTAGTAAGTATTGCTACTTGCATTGAGTTGGTGAAACCCTTAGTTGGCTGTTTTGAGATTGATGGTTGAGTTGCTTCCATAGAGGTTGTTTTGATCAAGTTAATGCTTTACTTGATACATGATTTGGGCTTACTCCATTGAGATTGATTTGAGCAAGTTATTCTTTGCATTGGTGATTTATGTTGGTGGTTGTTTTGTTCAAATACCTTTGGAGGGAAAAGGATGTCTACTAGTTTCCTTTTCATGTAGTGATTGGTTGAATGCTTCAAGGTTAATGTTGAGTTGAATGATGTTGGTTAAACCTTGTCTATAAGCATTGTTGTTAAAGCCCTAATTAGTTGAGAAAATATATTGGTTGTGGAAAGAACATGAGTATCATTGTTATATGAGATATTGCATGGTTGGCAATTGTTGGGTTGTGTTTCATGTTCTTGAGAAAAGCATACTACATCTATCTTATTATTTTGAGATTGAGATTGAGATTGGGAGTTAAGTATAGAACATATTGAGTCTCTAACAATTCTCTTTATGTTTCTATGAGATTTGAGATTGAGATTGGGAGTTAAGTATAGAACATATTGAGTCTCTAACAATTCTCTTTATGCTTCTATGAGGTTGATGAATCACATTGGGTCTCTAACAATTCTCTTTGTGGGTTCATGCTAAGAAAGTTTTTCTTGATGAACTTGTGAGCTGATTTGGATAGGTTCTAGTGAAGACTTGTGAGCTGATTTGGACAGGTTCTAGTGAGGACTTGTGAGCTGATTTGGACAGGTTCTAGTGAGGACTTGTGAGCTGATTTGGACAGGTTCTAGTGAGGACTTGTGAGCTGATTTGGACAGGTTCTAGTGAGGACTTGTGAGCTGATTTGGACAGGTTCTAGTGAGGACTTGTGAGCTGATTTGGACAAGTTCTAGGGAGTACTTGTGAGATGATTTGGATAGGTCCTAGCAGAGGACTTGAGGACAGAGTTGAAGTGGTCCTTTGAGAAGAACCTGAGGATAGTTTTGATAAGTCTTTGAGAAGGCTTGTGTGCAGTAGAGATTGATTTGTTCAAGCTTTATGAGTTGAGCTTGGGATAGATCTGACAGAGTAGACTTGTGCTGGACCGACTGACTATGTTTAGTACAGGTTGATGACTTGCTATGGAGGTGATCAGTGAGGACAGAGGTCTCTTGACGTTGAGCATTAAGGACAGGAGGTCTTCTGTGGAAAGGAGTTCCACGTGCTAGCAGAATAAGAGGCAGGTGATATTATGAAGTATCATTTCTAGAGCTGAGGGGAAGGATTCTCCTTTGGGTAGGGGCTCATAAATTTGTGCTGAGGGGAAGGATTCTCCTTTGGGAAAAAGGCTCATAAATTTGCGAGGAGGGGAAGGATTCTCCTTTGGGTAGGAGGCTCATAAATTCGTGAGGAGGGGAAGGATTCTCCTTTGGGCAGAGGCTCATAAATACTTGAGTAGGGGAAGGTTTCTCCTTTGGGCTGAGGCTCATAAACATTGTAACTGGGAAGGATTCCCAAATAACTTTGAGAAAGCTTTTTAAAGAAAATTTTTGTGGATGTAGCCCATGTTGGGTGAACCACATTAAAATTGGTGTCTCATTATGTGTTGCTTTATGCATTGCTTTGATATTGGTATTTGTTCATTGCTTTGCAAAGTTGAAGTTAAATAGAGAAAGTAAAAAGAGGTCTTATACTGTTCACCCCCATCTTAGTATAAGCTTGTGTTCTTCAATTGGTATCAAAGCGGGTTCCTTCAGAAAGTTTAACAGCTTGAACGAAAAGATTGTAAATAACACAATGGAATCTACAAGTGGTAATGCAACACCTATTCTTGATGGGGTAGATTTTGGGCTTTGGAGTGCTAGGATGAAGGTTCATCTTATAGCTCTTAGAAATGAAGTTTGGGAAGTGATTGAGGATGAGTATATGACGGGGCACCGGGAAACACACTTCAACAAACTTGCCTTTTCATTAAAATTAAAAAAAAAAATTACAAGCTTGAATGAAATAGCCCGCAGGCTTTACAATGGCCGAGTTCGGCTCTGTTCTTCCTCTGTACCACTCCTCTGTTCTCCGGTCCGCCGTCGTATTCTCGGGTCCACCGTCCCATTAAAACAAAACATGGGTTTTTATAGAGGTCCCGACCCTCTCAAACTTCAACTTCCCGCCTAAATGGGTTCAACCACCCGATTAATTACAATTTTGAAAATGGGTTCACCAACCCGAAATTAATTCCCGCACGGTCTCTGTCACTGCAGAATCCGTCAGAAATCCCTACGTGGCCCATATTTCTTGTCTTCTGTGCTTCTGGTCATTTCCCGCTCTTCAGCACAATTTTTCCTGAACTTTGCTGCTTCTGCGCCGGATGCTCCTGCATCAGACACTCGAGGTAAGTGAAGAAGTGATCTTCACTTCTGCTGGGTCCGGTTGCTGCCTCTCGCAAAACTTTTGGACTCATCTCTGTCTCTGCAAACTGCTTCGACCTCGGCTCAGGGCCCACACTTCTGTCTTCAACCGAACAAATTTCTCCACTGCTGCAAACTTCTGCTGCAGCCTGCGGTATTTCCTCTTCTTGCATAGAAAAATCTATGCTTTCTTCCGGGTAGGTCCCGGTACTGCTATACTCCTCTACAACCTCTTTCATCTTCTCTTCTTTCTTTCTCTGTCTCTCTTCCCACCTTTTTTGTCGTTCTTCTTTCTCCCGTAATTTCATTACGGACCATTCCTTTTGCAAGGCTTTTAATTGCCGTTGCAATGCTTTGACTTCCTCTTTCGACACCATGTCTTCCTCCTTGCTGTCCCGTCTTCTTCAAGAATACATTTTTCTCTTCTCACAAAGCTCTAACTGATCCCGGTGTAGCTGCCTCATGTCCGGCGGTCTGCTAACACGCTCGGGGATGCTAAACTCTCTCTTTCTCTCTTTCTCAAAACCCTCCCGTAGGTCCTGGCGCAAACTGCCTCACGGTCGGCGGTCTGTTTATGCACTCAGGAACTCCCGCTCTGATACCACTGACGGGGCACCGGGAACCCACACTTCAACAAACTTGCCTTTTCATTAAAATTAAAAAAAAAAAATTACAAGCTTGAATGAAACAGCCCGCAGGCTTTACAATGGCCGAGTTCGGCTCTGTTCTTCCTCTGTACCACTCCTCTGTTCTCCGGTCCGTCGTCCCCATTAAAACAAAATCATGGGTTTTTATAGAGGTCCCGACCCTCTCAAACTTCAACTTCCCGCCTAAACGGGTTCAACCACCCGATTAATTACAATTTTGAAAATGGGTTCACCAACCCGAAATTAATTCCCGCACGGTCTCTGTCACTGCAGAATCCATCAGAAATCCCTATGTGGCCCATCTTTCTTGTCTTCTGTGCTTCTGGTCATTTCCCGCTCTTCAGCACGATTTTTCCCGAACTTTGCTGCTTCTGCTGCTGGTGCTGTCGGATGCTCCTGTATCAGTATACCATTCCTGAGCATGGTCCTTCTACTAAGGAAGAGAGGCTCCTACATCATAGCAATTCAAAGGCAATGAATGCAATCCTGAAGGGTTTACAGAAGGCAGATATTACTAAGGTGATTCACTACAAGACAACTAGTGAAATGTGGAAACAGTTGAAGGTGGTTCATACAGGTGATGCAAATGTCTGAAAGGCCAAGTCGAGAAACTTCAAAGGTATGTTTGAACAAATCAATATGAATTATGAAGAAAATATTAGTGACTATATGCTTCGTATGGATGAGATTGTTAACTCTATGAAGGAACTAGGTCTTGAGCTTGCTAAAAATGATATTTGTGATAAGATTTTGAGGTCTCTTCCAAATAGATTTAGTGAAAATATTTCTGCTATTGAGGAAGCTAAGGATTTGGATAAGTTGAAAAAGGATGAGCTTCATAGTATATTTGCAGCATTTGAGTTGAGAACTCAAGTGAAGGTTGATGTTAAGAAGGAGGTAGCTTTCAAGGCTACCAAGAATCCAAGGGTAAAGAGCTTCAATATAGTGATGAGTCTTCTAGTGATGAAGAGGCATATTACAGAAAGAAGGGCAAGTTCTCAAGAAAGCACAAAGGTATAAAATATGTCAAGTGTTTCAATTGTGGAAATTTTGGTCATTATGATACTAACTGTACTACTGCCAAGGATGAAAGTGATGAAGATAAATAGGATTATAAGAGCAAGGATTTTGAAAGGCACATGCATCAAAGGAAGAATAAAGATGAGCAAAGCAATCAAGGAAAGAGGTACTCTCACAAACACAAGAAAAGTTTCTACCTAGACAAGGCAAGTAAGTGTTCTAGTAGTGATAGTGAAAGTTCTTCAAGTGATGTTGGAAATAAGATGTTGTTCCTAACAGAAAAAGAAGAAGAAAAGAAACATAGATTTGTCCTTATGAAATGTTTTATATGTGGAAATTTTGGACATATTGAGGATGATTTCACAAATGATGGATTGATTTCTAGTTATAGTATGTATGAGGATGCTTCGGAAAATTGTAAGGAAGATCTTTGTATGGATTTAGAAAAGGGTAGCACCTCTAGTGATAAGAAATCTGAAAAAGTCATTGATGCTTCAAAAGGCAAACAAATAGAGGAAGTTATAGAGGATGGTGAAGTAGATCTTAAAGCTGAACTTGTTAGTGCTCTTAGTGCTTTGAAAAATGAAAGAAAAAAGAATGCTAGACTCAATGATAAATTGGATGAATGTTGTATTGAGAGAGATGAGCTTATAGAAAGTCTTGACTTCTCTATAGCTGAGACACAGAAACTTAAGGATAAGTTAGAGTCTAAGGTTCTTAAGTGTATAGAGTTGGAATAGAAAGTGGCTTCATTAAAAGAGGAAACTAAAGAGTACAAGGATAAGCTTTACAGGTTTGAAGATAGCACCAAAAAGGTAAATTCAATCATCAAAGATCAAAGAAGGACAACAGATAAAACAGGTCTTGGTTTTGGTAAGAAACACATGGAATAGGTTGGCGACTCTGCTGGGGAATCTAGTAAGAGATTCCGAAAGGAAGAGAGTTCTGATGAGGAAAGTACTTTAGAAAAAGAGTCCTTGAGTGATAGATGCACATAATCAAAAAATAGGAATCAGAAAAAGGGGAGAAAGTTTACAAGACCTAAGAGGTCAAATCAAGGAAAGTTTAATGGCAGATGTTTTGCTTGTCACAAGTTTGGTCACATGGCTTCACATTGCATGACTCAAGTGAGGAAGGTAAATGACAGATTTAGAGGTGGTAATTTTTTTCAAGGGTATTGCTACTCTTGTAAACAGTTTGGGCACAAGGCTATTTATTGCAAGGCTAATAACAGGAACAGGGTTGGTCAGAACATATGGAGTCAAAGATCAGGTATGCCTCAAAGAAATAACATTGTTAGTTGTTATAAGTGCAACAATGAAGGTCACATAGGTAGACAGTGTAGAGATGAAATTCCAAGGTACAGGAATAGGAACATGGGTATGAACAGGCACAAGAATCAAGACATGGATAAGAACAGGAATGATAACAAGAACAACAACAGTGACATGAACAGGAACAAGAATATGGACAAGGAGAACAAGAGAAGACATGGTAAGGTAGCTATAGACACTGATGAAGATCAGTGCCTAATGGGAGTTTTACTCCCACCCCAAAATTAATCACCTCAATAGGAGGTGGGGGAGGGACTAAGCTAAGAGGCTCATTCTTAGTCCCAAGCCCCAAAGGTGACCCTTTGCCATTGATGACAAACGGGGAGAGATATGAGTAAGGGGGAGAGCCTCAAGTCAGGGGGAGCTGATTTCTATACAACAGTTTTGAGTTTCGGTGTTGTTGAGAAGCATGGTTTGCCATCAATGACAAAGGGGGAGATTGTTGGCAATTTTGGGTTTGAGATCCTAGCTTCTTGTCTATGAGTTGTCATTGATGTCAAAAGGAACTGGCATTAATGTCAAGAGGATTTATTGGCTTCAAAGGTTGAAGATTCCAAAGAATCTTTTCTAGAAGATTCGGAGAGATTCCATGTGGTAGATGAAAAGGTTTTTATCAAAACCATGGTAGGTTTAAGGGTTTTTATTAAAACCAGGTGGATGCATTAAGGGTTTTTCTCAAAACCACTCTCAGCTTAATGCAAAGGCTAGAGACACTTATTAATTAAATAACTTAATTAATAAAACCTTTTTAAGGTTTTTTAATTAATTATTTATTTGATTTAGTGATTAAATTATTTTAATAATTTAATGGGTTCTCCACCTAAGGTCTAAGGTCTAAAAGACCTTTGATTATTTTTTAAATAATCGAAAGGGTTTCATAAACCCTAAAGTTGTTTTGAAGGTGCCAAAATAATATTAATTTGAAAAGTTTGAATTATCCTCCCGTCAACGTCATGCATAGCATGGAAGTTTGGCTATATAAGCCATAACCTATAGTCCAAAGCAATGGTGTGAAAAAATTTTGAATTGCGCAAAAGTTGGGAAGTAAAAGCTATGGCTATCATTTTTTCGCCATGTCTATCCACCGCCAAAGGGTTAAGGAGAAGGAGACTCTTGCTAGCCTTCAAGCTAGCACCGTTGGCCTAGTGGCAATGACTATTCTGCGAAGGCGCTTGAAGGGAGGTCAAGCGTTCGACTCCCGCCGTGGAGTGTGAGAAGAGTTTTTGCGCTTCAATTTTTTTGGAGGCACTGTTGACCCACGATTTTTGGAAGCATTTTTTTTTGGTAAGGTTTTTTAAATAAAATCTGCATTTTGTTAAAGAAGAAGTGGTTGGGCAGATTTATTTAAAATTATTTTTAAGGTTAAATGCTTCTTTGGAGATATAAGGTTGATAGTGTGTGGTTGAGATTTTTGGCTTGATTTTTGAGTGAGATTTGCTTAGAAGCTATTATTCCTTGAGCATGGTTTAATTAATTTGGAGAAATAAGGTGTAAAAGGATATATTGTTTGTATGCTTTATATTTTTTGGTAGTTGACTTCTAAGGATTGGAGTCATAAGGTGTTTTATGGAATAAATATTTTTGTGGTTACTTTTATGATCTAACCCTAACTTGGTGGCAAAGTTGAGGGTGGTGTTGGTAATAAGTTGAAGAACTATTCTCTTCTTCTTCAAACAAAGGTATGGGCAACTTCTTCCATGTATATTGTTGATGGTGTATTTTCTGAAATTGAGTTTGGAGTGAAAAGGTTGTCTACTAGGTATTCTTGTTGGTGTAAATCCCATTTTCTAGATATTGAAGATTGTTTATGCATTAAAATCATTGATGAGTTTTTTGGGTGTATGCATAATTCTGATTGAGGAAGAGGAAGCATTTTTGCACTAGGGTTTATGTTAGTAAGTATTGCTACTTGCATTGAGTTGGTGAAACCCTTAGTTGGCTGTTTTGAGATTGATGGTTGAGTTGCTTCCATAGAGGTTGTTTTGATCAAGTTAATGCTTTACTTGATACATGATTTGGGCTTACTCCATTGAGATTGATTTGAGCAAGTTATTATTTGCATTGGTGATTTATGTTGGTGGTTGTTTTGTTCAAATACCTTTGGAGGGAAAAGGATGTCTACTAGTTTCCTTTTCATGTAGTGATTGGTTGAATGCTTCAAGGTTAATGTTGAGTTGAATGATGTTGGTTAAACCTTGTCTATAAGCATTGTTGTTAAAGCCCTAATTGGTTGAGAAAAGATATCGGTTGTGGAAAGAACATGAGTATCATTGTTATATGAGATATTGCATGGTTGGCAATTTTTGGGTTGTGTTTCATGTTCTTGAGAAAAGCATACTACATCTATCTTATTCTTTTGATATTGATATTGAGTTGACATTGAGATTGGGAGTTAAGTATAGAACATATTTAGTCTCTAACAATTCTCTTTATGTTTCTATGAGATTTGAGATTGAGATTTGGAGTTAAGTATAGAACATATTGAGTCTCTAACAACGGTCTTTATGCTTCTATGAGGTTGATGAATCACATTGGGTCTTTAACAATTCTCTTTGTGGGTTCATGCTAAGCAAGTTTTTCTTGATGAACTTGTGAGCTGATTTGGACAGGTTCTAGTGAAGACTTGTGAGCTAATTTGGACATGTTGTAGTGAGGACTTGTGGGCTGATTTGGACAGGTTCTAGTGAGGACTTGTGAGCTGATTTGGACAGGTTCTAGTGAGGACTTGTGAGCTGATTTGGACAGGTTCTAGTGAGGACTTGTGATTTGATTTGGATAGGTTCTAGTGAGGACTTGTGAGCTGATTTGGACAAGTTCTAGGGAGGACTTGTGAGCTGATTTGGACAGGTCCTAGCAAAGGACTTGATGACAGAGTTGAAGTGGTTCTTTGAGAAGAACCTGAGGATAGTTTTGACAAGTCTTTGAGAAGCCTTGTGTGTAGCAGAGATTGATTTGTTTAGTACAGTTTTGACAAGTCTTTGAGAAGGTTTGTGTGCAATAGAGATTGATTTGTTTAGTACAGTTTTGACAAGTCTTTGAGAAGGCTACAGCTCAAGCTTTATGAGTTAAGCTTAGGACAGATCTAACAAAGTGAGGAAGACTTATGCTGGACCGACTGACTGTGTTTAGTACAGGTTGATGACTTGCTGTGGAGGTGATCAGTGAGGACAGAGGTCTCTTGAGGCTGCGCATTGAGGACATGAGGTCTTCTATGGAAAGGAGTTCCATGTGCTAGCAGAATAAGAGGAAGGTGATCTTCTGAAGTATCATTTCTAGAGTTGAGGGGAAGGATTCTCCTTTGGGCAGGAGGCTCATAAATTCATGCTGAGGGGAAGGATTTTCCTTTGGGCAAGAGGCTCATAAATTCGTGAGGAGGGGAAGGATTCTCCTTTGGGTAGGAGGCTCATAAATTCGTGAGGAGGGGAAGGATTCTCCTTTGGGTAGAGGCTCATAAATACTTGAGTAGGGGAAGGTTTCTCCTTTGGGCTGAGGCTCATAAACATTGTAATTGGGAAGGATTCCCAAAGAACTTTGAGAAATATTTTTAGAGAAAAGTTTTGTGGATGTAGCCCATGTTGGGTGAACCACGTTAAAATTGGTGTCTCATTGTGTTTTGCTTTATGCATTGCTTTGATATTGCTATTTGTTCATTGGTTTGTGAAGTTGAAGTTAAATAGAGAAAGTAAAAAGAGGTATTATATTGTTCACCCCCCCTCTTAGTATAAGCTTGTGTTCTTCATACATAGAACTACAAGATTTAATTCATACGTAGTTCTTAACCTCTACGACACGACACATGCTGCCATTCTAGTTGTCACCCACAGTCAAGCACGCAAGCAAGCATGTCTTATAGAGGAAGCACCTGCTACTTCTTCTAGTCAATCCCCTCCTACTCCTTCAATCATGAAGGGGAAGACCATAGACACATCTGATTTACTCACAGGATCTGATGTACAGTTCACACACACGATGGCTCAAGTCAATATGTCCACTTTGAGTGAAGCCCTTGCTACTTCACTCATAGAGTATTATCCACACCTCTTATCACTTTGTTATTCGAGCTACACACAACACGTCACTACTTTACTTTTATATTAGGTATAGTTGAGTCCACACCACATAGGGTTCATCTCAAACCCCTTCACACAACACACATAGAACTACAAGATTTAATTCATACGTAGTTCTAAACCTCTACGACACGATACATGCTGCCATTCTAGTTGTCACCTGTAGTCAAGCACACAACCAAGCACGTCTTATAGAGGAAGCACCTACTACTTCTTCTAGTCAATCCCCTCCTACTCCTTCAATCATGAAGGGGAAGGCCATAGAAACATTTGATTTACTCATAGGATCTGATGTACAGGTCACACACATGATGCCTCAAGACAAGATGTCCACTTTGAGTGAAGCCCTTGCTACTTCACTCATAGAGTATTATCCACACCTCTTGTCACTTTGTTATTCGAGCTACACACAATACGTCACTGCTTTACTTTTATATTAGGTACAGTTGAGTCCACACCACACAGGGTTCATCTCAAACCCCTTCACACAACACACATAGAACTACAATATTTAACTCATACGTAGTTCTAAACCTCTACGACATGACACATGCTACCATTCTAGTTGTCACCCACAGTCAAGCACACAAGCAAGTACATATTATAGAGGAAGCACCTACTACTTCTTCTAGTCAATCCCCTCCTACTCCTTCAATCATGAAGGGGAAGACCATAGACACATCTGATTTATTCACAGGATCTGATGTACAGTTCACACACACGATGCCTCAAGACAAGATGTCCACTTTGAGTGAAGCCCTTGCTACTTAACTCATAGAGTATTATCCACACCTCTTGTCACTTTTTTATTCGAGCTACACACAACATGTCACTGCTTTACTTTTATATTAGGTATAGTTGAGTCCACACCACACAGGGTTCATCTCAAACCCCTTCACACAACACACATAGAACTACAAGATTTAATTCATATGTAGTTCTAAACCTCTACGATACGACACATGCTGCCATTCCAGTTGTCACCCACATTCAAGCATGCAAGAAAGCACGTCTTAAAGAGGAAGCACCTGCTACTTCTTCTAGTCAATCCCCTCCTACTACTTCAATCATGAAGGGGAAGACCATAGACACATCTGATTTACTCACAGGATCTGATGTAAAGTTCACACACACGATGCCTCAAGACAAGATGTCCACTTTGAGTGAAGCCCTTGCTACTTCACTTGTAGAGTATTATCCACACCTCTTGTCACTTTGTTATTCAAGCTACACACAAAACATCACCGCTTTACTTTTATATTAGGTACAGTTGAGTCCACACCACATAGGGTTCATCTCAAACCCCTTCACACAACACACATAGAACTAGAAGATTTAATTCATACCTAGTTCTAAACCTCTATGATACGACACATGTTGCCATTCCATTTGTCACCCGTAGTCAAGGACACAAGCAAGCACGTCTTATAGAGGAAGCACCTGCTACTTCTTCTAGTCAATCCCCTCCTACTCCTTAAATCATGAAGGGGAAGACCATAGAAACATTTGATTTACTCACAGGATTTGATGTACAGTTCACACACACGATGCCTCAAGACAAGATGTCCACTTTGAGTGAAGCCCTTGCTACTTCACTCGTAGAGTATTATCCACTTATTTCATCCCCATCCTCACCTAATCCACAAACCACATTCTGTAACCACATAATATACACGATGCCAGGACAACCTCATTCATTCTTTACCATATATGAGGAGGTCATACCTACTTCCCCTATCTTTGTGCACCCATTTTTCCAGAGTCTATCTCACTCCCTCTTTGAGAATGACTCCTCCTTCTTGACCCGTACTCACCCAGAGGTCACATCATTTACCCCTACCATAGGAATTATTTTGACCCTTCCTCTTCCACCATAGGTACTCAGAGTCTAGCATTCAAAACTATGCAATAGCAACCTCCTCTATAGCAACAACAAACACCACCTCAAACATCATACCCATCCTCTTTCCAAGAGTCCCAACCATCACCATATTAGCATCCATTTTTCACAATGCTTGAGGACTTATCACAAGAACCTCTCCAAATCCAAACTACATAATGGCAGTAGCAACAATCGACAACCCAAATTTATTTAGGAGGGACATAGGCACCACCTCCTACTCCCAAGCTCCTGCTTCGAAAGCTTACCCCTCTTTTTTCTGCTCCATTCCCACCTACGTCTCAGGTTCTTGGAATGTACAATGCTCAATATTCCACTCTACCTTCACCGTCACCGACCTTTAGGATACCTCCTCATCCTCCTTTCCAAGTGCCCACCACTAATATTCCTCCTACCTATGAATACAAATCCATAGCTCATACGTCCAGTTCCTGAGGCTATTCCACACAATTTAATTTCACTACCGCCCATCCTTTAGGATTGAGGCAGGTCCTAGATTTTGACACCTTACCTCAATCATCCCTAGTACTAGTAGCAATGATACCTCCACTCTTACCTACTAGGGCTACATTTTTCGCATCTCTTCCTTCATGGTCATAACCTTCTATGGCCTAGTCATTATAACAGGCTCCTACCTAGCAATAACCCATGCCACAACAACACACATCCCAACCACAATATCACTATCCACAACAAAAATCTGTTCCATAGCCTAGTATCCCACTAGCTCCTACATCGTATACCACTCAATACCTAGCATACCAAGACCAGTTGGAATAATTTCCTACATAATATAGGGAAGAAAAATAACAACATCACTATCCATTGCACTCCCAGGCTTAGCCAACCCTAGCTCAATCGCCTACACCCTTAACACCTGAAATTCAACTCCTTACAAGATGAAGTCAATATGTTAAACTTGCGCATCGTAAGCTACAGGTCAAAAAAAACCATCCTACAATGAACTCTATAATGTGATAGTCCATCCATCCATACCTATACCACCTTACCCCTACCGCTTTAAGATCCTAAAGTTCAATAAGTATAAAGGTAAGGAAAACCCCAGAGAGTATGTTAGTACCTATCACTCAACTTGCTACCAACTTCATAGTAGCAACCCCCTTATGTTGCGTACCTTCTCCCTATCCCTTGTAGGACAAGCCTTAGATTGGTAAAACATGCTACCATGACATAGCCTTTATACCTTTAAGAAATTAGCAAACACCTTATTAGAACACTTATCAATTAACATCAATAAGAAGATAATCTTTTCAAACATCTATGCCTTACGATAGTCTAATGATGAACTATCACTAAGTTTGTATCTATATAGAGAGTGATCATCCATGACCTCACCCATAGCCTCCCTACCATAGATATAGTGTCACTCTTTTCCAAGAGTTACCATAAACACATCTCTACCTCTCTACAACTTCACCAAAGCTAAACCTTCGAGGAAGCCATTTCATAGGTAAAGGTTATCAAAGAAATTAAAGCCCAATCTAAAAAAATTAAGTTAAGATCGAACCCTAACTACAATTCAAACTTTTGTTTCAATAGAAATGCACCCAACCAACCCTATCCTCGGCCTCCACAAACCAACCAAGTGGTAGTTGCTACCCTAGCACCAAAACCAAGCCCACCACCTTATGTTATACAACAACAAGTATTTCAAACCAATGTGCCTCCCCCACCTAGGCCTCAGTAATCTCATGGCATGCACCCACAGGACCCACAACGTAATATTACACCACTTTCTGAACCCTTACCAACCCTCTTCCATAGGTTACATGACGGTGGACATCTCCTTCTACCCAAAATTTGACCATTAGATCCAAATATACCTAAAACTCATGGATACAATGAGCAGCTCTATTATCCATACCATAGACAACATGGCCATGACATTAAGCCATTTCACTCCTTTCATGCTCATGTACAAGACCTAATCGATAGGGGTACCATTCAGGTATTGAACCCTCTAGCCTCGCAAAACCAAAACCTAGGGATCTTCCAAAATCCTTTGTCGAACCATAGAGGAACCAATCCCAAAAGACCTCCAACCAATCCTCTAGGACCACTTCTCCAAGTGAATAGTGTTCAACATGACCCTCCATCACATGGATTAGTAGGTTTGATGAACCTTACCACTTGAAACCAATGATACCCGTCACATCAAACCACACATATTGTATCTCCACCTACCCAATTTTCATCACCATAGGTATCCCAAACTCCTAGTGCTATACCACTTGCACCCCAAAATGTGATTACCATCTGTGGTAGCCTCACCCATCAATTACATAATGCCCTCGCACGATTATCCATATTCAACCTCTTACAATAATCTCAACCCCACCGCGAGGCATTGAATGACATTTTACGATCTATAGATTTAGAAATGCATGATACAAATGCATTTGTAAACTTTGTAGGGAACATCCTGTGATGCCTTCAACCATCCATTAGTTTCCACAACCATGAGATAACAAAACTTGTAGGAGAAGGAGCGGATCCCCCTCTCCACATACAAGCCAATATCAATGAAATCACCTACAAGCAAGTCCTGATTGATATAGGCTCATCCATTAGTATCATATCCACATCGACCCTACATCATTTACATATACTACCAACCCATTTTGCCACACCTTCCCTCAATCTACGAGTATTCGATGGTTTTATTTGACCTATTGTAGGATCCATAGTACTACCTATCAGAGTAGGTGTTTGTACCATTTCCATCCTCTTCCACATTATACAAGAGGATATGCAGTACACCATCCTCCTTGGTCACCCATGGATCAGGGATATGCAATGTGTCCCTTCCATGCTACACCATTGCCTCAAGTATGTCCACAATGGACTTGTTCATTGCATCCTAGCTGATGGGGATCCCTTTAAATTTTGCAACATCGTAGATCTCCCACCTACACCTTCCTTCTCATCCATGCAACTCTTCCTGATTTCTTCCCATCAGTAAGTCAGAGCATCGAAATCCTCTCCTACATACACCTTGTTACCCCAATCCTCATCAAGAACACATGCTTCAATGTCAGCACATTTAGCACCATCATCTATAGTACCTAATCCCACTACCATACCATTCTTACCTCCCATCTCATGGACATAATGACCATCCCAACCTTCATCCTTTACAAACCCACTATCGGTACCACAATCGCCATCACCACCCGTATCGCACCCTGTCGCTCCACCTCAATCATCCTATTTGATGGAAGCACCTATTATCCCTACACTAGGCATACCTCCACTTTCTTTTCATCCATGGCCTAGGTCATTCACCTCTCACGTAGCCCAACACCAAAACCTACACCCACACATTCGCAATTCCCATAGGCCAATCATCCTATATCAGCTACCGTAATCGAATGCTATGAGTGGGAGCAACGAGCATCCTTATTAGATGATAAACTACTACACCACTCTAGTTATACTATTAGAGACTCTCAAACTTTACCTTCATCATCTAATTTAGATTTACCACCATGTTCACTAGAACATGCAGCACCACGCATCTCTATTTTCATGTCAAACTCAGGTCCATGGGATTATAATGTGTGTGATGCCCACATACGCCCACCCACCATCCAATCCACACGAGACTTTGGTTGCTCTTTAGCCTCAGTGCTGATTATTGAAACCATCATACAACTAGGATATCCCAATAATCATACCAACTTTGTCTACATCGGAGTTGATTCCTCACTCCCCCAGTAGTTTCTCCACTACCAAAATATAGCTTCTACAATATAATTGATCATTTGGCTAATCCTTACTTTACCTTATGCTATCTTAAGCAATTACATTGGTGTAGGTTCAAATTAGGCTGCTATGAGAAAGGGCTACACACACCCATTAACCCTCATGTCCAACCCCCTATCGATAAATCTGGCTTAGGTTATCACCCAATTGCTGTCCATACATTAGAGGACAAGCTAAAATATTTGTCCTTATATACTTCCCCACTTCTAACACATACCTTGGAAGAATATATTGATAAGGATATTCTAGAGGATACCTCCTCACCTAATTCCACCATTATAGTCCCCTATGATTTCTTTCAATAACCCTCCATGTTCGACACCACATCGCCATGTTTTGTCGATGAGTTGATAAACCAATTTGTTGTGTTATCCTTAAACACGCACTACCTAGAGCACGACATGGAATCCCCACTACCATAATAAACATGCTTAGCTCCATTCACACCTATACATAGATAACTTCAGTGAGCTACCACTCAACCATGATCTCCATCGGTTATCTTGCACCCTCCTTTAAGCCTTTTAGGATGCTCGCAAGTTTTCAAGTCCTCATCACCAGACTCTTCACCACCCACATCCCCTACAAAATTAGTTAACATGGTCGAGGTGGATCTCTTCTCTCCATTATGATATACATACCATCCTCCATGAGATGATCCACCAAATCCTAACTTCATCGATCTTACCCACATTTCACCCATACCAACACCCCGAGATTTCCTACTCTCGCCACACATCGTGTACCATAAATTCCCCTTCATCATCTATACCAACTCACATACTATAGGTGCACCACATAGACATTTACTTAGATGATGAATATGAACTTACCGAGGCCACTGATGACCTCCATCTTATTCCAATTCTAGAACAGACACATGATGGTTCCCACATGCTCATTGAGGAAACCATTGATGTTGACATAGGTGATGATCATGAAACCCCTCACATAGTTAAATTAGCCACTAGCCTCTCACTCGAGGAGCACATCCTATTCATAAATTTCCTTTAAAAGTATATCTGAGTCTTCGTGTGGTCATACAAGGATATGCCAAGACTCGATCCCGCCCTTGTAGTCCATAATCTTACACTAGATCAAAATGCCAAACTAGTAAGGCAAAAGTTACGTTGCATGCACCCAACCGTTGCATTACTAGTAAAAATTGACCTCCAAAAGCTTTTAGATGTAGACTTCATAGTACCCATAGACTACCCTGAATGGGTCTCTAACATAGTCCCCGTACCCAAGCCATCCGATGAAGTTCACGTCTGCAGAGACTTTCATGACTTAAACAAAGCTTGTCCTAAAGACAACTTCTCCCTACCTAACATCGACTCCATCGTAGGCCATGATATGATATCCCTCATGAATGGATTCTCAGGCTATAACCAAATCAGAATAAACCTTGTCGATCAACACAAGACATCATTCACAATCCCCTAGGGGACCTTCTGCTACAAGGTCATGTCATTTGGCCTTAGAAAAATTGGTGTAACCTACTTGTATGCCATGACCTACATATTACATGATTACATACACAAAATTGTGGAAGACTATGTAGGCGACCTCATTGCTAAATCCAAAAAATGCTCAAAGCATCTTGAATATCTTTGCAGGATATTTAATCGCTTGTTAGAACATAATGTTCGCCTCAACCCAAAAAAGTGTCTTTGGTGTTACCTCAAGAAAAATCCTAGGATTCATTTTTACCTAATGAGGCATTGAAGTCGATCCTAACAAATTAAAAGTCATTACCGAGATGTCCCCACCTACCACCCTAAAACAATTATGCAGCCTCTTGGGAAAAATCACTTCTATTCACCGATTCATAGCACAATTGTCAGACAAGTGCAAACCATTCAATCACCTACTGCAAAAGGGAGTAAAATTCAAATGGGATGATAACTGCCAATAAGATTTTGATGATATCAAGGCTTACCTTACTTCACCACCAGTTATGTCACCCCCACACCCATAACTACCGCTGATCCTATATATTGTTTCTATAGATTTCATGCTAGGTACACTTCTAGCCCAAAATAATGCACTCGACAAGGAGCAACCCATTTACTACATAAGTTGCATGCTAGTTAGCTATGAAGCTAGATATAGGTACATGGAGAAACTATGCCTAACCGTAGTATTCACCACCCAAAAACTATGCCATTACATGCTCAACCATACAACCTTTGTCATCACCTGAGACAATCCCCTCTATTACATGATGAACAAAATCTATCACAATTCCCGCACAACTAAGTGGATCATGTTTCTAACCGAATTCGACCTCGAATTCATTTCACAAAAGTCCATCAAAGGGTAGGTCATAGCAGAAAAAATTGCAGAAGCTCCTTCATCTGATGACCTACCTCTCCTCATCCAGCTCTTGGATGAATCCATATTTCATATAACAGAAGCTAAAGAATATGTTGAACCAAACATAACCGTCGATTTGACTCTATTATTTGATGGATCCCGATGCATGCATGTTGGGGGTGCAGGCATTGTATTCTTCACACCTGAAGGTGAACCACTCCCCTTTTCATTCAAGTTGGATTTCCCTTGTATGAAAAATAATGTGGAATATAAAGCCCTAATCCTCGGACTAAAATAGGTACATTTCATGCATATCAAACGCCTCCATATCATAGGCAATTCCCTTTTAATCATAAACCAAGTGCACAAAATATGGCAATGCAATTGCCTAGTTCTCCAACAATACAAGCACATTGCATAGCAACTCCTCTATCGATTTTAATGGTATGACATCGAAGCCATGCCATGATCCTCCAACCATTTTATGAATACAATGGCCTCCTTAGGATCATTAATCCCACAAAATCCAACATCAATGACCACATCCATAACAATTCATACACTCACTCAATCTACCATATCACCTACATCTTCTAAAGATATGGCGGTATTCATGTGGTCGATATTGAACGACATAACCCATGGTTTGCGCAGATCAAATATTATATTAAATTAGAATTTCTACGATGCAATTTATTCCATGCTCAACGTAGAGCATTCAAACAAAGAGCAATCTGCTACATATTGCTAGGGGACATCCTATATCACCACAACTACGATGGCATGCTCTTGCATTACTTAGAACCTCATGAATATCAACAAGTTGTACAAGAAACCCATGATGGTACTTGTGGTGGTCACTTTAGTGGCATGGCAATCACAAAATGCATCCTTTGCATGGGATACTATTGGCCAAAAATAGAATATGACTGTTGTGAGTATGTGAAATATTGTATCAAGTTCCAACAACATGCTAACCTCACACATATTCCATCTCCAACCAATTCAATCCATGTGGCCTTTCTCCCAATGGGACCTAGATCTTATTGGATAAATCACACTTACTTCCCCAAGTAATCATAAGTTCATCATCACTACTACAAAATACTTCACAAAGTGGGTCGAAGCCATCCGACTTGTCCAAACCATAGGAGAAAATATAAAAACATTCATAACGGACCATATCATATGTCACTTCAAAATTTATTCCCAAATAATTTTTGACAATGGGAAATCCTTTAAAAACAACACCATCTGAGCTATTTGTAGCAAGTTCAATATTAAATGTAGTTTCTCTACCCCATACTACCCGCAAGGTAATGGCCAGATAGAAGCCACAAACAAAATGATTTGTTCTATCCTATGCAAAATAGTAGCAAAATCACATCGTGATTGGCATAACCAGGTACCCCTAGCCTTGTGGGCATACCATACAAGCATCCGTACCCCCACTGGAGAAACCTCATTTTCACTTGTCTATGGGGCAAAAGCTATCATGTCCCTTAAGCTTGAGATACCTTACCTAAGTGTACATGAAATAATTCATTGATGATGACACCGTCCATCAAGCCCGCTTAGATAAGCTTACACTCCTCGATGAACATCACATCCACATCATCGAGCACACACAAGTCTACCAAGATCACCTTCGCCATACCTACAATAGTAAGGTACATCAACACAAATTCCAAATTGGCGATTTTGTTCTCAAAGAAAACCAATAAATCACAAGTCAACCTCGCCAACAACGAGACAAGTTTACCCCAAATTGGCTGGGATCATTCATCGTCACACACAAAAATACAGTTTAGGTACCTATCACTTGGTTAATCTTGAAGGCCTTGATGACCCTAAGCCTATCAATATTTTGTACCTTCACACATTCAATGTCTAATTCACATAGACGTTCACTATCACAAGTGGTACACACCGCTATGCACAAAAACATCACTCACTAGGCACATCATGATAAATGTATGCCTTTTTAATTTAAATATTTCCATATATTTTCCCCTTTATGTTATTTTTATGCAGCTAGTATTTGTTTTCCTTTTTGCAGGATCTACATCATCTACATCCACATTGTTAGCAGCAAGATATGCCAACATCCACATTGTTAGCAGCAAGATATGCCAACATCCATACACATCATCATGCAAGACCCTCCATCACCACCACCTATACTGATCACACCGGATGACCTAGCCCGACCACCAGTCACCCTTCATGCTAGGTGATCCTCACATTCCTCACATTTAAATCATAATACTCCACCTGAACACCTTTCCCCTCACCATTGAGGTTCATCTTACTCACCCCATTCAGGAGAAAACCAGGTCACCCTATCCTCTTTTGATGAAAAGGAGGAAACATCACATCCTCGAACACAAGGGTCTCCCTCTCATCCCCCTGAAGATACCAAGAACCCTTATTCACCAAATAATTTCCCCCACCACCCTCTAGGAGCTTACTATCCTCCCAATGGAGGATACACTCCCCATATGACCTGTCCTTCATTCCTACTGGTCCCAATCCCTAGTGGAGAGTCATATTATGTTGAAGCCTTGCAATCTCGTGCGGATCAAGCTACCCAAGCCACCCATGCACACATGCCTCCATCTCACATGCATCGTCATCCACAGCCATCTCCTATGCCACCTATCCTCTAGACACCACCTTCACCACTACGAGGCTTACCCTTTCAAAAATCCTCACAATACCCAAGGTCATTCCAATCCTCCTCATCATCACGACCTCATCTATTTTCTCATGCATACCAGACCACTCCATACACATTGAGATCCCGATCGCCACCTTCCTTGATACTATCGCCTCCATGCCATGACATACAACAACTCCTTTCCTGTATCGAGGCTCTTGAGCTCTAGATGAGCCATTGCCATTGCCATGTTCACCCATGCCAATATCCCATGACTCGTGCATCCTCACCTCCATGCAGGTCCATTCCCCAACCTTGGATTCAACCCATATCAGACCCTCGACCTCCACCTCCATTGTCTAACCTCCCTTCATCTGCCCCCCATTCACCTCCAACGAAATATTACATATACCCCATGCCTATTCCATTTACTCCATTATCAAAAATGTTTTATCACCTCATGCATCAGGGCATTCTTGACTTACCTAAGATTTGACCCATAGACCCCTCACATCCTAAACCATGTAATTACCATGAGATCCAATATTACATTTATCATCATCAACTAGGTCATGACATTGAAGAATTTTGATCATTCAAGAGCCTGGTGCATAACATGTTGCATGGCAATTGAACTCCATAACTAGAACGTGCCATACCATTTAGCTGGATTTTGAGTCCTCCATGCCACATCGTCCCTAGAACTTTGCCACCATGAAAAACCTTGACAATGCCAACCCGCTACATTCACAACATCTCCAACTACACCAACCACCAAAGTCCCAACCATACTATCACATCACCATCTTATTCCTGACCTGACACACTATTTTTCTCATCAGTAGCTCTCATATTCTTCCTTCTTCCTTCTTCCTTCTTCTACTTATTACTTCCTCGTGTAGTCATATGGTCATGCTTCGAGTAGCTACATACCTACGTTGATCTACTTCTTCTCTTACATCTTCTTTGACTTTTGGTAATCCATCATCTTGTTGGTTACCAAAAGCCTATTTCTTCTTGCTTCTTCTATCAATACATCCTACTCTCACATCCTATTCCTTTTTGGCGATTATCACATTGTTGTACAACTCACAATTTATTTACCTACAACACACACCCCACACGCTGGGACAACCACTATTATAGAATTGCACTTTTGTTTGTCATTATGATACACTGTACTCATGTAAATAAGTTTTTCAAACTTCTCCTTCTACACATCATGAGTTTCCTCTTGTAGATATTGCATTCCCCCACTTGCATCATTTACATTACACCCATTGCATATATCCATACATTTTTCAACAAAATTTCATTTCAAGTTTGTACATTCTCCCCCAAAATGTGCCTTCAACAGGAGTAATACATGCACTTGTTAGCATCACCACCTGGATGTCCATTCCTCCTTTTCAGGATTAGGGTATACATAGGTGTCGTGTTTAGCTTTGACTACTCCTTAGTTCAGTCAATCACATGTCACCCCTAGCTGATAGGTTTTACATATTCCTTATGGTTCTTTAGGTTGGTTCAACTTCTCTCATGGACCATTCACAATAGGTTACACATTAAATGAATTTTGAGTCTAGGGAAGAAAACACCTTGCATAGATATTGCCATCTAGCGAACGATTTCCCCTGCTCGTACTATCACTTGCATGGTCAACATACGACCTAGGGATAAACAAAGGGATAAGAATAAGCAAAAGTAAAACAACGGGGTAGAAAAAAAAAGCCAATGCCCATACAAAAAAAAGAGAAAACAAAAAGAGAAAACAAAAAAGGAAAAGAGAAAAGAAAAAGAGCACCACAATAAATAGGTAAACAATAGATGAGGGGCAGAAAACAAAAAGGAAAAGCCTCCTGATATCACCCATGTTATGCTTCATCGCCTTTGGTCCTTAGGTTTAACATAACACCATGGGATGATTTCCATCGCTAGCAATAGGCTCCAAGAGCCTGCCTACCAGTGGAATAGTCTTACAAGTGGTGATATATCTATCACATTAGCTACCCGCTTTTGTACAAATCACTATTCACATATGGATGAGATATCTAGTTTGGCCATGTCTACAATGGGTTAATCCTACCTCCCTAAAAATGGATAAATGAACCTCACTCATTTACACACATAGGTCCATGACAGACTTTGAACCAGTCCAATTAGTTATGAGTTACCACAGTTTTGGGTCCGAGATTTGATTGCCAAAACTACATTGGTCAAAGCCATTACAGATGCCTTATACCATCCTACATATCTAAGATCATTGCATTCACATAGGTACATGCAATGATACAAGTGCTTCCTTTGCATATTTCAGCCCTCCCATACATACATCCATGCATCTATGTTACACAGATTTATTACATATTACATCAACGCATTTACCAAACATGCATCACACCAAATATTACATCAATGCATTTACACTACATGCATCACATCAAACATTACATCAATGCATTTATCCTACATGCATTTTCTTACATTGCATCATCACACCTATATCACATGCATTTACTACAATTGCATTCACATCAAATCACATTACATACACATTAAATCACATACATTGTATGTAGGCACAACACAAAATCATCATGCGCACCCTTCACAAGGCTTGAAATTGTGCATTCATCACTTATAAAAGTAGGGTCATTTTTGGCCTATATTTTAACCTATAACATCATCTCCAAATTTCCCAAAATTTTTACCATTTGATCAAGCTCAAAAAGAGCTTTCCAACGGTATAATATTTGTCCAATTCTGACATCGTTTGGTCCACCAAACTACCAAAACACTGCACATAGGTCTAATTCACCCTCCGACCTACGAATTAGAGTCCAATTCACCCCTCACCCTATGAATTAAGCATATGACCATAAAAACTAATCAAACTGCTTCCAAAACCCTAGGAAATCTCCCAAATTGTCCTTGAATTTACCTTTTTTTATCATTTTCATCATGCATTATTATTCTATCAATCGCTGCATCACAAAATCACTGCATTCCATTCACCTCATTGCCGATTCCTTTTTTGAGTGAGCATTCATATCCAAAGTTAGCTTTACATGCAACCAATAAATCAAAAATCCAAAAGCATGGATATCACATCTATATAATTTTTTTTTGCAGAAGATTATCTTACGATTATAATCTAAATCCCCACCAGATATTTGTTAAATCAAGAGAGTTGTGCACAACAATGGAGAGGTCACTTTGGCATTCATGGTACACAATGAATGACATGATCGACTAATTCAGCATAATATTTGGAAGAATTCACTTTGACGTTCATGGTACAATGAATGACATGTTTGAATAATCCAAATTTTAACTAACTCAAATGGTTTGAAACTTGTTACCATGTGCTCATCAATCAATCAACAACAAAGATTTGAATAGGCATTTGTTCTATTCGTACTTTTGGACCACGCTGAACTGGTCGCAAAAGAAAAGCAGTCAAAAGTTGCCTACCCCAAGCAACTAGTATAACATCAAAAATATCATATGGACTCAGCAAAACCACCACGTTGCATCCACAATCATCCATTTCCATTTACCGGTATTGTTTTCATTTCATTTTATCTCTTTCCTCTTCTCCTCTTCTCCTTCCTCCTTCTTGGCTATCGATCAATGTGGTATGGTCACGCTTCAAGTGGTTACATACTCTTGATTGGATTCCACTCTCCTTCTATCCCTTCTCCTCTTCACAAAATCTTCACATTTTTTTATTAAACTATGTTCCACACAATATAGTACAATAGGGGTAAAATGTAGACACCTAAAATTCGCACATTGCTATACCTACGTACTTGTAGATCCTTTTGGAAACTTGTAGGTTTACATAAGCAATCCTAGATACCCCTAGGCTATCATAAACCAATGTAGACTATTGTATATCCTCATAGACCTATGTAGACTACTGTAGATATGCATATACATGTGTAGACTAGAGTAGATCTCCATAGATTATCGTAGCATTGTGTAGACTTCCACACACAACTTCACTAACCCTAATAAACTACCTGAATAACATCATCAACACCTTCCATGCATTGGAAAATCATCCACCAACCACCTAAGGCGATACAAGACTCCTTTGTGCTTAATTGAGGCCCCCATGGATTATTAATTGGCAAAAGTATTAATTGAGTCAATTGTTAAATCTAATTTTAAAATGACTTCAATTAAGTTCACTTTTAGGGCTAAAAAGGTTAATTAGGTCCTTAATCCCTAATTACCCCTAATTATTCCCTCCCACATGTGTGTGCACTAGGTTAGGATATTTCTTAGGAAACCCTAACCTAACCCCAGACCTAACCTAGAGTTGACTAACCCTAGTTAACACTAATTTCTCCTCACACATGTGCGAGGATGAAATATTTCCCAAGAGAATGTGAGGATGCCACCTCACAAATCCTAACTTAACCTTCATGGGATCTCACCCTAGGGCTTAGTTCTCCTAAATACCCCCCTACACCTTGGGTTTTCTTATAAATAGTGGGCCCAAACCCTCATTTATCACTCTCTCCACTTATGTCCAAAGTACAAGAAACTCTGCAAAAATGCATACAAAAGCATAACAAAGAAGATTTAAACTTGAACAACAACACTACAACACCAAAGGAACCTATCCACTAAAGGGTTTCTGTAGAACAACACTTAGAGTCTGATTCACCCCCTGCCCCACGAATTTAGCACCAGTTCACCCCTCAGGTGGCGAATTGGGTCTACAGACCCTAAATCAGCTTAGATTTGGGAGGTAAGCTTCATTTTGTATTTTTATGTGGTTTAGCATCATTTATTTCAGTTTTTATCATGTTTTTACAGTCGATTTGTCTTTCTTACTATGGGGCTTGACTAAGGTAAGCCCCCCAATGAACTAACCCCTTTTGCAGGTTTATCCTAGAATCAAGGAGGGAAACAACTACAAAATACAACCTCGTGGTGGTACGCAAGCCCATCTACACTAAGGAACACAAAAATAAGGCATCAGGCCTATTGTAATGTCTGTCAAAAAAAAGGAAAAAGAAGAATTCTTCCTATTTGTAACCTATGCAAGTATTATCATGAATAAATACATTGTTATGAATGTCATGTGTATTTAATGTGTTGTTAGATCAAATGCAATATTTTGGCCATTTTAGGTTCTTCCATGTGCAATATCACATGGATCTTATTAGGATCTATTTTTAATCCTTCACTGCACACTTTATGTCCTAACAATTTCCCATATGGTATCATTAGGTAGAATTTTCCAGGATTTAATGATATCTGTGCATTTCTGCACCTACTCATACATTCACTGAGGTCAGGAAGATGCTCCTTGATCTTCCATTAAATGGACCAATCACCCAAAAATGCTTTAAAGTTCCTATTTCCAGCTGATCAAATATATATAGTATGATACATTGAAATGTAGTTGGAGCATTACAGATCCCAAATGGCATTTGATTGTATGCATATATGCCATTATCCATAATAAATGTGGTCTTCAGGTTATCCTCCTCAACTATGTTGATTTTATTGTACCCTAAAAACACATCCAAAAATGAATAGATATCATGTTTGATGACTTCTTCCAAGATGAAATCTGTGAAGGGAATGGGGAAGGGGTCCTTAATAGTTACTGCTTTCAGACTTCTAAATTCTATGCATATTATGATCTTGTCTACTTTATTCTTCAAAGTGATTACTATAGGTGATACCCATTCATTGGTTGTCACCCTGAAGATGATTCCTACTTCCAACATCTTATCTATCTCTGCATTCACTAATGCAACATACTTGGGATTCATTCTATATGGCCTCCTCCTTACGGGTTGAGCTCTAGGCATTAGCGTAATATTATGGACATATAACTCTAGTGGTACTCCATTAAGGTCCTTGTATGTCCATGCAAAGACATCTTTATATTCCAAGAATATTTTAAAAGTCATCGCTTTCAGTATAGGGTTCCAATCATCACCGTAGTGAATCATCCTAGGTTCCTCCTCCGTTCCTAGATTGATGTCCACTATTTGAGGTCCTTCATATTTGATATTTTCTAGCTCACTTGCTGCTTTCTCTATATTCTTTGGGTGTGCCAGCCTTGTATCAATCTCCGCGTCTCCTACTGTATACTCTACAATTTTTTTTGGGAATGCCCATTTCTCTTCTACCTCCTTCTTAGGTTCTCGACTGACTTTTGGTTCATATTTTTTTTTCCTTGATCTCCTCTAACTCAATACAAAGGCATTTGGGCTAAAGTATTCTATACTCCTCCATTTAACAATGAATAATTCCACTATGATATTTAGCTTCATATTCAATACATTCATCTAGGTACAACATTCCTTCTCCATCAAGTTCATACCCTTCATCTCCTGAGGAATTTTATGATTCATCCATTGTAGCTACATCCTCACTAACTTTTTTATTAGCTAGATTAGTCATATATTTATGTTGTCCTTTCTTGAAAGTGATTTGATTGTTTCTCTATTTGTGATTAAATTTGGCTACTCGTAGTCATACTCTCCCCAAGAGAGCGTCGCATGCAAGCTTTTGCATTGTAATCACAACAAAATCCAAGACAAACTCTTGGTTAGATATCACCACTTGTTGTGCAATCAATAATCCCTTTGTCTCAATACCATACTAGTCAGCACCATATAATCAAAAGCTCAATGCACATAGATATGGAGCGCCTAGTTCTAGCCAAGTTCTTTCAAGTAGCACATTAACACTGGACCCTCCGTCCATAATCACTTGTGTTAATTTGTGCCGTAGGATCTCCATATGAACTAATACAGGTTTCTTTCCCATATAAATCATTAATATAGTCAGATACATGAATTGATCCTTCCTTTCCTTCTATTGAATTGGTTGGCTCTGTACTTACATCACCTTATGTGGTTGTATTTCTTCTACCATTGCTTTCTACAATGCTGGAATAGCTTCCAACAAGTTCGACACTTTAATATTTACTATGGTATCCAGAACTTCTGCTACAGACTTTACACAATCGCCTTCTCTTATGATGGATTTTATAGTTCCTTTCCTTTGGCTAACTTCACTTGCTTAGCTTTTTGTGCTTCATCCTGTAATATTTTCTTTGCTACTTGCCAATGCTATTTTTCCTTTGCTGGCTCTGGATACTTATCCTTTTTAGTCCTCATCATGGCTAATACTTATTGGGTTTCCTCCTTAACTTGAGGAACCTTGATGTCTAAATAATTGACATTTTGAGGGTTACTTGAACTTGCCTACTTTGGATAATTCGCTTCTTTGTGGTTCCCCATACCACACTATCTACACATATGTGTAGTACTTGCTTGTGGTGTTTCTTGCTTCCGAGGTGAAGGATAATTTTTCATGAATTGCCCCCATTCTTGGAAATTGCGACACTGTATGATCAACCTTTCTTTTGAATCACACTAAAAACAATCCTGGCCTCCTTGTCTATTGCCCTAGTTCAGCCTTCCACCTTACCTACTATTCCTATAGCCACCACTTGTTGCTTGTTGCCAACTCTCTTGGGATTTTGGTTTCTCTTCCTGCTCTTGGATTGAAAGGACCTGTGGATGTCCTCTTACATTATACAGACATAGCGTTACCTCATGTCCCATCATATTATAGATATGGCAATAATCATTACGTGGATACTTTACATTTGTATGACCTTTCATCTTACATTACGTGCATCAAATGTCATTCCTATCAATTTTTCTTCTTTGTTCTTTCATTATCTTGTCAAAATCTTGATGAAATGATGCTACTATCCCCTATATAGTGTCATCTTCTCCACTATCTAAATCATTAGACTTGGGGTGAGATAAAATTCTTGTATATGTCTATTTCGATTCACTTTCAAAATTCTTTGTATGTTTTAAAGCTTCTTCATATGTTTTTGATGGTACTGCCTTCATATTTTTCTTATATTTTGGTAGTAATCCATCAATAAACCACCACTTTATCAAGAAATCTACTAGAGGCATCTGTATCTTATCGACTAATTTCTTTAGTCTATGGTTTTATGATTTCATATCTTCATCAGATTTTTGCTTTTCTATGAAAAGTTTAGTAACAATGTCTTTGTCATCCTTCAAAGGTCAAAAATCCTCGATGAACTTCTCATTTATTTGATTCCAAGTCTAAAAATCTATGGTATTTTCTCTTCAAATACCAATCAATCGCCAATATTCTCAAGGTAGCGGGAAATAAAGTTACCCAGTTGTCTGGTCTGTCTACACCATTTTATATCCAAATGGTTATACAAATTCCAATGTGTCTTGTGGGGTCTTCCTTACCCTCATATGAAAATGGTGGACATCTTTGTTTGGATGCCTTGTTAACCATTTTTGGAGAATCATCTCTATCACTTGAGGTCTCTCATGGGATTTCTATCTGATTTCTCCTTGGGGGTGTCTTTCTACCATCATTGTCAGAAGTTTCTTTTCGATGTAGCTTATTCTATCCCACCACTCGTTGATCAAACTCTCATGCATCTTCACTCTACGATCACGTTCGCTGATATGAGGGAGATGGTCTTGATCTTTCCTCTTGAGACCTCGCACCCTATTTCTCTAGTGCTTGACTCTCATCCTCTGCACTCCCTTGCACCCCTTCTATTGCTTTCTCAGGTGTCACCATCCACTCTCCATCCCATTGCACTGTTTCTCTATCAACTCTTGCATCTACGCTAGGTGGTTCTATTTCCTCATCTTTTGTCTCTATCAACAACACCTCAAAGTCTCCTTCTTCGGATGTCCAAAATTGCTCTATTTATGGTTCATGTGTACTATGGTCTAAGCTAATTTAATTCTCTCTATGAGAAATCCTTGTGCTCCTTCTTATTGGAATTTTCTCTTGTACTTCCCATATCCTATGCATTTGTACACTGGTGTCTGTCATTCACCTCTAGTTTTTGTAGTATTATTTCTTTGTCAATTTGACCCATTTTAACAAAAATGCTAGATTCGATAAGGCAATGACACAAAATGTAGCACAAGAGTGTAGTATTCCTGATGAGGAGGTTATTTTATAATGCTTAGAATGATCAATGTATTATCCTTAATGTGTTTACCAAATCGTACGATCGTACAATCCCTAAAACTTCCCTTGTACACCCATTGAACAGCTTGTACGAAAGTCCGTTCGACACACTGTACGATCCAAAATATTACAATGGTATGTCTTGTACGATTCTACACTCAGAAAAACTATCAGATTTTGTTTTGGAGGCTGTCGTACATAGTTTTGTAATTAATAAGTCGATTTCACAAAATTGGCAAATCGGGTAAGTTTCCTTCTATTGCCTGAATTGCCAAATCAGGTAAATCATATTTGTATGAACTTTGGTGTACGATTTGTGTGAATTTAAGGTACAACCAAGTGCCAAAGTGGATACTCCATTGGTCCACTCTTTCTCAGATAGGTTTTGTAAGGATTTAATATGTCAATTAACCCATTTCCTACAACATGCAAAACATCTTAACGGAGTTTGAGAAAGATGCACTTCCAATGGCTACATTTAGAAATCATACAATAGGGTTCAAGATGTCCTCCTATTTTTTTCCATGCTCACATATCATTCCATAAAGCTCCACCAGTGCTAGATTCATCCAAGTTACCAAAACAATGCATAAAATAATCAAAGCATTCACCAAAAAGTACATGCAACATGATTAAACCATAAATCATCATTCATCCATGCCAAAATCATACACAACCTAGAAAAAACATATTCATGCTCATTTGTATCTTATTTTGTCATCAATGCAATTACAATATGGTTGATCTATAACAATTATTGCAATAACTCACCAGTCTAACTCACTCAGATTCTCACCAGCAAATATCCAGCAACAATCAGATCTACGAAATTGAAAATGGGGCCTTAGATAATGTTTCCCAAGCCATTCCAAATTGATTCCTAAGGAAATTAGTTATTTTACAACCGCCAATGCATAACAAAATGCATTAATTAAGGCTTTTACCAAGTCTAACACTTTAATTATCAAACCTATGTATCATTTCAAACTAAAATTACATTTTCCATGCATTTCATTGCATTTCAGTACACCTTATACGATTTATCCTCCTGGTTGTATGGTTTGCACTCTTGGTTGTACAATTTACAAAACTTGTACTAACTATCAAAATTATCAAAATTGAGCAAATCCATTGGATCACTTTCTCTTCTTCTAGGAGGTGGATTTGCTGCCTACATAGTGAGATAGTTTGAAAAATCATTGGAGGTGAATTCCCCCCTCTAAATATGAGTGGAGGGCCTTGATTAAACATCCTGATTCTTTCTCAACAAGCTTCTGAAACTACTAAAAATTTAAGAATAAATCTAACTTTAGATGTAGAAAGAAAACCCACATCTTTCATGAGTAATCATCAACAAACAATTGAAAGTACTTATTTCCACCACAACTATTTGGCATTGGTCCGTACAGATCGGTGTGTATCAACTCCAATGGTATTTTGGCTCTTGAAGAGCTTAATTCAAATGGTGCTTAGTGTTGCTTCCCTGCTAAGCAATTCGAGCAAAAAGGTAAAGTATGTGAAAGGTTGGGCAGACCTAACACCATCTCATGCTTACTCAATTCGAGTAGATAGACTGAAATTAGATGCCCATATCATTTGTGCCATAAGGAAGTAGCTTCTTTTGATTTGGTAGCCATGGAAACATGAGGGGTATATATAGCATCTAATACAAACAATCCATGTTTTTAGGAAGCCATTACAATATGTTTACCCTTCTTGGTAATGAAGGAACACTTTTGTCTATTAACAACTTTGAAGTCAACCACCATATGTTTATCTAGGATTTGAGGCACGAAAAAAAAGTTGTTGGCTAATCTTGGAACATATAGGATATTCTCAATTTGGTAGTTTCCATTGGAAATATTTACTAAAATATTACCTTCTCCTTGGACTTTATAGGTCTTATCATCAACAGTTGTTACCAGTTTACCTTCTTTTGTCTCAAATATGTCAAACAAACTTTTGTCACCAGTCATGTGTTTTCTGACACCAAAATTAATATACCAAACATTATATTTCTATTTGGTATTTATTTGAGTCATGACCACCTTGTGTGCTCTCTCAGAATCAGAATCTGATTCTTCAATAGCAACATTTCCATTTTATTATCTATTTCTTCTTCATGGTTTGTTTTGGCCCTTTTTCTATTGTGGTTGCTTGTTCTTGAACCAACACTTGTTGGTGTCATGATTGTCCATATCATAAATATTGTAATACCTCTTCTATTTTGAGGTGTCTTTTGTGAGAAATTGGTGTTTTAACCCTTTGAGAAAGATCCCTTTTGAAAGTACCCTTTTTTCTTAGCACCAAATTTCTTAGAAAAAATGCATTATTTGAAACTTCATCTCTTTGGTTATTATCTGCTTCATGTTGTTGAAGCAAATTAAATAACTTTTCAAAAGAGACTTGTCTATTAGAAACTTGAAGGGAAGTGACCATCATTCTAAAGGAATTTGGTAAAGCTCTCAAAATTATTGAGGTTAAGAGTTTATATTCTACTTTCTCACCCATTGCATGCATCTTAGCTCTTAGTTCAACAACTCTGCAAAGAAATACTTCTACACTTTCTCCATTTTTCATGCTAAGAGTGTGAAGTTGGGATTGAAGGTTAAGGATTGTGGCTTGATTCCTTCCCTCATATATTGTTGCCAATTTATCCCATGCATATTTTGCATTCTCCTTGTCACAAATGTGAGGTTGAACTTCATCAGCAGTGGTAAGAATGATGATCATAAATGCTCTAGCATTGGCATAATCATATTATTCTTGTTTATCATTAATTATTTTTTGGTGTATATATTTTCCAGTCATGATGTCCCACATATTTTCAACCTGCAATATGACTCTCATATTTGTTTTCCATGGAGCATAATTCGAACCTTTGATTAGTTGTGAATATGACAAGTAGGCTTTTGAAATGGCCATTGTAAGGGTTCCTTATAACACCAAATGGTCCCTATTTATTTATAATGCTAGATAGATAGACTTGATCTATCTGATAGTAGGTTTTTTTAGTTGTGAATTTGACAAGTAGGCTTTTGCAGTACTAAAAGGTATTCACTCTACATTTGATAGCTTCTTAAAAAGTCTTCCACATGCATAGGACACCAAATCCCTTAAACACTTGGAAGAAGTTAATTTCAAGATTTACGTCGAACGATAGTAGTGAATGGCGTAATAATGGAGTGAATATTAAAAAAATTAGCTTTCCGTATTTATCCTAAATGGTTTAAAGGGAATAATAGACTAGAAATCATTGTTGCAGCTATATTAGACGTTAGATATAGTAACCCAAAGCATGACAACATCACTAGTAAGTGTGGGCCAAAGGTATTGTAAATACCGAACACCGCTTTACGCAATAAATTGCACAAAAATAGGTATAAATTTGGGGTATTTTGTTGCCATAATATGAATATTTCAATGCATAAAATAGATAATTAAATGCATATTACAATTTCATCATGCCCACAAATTTTTTATTTTTGAAGGTGTCGGATTCTACCAAAAATGCGCCTTTTTACAATACCAATTTTTCAAACTATTTTTTGCAATAATGTTTGAGTTGCAAAAAAAATGATATTCACCATATTTGCTTTTTCTTTGCCCTTGCTTTGTGTTTCATTTGCAAAAAAACAAAAAAAAAAATTTGTTGCCCCACTTTGTGTTTTTGGTTTGCAAAATAACAAGGTTGGATGCAAATTTTTTTAACCTCTTTTTGAATTTTGTTTCATCTCAAGTTTTGCAAAAAATCATGTCAATACTGTTTTGATTTGTATGAGTTTTATTTTACAAAAATAATTGCCCCCTTTGTGATTTTTTTTAAGTGTTCAAACCAAATGCACTTAAAATTTTAATTATAAATTAAATTAGTTAGGCAAATTAAATTATTTGATCTAGTAATTATTTAATTAACAAATAAATGAAATACCTAATTAAAATTTGAAAAAATAAAATAATTATGAAACTAATTGAGTTAAAAAAAAAAGGCAAAAATTTGGTTTTTAGTGAACCTTAGGTGGCACCAACTTTGCCACCCGTCGACCAATGGTTCGAGCATGCGGTCAATGGTCAACAACATATCAGTTTTTCAACGGCCAGTGGGCTTCTCAATGATCGTGTCAAGCCTTCCATAATGCACAATGTATCGACTTTAAATATTTGCTTCGATGCATATAAAAATATTGTGAACCCATACCATAGATAATGCGAGATAATTTTCATAGTAATAAATAAAATCAATATCTACTTTTTCCTAAACAAATACTTGTACTCCACATGTTGACTGTATATTAGATCGAAATCTGCACCGAGTGATTGGAGGATAGTTAAGGTGTATAACCTTAGGGATCAAGGTTATTTTTTTTTATTTCATCGATTTTTTTCATGCACCTGTGTCTGCAATTGGGGCGATTGACTCACGCTCTACCTATGCTCGAATCAAGAACTACGAGTAATGGGGGGGTGCGATCTAGGCCTATGCTAGCCAATATACCATGTGGGCTGTCCCACATGAGTGGCATATGGATCACACACGACTGGGGCACTATGGACTTGCAATTGGATCTGTGTAATGGTCAAACCCTACTTGGTTGATCTGGTTGCAATCGTACACAATAGTGTTGCAGGCCTGCGCATTGGCTCAACCACCCAGGCTGAGCATGTGGGGCTATAATCCCTAGGCTGCAATGCATATCTGCACATGGTTCTCCCACCTATGTTGTAGTGTGTAGCTCAGTACAACACCAATACGTTGATTCACCTAGGGCAACATTGTGATGCGTGTGTCATGAGTTGTGCATTACAGATCATAAGCATGGCATACAATTTATATATTTTTTATCTGTATGTAGGGCACCATACAGAGAAATGTAATCTGTAATTATTTTAATAGGGCACCATGTAGGGCAATGTGATCTACAAAACAAAAAATAGAGGGACAAGGTAGCAAGGGGATAGGAGAGGCTTTTTATTATCTGCATAACATAATAGATAATGCCATTTTTTACTTAGTTGTAGGCTTGCCAATATGATCTCACATTAAGCTATTGGTAGAGGCAAAAATACATAGAGAGCCATGAACCCACTCTGATACCAATGTACGCAAATGAAGAAATAATTGCATTTATCTGAAACTAAATTTATGCAAAGAGAATTGGTTGAGATTAACCATTAACAAATAACTAATAATAAACTACAAATATTTGCACTCCCAACTTAGCTAAACTATCTTAGGCACTAGCTAAAAAATAAATTACAACACGTTGGCTTCTGGAAGGATAGCATGACATAAATCAAATAAATTGTGTAATAAACTATATCCTAACATTCTATTCTTATATGACAATTTTAGAGGCCACATGCCTCAACATCATGGCAAGGGTCTTAACAATAATATGATATGAAACATTAAGAAGGGTGATACACCTCCATCTAAAGATAGATGTAGGATTTGTGCCTTCTATAATAAGTTTGATCATGCCTTGATTGATGAAGGTACCAAGCAAGCCAAAGGTAATGGCTTTACAATAGATAACATAGAGGTATGTACCATTTAGGGGCTACAAGGTCTTGTATAACTCATTAGGAAGACCATAAAGACCTAGGGATATACTATATTTCATATAAGAAACAACATAATGTGAGGTTAAAATCAAGTCTATCCTATATTTCAGGAGATACTTTTTGTGGGATATATTCCTTAATCTAGTCCTCTAAGATGGGGAGCAAATTATGTGGAGGATTAGTAACAAAAATATGGGGAGTAAATCATCTAGAGGATCATTTACAAAAATATGTTGGAAGTCGATCTGAAAGACTTCAACAATTTCATGTTGATTGGTATTAAGAATATTCAAGAAATCCTTAATGGCAATGATCCTCTCATATTTTTGTTTGTCCTTGAGGAAGTCAAAGAAAAATTTAGAACCTTTATCCCAAATTTTGTCCAATTTAGTCTAAGATCGATTCTACCTTGAGCTTTTGCCATTTCAAATTGGTAAAGCTCTTCTTCAACCTTAGCATAATGATACTAAGATTCCAAGTCACTAAGCTTGTGCTCAAGAATAGTGCAAGCATGGTGAAGTTGAGAGGTGAGGAGATCAACCTTTTCATGTTTGGCCTTGGAAACCTATCGATCATATTGCTTCAAAAAGCATATTGTTCTTTTGATAGCTCCTTACCACCATTATATCCAGACCACTTTACCAAAAGGATGGGACTCCAATTGCCACATAAAGGCTATAAAATTATTGCATACCTCAAAAACCAAGTGCAAAACATTGAACTTGAAGGGAAGGTGGATAAGTTGATCTATGGGGAGAAAGAGAGCAATTTAGAAGAATTAGGAGATTATCAAAGAGAGGATTTGAGAAGATTGCACATAGTTGTAGGATGAATCAATGGGTTGTGGAAATCCTAGACGACAAAATCAATCAAGTTTGGCATTTTTAAGGTTCTCTCTTTATTGATGATTAGACCAAGTGTATTTGGTTGAGTCCATAGGGAGAGGGGAGTAGAACAAAGGATCAAAGATATTCAAGTAGTTTCTATTCAAGAGCAATGCTCTAAACTCATATATGTCCAAGAGCCTACCTTTCACTCAAATTTAGTGCTCACATCTCTCCACCATATTTAAATATTCTTAAGAATCCATTTGGGGGACAACAAGGTAGCATGCATCTACTTATAGAGAGTAATTATGTTATGAGTTTCATTAGGGATATATATGGAATAGAAGCCCATAGTCAACCCCTTGAGATTTTAAGTCATCTAAAGATAGTGGTGGTTGGGGTCTTCTTCCCAAATAAGGGTATTTTTTCTAGTTTGGATGATAATTGACACAAACACACCACCACTTTCTTGAGAATGTCTTGTCTAGAAATGCACATGATCCCTAGAGATATAGAGTAGTCTAAAGACAATATGATCCTCTACTACCTTAACTTCTTGGAGGAAAATACTTGAGGGCCATAGTCACGAATTAGATAAGCAACACACTTTTTTTTCAGAGGTAAGGTAAGACCTCTCACATTCCAAGATAGCACCATGAGAATCATGGATTAACAAAAGGAGGATGGACACTCCCCAATGCTTAAGGCTTGAAAGACATTCTCATGGCACACATTGGCTTAAGATTCAACAATTGACATAGCCACCCCCAACTCTTTCAAGATAAAATCAAGTAGTTGAGTGGTTGTTATATCCAATGTAGGTTCAAGAACGGTAAGTGAAAGTTAATTAATTATAATTCATTATTATTAGATTGAGTTTCTACTTTTTTAATTCAAAAATTAATTCTTTCCTCCAAATAGAGCATATTTGAATCACATACATTTGATTAGATTAATTAAACATATAAACATTTGTATCATCAAAATTAGTAAGTAGGAACAACCTCTCAACAAAATTATTGAGTAGATAACTCTAATAAAAAAATTCAATAATTTTGAGGAAATAATGTCAAATGTATGTAATAAGGTCATAAAGAAGGCTAAGTTTATGTAACCAAGTTAGTATTTTTATGTATAGCCTATTAAATTTTTTAATTTATTTAATATTAAAACTTCTCAATAATAAATTTGTTTAAAATCCCTTTTTAAAATTGTGAAGGTTAGTCCTCTTATAGCTATCTTAGTTATAATTTTGATAGAAAAGAGAATTTTAAATGTTTGTTATAAGAATAATATTTTTATCTATTAATTGTCAACATTTTAAATTTATTTAATATTAAAAATATTAATAGCAAAATTTTTCACTACTCCTTTGCAAATTCAATCTCCCTCTTCTTGTTATTTTAATTACAAACTTTTATATATTTTATAAAATTTCAATATTTTTATATATCAAAATTTAAGTTATTTTAGCCAACCTAAGGTAAAGGGAGGTTTGGGACTGAGGAGATCAAAGTTAAATAATAAATATTTGGCTAGAAATATTTACTAGAGGTGGATTTCCCAACCAAATTCTTTATTCAATAGAGTTTTAAATAGTAAATATTTGGGATAGGTGAACTCGAATGAAATGCGTCATTTCCCTTTTGATATAATGGGTCCTTGGTGTGACAGGCTCTAAAGTTAGGATATTAAGTTGTGAAAGATGAATTATTTTGGAAAGTATGGAGAGGGGAGAAGGCACACTTTTGGATAGATTCATGGGATCAATACCCACCTATCATTGTTGAATTCCCAAAACTACAACCAGTAAAAACAACCATGGAAAGCAAGGGTTGGATCCAGATTGAAAATTATTTCAAAAGTAGTCAGCTGGAGGAGAAGTTAGATGAGTGGCTAATTCTAATCCCTCTGAAATTGACATCCATCATGACTAAAATCTTGGTAAAAAGATGTCTCACAAGTAGATATGAGGAGGATGAATTAGATTGTGTCTATGGGAGCCTTAGAGTCTACAAAATGAAGGATGAATGTGATAAGATCCTTCTACAACCTCCTTCTCATGCATATCAGGTTGAGGATTGAAGAAATATTTGCAATCCAAGGGTTGGCTGAAAGTAAACTTCTTTTCTTGGTAGTTCATGCATAATGTAATTCTTACTTTTGATAGTTTGAAATGTAGGGGAATCGTTGGTCCATATCAATGTTTTTTATGCTACAAGAGTGAGGAAACACCTAATCACTTGATCTTTGAGTGCCCATTTACAATCCAAATATAGGAGTGATGGTTTTTATCTTATAAAATTTGAGCCAATGGTGATTTGAATCAGATTAATGGTAGGTCATCTCGAGCAAAGTCACAAAAACTATTGTAGTGTATGCTAAAGAAGAAACTTGGGTTGATATAGGGACAATGAAAAAGGAAGCTGAAGTGCAAGAGCAGAAAGATAAATCTAGTTGGAAACCACCCCCCAAAGGTTGGATTAAAATTAATATTGATGGAGTTGCAAAAGGCAATTCGGGTAGAGCTGAAATTGGAGTGGTCTACAAGAATCATGTTGGGATAGTTCTCTATTGGGAGTTGCAAGGCCTGGGAAGGGCCACAAAAAATGAAGCAGAAGCCTTAGCTATTAAATTTGCTTCTATCTGGGCAGTAATATTACAAGAGGATAATCCTAGAATAAGATTCTCAAATATTGGTAGGAACTCTAGATTGCATGAGGAACTTTTCTTTGAAGATATGGAGGTTGAGGATTCTTGTCACCCAAATTAAGGAAATACAGAGAGAATTAGATGATGTGATTCTAGTTTATGTGAGTAGATATCTAAATAAAGTGGTAGACTTCTTGGCTAACATGGGTACTGAGAAGGAGGTAGGGGTTCAATGGCATAGTTGCATGGCTATTGAGGATGAAAGGATTAGGTATGTTGGTGAGCAAATCTAATGTTTAGCTAATTTGGATAGCCATTGTAGAAATATGGTTGAGGAGATTTGGCTTCAATGCATATCTTCTTTTACTGTGGTAAACATGTGGACAACCCTTTTAGAAATATGGTTTACGAGATTTGGCTCCAATGCATATCTTATTTTACTATTGTAAACAATGTTCTTATTGGCTATGGCCAGAAAGAGTCTCTTCCCAACTTATAAATGATCTTGTTTTAGTATAAATTTTTTAAATTATTAAAAAAATTAAGTTATTTTATTGTAAGTAAATTAACTACAAGTAAAAATAATCTAAATTTAAATCATTACCTCAATAAAAATATTTAAACATTTTAAAATTATTTATTTTTTTGCTTGATAAGAGAGTTGGTTACAACCACACTATTTTTAATAGTTGACAAGCGCAAGGTTCAAATTATAAGGGTTGCATCCACCAAATCTATTTCATCTCATTGTTTTATAGCCCAACGTGAAATGGACCATTGGGTGCTCTAGATTCGTACCATTATCGTCGATATGACACACACTCAGAGGATTAATATCAAACTACTACCCTTGCCCCCAAGGTTTGAACCTAGGTCTCTTCTTGGTAAATGCCTGACCAAACATGCACTTACCAATGCACCTAGCCCTTGGGAGTAACATTTTAAAATTATTATTATAATAAAAATAATATTAATGTTAGTTAATATATTTGACCTGCGGTATCAAAACATACACTTCAATCCATATACAATCTAAATTTATAAACATCACCCAAAGGATATCAAGTATCTTATTGGTAAGACGAAGGTATATAAAACTATTGATTAAAAAAAATCAAAGCATATCAAATGAACTCTAGTAATGCTGGAAGAGGAAAATACAATTGTATGGTTAAAGGCCTCCACAAACAATACTAGCAAGGCCACCTCCAATCAGAGGAGCCTTGGAGAGAGATTTGGTAGTCCAAGGTTTAGCCAAAAGTAAACTTCTTTGTTTGGCAGTTCATGCACAATAGAATTATTACTTTTGATAATCTAAGATGTAAGGGAATTGCAAGTCCATCTCAATATGTTTTATGCTACAAGAGCAAGGAAATATCTAACCACTTGATGTTTGAGTGCCCATTCACATGCTAGATCTAGGAGAGATGGTTTTTATCTTATAAAATTTGAGTCAATGATGATTTGAATCGGATTAATGTTTGGGAAAAATGGAAGAGAGGTATATTTAAATCTGAAGCTCTTTGTATAGGTTGGAAGCTTGGATTAAACTTCATTTGGTGGCAAGTGTGGTTGGAGAGAAATGATAGAATTATTAGAGAAACATTTTCATATTTAAATGATATTAGGCAGGTCATTTGGAGCAAAGTCATAGAAACTATGATTATGTATGCTAATGAAGAAACTCAAGTTGATATAGGAATGATGGAAAAGGAAGCCAAAGTGTAAGAGGGGCAGGATAGAGCTAGTTGGAAACCACCCCCAAAATGTTGGATTAAAATTAATACCGATGGAGTTTCAAAAGGTAATCTAGATAGAGCTAGAATTAGAGTGGTTTGCAAGAATCCTGTTCAGACAAAGCTCTATTAGGAACTGCAAGGCCTAGGAAGGGCTATGAACAATGAAGTAGAAGCCTTAGCTATCAAATCTGCTTCTATCTAGGCGGTAAGACAAGGTTATAGGAGGATAATCCTAGAATTAGATTCTCAAATATTGATAGGAGCTCTGGATTGCATGAGGAACTTTGCTTTGAAGACATGGAGGTTGAGGATTCTTGTCACCCAAATTAAAGAATTGTGGAGGGAATTAGATGATGTGATTCCAATTTATGTGAGTAGAGATCTAAACAAAGTGGTAGACTTCCTAGCTAAAATGATAGGTTCTAAGGAGGTAGGGGTTTAGTAACATACTGGTATGACTATTGAAGATGAGAGGATTAGACAGGTTGATAAGCAAATATAATGTTTAACTAATTTAAATAACCATTGTAAAAATATAATAACTAATATTATATAAAAATAATAAACTATTGTTAAGATAATGAGTATATTATTAGCTATATATATAATTAGATATAACACGCAAAGGTCAGTTTAAAGATGTACATTTCAAATTGAAGGAAGAAATTTTTTAAAGGGACGGAGATGACAAGAAGACATCTCTCGGTTTTAATAGCTGATTGTAGGTCTCTCGGTTTTAATAGCTGATTGTAGGTTTTTAAGAATTCACGGATTCGTTGTCTAAGGTTTATAAAGTTATCTACGAAAAAAACTTTCAAGCCTGAAGGCACCGTTGACACTGCTCCACGTGATTTTATTGTCCGTTGACTAGTATTGTCGTGTTAATGCAGGTAAAAGACTAGGAAACTTACCCATGCCAGAAATAGGAAGCAAACGGTTACGTAAACAATCGAGGGGTGACGAAAGTTGACAAGTGAGAATCACGTATGGACTGTATCACTACTTCTTCCAAGCATCGTTGGAAACAAATATACAAATTTAAGCAAAGTGACCTGAGAAGAAAGAAACTCTGGATTAAGTAATGTAGAGGGTAGGACACCAACCATTGTTGAGATCTGTCATGAGCTGCCATTTTCTTCCATGGAATTAGGAAGTTTTTACCTGTCGAAGCGACTTTAAATATTATTTGAACGAATGCTTGGAAGACTAGTGTAACCTCGAAAAAGGCCATTTCAAAGTTAGGTGGATCTCTACTCCTTCACATATGAAAATGAAATTCTGGTATGAAACGTGATGGGATCTCTTGCTTGAACAAAGGTTGAATTCTCTTATTAATATCCACATTCTACAGCTGATTATCATCGCTCCATGCTGCCATCGACCCGTGATGCTAAGTGCCGCCTCCAACTATAAGCTACTAGCCTCCAAATATAAGTTACTAGATTGGGGTTAACCCTCTTAAATTGAGCTTCCAAATTTTTTAAATAAACTTGGTTTAAGAGATCCATATATTTTTTATTAATTTAATTCAAAATTGAGTTTATAAGAACCCAACTTATATTTTTAATAATAATTTTAACAGCTCCACAAAAATTTAAAATTCTTGTCTCCTATACTAATTGTTAAATTAGTAAATAATACACTTCACAAAAAATAAATCTATTATTTAATGGTAATTTTAATTATAACTATTATGTAGTTGCTGTCGTTACTGATTCATAACATAGGTATCAGTCCGATATGTGATTTATTATGAATAAAATTTAATATTATCAAATATAAATAATTAATATTGATACAAATTAAGTATTTATTAATTTTGTTGACTATTAGAACACGCATATGATATAATCTAAAATTTGAAATCACATCACATCACATCCCATCCCATCCCCTTCTTGAGGCTGCTACCGTTTGTACCGTTTCTAATGACAATTCTAACGACTGTTAGCTTGGTAAATTTATATTTTTTTGGTTTTGATAAAAGAGTTGGTTACAATCACATTATTTTTAATAGTTTATAAGTGCGGAGTTCAAATTATATAAGTTGTCTTTATCAAACTTACTTCACCTGTTGTTTTATAATCAGGCTGTGAAATGGATCATTGGCTGATCGAGATTAGTATAGTGGCACACAGAAGAAGAGGGTCTGATGCACACTCAGATATTAATATCTGAGTGGAACGAAATTCCAACATAAGAATATGTCACTGGAAATAAACAACTTGTATGGAAACAACACATGATCAGATTAGAAAGCAAGGGCCAACTACCCCACACACATGCCCTGACTGGATGTTAACAGAGGTAAAGAGTCCCACATAAACAAGACCAAAAAATTCCACTTTTAAACCTACTACCTACTACCCCTACTACCTACTACCCATTGACACAAAGTTCCACAAATATTACATTTATTACCCTAACCCTTGCATTGGAACAGCGTGTTACATTTATTATGGTAAAGGGGGAGCTTGCTCGTTAAATCAAAAGAGAAAGCGCTGCACGAAACAGCGATAGAGGGACTTGATTGTACAAGGAAAAAGGCAGAGTGTCTTCTTCATAAGAAACTGCAGAGATAAATGACACGAACTCCTAAAAAAAAGTCACTGATTTATTTGTTTTCCTGCGGGCTTTGTTTTCAATGTTGGCAACGTCGCCAGCTTTCAGAAAATTGATTTAGCTCTCTCATGCAAGTGCAGATTAGAAGCGTCCAAACATGGGGCAAATTGTAAAGAACAAAGAGTTAATATTAGTTTGTTATGCTAACGAAGGGATTCTTACTGATAATCATGTGAAAATCAAAGAAACACCATTGGATATTGGAAGTGTGTCAGAGGGGAACGTTGTTGTCCAGAACCTGTGGGTGTCGGTAGATCCATATCTCAGATGGTTTTTCAAGGAGGAATCCAACGAAGGACTTTATTTCCCGAGCTCCAAATTGAATCAGGTTAAGTTTTGCATGTTTTTACTTGGTTTGCCTCCCAGTGGATTCTTTTCAGTTTAATATCTGAAGGGTTTATTTTTGTCGTGTGTACAGCCTTTTGCATGTCATATGATAGGGAAAGTGGTGGTGTCTGCCAATGCGGAATTCGAGGTGGGCGATTTCGTTACGGGGCACTATCAAGTCTCAGCGTATAGCGTGGTATCAGGATCCAGCGTGAGAAGAATCGACACCAATTTGGCCAGGCCATCTTACTATTTGGGACCTCTGGGTACTGCTTTGATTCAGATTAACATGTGCTTCTTTGTTTATTTTATGGTAGGAAGAGCATCATCTGATGGGAACTGAATGTAATGCTGTGCAGGGATGCCGGGGCTGACAGCATGGGGAGGGCTGCTGAAGATTGGAGAGCCAAAGCCGGGAGAGCAGGTGTTTGTTTCGGCGGCTGCCGGTGCTGTTGGTCTTCTTGTTGGACAATTGGCCAAAATGAAAGGTTGTCGTGTTGTAGGAAGCGTCGGTAGCGACGACAAGGTGAGTCCTATAGTCCTATACCATAATTCTACATAATTCTTTTTTTGTTTTTTCACCACAAGGCACAGCAAGGAAAAAAAATTAACCTTTAAATTTTAGTATTAAGTTTTCTTTAAATCAAATCTACTAAAAGAAAATTAATTTTTTTTGATAAATACAAATTCACCCTTCACATCACATATTTACACATATTTACAGTACTGTTTGAACTTTAAACCTTCTTTAAAAAAACTAAATCTCATATCCACATCATTATTTAAACCTTAAATCTTCTTTAAAAAAATTAAATCTCAAAACCTAAACCATTAGCCTATTCCATTACATCCAAAAATTTTAACCATTACATTATTTATAAAAACTACTCCATAAGCTTCATATGTGCTAAGACCGCAATTTAAAAACGTCCTTAGGATCTGAGGACTTTAACTGGTGTGCAGCAAATATAACAGTCCGTTTGCTTAAGTTGAGTATGTTTTTATTTTAATTATCAATTTAATTTGATTTTAAAATAAAAAAATGAATGGATGGACAGATTAAGATGTTAAAAGAAAAGTATGGATACGACGATGCTTTTAATTATAAGTCAGAGACAAATTGGGATGCAACATTATCCAAGTAAGTGTATTAATATTAATAGTTACATGTTATATATCAATTACATATTATAGACCATAGATATATCTCAATTTTGTTTTTAATAATTAAATTTGGATGAGTTAAACAGGTTCTTTCCTAATGGCATAGACATCTATTTTGATAATGTGGGAGGTGCAATGTTGGAAGCTGTTCTGGACCACATCAACATGAACGCTCGGATTCCCTTGTGTGGAATGATTTCTCAGTATACTAAGGTTTGAGCATCCATACGTTTATATTTATATTTTAGTTTGATTAATATAATGAGATATTTAGACTCTTGCATTATTTTAGATTATAAAAAGCATAACTGTATGTCATGACAGAATTGGAAGCAGCGCCACGGAGTGAAAAACTTACTAAATTTGGTAGGTAAATGTGGCAAGATGCAAGGATTCCTTATGGATCAATTTCTGGGTGATGTGAATAATTTCACAGCGGAAGTAGTTGGAGCTTTGAACGAAGGAAAACTTAAATACAAGGAGCATGTGATGTTGGGATTAGAAAACTTCGTAGAAGCATTCAATTCACTCTTTGATGGAAGAAATATCGGCAAAGTCCTCCTTCAGCTCAGGGCAAATTGATTATTTAAAATAACTGTACTTTTTAGACTTCTTTAACAGAAACGCCTCGTCAAGTTAATAATAAAATTAAGTGTTAGAACCACGAATCTTTTAGTTTCAAATGTATTTTTTAAAAATATATATTTTATTCATAATTTTTTTAAAAATATATTTTATTCATAGAAAAATTGGTTACAACCATATTATCAAAAATTATATTAATTATTTCTAGTATCTTAAAACCAAGAATATTTTAGTTTCAAATTTACCAAGAATCATTTAGTTGCAGCTTGTTAACTTAATAGTGGTTATATATAATAATAATAATAATAATAATAATAATAATAATACTTAATTCATTTTTCTTAGTTATCATGTTGATTGCAGCTTGTCAACTTAATAGTAAACATAAGCATTTAAGCATGTAAACAATTTTAAGCTATTACATCGTAAACATAAAAAAAAAGTAGACCTGCAAGAATTTAAGCATTGTCCGGCGTCGCCCCAACCACCACCATTATCTAGCCACCATTATCTAGCTCAGAATGGCCCCAACCATCATCAACAACACCATTGCCCTCTTGAATCTTCATTTGCCCATGAGGCGCGGCAGCCTGCAGAGTTGTGTTTAGCAGCAAGAGGAGGCTGCGGCCAATGTCGAGCATTGCCACCTGAACGTGAATGATCGTTGTCTCGGGACCTAGCACCAACAGACCGAGGACGCCTCCGGGAGGGAGGAGCATCAAGAGACATGTGACTCACCACACATGGTGCGTTTTGCCAGTGGTCCATCAAAGTGCGTAAATACTGCAACTTCACATTTACCTTCTCCACTTGGATATAAATTTTTAACTAGCAATCATAAAAAACCATATATCTGTCAGTAAGAGAAAAATGCAAAGAAGGCTCTTGCTGATGGAAAACTACTTTATTTCGAGTTTTCCATAGATGAAACAAAATGGCCACTTTGAAAATTTGCCAAACTGTACCAAGTTTATCATTAAATTTGATAGGGTCACCAAGTAAAACATGCACCCAAGAAAAAGTATCAAGCATGTAGGGACTGAAGAAACAAAGAATCCAATCCCAAGCTTCTTTGGCTCGAGGATAGAACCAAAACAAATGAAGAATGTCTTCCTCAACACCACAACTCATACAAGTAATATTTTCAACACCCATATACCGAAGCCTTTGCCCCACAGGAAGACCCTTAAACAACAGGCTCCAAGCAAAAAAGGCTTGTTTGGGTTCAAGAAATTTGTCCCAAACAACCTTGAATCTTAAGCTCCATCGAGATTGCAAGGAGACAAAGTCCCACCAGGCATTCAATTTATCTGACATGGGAACCATTGGAGATAGCCAAGAATACCCCAAGGAGGGTTTGTATTTTATAAAAGAAAGCTTATTAGGCCAAGACCAGTCAGACCACAATGGTTTTTGAATAATGTCTAAAAACCTTAGACCAAATCATAAGAGGAGTGGAATCCACAACAACATCATAAGTACTCTTATCTGTAGGAGATAAAATGAAATATTGCATAAAATGATTCCAAGGGATCCAATCTCTTGTATGAAAATTCATGAAATTAGACAGGTAAGCAATACCCTTTTTATAAAATCATTGAGCTCAAATCCATTGTACCTGAGCAAGAGGTGCTCCTTGATAAACAATAGTAGAGGACCACCAAAAATTAAGGAGGGGAATAGAAGCACCAAACTTAGTCTTACCTCCATTCCACGAAATCCAGGGTTTAAGAGCCTCCCAAGTTTTCCAAATACTATGAATAACAAAAGAGCCTAAAATTTTAATAGGTACAGGTGCAGTAAGAATGGTTTGAAGGTTTAAAAATTTCCATACACGTCTACCATAAGGCAGACCAGTAGAAAGACAATGTCGGACTAAAATAATCCATATTTCATCCCCTTGAAGTGCCCTACAAATCCATTTAGCACAGATAGCAAAACCTTGTTTTTGACAGTCAAAAAGACCCAAGCCACCAGCTTTCTTCGGGAGGCAACAAATTTCCCATGCCACCCTGTGAAACCCTTTCTTTCCAATATCATTAGACCATAGAAAATCTCAAAGCAATTTTTCCAACTTGGCATAACAAGCAGTAGAAGGAACCCAACATGAAGAATAGTAAACATGAGTAGAAGCCAAAACCTTAGAACAAATTTGAAACTTTCCAACTAAAGAAAGCTTCTTAGAAGGACAATATTGAAGCTTCTTTTCAACTTTATCAACCACATAATCCCAAAATTTGGCAGGAGTTCCTTGAAAAGCAAAGGGAATGCCAAGAAATTTAAAAACTTCCCCGGGTTGAATCCATCTCCAGGGATTATCAGCTAACAAAGAAGGCATATCCCTTCGAGATTGTCTATAGCAGGAGGATTTTCTCCAGTGAATACTAGAGCCAAAATATTGACAAAAAGTAAACTTTCCTAGGTTGAATCCATCTCCAGGGTTTATCAGCTAACCAAGAAGGCATATCCCTTTGAGATTGTCTATAGCAGGAGGTTTTTCTCCATTGAATACTAGAGCCAGAAGCTTGACAAAAAGTATCAAGGCAATCAAGAGATTGAGAAACAGATTGCTCATCCTCTGCTACAGTAAGAAAATAATCATTAGCAAAATGACCATTGATTAGTTTCGAATTCGAAGAAGGCAAAGCAATGCCTTGAAGAAGGCCTTTTGAGGCTCTATCAGCAAGCATATAACCAAAAGCTTCAGCAACAAGAATACACATGGAAGGAGCCAAAGGGAAATATTGCCAGACAGATATAATTTTGAAAGCACGAGGATACGGAAACAAAAAGGAAAAGCCAAGATGCGATTCAAACGAAACAAAAGATAACGCTAAATCCTATGAATTGAAAGTGCATGAAAGGAAAGAGGCATGAACGAATCGAAACCAAATAAAAAGCCAATATGGAAGACAAACCTTTTTATTAATATGCTTCAGAACTCGGTTACAATTCGTCTCCTCCCTTTTTAGGGGCTAGGAGCATTAAAAATGTGTTCTTGTCACATCAATGGATGCCATTCCTTCTTCCGCGTGCCCACATGTAAAATGGGTGGACCAAACGTCGCCGCCACTTGCGTTGATGAGTCTTGACTCCTTGCTGCTCCTCTAATGTTAAGACCCTACATTCAAGGAAATAGGAAATAGTCAGTAGCACCTGTAGATAAAATGAAACATGCAATCCCCATGCCTTCAATTAGTGCATGCAAGATATAAATAAAATGATAACTAAAATAGATCCAAATGAACTAAAAACTTGACAGGGGCATCAAAACATCACCAGGAAGGCACTACAAATGGAACAGTCAAAAAATTCACCACAGATTCGTATTCGCTCCGGGGTGGGACGAATAGACCTGCAACAAAGCGTCAAAAAGCACTGTCCCAAATGTCACATCCGGGAAGCTCCAAATCACCTGCAAAGTTGGGGGTTAGCTAATTGGGGGTATTTTGGGAAGACCCAGAAGGTCAGATTTTCCCAATTTGGCCTCTATCACCGGGAATTTGATGATGCTACCTGCATGTTAGTAAAGGCGAGAAATGATAGAAACATGATAAAAAATGCTCAAAACGATGTGAAATTTGAATGACAACCTATCTAAGCAGCATAGAATCAGATGCAAAAATAACAGAAAGGAAATCTGCCACATATTTCTAATCACTCCGGGGCGGGGCGATTAGGACTGTAGTAGTGTGGGGGGCGCCCGAGGGCAGGACGCCCGTCGTTTGGGGCCTGATTTTGGCACCAATCCACTTGGGATGGGTCCAAAACCTCTTGTGGGGTGTTGTCGAAAAATTTGGTAGGATGTTGTGGCCAAATGTCAGGTTTTGGTTCCAGATTTGCGCTTCCAATAACCACCCTATGACCTCCCTTCCAAAAGAGATCAAGGATGTGAAAGGCACAAATCAAAAGGTGTGTGTGGAAGTAAAACGACAGCACTTCGTTGCTCAAAATGCTCCTTCTCTGTATATCTTGTGGTGAGAAAACTCACCAATTTATAGACCTGGAGGTCTCTTGTGATTGAGCATGCAGAGGCGCCACTTGGCAATCATGCCTTCCCCAGGGGGAGAAGATTCCTCCCTGATTAGGGGCTCCATGACTACCCTTGTAACTGCCTCTAACGCTCAAAAATGCTCACTCACACTCCCATGCAATGAAGGAAGAGTTAAGTGGCGGATCTGAGCTGCCATTTGTCAAGATTTGACTTTTTCCCATCAAACCTGCTATTCGCCCCACCCTGGAGCGAATATTGCTAATCGTCCCTGGGTGGGGCGAATAGAAGTTTGTAATCGTCCCTGGGTGGAACGAGTATGGAGCAGAGTGCCTGAAGGTGCCAAATTGACTCTTGACCTTCCAAAACTGCTGTGTGAGTGGTTAGGACCATTGTTTAACCTCTGGGGGCTGCCCTGGGGGCTGTGTGTGTCAATGCGATCAGTGTTTGCAGTCACATAATCGGATTGGTGTTGTTTTGGTGTCTACAGATGCCCCTTTTTGGGATGCACTGTGCGTGGCGTAGTGTTGAGCAAAAATAGATAACCAAAGCACTAATGATTAGGGTTTCTTAGTAACCTAACCAAATTTTGATGCCCCAAGTATGGAAAGGGCATGCATTCTTGAATCCTTGCTTCTGACGAGCGAAGGAACTCAATTCAAGTGTTAACCTTTTTCGGTGAGGTGTTACTTGAGCTTGGACATTGATCAGTCATGAATAGGCAAAGGGCGCAACCTTTTGTCTGTGGGAACCTTGAGTTCATGATTCATGAATGCCAAGTGTTTGATCAGCTTGTGATTATTGCTTGTTTGCTTGCCCCAAGCAGGGCGTGATTGTCTTTGTCAATGATTCTTTGAATGCATGCCATTTCCTTGATTGGGTGTGTATTTGTTGATTGGTGACTAAGTGTGACTACCCCCTCAAGCGACGAATCGATGAGGGAATGACCTACATGAGAAAAGCGACGAGTCGCTTGACCCAAGATGACTTGTGTAAGGGTGCCTTCAGATGTTTATCGTTGAATGTGTGTGCAGTTTTCCGACATTTAGACCTATTTTTGGTGGGTGTTAACCCTTTTTGTGACGCTTTTTGGAGCTAAAATTGTCAAAAATCCATCTTCCCGTGGAGCGGTCCGGCTATGGTAGCCTTCTTAGGGAGTAGGATAGTGACAATTTGTGACCCCAACGTCGATTTTGTATGCCAAGAATGGCGGGCGCAAAGGCACCTTTGTTCGGCAATTTTATTGCTATTTTTGGGTGGATTTTGACCCTTTTGGGACGTCATTTGGGGATGAAATTCTCGAAAATCCGTCCTCTCGTGGAGCGGTCCGGCTATGGTAGCCTTCTTAGGGAGTAGGATAGTGAGGATTTGTGACCCCGACATCGATTTTGCATGCCCAGAATGTCAAGTGCAAAAGCACTCTCATTGGACAGTTTTATTGCTTGTTTTGGTGCATTTTTGTGCATTTTTTGTTGTTTTTGAAATTTTTGCTCTGTAATCATCCCTGGGTGAAAAATACTGAATGTATTTGTTAATTACGGTTTAACTAGAGTTAAAACCCTAGGGAAATATTTTATTTAAAACTAAAAATTATTTTGACTCATTTGTATTTTTAAATTAGAGTAAAGTTTTATTATTTTATAATAGAGTTAAAATTTTTTTTTATTTATTAATTTTTTTTTTTTTATAAAACCTAAAAAATTTTTTTTTGTTAATTAAATATTAAAACCCTAGTCTAAAAAAAAAAAACCTAAAAACTTAGAGTTAAAAACCCTAGATAGATTAAAACCTAATTATTTTTATTTTTTTTTTATTTATCGTGTAGAGTTAAAAACCCTAGGACTGACAAATTTTTTGAATTTTTTTTTTGTTTTTAATTTATCAGTTGACGTAGAGTTAAAAACCCTAGGACTGACAAACTTTTTTTTAATTTTTTTTTTTTAATTTATCGTTTAGACTTAGAGTTAAAAACCCTAGGGACTGAAAAATTGTTTATTTTTTGAATTTTTGTGAATTTTGTCGCTCGTTATTTGTCTATTTTTAGTTGTACATTATTTTATGCATTGCTGTATATTCATGTTTGTTGTACAGTTTATCATGTTTTTTAATGTTTTTGTCTTGTTTTCTTTTGCAGATTGTGAAGAGCCGGTATCGTGTGCCTACGATTTTTTTAGAAGCACGGGAGGCACCGACTTTGGCTGACTGGGAGTGGTTTGATGCCCTTGGGCTCAAGTAGGTGACTCGATTGGAGCTTGTGGTCGGGGATCGAGCCTATCTGATGACCTGATCAACTTGTGGGATCCTCGGACCAACACCTTCCATCTCCCAATAGGGGAGATGATAGTGACCTTGGAGGATATCTATCGAATTCTATGGATTTCGATAGACGGACTACCGATCAAGACGATGCCACGGGATCAGCGGACAAGATGTTGACACGCTACTTTGGGCATGGGGAGGAGGTGGGTGTGGATAGCCCAGTGGAGAGGGCAGAGGGTGACTGCCAGATTGGTGGCATTCTGGTACGGTGGTGGCTAGAGAGGGGCATGTTGGGAGTGAGGCAGCGTATTGATGGGCCTCATTTCCAACATGCTGCTACCCGACTCTTCGAGTGTGAGGTTCCCATGGAACCTGTTGGAGGTGGTATTTCAGTTGGTGGAGTGTCCGACGCATGAGCCCTTGATTATGAGATGGGGGCAGACATTGCTGGCACAGCTCTATGATGAGTTGTATGAGGTCCATTGCCAGAGGCGAAAGGGGATTGGCTGTAGCTATCTATTGTAGAGCTAGGCTTGGTAGCACATAGCGATGGAGAGGCCGATGGGGTTGCCATGGACTACTCGGGTAGAGATGGTGGATAGGGATATAGGTTATGTGGCTCTATGGCGATGGTCTGAGGAGCAAGGGTAGAGTCGATGATGGGCAGGTGTCATAGGGCACTATGTTGATGCCTTCGCTCGGCTTACTCTAGGGGAGGTGTTCTGGCACCCCTATCAGGACTGTCCAGCCTGGCCTGAGGCTGGAGAGTGGCTTCGATGGGTTCATAGGGGGAGATGGCTAATTGGGTGGCATGGGACCGAGTAGGAGTTCTTCCCTTATTATCGGGTGACACGATAGTTTGGGGTGCACCAGGGGTTTCCTGGTGAGCCCTTGATCTATCGACATCGGGGGACGAGAGGACTCTAGTTTGGCCAGTCATTACATCATTGGGTGAGGATTCAGATACCATGATTGATGTCCTAGATGTGGATGACATCGGGACTACCATGGAGTATGACCAATGGTGGACACTACGATGATGGCGAGGAGAGGGACCACTAGGAGGTGAGAGGTAGAAGCAGCAGGCAAGGAGGTTGGAGAGGCACCAGGAGATGATTAGGGAGCTCCATTGGAGGATGCAAATATGGTGGAGGTGGATGATGTGGGTGTGGATTTTGGGGTTTCGGATCAGCTTAAGATGTAGGACGTTCCGGAGTAGTGGGAGCCAGAGTAGTCTAGATGCCTATGCTCTAGGAAGTCTAGAGGGTATGGAGGTGAGGGTATCGTGTTGAGATATGCATGATTGGAGGTGCTACCGAGAGGTGAGATGAGGAGCTCTGGGGATGCTCTAAGAGAGGGATCTCCTACGGAGGCTTAGTGGTGAGTGGGAGAACGCATTTGCTATGTACCATCGACGGGATGGGGATATAGATACTGCATGGGAGATGGATCTCTCCTACGGATGAGAGGGAGAAGGCATTGGCCATGATGATGTAGTAGCTTTGTATCATCGATGGGAGGTGGAGTGGTTTCGGCATCGGATGGATTTGGAGGGAGAGATTATCCACCTCGGGGGTGGATACCTTGAGCCCTCTGGAGGTGGGTCTTCATGCCGATTGAGGGGATGATACTGAGTAGTCAGCATCATCTCGTCATAGGTGATTGGATGAGGGGGCGCTAGTAGGCATGATGTGGGGGCGAGCAGCAGCCACCCTGAGAGGTCCCATAGGACCCACACCACGGGGGTAGTTCCCGTCGCACCGATCCTACGTGATCATGGTGGCCGATGCCCTAGGCTTGGGGGTTTTTGAGATTTTGGCTTTTTGTGAGGTCAGAGGACCGGTTATTGTAGCCTACGGGCATTTTTGATGATATATATACAGATGACTTTATTTTGTTTATACACGTGTCGGCATTTGATGTTATGCACAATGATTGTTGAATGTGTATGTATGCATGTTAATTTATGGTGATGGATGCATATGTTATGATGAATGCAAATGTTTCTAATTTTTATGATATGCAAATGGAATGGATGAATTAAATTTGTGATTTTTGGCGGTGGCACCATAGACTGTTTAGAACTTATGGCTTTTTGTCTTAGGCGATTGTTGTGGTAAATGACTTTTTATGTATACATGTTATTTTTGTATTTTTTGATGGCAATTCAAGGATGAAAGATTGCACAGTTGGTTTAGAATGTAGTTAAGGTTTTTTGAGACTCAGATGTTTTAACTAACTAGCCAGTACTATATTTTTATCTTACAAGACTTTTGGACAAGGTATGAATCGGACTTGTCTTTGACCAAGTTATTTCACATCCCTGTGTGTGCAATTGAGTTCGTTTATGTGGTATTTGTCAGGATACCGCTAGTGCCAGATAGGCTGTCAACCAAACTTGTATTGAGGATCACCTAATTAGCTCCACTAACTCCTTTGTTGTATTTAGTCAGATTAATCTATGGTGCTATCTAGGATACCATAAGCTAGCTCATCCACATGCAAACATTGATCTGTACACAAGTTAATGTGACAGATATATCGTCATGCGGGAGGTTTACCACCAGTGACCGATAGGCTATCCACCAAACCGGTACTGAGGTTTACTTCATGACCTTCTGAATGCTGAGAGTTCCAAGGATTCAAGTTCGACTCCCTTCTTTTCTTCAATTGTATTGGGATACTTGCTCTTTTGTAGTGATAAAAATCACTATTTATTTTTGTTATATTTTCTTTTGAGCAAGGGATTTTGAATATTGAGTGATGAGAATCACTATTGTATGTGCCTTTTGATGTATGCACTTTGGTGGTGATGTCAAATTTTTGGAGTTTTGACTTTTGCAAATTTGTGATGTTTTGCAACTTTTTGAGAACTTGGGATTCTTGGGGAATTGGGTAGGGAAGATGCTTGTCCTTTTGCCAACTCTCAGCATTCTTGGGGTCATTCGCACAGGGGGATGAGCAAGATAACCATTTCGCTTATGGTGACCTGGATTACTTTATAGATTTCATCTTTCGTTCACACAACTTGGGAATTTATTTTATGTGTTTTAACTTGTGTTGGGATGCTACGTAACAAGGTGTGATCCAAGTAGAACTCTACCTTTGTAAAATCTATCTGACTTTGTACAGTATGTGGCTAGAAAGCTAATGACAGTTGAATGACGAAAACTCTTGATACATTAGAAGACAACCGACTATGATATGGGAAAAAGATGTGAATGGCATTTATTTTTGATGGATTATTTATAGAATGGAGAAATGTGGAAAATGATGAATTTGTCGAATAATTACAGTCTATGGTGCCTTTGACCTTTATGACCACAAATATGTAATGTATGGATGTGATGCTTAATGCAGCTATTATTTTTGTGTTTTTGATGGATTTATTTTTGTGAGTATGAAGATGAGATGCAAAAAGAGCTCTTTATTGTTGTGATGATTTTGAGCATGCATGGAAATGAGATGCAAATTTTTGTTATTTTTGATGATTTTATTGTTTTTGAATTTTCTTATTTTTGACCAAGCGATTGTGGGAATCCTTGGAGCTTTTTGGTTTGACCAAAGGGGTAATGGGCACCTTTGGGGCATTTTGGGATTGACCAAGCGATTATGGGAATCCTTGGAGCTTTTTGGTTTGACCAAAGGGGTAATGGGCACCTTTGGGGCATTTTGGGTTGACCAAGCGATTACGGGAATCCTTGGAGCTTTTGGTTTGACCAAGCGATTATGAGAATCCTTGGAGCTTTTGGTTTGGGCTATGGCTCTTTTAAATATGGAATGGCCTCAAATGACTGATATTCAAGGGTTCTAGTTCCTTGATTCCATCAAGAGAGGCGAGCCGGTATGTTCCAGGTCCTATTTTACTATCGATGACATAAGGACCTAACTAGTTTGCCATGAACTTGTCCCTTAGATGGGGTGGCAAGTTAGAATTTTGTTGGTTCTCTTTTAAGACTAAGTCACCAACCTGAAAGTCCCTCAGGTGAACCTTCATGTTGTATGCCTTCTTAAGTCGCTCTTGATAGATACATAAATTCTCGAGAGCATTAACGCGTCGTTCGTCGAGCAACGTAAGCTGGTCTAACCGGGCCTACCATGCAGTGTCATCATCGATGAACTCTTGCATTGATATGCGTAGGGAAGGAATTTCCAACTCGAGAGGCATGACAGCCTCGGAGCCATACACGAGCAAAAATAGAGTTGCCCTAGTGGGCGTCCGAATGCTAGTGCGATAAGCCCATAGGGCAAGTGGGATCTGAATGTGCCAATCCTTATGACTATCTATGACTATCTTTTTGAGGATGGCAACTAGCATTTTGTTTGACGCCTCTGCTTGCCCATTTGCCTACGGATAATAGGGTGTCAAAAAACTATGCTGAATTTTGTACTTTGTGGTCAAAGCACGCACGTCTTTGTTCTTGAATGACGTCCCATTATCCGAGATTATCTTGGATGGAATACCAAAATGACATATGATATTATGTAAAATGAACTCCGAAATGCGGGTTCCAGTCGTAGAGGTAAGCGGAATTGCTTCCACCCATTTGGTGAAGTACTCTGTGGCCGTTATGATAAACGTGTGATGGCTTGACGATGCAGGGGAGATCTTTTCGATTAGATCTAAGCCCCACTACAAAAATGGCCAAGCCGATTGGATCGGCTGCAAGGCCTGAGAAGGTACGTGTGTCAAATTGGCATGGTGTTGACACTTCACGCACTTCCTTACATACGCGCAACAATCTCGCTCTAAATATGGCCAATAATAGCCCATGCGGAGAATGCGCTTTGCGATGGCCATACCACTGAAGTGGCCACCGCATGTACCATCGTGCGCTTGGGTGATCGCCCAAGTGGACTCCTGTTGGTCCAAGCAACGAAGGAGGATTCCTTCGTAGCTTCGACGGTACAAAATGTCTCCTAACAAGACATGCTTTGCCGCTTTCTGTTTGAATGATCATTTTGTGGCATGCGTCAATCCAAGTGGGAGGTTACCTAACTTGAGGTAGTCCCTTATGGGTGTATACCAATCCTGCTGATCGAAAACCTCGATAGTATGAATAGCCAATCCCTCTTGAAGTTCATCCCTAGCAAAAGCTGAGCGGGAAAGAACTTGTAAGAATAGCATTGTGTTGCTATTAAGGGGAGTAGGGGAGAACAAGGACCCCTAGTTGGCATGATTCAGACAATCATGGATTCGAGAGAACTTGTCCGGGGATGGTTCAATCTGGATCAAGTGGATTCCTGGTGTTAAGTCAGAGCTTGCACGCTCCATCGCTGATTGCGATAGTGTTTTGACTTGAATGGTTGTCATATCACCAGAAATGTCTTGCGGGATTAGTGACCCCAAGGAGGCCATAGTGTCCACAAAATGATTCGATGACCGAGGGAGTGCCTCGATGTCGTACCATTCAAGCTTTGCCAAGAATTTGTCCACAAGGGCTTTGTAGGCCTGTAGAACTGGGCATTTACATTGGAATACCCCTTTGACTTGGTTGACAATTAACAGCGAATCACCAAAGATGTTCAATCGTTTGATGTTCATGGTGATTGTTGTCTGAAGACCTATGAGCAAGGCTTCGTATTCTGCATTGTTGTTGGTGCACGGGAAATCTAATTTAAATGACAGAGGCATTGGAGCCCCTTGTGGTGTGAAGAATACAATTCCCGTGCCACCCCCTTGCTCACATTTAGAACCATCAAAAAATAGGGTTATGTCGGCCTGTGACTCAGGCTCATCAGAATCTGGCGATTCTGAGACATGGAAGACCCCATCATCGGGTAGTTCTATGATCAGAGGCTGATCATCTTCGAGAGGAGCCTCTGCTAGTTGATCGGCTATGACTTGACCTTTGATGGATTTCTGTCCAATAAACTCTATGTCAAACTCCATCAACAACATGATCCATTTCGTCGTGCGGCTACTATGATAAGTACGACTCATCATGTACCGCAATGGATTCTCCTTAGACACAACATACGTCTTGTTGCTCAGCATGTAATGGCATAGCTTTTTGGTAGCAAACACCACTGCCAAGCAGAGCTTCTCGACGTATGCATAGTTAAGTTCATAACCGACCAGGGTGCGGCTAAGATAGTAAGTAGCCTATTCTTTGTGTAGTTCATTTTTTGGGCTAGCATGGCGCCCAGTGCCACCTCAATAGCTGAGATGTATAAGTAGAATGACACTCCTGGTCTAGGTGGTGCCAATACTGGCGATGAAGCCAAGTATTGTTTAATGTCATCAAAGGCTGACTGGCACTCGTCATCCCAGTGAAATGCGACCCCCTTGTGCAATAATTTATTCATGGGTCGGCACTTGTCAGATAGCTGCGCTATGAAGCGCTTGATTGATGTGACCTTTCCCTGTAGGCTTCGAGCTGCTTGATGGTAGTTGGGGGAAGCATTTCAAGGATTGCCTTGACTTTGTTTGGGTCCACCTCGATGCCTCATTTTGAGACTATGAAACCCAAGAGTTTTCTAGATGTGATGCCAAATACGCACTTCTTGGGATTCAGTCTGACTTTATGTTCCATGAGGTGATCGAGGATCTTGCTTAAGTCATCGAGATGATCTGGGTGCAAAAGAGATTTGGCCAACAAATCATCCATGTAATCTTCCAAAGTTTTATGCATGTGATCATGGAAGATGTACGTCATGGCACGTTGGTAGGTGGCGCCAGCATTTTTAAGGCCAAAGGGCATGACCTTATAGCAAAATGTCCCCCAAGGCATTGTGAATGCCATTTTTAGTTGGTCCTCGAGATTGATACGAATCTGATTGTATCCCGAGAAACCATCCATGAGGGAAAGCATTTCATGGCCCATTGTAGCATCTACCAATGCATCGATGCTCGACAAGGGGAAATCATCCTTAGGACTCGCTTTGTTTAGATCTCAAAAATTAGTGCATATGTGAATCCTCCCATCAAGATTTTTGATGGGCACCATGTTGGACAACCATGGTGGGTAATCCACGTAGATGACAAACTGTGCATCCAACAACTTTTGTAATTCATCTTTGACCATTAAGGCCACTGTTGGGTGCATCTTACATAGTTTTTGCTTAACTGGCTTGACTGTCGGATCAAGCGTTAGATTATGCGTGACTAGCTATGGATCTAGCCCCGACATGTCTTTGTAGGACCATGCAAAAACCTCCTTCTTCTCTTTGAGAAGGGCAATGTAGTCGGCTTGCTCTTCGAGGGATAGACTTACCCCCAGCTTGATAATCTATGGATTCATTGGATCCGAGCCGATGTCTACGTCAGTCGTCTCCTCGATCGACATGTGGGATCCGTCCTCCAACTGGTGTGGAGTTGGGATCAAGTGGATATCATTTGCTGAGTTTAGATCATCGTTAGGAACCTCGGGTCCCTCTTCAGCATGGAAGATATCCTGAGTTGGCCCTAGGGTGAAATGAAGCATCTCATCGAAAGGCCAGTACTCTGATGGGGATGGTGGTGAATTGACGTGATCCCAGTCTATGGCATCTATGTCTAGATACAATGACTATGTTGGATCGATCGGATTGTGGATGGGGGTGGTTAAGTCAATGGAGATCATGTTGATGAAATGATTTTGGTCTCCATTACCATGGGTGTGATGACTCGAACATTCTGGATGATCTTTGTGCTTCGGATCTGGCTCTGGAGGTATTGGCATGAATGGATCGGCCCTATGTGTGGATAGGAGGATAGGGTCTACCCTCGACACTGATATCTCTATAGGGTCTCTGGGTGGTAGGTGCTCTCCGTATGCCCAAAGTGGTGGATTCAACACTTGGTCCCACTATGCTAGGTTTATGTGCCACTCATGCCCTGGCACTATGTTTAGTTGTTCAAACATGTCATCAATATCCAAGGGGTATTGTTGTTGCATCTACCGCATGTGATTGAGATATGCCATCTCAATTTCATCTTCATAATCACTATCGAAGATCCAAAGGCCTTCGTTGGTTCCAACAACTATTTGCGACATTAGAGGCTCATCTTGCTCGAGAAAATTGATCTGGCCCCATTGGGGTTGTTTCGCTCTCTACGGGGGGACCTGATTTTCTTGAGGTGGCACTTGCTCGATTGGAGCATCCAAAGGGAACATTGCCAAGAGGCTTTCTTGATAATCATCCATGGGGGTCACTTGTGAGTGATTGCTATCTGATTCGAAGGGGTCCCATGGTGCTACCTCATATTCTGACTCATCTTCTGAAGATCCTTCCTGACCTTGTCTATACCTCTCTTGTAGGTGAGTTCTCAAACTTTCTCCTCTCTCGAGCGAAGGGAAAGGGTTGTTGAGGTCAACAAGGTTGGTTGTCAATAATGGGAGATAATCCCCAGTGTATATGTCGTGTTAGGGTTGGCATATGGATCTAATGCCAATCCCCCTTGTTGCCTATCCCTAGGCCTTGCATGTTCTCTACCAAGATGTCCAAGGGTAGGGGTGGTTGAACCCTACTCCTGACTTGTCGTATGGCATTTGGTATCTTGGTTGGCAAAGAACACGCACTCCTTGCTCATATCTGCCTAACCCATATCCATGCCAATTGCATTGGCCAAGGTATCTCAAAGCGAAATCTGGGTTGGAAAAATAATTGACATCTTCAGTAAAAGGCTCTTCATCTTCGTCCTCTTGCATGTATGGTTCAATACCATGATCAAGGCCCCCATACACAAAGTTTGTCTGGTTTGGCGGGTAGCCTAGAGGAACAATAGTGCCTATGGGGAGACGAGGTCTCCCCATGTCCTGCATGGACTCAAGTGCGGGCGTTGCTACAATGTTCCACACTAGAGTACTCCCCGAGGCCCGTATTGGCCATTTCAACGGTGATTGTTGGTGGTTGAGGGGGAGGGAACGGAAGTTCTTCCTGAGTCCACTCCATGTCGGGTGAACTAGGAGCCTCGAATTCCATTCTGCTAGGCATCTCCTCAGTAGAGATGGTTGATACTGATGGTGGTACCTCTTCCAGAGGTTGTGCCTCTTCCAGAGGTTTCTTCCCTTTGTCCTTCTATGTGGCCACCATAGGTGGCATCATTGGTGAAGGACCAGACGATGAAGATGGACCCGACTAGGGTTTTGATGGACTTGTCAATGGGGATGCCTATGGAATCGGACCCTATTTAGATGGATTCAACTAAAAATCCAAATGCATTGATGGAAGGGTCGATTGCGGCATCAGCTGCACCGCATTGCAATACTTGAAGGGTTCCAAGTCCGTCGGGACTACATGCACCTGCCCTTCGAATGTATACTTTAAGCACTGATGAGCTATCGAAGGGACACACTTCATGTCCCTGATCCATGGCCGACCCAGCAAGATGTTATAGGCCATCTCACCCTCCAAGATGTGGCACAATGTAGGTATAGTCTTTTGTCCCACTTGGATGGGTAGGACAATTGTGCCAACTGTCGAGCATATTGCATCATTGAATGCTCGTAGTGTATAGGTGGAGGCCACTATGTGAGATGCGGGCAACTTGAGGTGCTTCAAGGCCATTGTTGTAATGATATTACTGGATGAGCCAGTGTCCACCAATACCCTCTTGTACGGAATCCCGTTGACCCGCGCGATGACGTGCAGGGGTGGATCCGCCATGTCACCAGCCACTGATTTCAATTCATCCTCTCGAAAGGTGATGACTGGCTCAGTGCATCATTTGACATGTCCCACGAAGTTGTTGAAGGAGTTTGCTTCATGGGGCTGCAACTCGATGGCTTTTAGTATCTCCATTAGAGCCTCCCGATGGGGCGTTGATTGTTGTATGAGCTCGTAGATGGAGAGCCTAGCCGACGTGGTCCTCAAACTCTGGGTGAGTTTGGTCCGAATTGTGGCCACTGGTCTAGGCGAAGGAGGTGGTGCAAGGTGTTGTTGTGGTTGTGACGTTGTTGGCACCTCTCCTGTAGCTACCGTGGGGGCAGTTGTGCTCGGGTACCTCTTGTTTCGAGTCACTATACTGATCATCCCTACATACCCCTGCATGGGGCAGTTCTGTGTGACCTCATTGACTTGTAGGGTCTTTGCCTGTGCATCATGGGTAGGCAAGGGGTCTTTGAAGACCTCCATTTGTTGATTGCTTGGTGCCACGGGATTATCCACCGCTAATGTCTTGTTATCTATTAGGTCTTGCACCAAGCCTTTAAACTTCCAACATGCATTAAGGTCATGTCCCTTCCGTCTATGGAACCTACAGTACAAGTCTTCCCTGTAGCCCTTAGGTTTTGGTGCATTGGGGTCTATGGGTTGAATCTCGGGCAGGTTGATCAAGTTTGCCACTGACAAGCGGTCAAACAGGGAGTCTCTGGACTCTATGTAAGGTGTGAATTGTCGCCTAGGGTGACGCTGCTGATTTTGTTCTTGCCTCTAATTTTCTCTGTCATAACTATTAAGAGGCACTACCTGATAGTTAGCCTTTTGGGGCTGTGTTGCTTGTGCAGGCTTAGGGACGTTTATAGCAACCTGATTGACCATAGCGGGTTTCTGTTGTGTGGTCCCTATTTTGGTGTTCTTAGAACATTCTTTCTTCTTTGGCTTGGCTATCTCGCCATCCTGAATCTTGATCTCCTCAATGATTCTGGCTTGCGCTAGAGCTTCCTCTAAAGTGGCATATTGCTGTAGCTGCAATAGCATAGAGATCGATCTCAAATAGCTCTTTGAGAACATTTGGGTGAGGTCGGACATAGGAGGGAGGTAGGGTAGCTTGGAAAGCAAAGTCCTCCATCGGTTCCCATAGGCCGCCATGGTTTCTTCCTCATACTTCCTGAGGCTAGCTAGGTCGCTTAGTGATGCCTTCTTCTTGGTGTTGAAGGTGAAGCATTCGAGGAACGCATCCACTAGCTGATCTAAGTTACTAATGTTGTGCTTTGGCAATTGAGTGAACCAATCCGAGGTAGGGCCTACGAACATGGTGATGAATGTTCTTAACAACAAAGCATCATTGTCCTGAATGCCAAAGCATTGGCTCAGGAATCTAGTCACATGCTCTTGGGCATCTTCCTCCCCTCTAAATATTGCCAACTGAGGTAGTTTAAAGTGTTCAGGGTAAGGGGGTGCCGGCACTGACGGATGCACAGGATGACTACGGAGTTGGCGTAAAGTGGGCTTTTGGGGCCCAGAAGTCTTGGTCTCCATAGACTCCAAGTGCTCTAACAACGCTTTATATGCATCGAAAGATTTAATTTCTTCCTCCTTAGTTTGCTCCCATTGTGGGTTGTGGGAAACTTGAGGCCTATGGAGGGGTGGCCGGATAGCAGCCCCTCCACCTTGGTAGGGCATTTCGGCCCGCTCTTCTTCTTGCTCATACTCCTCATAGGCTTCTTGAGGAGTTTCTGGATGAGACCTATAACCATGGGTGGGTCCCCATGGGGGGTGCCCATCATTGTTCCTGGGAGTGGCCTCCCGCTCAGGTCTAGGAGGTCTCGGAGGTAGCACTTGGTAAGGTCATGGAGACCTATCTCGTACCAAGGGGTTGCGCCTCTCATATGGTTCTGCTCTTTGGGTGTGAGGGGTTGGAACCCTCTCAGGCATAGTGTTATGGAGCAGCTCATCTATTTGGCACCGAATGCGCTCTTTGCTAAGGTGATATAGATGCTCTAGCTGTTGTTGGTCTTGCTCAAGCTGCGTGATCTACGCTTGGTGGGTGGCATGTCTGGTGACTGCCAGGTCAATTTGTTCTACCATCTTGAGTCTAGGAGGCCTAGATGCCTCTCCTACGCATTTATCTCGGTCATGATGATCCGAGATCTCTATAGGTCACTTCCCTCTATCGAGGTTGGTGGCATTCACTCGAGGCTCTGGCCTCAGTAGGTGATTCTAGTAGATAGCAGGTGCGGAGGTGCATTGCTCCCATGTTGTGTATTGCTCTTGAGGAATGTAATGGTCTTCCTCATGCTCCCTTTCGTATATGTGAAAGGGGCGGGCAGAGTTGGCTCACCCTGTTTGAAGAGCCTTGTGCTCTGGATTTGGCTTATTATTCCTAACAATGATGGGGGGTAAAGGAGGGATGACATAATCATGTGGCCTCTCCTCATGGACCCTATGCTATTCTAGCACTTCATCGCACGGTGGCCACTCATACCGAGCTTCTAAGGGAGCCTTCCCATTTATATTGAGTGCCACATGTAAGGACTCCTCCTGAAAGGGTCTATGTTGGATGGGAGTGCCCCTCGAAGGGGTGCCTCTATAGTCCCATTCTGAAATGGCATGATGTGGACTCTCTTGTGGGTCAGGCCACCAAGGTGGTATGACCAAGTCCTTGGGGCTATAGCGGAGGTGACTTGTGCCCCCTTGTACACTCTCCGTAGCTCCTGCCCGTGATTGGGCTTGGCTACGGGTGTACACCATGGTGGTGTTTTCCTACAAGATGCGTAGATTTTTATTTCTTTTTATGATTTTTATGCTACACTAAATAGAAAATATCACACACACAAAGCAATGATTATCTCATTTAAATATTAAAAGTGTGCCCTAAATCTGGTTTAGTGTGTTTTGATTTTTGTTTTGAAAGCTTTTGTAAAGAACATTTAAATGCAATATGATGGCTCTTATGACTCCCAAAAATGGTCGCCCCTTCGATATACCATTGCCAGGCTGATATACCAACCTCTCTATATACCCACCCTTACGTGAGGGAAACTATTGGTACGTGAGAGCAGATGGTACATGGAACGTAGGCGGTACGAAAGGGGAATCACCCTATTTTTGACACCTACCATAGAAGACTTATCCTCATGCACTGGGAATCACCCCAGCTACACTTGGTCAGCTTTCATCAGGATTTACATCTAGCAACAGTAGCGATCGGGGTTATGGATGCAAAAATTCAAGCCAAGGTGGTGATGAAATCCACCGTTGGTCTTGATCAAGGGCTGGGGTTTTACGACCAGCTCCTTGGTGTTTAAATTGCCATGTGATGTGTGGGGTTCTTTTTATTTTGCATAAAAGAAAGTAAACATGCAGTAAAACTTTCCCTAAGCAAGCAAATAACCAGAAAATAGAAAACAGAAAGCAAAAAATGACAGAAGGTGTTTAGGACCCCTACCTCTTCTCTGCCCAAATCTACTGGTTCTGAGTTTCTATCCTAAAACTACACAGAGAGCTATTCATCCCTAGGTGGGATGAATAATAGAACTATATTCATCATAGGGTGGGATGAATGCCCATTCATCCCTAGGTAAGATGAATTCCAGCTCTGTATTCATCACAGACTGGAACGAACAGCAGTCCAACGTTTGAAAACTTGGTACCTACAAGCAAAAACAATCAATTTTTGATCAGATTTCTGATATTAAAAATAGAGGACAAGGTCCCACCATGATCACCACTGAAATCATGAGGATACGAAAACAAAAAGGAAAAGCCAAGATGCGATGCAAACGAAACAAAAGATAACGCTAAATCCTATGAATTGAAAGTGCATGAAAGGAAAGAAGCATAAACGAATCAAAACCAAATAGAAAGCCAATATGGAAGACAACCCTTTTTATTAATATGCTTTAGAACTTAGTTACAATTTATCTCCTCCATTTTTAGGGGCTAGGAGCGTTAAAATGTGTTCTTGTCACATCAATGGATGCCATTCCTTCTTCCGCATGCCCACATGTAAAATGGGTGGACCAAACATCACCACCACTTGCATTGATGAGTCTTGAATCCTTGCTACTCCTCTAATGTTAAGACCCTACATTCAAGGAAATAGAAAACAATCAATAGCACCTGTAGATAAAATGAAACATGCAATCCCCACGCCTTCAATTAGTGCATGCAAAATATAAATAAAATGATAACTAAAATAGATCCAAATGAACTAAAAACTTGACAAGGGCATCAAAACATCACAGGAAGGCACTGCAAATGGAACAGTCAAAAAATTCACCACAGATTCGTATTCGCTCCGGGTGGGACGAATAGACCTACAACAAAGCGTCAAAAAGCACTGTCCCAAATGTCACATCCGGGAAGCTCCAAATCACCTACAAAGTTAGGGGTTAGCTAAATGGGGGTATTTTGGGAAGACCCAGAAGGTCATATTTTCCCAATTTGGCCTCTATCACCGGGAATTTGATGATGCTACCTGCATGTTAGTAAAGGCGGGAAATGATAGAAACATGATAAAAAATGCTCAAAACGATGTGAAATTTGAATGAAAACCTATCTAAGAAGCATAGAATCAGATGCAAAAATAATAGAAAGGAAATCTACCATAGATTTCTAATCGCTTCGGGGCGGGGCGATTAGAACTGCAGTAGTGTGGGGGGCGCCCGGGGCGGGACGCCCATCGTTTGGGGCCCGATTTTGGCACCAATCCACTTGGGATGGGTCCAAAACCTCTTGTGGGGTGTTTTCAGAAAATTTGGTAGGATTTTGTGGCCAAATGTCGGGTTTTGGTTCCGGATTTGCGCTTCCAATAACCACCCTATGACCTCCCTTCCAAAAGAGATCAAGGATGTGAAAGGCACAAATCAAAAGGTGTGTGTGGAAGTAAAATGGCAGCACTTCATTGCTCAAAATGCTCCTTCTCTGTATCTTTTGTGGTGAGAAAACTCACCAATTTATAGACCTGGAGGTCTCTTGTGATTGAGCATGCAGAGGCGCCACTTGGCAATCATGCCTTCCCAGGGGGGAGAAGATTCCTCCCTGATTAGGGGCTCCATGACTGCCCCTGTAACTGCCTCTAATGCTCAAAAATGCTCACTCACACTCCCATGCAATGAAGGAAGAGTTAAGTGGCGGATCTGAGCTGCCATTTGTCAAGATTTGACTTTTTGCCCGTCAAACCTGCTATTCGCCCCACCCTGGAGCGAATACTGCTAATCGTCCCTGGGTGGGGCGAATACCAGTTTGTAATCATCCCTGGGTGGAACGAGTATGGAGCAGAGTGCCTGAAGGTGCCAAATTGACCTCTTGACCTTCCAAAACTATTGTGTGAGTGGTTAGGACCACTGTTTAACCTCTGGGGGCTGCCCTGGGGGTTGTGTGTGTCAATGCGATCAGTGTTTGCAGTCACATAATCGGATTGGTGCTATTTTGGTGTCTACAAATTTATATATATTATTATGTTATTTTAATAGAATTTATATATATTCTTATAATAATGGTTCAATACTTTTTGCAAATTTCAACTCCCTTTTCTTGTTATTTTAATATAATTTATATATATTCTTATGTTATTTTATTGTAAACAAATTAACTATAACTAAAAATAATCTAAATTTAAATCATTGCTTCAATAAAAATATTTTAAAATTATTATTATTATATTAATGTTAGTTAATATATTTGACCTACAATATCAAAACATATGTTTTCATTTGGTGATGATTTTGGTTGTCCTCGGCCTCTGTTGGGTGTGTGGACTACCATTAGAGCAACAACGATGTGCAGTTTGGTCTTCAAGGATGAAGCACTCAGTGTTTCGGGGATTGCTTCTAGGGCTGTTATGATATCCAAAATCAATATAGAGCATTTAAGAGGTTGATGATGAAAGACATTAAAAATTGTTCTACTCAGGACAAATCTGATTATTGGATATCCTTGAGTAAGTTTTTTTAGTCTTTGTATCTACAATCTATTATAATTTTTTTTAGTAATATAAGTAGTATTTATTAAAAAAAAAACATACACTTCAACCCATATACAATCTTAATTTATAAACATCAAGATATTAAAAGATATAATTATAAAACACAAGAAGTATTGAAAAAAAAAAGATATCAAGTAATATCAAATAAAATCTAGTAATGTTGGAAGAGGAAAATACAATTGGATGGTTAAAGGCCTCCACAAACAATACGAGCAAGGCCACCTCTGATTATAGGAGCACTTCGCATAGCAACATTACATGGACAAACATTAATATTTTATCTGGGTACACAACAATAGGGATTACTCAACCACTTCATTAACATCCACTTCTTTAATGAAGGAAAAATAGGATGCTAAAACAAAAAGACAAATTACAAGTGTTTAACAATTGTTTCAAAACAACTCACAAAATATAAGCTCATAAAATTGCATGCATGTATTTATTGATGTATAAACTTTGCTAATACATTTTAGAGTATCAAGCTCTTACAATTTCTTCTTCAGCGTGCTGCCTTCTACCTGTAATTTTTTCTTTCTTCATTGTTGTGTATTATCTATTCTCCATACAATGATATGCATGCTATGCTATATTGTATATTCGACAAAAGCACTAAAGCCTATTTTATAACTATAAAATACTTATATTAGAATTATTTAGACACTCTCACTCAACAAGATTTGTGCCAAGACTTGTGGGCAGTTGGTAAGTTACGACAAGATTCACCCCAACACTCCTCCTCTTGAATCTTGACTACCCCCATTAATTATTCCCAGATAGTGTCTGAGATGTTCAAAATTTTCTCTTGATAGTGGGTTAGTAAAATTATTTGCGAGGTGCTACTCAGACTTGGTAAAATTGTAAATTGATTTCTCCACTCTCAACCAGTTCTCTAATAAAATGATATTTGATTTTTATATGCTTGTTGCATCCATGGAAAATTGGGTTCTTTGACAAGGCTATTGAAGATTGATTATTACAACAACATTATCAAAAATTATATTAAAGATTTCTCATATCTATTTTAGTTTCAAATTTACCAAGAATCATTTAGTTGCAGCTTGTTAACTTAATAGTGGTTATATATATAACAATAATAATACTTAATTCATTTTTCTTAATTATCATTGTAGTGTTGATTGTAGTTTGTTAACTTAATAGTCGTTTTATTTATATATATTACTTAATTCATTTTCTAAAAGATTATATATAATTATAAAACCCAAAGCCTTAATATTTATGGTGTCTCAAATCCAAAGCCTTAACCTCTGAGGTGTCTCAAAAGAATTTCAAGAGTATATTTGATACCTTGTCTCCTAATAAATTTAAGGTAAAATTAAGTTGTACATTATTTTTTCCGGAGAAAAAATAAATTGTAATCGAATTCTCCGTTCTTGCAAATCACAACTCTTTTCTTCAGAGCTTGAGAGTCTACAAGCATATCCAATTTTAATATCAATTAAGTAGCAATTGTTATATATCTTATTTTTTTATAAGAAGTTTAAATTCTTGATTTATGTTGTTTGTAAATTGTACTTGGATCCTTTAAAGGACCCTTGAAAAATCACAACTCTTTCTTTCATAGCTTAAGATTTTACAAGCATAATAAATTATCATCTCAATTGAGTCTCTATTGCAAGATACCTATTTTTTTTATAAAATCTAATATTTTTATTTTTATTTGTTGTATCTTTTTAACTTTAGTTTGTAAATATAAATATTTCAAAATTCAATGTCCTTCTTCTTGACATTATCTTGTAGCAACCTTCACAATACCAAAATTATTGAAGCATAAATGCAATGTTAGTTTCCACTCTTGACAAATCACAACTCTTTTTCTTTAGAGCTTGAGGGTTTACAAGCGTATTCAATTCTCATCTCAATTAAGTTGTAATAGCTAGATATTTAATTTAATTTTTTTTTTTATAAAGAGTCTGAATTCTTGATTTTATTTTACGGATCTTCTTTATTTTTGTTTGTAAATACAAATATTTCAAAATTTAGCATCCTTTTTCTTGTGTACTCCTGTCTTCCATCCTTGACAAATCACAACTCTTTCCTTTAGAGCTCTCAATTGAGTTTCTAAAGGTAGATGATACCTACATCTTTTTTATAAAATTTCTGAATTTTTTATATTTATTTGCTAATTTTTTTTTTTATAAATATAAATATTTCAAAATTTAATATCCTGCGAGAAGAACATATTTGAATCGCATACATTTGATTAGATTAATTGAACATATAAACATTTGTATCATCAAAATTAGAAAGTACAAAAAGTCCCTCAATAATAAATCTAATAAAAGAGTTTATTAATTTTGAGAAAATCACATCACAACATCAAACATATGTAACAAAGCCATAGCTATTTTTTTTTTTTAACAAAGTTAGTATTTTTTATGTATAGCGTGTTAAAAAATAGCTAGTGAAAATTTTAATAGAAAAGAGAATTTTAAATCTTTGTTACAAGACTAGTATTTTTATCTATTAATTGTTAAAAAAAATTAAATTTATTTAATATTAAAAATATTAATAAAAAATTTGTTCAATACTATTTTTTTTTTGCAAAGTTCAATTCCCTCTTCTTATTATTTTAATTAGAACGTATATATATTCTTATCTTATTTTATTGTAAGCAGATTAACTATAACTAAAAATAATCTAAATTTAAATCATTACTTCAAAAAAATATTTAAACATTTTAAAATCATTATTAGCAGTATTAAAACATACACTTCAACCCATATACAATCTTATTTTATAAACATCGAGTTATTAAAAGATATAATTATGGTGGGTGGAGCGAGGTGTAAGAGGCAGCAGCCATGTCGAAGAGTGGGCGCGGAGGAAGCGATGGAAATAAGTTCAGGATGTCGCTGGGTCTTTCAGTGGCGGCAACCGTGAACTGTGCCAAGAACTTATATATCATAAGCGTGAAAGGAATCAAGGGCCGTCTGAACAGGCTGCCGGCGGCATGCGGAGATATGGTGATGGCCACCGTCAAGAAGGGCAAACCCGATTTAAGGAAGAAGGTCATGCCCGCCGTCAGCGGAAGCCCTGGAGGAGAAAGGATGGCGTCTACACGTATTTCGAAGACAATGCTGGTGTGATTGTGAATCCTAAGGGAGAAATGAAAGGATCCGCCATTACAGGGCTATTGGTAAAGAGTGTGCTGATTTATGGCCTAGGATTGCTAGTGCTGCAAATGCTATCGTGTAAGGAGGAGTCTAGTCAAACTGATGGAATTGGAATATTTGTTTTTGAAACATTAGCTCTTAAGATAAAGAGCATTAGCATTTTAAAAGGAGGCCAGGCTTTGAACACAGATTCATATCATTGTTTAGACCACAGGACCATGTTGTGTGGTTTAAATTTTGGTCATTCTCCAGTTTATCATTTGGATTTTGAGATGTTATTTTACTTTGGTAAATTTTATCAACGGTTTTATACACTTACATATTTTCCACCTAGCTTAATTGGTATTTCAATTGAAGTTGTTTTTAGAATTGTTAGTTTTATTAGTATGTTAATATATATATAATTATAATTATAATTATAATTATAATTATAAGACTCAATTTCAATTTCAACCTTTACAATAAATGTGTATAAAAAATATTAAAAAAATATATCAAATAATATCAATTAAACTCTAATGTTGGAAGAGGGAAATACGATTGGATTGTTAAAGGCCTCCACAAACAATACCAGCAAGGCCACCTCCGATCACAGGAGCTGTTCGCATAGCAAAATTACATGGACAAACGTTAATCGTTTATCTGGGTACAGCAAGGATTGCGCTATTACGTAGCCACTTCTTTAATGAAGGAAAAATAGGATGCTAAAACAAAAAGAAAAATTACAGGCGTTTAACAATTGTTTCAAAATAACTCACAATAGATAAGTTTATTAAAATGCATGCATGTATTTATTCACCTACAGACTTTGCTAATACATTTGAAAGCATCAAGTTTTTACAATTTCTTCTCCAACTTATAATTTTCTCGTATACTATACTATGTGTACATTCTTGTGTATTATCTATTCTTCATACAATGTTCTGCATGCTATGTTGTATATTCAATAAAAGCATTAAAGCTTATTTTATAACTATAAAATACTAATATTAGAATTCTTTAGACACACTCACTTAACAAGATTTGTGCCAAGACTTGCAGTTGGTGAGTTATGAAAAGATTCACGTCAACACTCCACTCCGCTTGAATCTTGACTACCCCCATCAATGATTCCCACATAGTGGTTGAGATGTTCAAAATTTTCTCTTGATAGTGGTATAGTAAAATTATTTGTGAGCTGCTGCTCAGACCTGCAAAACTGTAAATTGATTTCTCCACTCTCAACTAGTTCGCTAATAAAATGATGTTTGATTTTTATATGCTTGCTGCATCCATGGAAAACTGGGTTCTTTGACAAGGCTATTGAATATTGATTATCACAAAATATTGTAGTTCCTTCTTGTTCCTCATTCAAATCTGCTAGGATTCTTCTAATCCAGATAGCTTGACATGCTGTTGCATTTGCTGCAATATACTCTGCTTCAGCGCTGGAGAGTGATACAATTGGTTGTTTTTAGAAGCCCATGAAATGGCTCCTGATCCAATGTTGAACACATAGCCAGATGTGCTCTTGCTATCATCAATACTGCTTGTCCAATCACTATATGTATAGCCAATTAGCTCAAAATGATCTGATGCAGTATACAAAATGCCATGGTTTTTTGTGCCATTGACATATCTTAGTATTCTCTTTCCTGCTTGCCAATGTGTCTCCTTTGGATTTTCCATGAATCTGGAGACTAGACTAACTGCATACATGATATCAGGTCTTGTTGTCATCAGATACATTAAACTCCCAACCATACTCTTGTATAATGTTGGATTCACATTTTTGTTGCAATTAGTTTTGCTCAATTTTAGACCTATTGATGTTGGAGTTGGTGCAGGCTTGCTACTCAGCATTCTGAATATTTTTAAAATTTCATTGGCATACTTGGCTTGAGATATGAAAATACCATCATCCATTTGTTTCACCTCTATGCCAAGAAAATACTTCAACAATCCCAAATTTCATCTCAAATTCCCTCTTCATTGTTGCTTTGAATTCTTTTATTGACAGATTTCTATTTCTAGTAAAAATCAAATCATCTACATACAAGACAACAATTAAGATTTCACCATTACTTGCCTTGATGTAGAGATTTGGCTCATTGCTACTCTTGCTAAAACCATTGCTCAGCAAATATGAATCTATTCTACTATACCAGGCTCTTGGTGCTTGTTTGAGCCCATAGAGTGCTTTCTTCAGTCTATAGACCTTGCCTTCATGTCCTAGAATCTCATAGCCTTGTGGTTGTTCAACATATACTTCTTCCTTTAGCACTCCATTTAGAAAGGTAGATTTTACATCCATTTGATGTACTTTCCAGCTATGTTGAGCTACTATTGCCAAGACAACTCTTATAGTTTCCATCCTTGCAACGGGAGAAAAAGTTTCATCATAATCTCTTCCATGTTGTTGTTTGTACCCTTTGACAACTAGCCTTGCTTTGTGCCTTTCAATTCTACCTTCTGCATTGCTTTTGGTCTTGTAGACCCATTTGACTCCAATTACTTTTTTTTCTACTGGAAGATCTACAAGCTCCCAAGTATCATTTTTTTGTATTGCTTCTATTTCTTCATCCATGGCTTTGCACCATTTTTCATCATTGATGGCTTCTTCAAAATGCACTGGATCATTTTCAGAAAATAGAGCAAAATTTACATTTTCATTATTTTCTTCATAACTAAAACTGTCATAAATTTCCTTTAGGCTCCTTGTTTTTTGTGACTGCAAAGAATTTGAAGTGTTGTTGGAGTGATGTCTTTAAGGAGTCAAAATTGAAGTTTGTAGACTAGGAGCATAGCTGCTTTGATACCTTGTTGGACTTGGATTTGAAGTTATTCTCTATCTTGAACTTTCACCCAAAAATTCCCTATTGATGTTGGACTTTCTACTGAGGGAGGTGCCACCCAAGATATTGTTGGAGTGATACTTTATCGGTCTTGGTTGTCATTTAGAGGAGATGCAATGATACCTTGTGCACCAATTTCTCTATTTAATGAACCCTTTTCACTAGAGACCTCCACTTCATTTGAACCATGAACTTGGTTTAGAGGTATTGTTGCAGCAATACCTGAGGACTTGTCTATGGTGCCATCCCATGACTCATTCTCAATGAATTCAACATCCCTGATGATGATCAAATTCTTTGTAACTAGGTTATATAATTTGTAAGCCTTTGATTCTTCACTATAACCAACAAAAATACACCTTTCTCCTTTGTCATCCCATTTCTTCCTTTTTTCTTTGGGCACAAGTGCATATGCCACACAACCAAAAACTTGTAGATGCTCAACACTGTACTTTTTGTTGCTCCATGCTTCTTGAGGAATCATATCATGCACACTCTTCGTAGGGCATATATTAAGCAGATATATTGTTTTTGCTACAACTTCATCCCAATATTCATTTGAAAGACCCTTTCTCTTCATCATACTTTTGGCCATTTCTTGAATTGTCCTGTTCTTCCTTTCTGCTACACCATTTTGTTGTGGTGTGTACCTAGTGGTGAATTATTTCTTGATCCCATTTTCTTTGCAAAAATCCAAAAAATATTTTGAAATGTACTCTCCCCCTCTATCTGTTTTGAGGACCTTTATGTAGTGTCCACTCTATTTTTCAACTAGGGCCTTAAATTGCTTAAATTTCTCAAATGCTTTAGATTTATGCTTCAAAAAATAAACCCATGTTTTCCTACTAAAATCATCAATAAATGTTATAAAATATTGATTTTTTGCTAAACTGAGAGTCTGCATGGGACCACACAAATCAGAATGTACCAATTCTAATGGAGCTTTTGCTCTCCATGATTTTCCAGAAGGAAAGGCTTGTCTATGTTGCTTTCCTAGTATGCAGCCCTCACAAATTCTATCTGGTTGTTCAATTAATGGTAACCCTCTCACCATTTGCTTTTTGTATAAAATATTTAGTCCACTAAAACTTAAATGCCCATACCTGAGATGCCACAGTCTAGATGGATATTTGACAACAATTTTGAATGCTTCCAAAGGAGGTATTGCCTGAGCAAACCCTTGAGCATATTTTGTTGAAAATTCACTTTGCATCCTAAGGGGAAACATTCAATTTTTTGTCATTTTGACACTTGCTATTTGGTTTTTGTTGCCATATTTATCAAAAATTATACATTCTTCATTTTGAAATTGAACTTTATAACCCTTTTGGACTAATTGACCAATACTTAAAAGATTATGTTTCAGCCCTAAGACATAGTAGACATCCTGAATCTATTTTTTGTCACCTTGCTTGGTGTGAATGGAGATGGACCCTTTAACCATAATGGGGACTTTTTCATTGTTTCCTATAAAAAGTTTGAATTTTTGATTTATTTTGTTTGTAAATTGCACTCGGGTTCTTGACCCTTGACAAATCACAACTCTTTCTTTTAGAGAGGATATTTTGCAAGCATCATAAATTCTCATCTCAATTGAGTCTCTATAGCTAGATACCTAATATTTTTTAATAAAAAGTTAAAATTTTTTATATTTATTTGTTGGATCTTTTTAATTTTTTTTGTAAATATAAATATTTCAAAATTCAACATTCTTCTATTTCTTGATATTTTCTTGTAGCAACCTCCACATTACTAAAATTTCATGTCTATTGTCTATGCATTGCATCTTAGTAGAGTAATAATTTTAGAAATTTGTGCTATCAAAGTCCACATTACTAGATTTGGACTATTAGTTTCCTTCCTAAAGCATAAGTGCAATGTTAGAAGTATAAGTGCAATGTTAGTTTCTACTCTTGACAAATCACAACTCTTTTTCTTTAGAGCTTGAGGGTTTACAAGCATATTCAATTCTCATCTCAATTAAGTTGTAATAGCTAGATATTTATATTTTTTATTTATAAAAATTCTAAATTCTTGATTTTTATTTGGGGATATTCTTTAATTTTGTTTGTAAATACAAATATTTCAAAATTCAACATCCTTTTTCTTGTATACTCAGGTCCCGTTGGAACAAAATCTGCCTTCGGTTAATAGTGTTGCGCCTTAGACTTTGCCAACATTGAATAGACAGACCTTGCTTGAGATCATCTGTCTAATCTCCAGAGAAGGCTGGTTCCTTTGAGTTTTTTAGAGGAAAGGGAAACAAGAGATAAGGGAAATATAGCCGAAGCTAGAACTTTTCTCATGGTACAGATTAGACAACAACTAAAAAATGATGATGCAGATTACTATCTTCAGAGTTTCTTTATATCTTCCTATAGAAAACATGAATTCTTGAGTGCGATTTTAAATGTTCGTCTAAATACATGTAAATATCTTTAATATTCAACTCTAGAGATAAGGTTTATACATGCACAGTTCAGATTTCAGAACAGATACATTATAAAACTTAAAATGAATAAAAGTTAAAAACCAGATACATACACTCGCATACAGAATTTTAGAAGCCAGAGGAAGAATATCTCTTATTGCTTGTAATCCAGTAACATGTACATCAAGTCTGTAAACGTCCAAGAGCCGACCCTTTTCATGATCGACTCACTCCTATTTATACCCTAAAAAGAGTATCTTCTACTATGTACATTTAATTTCCTCAATCAATTACAAGTAATTATCTACAGTTTCTAAGAATATACAATGGATTTCCCGTAGATTAGATAGATTTCCTTCTGGCTAAATTTAGATGAGCCTGTTATTCTGCAATCATCCAGTGGACCTGCCATGTTATAATCAACTGACCATTCTTCAAAAATCAGCACATGATGTCAGTGCATGCCCCAGTTGCCAAAAATATACTTTGTTTCTCTACAACGTGTATGTCGCGAAATCGTGACATTCTACCTTTGTGAAGCCTTCTTTACTTTTTTCTTTAGCGAAAACTAGACATGTCACGAAATCGTGACACTCTTGTTTCTCTGCTTGTCTGCCCTTCTTGAGTCGTGAAAATGCAACATGTCACGAAATCGTGACATTTCTATGTCTTCAGCCTGATTCTTCTTTTTGCACCGCAAAAATTGACCATGTCGTGAAATCGTGACACTTCCGCCTCCTTAGCTCTTTGTCTTGGTTTTGACCATGAAAACGTGACATGTCACGAAATCGCGACACTTCCGCCTCCTTGCTCTCTCTTGTTGCTTTTGGCCGTGAAAAAGGGACATGTCGCGAAATCGTGACACTTTTAGTCTCTTTAGCAGTTTTGCTATTCTTCTAGTGAAAATAAGCCATGTCGCAAAATCGTGACATTCTCCCTGACTTCTACCCTTTTATTGATGGACTTGGCAAAAATGGGCAACGTCGCGAAATCGCGACTTTTTCCTCTGCTTTCCCTCTTTGCTATTTTTCGTCATGAAAACTCGACATGTCGCGAAATCGTGACACTTTTCTTCCTTAGTGTATTTTGCTTTTTCTTTGTTCTTTAGCATATGGGCTACTTCGGTCTTCTTTGAAAATATGCAAAAAAGGTGCATCAGCCATTTTTTGTAGTTAGTCACTTTTTGACTAACATTCTTGGCGCCTTCTAGGGGATTTTTTGCTCGCAAAAATAAATAGAAACCAGGCCTTCATCCATTGGGAAACGGAGTCACCAACACAGTTGTGGAAAGTAAAATTTCAAGTGAAAAAGCAAAGATAAAAGAAAAAGAATGCACTTTGGAATATAAGTGATCTTTACCTTATCAAAACTTTTTTCTACCGCTTAGTGACTTAACTTTTTTTTGAGGAACATAAAAGATTCAATTCTGAGAGCTGGTCCCAGCTCTGGCTGCTAGTTTTTGACCCTGATGTTTAGATCTTCTGATTTTGTCCATTGTTGTAATTACCTCTTGATAAGTTTTGCAAACTCGGTTCCAGTCTTCATCTTCTAAATCAGAAGAATCAATGAAAAGTTGATATACATACTGCAACTCCTCCACTTTATCATAAGAAATGATCTTTTGCCTTAAAATTAGTTCTTGTAAATAGGCTTTAATCTGTGTCAGCCTCTGGATCATCTCCATGACCTGTGTTTCTTCTATAGGTTCCTGCCAGCCGTCTATGTCTATTTCATCCTCAACAAAAGCTTTTATTGATGCTGAAAGGACCTCTTCCTTCAACACTTTTGAACCATCATCCCAGAGGTAAGGAAGCCCATTATGGATAGCCAAATCAAGGTTTTGGAGCAACCCTTTCGCTTCATCTTCAAGCTCCTGCAGAAACTTATTTCCCTGTGCTATCAATTTAAACTTTCTAAAGAAGTTCTTTGCTACGATTTTAGCTTGAGACCAGGCTTCGCTTCTGAGCTTGGCTTCCATGCTTCCTGGCATCTTTTTTGACAAAATCTGAATTTTAGTAGCTGCATCTTCTCTTTTCAATAAAAATGCTTCGGCAGCTCCAAATTCCTATTTTACTACTTCAGTAGTTTCCTTTACTTTAGCTAAATACAATAATAAAGGTCTAGCCTTTAATACTAAAGATAACAAATATTTTAACAATTCTTTCCTCATTTTCTTTACTTTATCCTTTGAAAATCTGGAAGGAGCGTTTTGTTGTTCTACCAACTATTGTTGTAGCTGCTGTATCTGTGTATTCAATGCCTGAATCTGAGCTTCTGCCACACTCAACTTTTCTTTACATTTTGCCACTTCACTGGTAGCAGCACTGAATTTACCCTCCCATTTTTTAGCTTCCAGAGTAAGAGCCTTCTCTGCTGTTTTTTGTTCTTTCACCACAGTCTCTAATTCCTTCCTCTTCTCCTTTTCCTTTAAAAACATTTCTTGATAATGTCCTCCCTGTAAGTATATGGTCCCAAAATGTGCTTGGGCTTTCACCCACTCATCTTGCATAGGCAGTTGAGATATATCTTCATTTATCTCTTCTGCTTGGTAATCTTCCACAGTCATTTCTCCCTTTGATTTCTTAGTAATAGGAGTTAACTTCAACTTCTTCCTCTCGCATACTAGCTTGGGTCTAAAGCAATGATTTCTCTTACAGTAGCCGGTGCTTTAGAATCCTCAGCTGAATGTGAAGTCCACCAATCTAAAGCATTCCTGCTTACTTTTTTTAGATTTTCAATCTTGGCCATGGTGGAGTGTGACTCAGTCCCTTGAGAAGTTGTAACTCCAGCCGTCGGGATGTCAATGTTGGGGAGAAAAGGAATGGGAGCAACTACGGATCCAACATTTAGCAGATTCTGGGAAGATGTTGCCATTTCTGGGAGAACAAGGTAATTTTTTGGCAAGAACATTATACTTTTGTTGATTTTAGAAAAGGAGGGAGAATTACAATGGGAATGAGTAGGAGAATGAGAAGAAGAAAGTAAAGAAAACATACCTATTTCCAACTGGATTTGTAGTTGGTGTTCTTCTTCTTCTTCATGTTCACTGATGATCATTTCTTCACTCTGCGCTTTGTCTTTATCAGGAGTTTTATTTCCCTCATCACTTTCATCCAAGTTTATAATCTGTTTCTCTTGCTGTTGTCCTACCGTCAGGATTTCTTTTTTAACCGAAATTTGTTTTTTATTTTCACTATTTTGGCTCTCTTGAGCCGAACTGGGTGGGCCGCGTGAGACTTCCTTCCGTGAATTTTCATGCTCAACTTCTTGAGCATCTGCATCAGTGTTTTCTTCAGTCATATGGTCTTGTTCACCTTCTTGAGTCCTTTTCCCTGAGTTGTCTTCTGTATCTTGAGGCTCTTGATCACTAGAAGAAGTTTGAATAATATTCTTGTCTTTTCTTCTATCAGCCATCATTTTCAATTTTCTCATTCTTTCTGCTATGGGTTCATCAGATTCTGTACCCGAGTCCGAAGGTGGAACGAATTTTACAATTCTTGAGGAATGATGTCTTGACGTCAGAGTATCTGCCCCAAGTGCTAGACGCTTCTCTCTTTTTGTTACTAGAATAGGTTCAACTCTCCCTTGTCCTTCTTTGCCCAACCCTTTTCCATCATAACCCATTTTCAACATCATCTGGGCGGCCTTCGAACTATAAGTCTTTCCTTGCTCTTCAGTAAAAACCTCTTCTATTGATCTTTTCCTAGATGTCCTAGGTTTGGTCTGAACAAGGGGAAGATTCTGAGCCTCTGCAATTTCTTTTCCTTTACCAACTTTGGGATGTTGGGATTCCTTAGGTGGCTGGGATACTTTAGGTTGCTGAGATACTTTGGGAGTAGAAGAATGACTACCTCCTATGCTTGGAGGGATTCTAACAGGGAAACTTCCTCCCCAGGAGTCATGGTTTTCATTATACCGAGGTTCGAACAGATTGTCATTTTTGGTGGGGTATCTCGATGAAATCGAATTTGTCTGGACTCTCATTACCCACCATTCCCAAATTTTAGCCACATCCCAATCTGGCCTATTCTTCTGAATCCTGGTGATTTTACCCTCCGTCAATTGATGAGCTTTTATATTTTTTGGGTCAAACTGAACAATTACTTCGTAAAAATCATGCCAAGGAGGCAAAGGCTCCATATTTTCTATGTGCCACTCCAGGGGTTCATCTTCTGTGTTATTTCTATTTTCTTCAACATCATCTCTGACTTTAACATGAAATTCTTTAATCTGTGTTTTATTCAAAATGGATTGTCTCTCAGCAAATCTGTTCATGGGATCATATTTCCATCTTTGCGGAATCTCAATAAGCCCCAATTTTCTCAAATACTCTGCTATCTGTTCATTTTGCCCCTTTCTTGAAATAGTAATTCCTTCAAAACTAAAAGGCATATTACAAGTACCGGTTTTCCCAATTCCAGTCTCGAATTTGACATTAATGCTTTCTGTTTGCCTAACATATTCTAAGGCAAAGACTCTATCAGTCACATAATGAGGAAGTAAAAAGGGTTTGTCCGTAAACCCATACAATCTGATGCATACTCCTTGTGTTAGAATAAACCAATCCCCCTCCTCTGCAAACTTGGTTTGCAATACCTTTTCCGCTTTGGGGGTCAATCTTGTTATTTGTCCATACATGATTTTTAGCGCAGGGCCCAAAAATTCCCTATTGAAATCATAATATGACTCGGATTTGTATAACACATTGGTCCATTCATACACTGGTAAGATTTCTCCCTTCTCATTCTTATCATTTTTTGAAATGAAAGCTAACTCTTGAGACATAAAGTAAAAGAATAACCACACCAAATATGAAGTGTATCTGAATGAAAACTGGGTTCCAACCTTCAATGCCGCCAAACCCTCATGAATTTTTGCACTTAAAAACTCAGGCCAGTCAAAGAAAATAGGTTTCACACTCCTGCTCATAACAGCCGAATCGTACATTCTAGGGTTCGACAAACATTCTACTACAACCACCTGCCACTTCTGAACCTTTTCATCATTTTTTAGTCCAACAATCATGGCCAGGATGGAATATAGTTCAGGATTTTTAAAAGTTGCCATGTCAATTGGGGGTTCTGGTGGATTTACCCCTTCTGGAAGATCTTTTATCTGAGTGGCTAGGAAACCCTTCACCTTTTCGGATGAGCCAAAATATGTAGCCTATTCTAAGGGGTCAAAATTCTTAGGTTCTAAGAAAGGGACATGGCCCGCAGCAAAAGCAGAAACAAAAGCATCTTTGGACAGAGAAAACAGAACCTTCCCTAAAAAATCTCTAACCTTTCTCTCCTTTTCATCATAGAAATTTGCAATTGCCCTTACCAATTATGGGCAGGGATGAACAGGAATATATACATACCAGTACAAGAAAGAATGGTATGCAAACATTGAAGGAGAAGATGCAGAAACCCCAGTCGCTACCCGATTCTTTATATTGCTCCGAATCTTCGTCGGGTCCTTCCATGTTATTATTGTATCTGCAATTCGGGAGTCTCTGTCAATAAAACCAGCATTGTTCTCCTCCCTTATTTTTACTACCGAAGTAGTCGGGGGTGATGAGGTAGATGCTACCTGGTTCTTCGCCTTCTTAGGGGCCATTATGAATTATCAGGTACACAGACTTTGAACTTCTTCTGATTGCTTCACAACTCCTTCCTCACTATGCTATAGTGTGGTGGTATAAAAGTGGTTGGTGAGATTTTTGGCTTTTCAAGCATTACAGAGATAGTTCCTCACTTCTTTTTCTTCTTCAGGAGTTTCAGCAAGTTTGCAAATGGCGAAATGCCTTTCCAAATCCTTGAATTTAATTTTATGTAGCTTGAGAGGACATGCAAAATTAATGCATTAAATGACGGTTGGTCGATTTGATTCGTCCATATTTCTTTGGTTTTCGTTCTCGCCACCTTCCTTAGGAAACTCCTAAAAATGCTCGTCGGCTCATTAAAAACCCACTTGGGGACTGGGAATTATCCCATGCCAAAAAAGATGCTACCTGACAGATTAATTATCTTCTTCCACTGAACCCCGGGCACGTGGTTGCTTAGAAACATTCGACGGTGGATCTTTAGAAATATTTCGAGAAGCACACATAACATATTTCAAAACATTCTTTTACTCATTCCCTCTTGCCGACTCTCAGGCGACCACGCGGCGACTCCAGTTTGAAAATGCAAAATAACAAGGGCGGACTTTTCCCTCCAGATTTTATTCAAAATGTCGGACTCTGATAGTCCTCAAAAATGATTCTTATTAGGCCGCGAAAAGGGAATATTTACAAAACTCAAAACTTATAATATACTGTACATATAATGGTGATCTGTCCCTTTTACTGGAAATATAATTTTAGGTGAAATGCATTCACCGTGATGGGTAGAACCCATCCATCTTGATATTTTAACTGGAAGGCATTGAATTGCTTTTCTGAAATAATTTCAAATGGCCCCTCCTAGAACGCGTCAAACTTGTCATGATGTCCTGGTTTCACTTTCTTGACGTTCCATTTTAACACCAGGTCACCTGTTTTGAATTTCTTGAAAGTGGTTTTCTTATCGAACCACCCGACTGTTTTCAACATATGTTTTTGATGATGATTGTAGGCCTGTTCCCTAGACTCTTCTAGCTGCAGAAGTTGCATCAGTCGGGCATCCATTGGATGGCCTTCATCTTCATTAACTTGGTTTAGCAATTTCAACGTGGGTATCTCCATATGAATCGGCAAAACAACCTCTTTGCCATAAACCAAAGCATATGGTGATGTATTGATTGATTTCTTGATTGAAATTATGTCGGCCCATAGGGCCTGATTCAGGAGTGAGTGCCAGTTCTTCTTATTATCCTCTAATGTTCTTTTTAGGATTCTTAAAATATTCTTATTAGTAGACTCGGCTAATCCATTACCTTGTGGGTAATAATTAGAGGAAGTCTTCAAGTAAATTCCATATCGACTGGAAAATTCGATCATCTTTGCACTAGTGAAAGGAGATCCGTTGTCTGTAATCAAAGAGTCTGGTATGCCAAACCTTGTGATTAGACTCTCGACAAATTCTATCACCACTTTTGAATCAACTTTCTTTGTGGGTACTGCTTCTGCCCACTTAGTGAAGTAGTCCATGGCAGTGAGAATGTATTTGTGGCCTGATGATGAATTTGGCTCTATTATACCTACGAAATCCAACCCCCACTTACTGGAACGGTTCCTCGACTTGAATAGCTTTTAAGGGCATAGGCGCATTCCTGTTCCTCCCCACATACCTCGACAACTGTTCGCACCTCTGGGTCACTTTGTATGCATCTAGGAAGATGGAAGGCCAATAACATCCAGCTCTAAGGATCTTCAAAGCTGTGGTTCGGCCTGCATAATGTCCCCTTGAGAGACCCCCATGAAATTCATCTAACACTTTCTGCTTTTCATTATCGGGAATGCATTTCAACAATACACCATCGATATTAATCCTGTACAACCCTTCTGTTCGAAGGGTATATTTTAATGCTTGGGTTCTGAATCTCCTTCTCTGGGAAGCATTCATATCTTCAGGGCATGACCCGGTCTGAAAGTACCTCACAAAGTCATCGATCCAACCTGAACTTACTCTATCTTGATGTTGCTCAGTGTTTGCCATGACGGGGTGGCTCTCCCCATATCCACTTGCAGCTTGCTTGGCCAATTCCTGGCACAAAGCTCTCCCTATGACTATTTTAGTAGGATGTATTTCTACATCATACTCTTGGATGCGAGTCACCCATCCAACTCTTTTTTCACCTAGTTCTCCTTGAATTATGAAGTTCCTTACATCGGGATGAATAACATAAACCATCATCCGACTCTGGGATAAGAAGTGTTTTAGCTTATTCAAGGATTTCATAATTGCATATACTTGTTTCTCTATGAAGTTGTACCTTTCCTCGTGTTTGTGCATGGTGGAACTCAGAAAGGCTATGGGTCTTTCTTCATCATCCGCTCCTTTTTGAGTGAGAACTGCAGACATAACTATCTTGTTCTCCGACAACATATAGTATGAAACCTCGGGAATAGTCAGGGTTAACTAGCACAGGAGCTTGAGCGATGGCTTCTAGAATTTTTTGGAAAGCTTCTTTCCTTGGCTCTGTCCATTTGAAAGGAGCATCCTTTTTCAATAATTCAGTCATTGGTTTAACTGTTTGGGCAAAGTCTGCAATGAATTTTTTGACGAAATTTATTTGCCCAAAGAAGGACTGCAAACCTTTCTTGTTAACTAGAAGCGACAACTCAAGAAGTGCCTTCACTCTATCAGGGTCAATTGAAAGCCCAACTTTAGAAATAACATGCCCAAGGAGTATTCCTTCTTCCACAACAAAAATAGACTTTTTAGGATTTAATGATATTCCAAATTCTCTACATTTCTCAAATACTTGCCGTAGATGAGTGGCATGGTCTTTTTTGTTGTGAGAAAATACAGTCATGTCATCTAAATAGACGACAATAATTTTTTTTGCAAGCTCCCCAAAAGCTACGTCCATGGCTCTTTGAAAAGTTGCTCCTGCGTTAGATAATCCAAAGGGCATCCTTTGGTATGCAAATGTTCCCCACTTAGTGGTGAATGCGGTCTTATATTGATCTTCATTTCTCACCCAAACTTGATTGTAACCAGAGAAGCCATCTAACAGAGAAAACCTTTCTGCTCCTGCCACAGTATGAAGGATTGGGTCAATCTGGGGTAAAGGATAGTGATATTTTAAAGAGGCTCTGTTCAAATTTCTAAAATCGACGCATAGTCTTATTTCTCCGTTTTTCTTGCGGACTGGGACCAAATTTGCCACCCAGGTAGAGTGCTTGATTGGGTATACTATCTTAGCCTGTAGGAGTTTTAACAACTCCTGTTTCATTAAGGCTTCAATTTTAGGATTCACAGGCCTCTGCTTCTGCCTAAAAGGTTTAGCTCCTTCCTCTAGTTCGATGGTATGTTGAATGACCTCTTTCCTGTACACTTTTAGATCACTATAAGTCCAGGCTATTATATCCGGATACTCTCTACATAACCATTTTATTTGCTCTAGTTCTACTTCTGTACAATCGGTCCCTACTTTGATCATCTTGCCCGGTTCTAGTTCTACTTCTTTATACCGGCGTTCATCTACCTTGATCCTTCGACCTACAACTCTATCGCTATTGTCAAAAAGGCTCTCCAGGGTGATCAGTCCCCTAGGGATATGATTGTTTTTTAGTTGAATAAGGCTCTCTTCGTCCTCTTCTTGTAACGCTCTATCTATAGAGCAATTCATCTCATGAATAAAAAAATCTAGGATCTGCTCATCGTTCTCAAATACTTGCCAAAAAATGTCCTTGTCGGGCACATAAGGCCTGTATATAAGTCTGACTATTTTAGACTTCTGAATAACATTACTGACTGGGAAAAAATTGGATCCTACTGACGCTAACAGGTCTGCATGTGTGTTCTTCTCTCTGGAAATGGATTTCATGTTTAGTGCTTCAAAATTTTCCAATAGATCCAACACTTTGTTTTTGTAAGCCCTTAGGTAATGTTGCTTACAAATGCATTTTCCAGTAACCTGTTTAACAATCAGCTCTGAATCTCCATAGATCAGTAGTTGTTTTGCACCCAATTTTTTAGCTTTCCTAAGTCCCAAACACAAAGCTTCGTATTCAGCTGCATTATTGGTGCAACTCCATGTCAACCTATATGAAAAGACTTTTTCTTTTCCAGTAGGTGAAATCAGAACAATTCCAGCTCCTGCTCCATTTTTGCACCTTGACCCATCAAAGTACAATTTCCATAATTGGTTGGCCGAATCACCTGTTTTAGGGATAGCAACAGGGAGATTTTTTGGTTTCTCAATGGAATAGCTTCCCATTTCTATCTCTACCATAGCATTGAAGTTCTTCATTGAAAACTAATCCTCAGATTGGAGTTCCTCCAGGGTTTCTTCCATTAAATTGATATTTTCCAATTCCTTAGACATCATGTTGACGGTGGTTATTTCCTCCAGTATTTCTACGTGAAAAGTAGATGGTTTTTCATTGTAGATCTTGAATATTTTTTTTTTTTGGTAAATAAAAGTCTTCATTAATTATTGGGTTTTGTAGGTTAACCCAAAACCTATTACAATATCCAACCTTCTGTTGAGATTGTAGATCCTAGTCATCCTTGAAACTTTCTTACCAAAAATTGTGTTGAATCCCCTACAACACCTTACTAACAAAGCACACACATACCTAAACATATACCTTTCTTGACTCTTTTACCTTTGAAAGGTACCTCTAAATGAGAATAATATAGAGATAGATAACTGCCCATTTTGGCTGTGAAATCTCTGGATAAACACATACTGAAATATGGTTCTAAGTCTACAATGACTACCTCTTGTATGAAGACTACTTCTGGTATTCTGTGGAGTTGAATAGGGATATATTTGATCACCCCGACAGATTTTACTGGAGTACCATCTAATTGCAACACACCAGGATGATTCCGAGAATATTCCATCCCCATTATGTCACATATGGCTTTCGGCATCACCGTAGTTGTGGCCCTTGAATCAATCATGCAATTGTGAAATATCCACCCCTCAATTTGCAAAGATAGATAGAATGCGGGCGGTCTATTTTTCCCAAAGGTTGGCATAACATTTGATTGTATAAAATTTGAGAAGGAGGTATCATTCTTTAAATTTAGGGATTCTTGTAGGAGGTCAATCTGACCAGGAATTTGCAGTGCATCATACATGCTTATTTTGGGAGGAGTCCTCTTCATTTCTTTTGCAATGTTGAACTAAAGGGTTACAGTTGGGGATACCTCAGCACTTTTCTCCTTTCCACTAGTCGGTGCGTCATATCTGTCTCTATAGACCTGTGTGGCTTATGTTATTTGCATTTTTTTCAATGAAGGAAATTTGAGTCTTTCCTTCACTTGCTCTTGAGTATCGCTCCATTTTCTAGGATGAAATTCTTTTCTTGGTGTAGTCGCAAAAGTCTGAGGAGGGTCAGAACGTCCTTTCTCATTAGACTGGTTTTTCTCGGAGTCGACCTGGGGTAGGAGGAAAACTTAGTGGTTGGAGTTCCTTAGGGTTGACTTGTAATGAATTTTTTCCTGATCTTGTCAGGACTGAGACTTGTTCCATGGATGGCATTGCCAAATTGTGGTGGAATTCTCTAATTATGTTCCCTTATCCCTTGCCGATTTATTTGGATCTCTCATTAATAACCACTTGCACATGATGTTGATGAATCATGCATGAATCTTCTCCATGAGGATCGTTGCAAGTGGTACACCAGTAATCAAAATTACTGGGTTCTCCATTATCTCCTGTCTCATTCGCATACACAACATTTTTCTATCTTATCCTCTACCACTCGTTGAAGCACCATATTTTTGTATCTATGGAAATCTTCTTGCTTGGAGATTCCATTCAGCTTCCCTCTTTTTCATGGATGCCATTTCATTTGACAATGTTTTCATTGTATCAATTATGGTCGTGTACTGGTCATTCGAGGGAGTTGATGCAAGGGGTGGGACTGGTAATGCAAGGAGTGTAGGAGGTGCAACTATATCTGGGAGAGCCTGCATTGATGGGAATATAGGTAGTTTAGAAATTGACACTTGGGAAAGTTCTGGTACAATTGGCAATAGACTCTTTGATGGATATTTCTTTGTAGCGATGAGATCAACTTCACCCTTTACTGCCTCTAGGTAGATGTCAGAAAAAGTGGTTACGCGAGATTGCCTTATTATCATACTGAGATCTGAATCAAAAGCCCTTAAATAATAACATATGACTTGTTCTTCTATGGGTTTTATGCCCTGAGGTACTCTATCATGAGTTTTGGTAAATCTGATGTTGAAATCCTAGATTTCTTCTTGTGGATGCCTCTCAATGATAGTGAATTGATTCAGCAATGTGAAAGGATCCGCATGTATATTAAATTCATCGACCAGACGATCGAAAAGCACTGCCCAAGAAGTAATGGATCTAGCGGGAAGCGCTCTGTACCAATAGAGCATCTTTCCTTTCAAAGATATAACCAGCAATCTGACCATTACATATTTCTGAGTGATATTGTAAATAGATGCTAGCGATGATACATCTAAATAGTGCTCATCTATTGTTTTGCCTATTCCTTCAAAAGTCAGCAATGCTTTTAGTGCAGCTTGTGGAATTTGGTTTTGTGCTCCCAAGTTCAAAGGACCAGTTTGATTCCACACAAGATGCGCTGAGACAGGGGCAGCTGCCATGGTTGCTAAAGGATTTACAACTACTATAGGATTGCTTGTAGATGCTCCTACAATGGGTGTTAAAGAGGTGCTAATGGTTCCAGGTGGATTTGATCATGCGACTAGCACAGGGTGTGCCTTTAGGCTTTCGATATGTATCTCAAGGAACTTGATGGGTTCTTCGAAGTTTCTAGCTCAGGATCTAGTTATCATATGGCTATAAAACCAGAAAATTTTAGACAAGGTCTTTCTTTTATGGTCTAAATTTTACTACAACGGAGTCGCCAGGTAGTTTTTTCTCTTGAGATTTTCAAACAAAAGGATCTAAAGTAAAACACCAAAATTTATATAATACTATGGGATTTTTGGGTCCCATCGGGCATGCCAAAAACTGTTGGAACAAAATCTTCTTTTGGTTAATAGTGTTGCACCTTAGACTTTGCCAACATTGAATAGACAGACCTTGCTTGAGCTCATCTATCTAATCTCTAGAGAAGGTTGGTTCCTTTGAGTTTTTTAGAGGAAAGGGAAACAAGAGATAAGGGAAATATAGCCTAAGCTAGAAATTTTCTCACGGTACAGATTAGACAACAACTAAAAATGATGATGTAGATTACTGTCTTCAGAGTTTCTTTATATCTTCCTATAGAAAACATAAATTCCTGAGTGCAATTTTAAATGTTTGTCTAAATACATGTAAATATATTTAATATTCAACTCTAGATATAAGGTTTATACATGCACAGTTCAGATTTCAGAAAAGATACATTATAAAACTTAAAATGAATAAAAGTTAAAAACTAGATACATACACTTGCATACAAAATTTCAGAAGCCAGCAGAAGAATATCTCTTATTGCTTATAATCCAGTAACATGTACATCAAGTCTGTAAATGTGCAAGAGCCAACCCTTTTCATGATCGACTCACTCCTATTTATACCCTAAAAAGAGTATCTTCTACTACATACATTTAATTTCCTCAATCAATTACAAGTAGTTGTCTGCAGTTTCTAAGAATATACAATGGATTTCCTGCAGATTAGATAGATTTCCCTCTGGCTAAATTCAGATGAGCTTGTTATTCTGCAATCATCCAACAGACCTGCCATGTTATAATCAACTGACCATTCTTCAGAAATCAGCATCTGATGTCAGTGCATGCCCCAGTTGCCAAAAATATACTTTGTTTCTCTACAGCATGTATGTCATGAAATCGTGACATTCTACCTTTGTGAAGCCTTCTTTACTTTTTTCTTTAGTGAAAACTAGACATGTCGCAAAATCGTGACACTCTTGTTTCTCTGCTTGTCTGCCCTTCTTGAGTCGTGAAAATGCAACATGTCGCAAAATCGTGACATTTCTATGTCTTCAGCCCGATTCTTCTTTTTGCACCACAAAAATTGACCATGTTGTGAAATCGTGACACTTCCGCCTCCTTAGCTCTTTCTCTTGGTTTTGACTGCAAAAACGTGACATGTCATGAAATCGTGACACTTTCGCGTCCTTGCTATCTCTTGTTGCTTTTAGCCACGAAAAAGGGACATGTCGCTAAATCACGACATTCTCTCTGACTTCTACCCTTTTATTGATGGATTTGGCGAAAATGGGCAACGTCGCGAAATCGTGACTTTTTCCTCTGCTTTCCCTCTTTGCTATTTTTCGTCGCGAAAACTCGACATGTCACGAAATCGCAACACTTTTCTTCCTTAGTGTATTTTTTTTTTCTTTTTTCTTTAGCATATGGGCTACTTTGGTTTTCTTTGAAAATATGCAAAAAAGGTGCATCAGCCATTTTTTGTAGTTAGTCACTTTTTGACTAACGGGTCCTTCATCCTTGACAAATCACAACTCTTTCCTTTAGATCTCTCAATTGAGTTCTTAAAAAGCTATCTACCTACATATTTTTATAAAATTTTAAATTCTTGATATTTATTTGCTAGATTTTTTTCCATTTTTTATAAATATTTCAAATTTTAATATCCTTCTTGGTAATTTCTTTGAGCAACCTTTACAATACCAGAACTCCATGTCTATTGTCTATGCAATGCATCTTAATAGAGTAATATTTTCTTGTCTATGCATTGCTTCTTAGTAGAATAACATTTTCCAAACTTTATGCTATCATAGTCCATGTTACTAGATCTAGATTTGGACTATTAGTTTTCTTCGTGAAGCATAAGTACAACCAGAAGAAAAACATAATAATGTTTTAATAACACATTAATAGAGTAATATTGTCCACTGATGTAAATCCAACTGCAAGAGGTTAGAACAAATACCTTCCATCACATAAAAACTATGATTAAAATAAAATAAATCGGTAAAAGCTCCATTCACATAAAAATTGCAATACATGGAAATAAACTGGTAAATGCTTTATTTTCTCATTCTTGGATTCACCTCCATAATGCAATACAAGGGGAATATATATAGATATCCCAAGATAAACCCTAAAACAAAACCCTAAAGATTAAAAAAAAAAAATCTATTTTTGGCAAATTATTTTTTTGTCAAAAATTGTCATTTTTAGTAATTACCATTTTCAATAAATAATTTTTTGGCAAAAATTACCATTTTTAGTAATTACTATTTTTGGAAAATTCTTTTTGATCAAAAATGACCGTTTTTAGTAATTACTATTTTCGACAAATCGTTTTCTCAACAAAAATTACTATTTTTAGTCATTTACAAAAAAAACTTTGTAACACCCATATTAGGCATCCTAGAAAATATTGACACCTAATCATGCATAAATAAAAATTATTTAAAACTTCTAAAAAAACACCCTCTAAAAGATAGGCTCTTGCATCATTCTCCTCTAGTTGAAAAGAACTCTTCTCCTATGAGTTCCTCTATTCAAACTCTTGCAAATTTTTGATATCAATATTTTTCCCAACCGTTCGAATCCTATATCAGATCAATATGATGTTGAATATCCCTTTTTGAGGGTAGTCCATCTGGTAACTCCTCTAGTATGACATTTGTATACTCTTTCAACAACTCTACTAGTGCGGGTGTGTAACGAACCTCCTCACATGATTAATGGTTAACAAGTAAAATTGGTAATAAACTTGTCTTTTCATGAGAATTGTGGTATTTTTGATAGTCACTATGAATGCAGGACCAGGTTCAAAGTTGTCGATGAATGGAAGCAAGCTGACGAAAAAGGTAAAAAAGGAAGTGATGATTCGACTCGTGAGTACATGAACGCTCATGCACTTCCATTTCATGTATATTTCATGATTGATTGGATAGTGTGTGTGTTTATCTTGAAGATTTATTTATTTTTTGGTTGATATAGAATATGGTGTGCATATGGCTTATGTGGCAATGATGAAGGGAGCCACTTTTTACTTGAATTGTGCATATATTCAGTAGTTAAAATTAAAAAAATAATAAATATAAAATATGTAAGTAAAAAAATATATGTTTGCTTGGTAAAAGAAATGCGAATGTGAAATTATTATTATGCATACGAATTATACATATGCAAAATATCTTATTTGAATGCATTTTGCACATATGTCATAAACAATATTAAGTTGGAATAAGGGAAATAATTAAAAAGTTCTTCTTCCTCGTGATATGGTTGAATATTGCTTGGTGTGGATGTTGGCTTAACCACACAAAAGCTAGATGTATGGTGTCATGATGAAATAAAAACACCCTCCATATCTTTTGAGCAGAAAGAAAGGAAATTTATGGGTGTTTTATTTTTGTGATAGTGGTTGTTCATTTTGGGGCGTCACCTTCGATGGGGAAAGGGATTTAGTGTGCTAGTTTGTTGGAAAAACACACTCGATTGAACTGCACCATGGGGTTTTTTGGAAGCACTTAAGAGCACTTGGGAGCACATAGCATAGTGATAGTCCCTAGGTTGAAATTTACATATTAAAATTTGAATTTGATTTAAAAATAAAATGGTTATGATTATGCTGGAAGATTGCATAGTTTGTGCTAAAATATTGCATTGTTTGTGTTGGAAGATTGCTTTGTCTTGTTGTATGCAATGAAATTAAAAGATAATATTGCGTGCATTTGCATTATGACATTGTCGACTATGGATGTTTTGTTTTCTTTGTTCTATTAAATAGCATTAGCCTAGAATTTGCTTTTGTAGGTATTGTTATTCGGAAAACGTGGATGACTTAAGAAAATATGCAAATGGTTTACAAAGAATTGTATGATTATTTGGAATGGGTTATGCATGTTAGATTAGTTGCATGCAGATAGTTATGCATTCATTGAACGGAGAGCCGATTCTTATCCCTCTTGTATTAAAACTCAAAATCGATAAGCAAGCATATGGTAGTTTTGGTCAACGTCGAATGTGGAAGTTGTTGAGTACGATAGCATCCATGCATGGACCGATGAAGGTCATATTTTGAAGCTAAATATTTCATGCTGATAGTTTAAATTCTACAATTGTTCCAGTTTAGATGTTATAGTAGAAAGTGGTTTAATATAGTTAGGAGAGACCAGAAGTAATGGTACTGAAAGCAAAAAGAGATATAGTGAAGTGTAGAATGGTTTTGAGTAGGAACCTTCCTACTAGGCTTGTTGACGGATGCAATGTAATTTTGGAAAAGCCAAAGCTTATAATATATGTTTGTAAGAATTACCTTGTTAATGAATTAGATGATTCTGAAAAGTCTATTTCAAAATAAAATAAAGAATGTATGATATTGTTTGCTCTAAAATAAATCGATGAATTTGGTGTGGTTACTTTTATTAATAAGATTCTTCCTTTTGGTAGAGTTTAAAAAAATACGTTTTGAAGAAGCAAAACCATAAAATGTTCATTGTTAAGATGTCGTAAGAATTATGTTAATAAACTCTTTCTACTTGATCTTCCAACTACAAGCATTATGTTAATAAAAAATTTCTACTTGATCTTCCAACTACAAGCATTATGTTAATAAAATCTTTCTACTTGATCTTCCAACTACAAGCTAAGACTCGGAGAAAAATGTCAAAATATCAACTTATAATATTAAGACTGGGTAAAACTATTCTGTCATATTTTCTGTAAACGCTTTTGCCTTATGTTTTACACATACTTTTTAAAAGTTTTATTGGTAAATTATGATTTCATACTGAAAGTGCAGTAATAACTATGGTATGGTCTCCTACGTGATACGTAAGTCGCAAAGGCAAAACTGAGCTAGATTACTTTGGTAAATGATGAGATAAAATACCCAGTATAATTTTACCATTAAAATTTCTTTTAAAAAAAGAAAAGTTAACCCATTTTCTTTCCACCCAATTTGGTAGTCTGAACTAAATGTTTATCATTATAGAGTTTCTAGTACAATCTGTAATTTATAAGCAGAGAAATGCATGGTTCTATAATCGTTGTAGGGAAACTGGGATTAACAGCTTCCAATAGAATTTGGTGGTTCTGCTTACAATTATCAATATAAAAATTAAACCCATTCCCAAAAGATGTATTAACCAAAAGTAAAGTCTGTGTAACTTGAATGTTGGTTCCTTACAAATGTTTGATTATTATAGAGGTTGTCATGCATGTTATACTTTCATTTTATTGGGCATTTATTTTAAATAGATATACAACTGCAGAAGAGTTAGCAATACGTTATTTTGTATTTTAAAAACTTGTGTACCATGTTATAAAGTAGTATGTATTGCTTAGTATTGTAATCTCCATATTAGTTGTGGAATGAATAGAGATTTTTGAAAAAAGAAATTAGTTTCGTGTGTTTATATGTGTTACAAATATTTTAAAATTATGGGTTATGGAAGATTAGTTATAATAAAAAAAATCCCATTATATAGCTTGGAAAACTAAATTTAGTTTAAGAAATAGATGTCTCAGGAGAACTAGTAAAGAAACTAGTGAAATTTAATCATATTAAGAATTATCAAAATAATCTACTGATTTGTTTCCAAACTTTTTTTAATTCTTACTTTGGTCTTTTAGCTAGCATACTTCCTAATGAAAATCTTAAAACTTAGATTTATGTGATTTTAACCTTTTTGGGACAAGGTAGCTAGAAGAGTATAGAAACTAAAACATTTAGATAAAGTTGACAAAACAATTGATCATTCTTTAAAATGCATGCATTGATAACGAAGGATGCTCCTAATTCACCCAAGGATGTTGAGGTGTGGGTATGCATACAACAAGTCTTGGGAGAAACCGTAGTCTAACATAATTAGATGGAACATGTGACTTAGTCAAAACTAGTAATGATGGGTGGCATGGGATACGACCTTTAGGTTGTTGTTGGGTATTACTGTGGTAAGTCCCATATCCATTTAACTTAGCTAGATGAGCCACAGAGTTTGGTATGGGACAAACATTAATGAGTTATAGTGGACATGTGTGATGAAGTACAAGGTCAAGATATTGACATGGCACTAGCTGAATTCGGGTAAGGGACAATAAATTAGTCATAGAGGTATATATATGCTAATTTATTTCATACAAGTATTGGAATAAGTCAACTGGTTAGTTGAAGGTTCAGTATGATAAGGGATGGGGAAGCAAGCGTCCACCCTCTAGGTGATATGGACCTAGAGAATAACCCCTGTTGTGGTTCAACCCTCATGCCAGACACACAGGATGTAAATGAGGTAAATAAATTCTATAGAATGGTACCTATCATGGGATTTGACCAATCTCATCCACTTAGGTGGTTTTCTACAGTAGTCTTGAATCCAAACGTGGTCTAATATGCTTGTACCGATTAAAGGTTATGATAATAATACTTTCGGTAAAAGAAAATTGTTATGAACATGACAACACATTGAAAGCAATATGTAGACACCTAAAAGTCGCACATGCTCACTTCTAGATACTTGCACATCTACATACACACTTGTAGGATGACATAGGCTATCTTAGTCATCCGTAGGCTCCTAAACCTACAAAACTAGGTAAAACGCCTCCAAAATACCTCCTACCCACTAGGAGACCACCTATTAGCCCCCTAAGGCAACTTAAGCCCTCCCCTACACCTAATTAGCCCTCATGGGACCTTATCCCTATCAAAAAGCCTAATTAGGTTGATTAGTGATCTAATTCATCATTGAATTTCAATTAAATGCACTTTTTCACTTAAGTGAGTTTAATTAGGGTCCTAAGTCAAATTAGCCCTAAACACACTTCCACACATGTGTGCACATGAGATTAGTTAGGATATTTCCAAATGCCCTAACTAAACCCTAACCTAACCTAGGATCTAACTAACCTTAGTTAATCCTAACTCTTCCTCACACATGTGTGAGGAGGAGATATTTCTCTAAGGCATGAGGGTTTGACACCTATTCAAACCCTAACCTAACTCCAACATGGAGTAACTCTAAGGGTTGGTCTATCTAACCCCTTCTCCTAACCTCATATTTTTCTATAAATAGAGGGCTCCCCCTCCTATTCTACCTCTCTCTCCCTTTTTGCTACCATACAAAAACTCTACCAAAATTAGTCTAGAATCACATCTAAGAATTCTACACCATACAAACAGCAAAGGACAACTTCAGACATCCATCCAGATAGAAATTTTGGTCCCACAGCCATAAGTCCAATTCACCCTTGACCTATGAATCTGAGCTCCAATTCACCCCCTACCATGCAAATTGACCATGCAACACATCTACCTCAACAAATTCAGTAGGTAAGTTCTATTTCATGTTTTTATAGTGTTTTATGCAATTTTCATCATGTTTCAGCATAATTTTCCTTCGGGTATCTTTATCTTTTATCAACAAGGGGCTTGACTAAGGCAAGCCCCCAAACCCTCTAACCATATTTTGTAGGCCTTCAAAAATAGGTGCAAGAGATCACAAACAACAACAATCAACAAACTAGCGGTGGTTCACAAGCCCACCTTCACTGAGGAGTCTCGAAAGAAATCATCAGAGTGTTTGATATCCATGAAGATAGATTGGGAAAATCACCTTTGTAACCCATGAAATTTTGAATGAATAAAAAGCAACATTCTAGACATTACATTTATTTTATGTATTATGTTTGATCAAATGGCATCTTTCATCTACTTCATTCTGGCATGCCCGGTGGGACCCCCACAAAGAGTTGTGCTAGACTAGTCTTTTTACGAATCTAACACAATTTTATATTTTTTGTGTTATTGTAGGTATCATTCCAGATAGAACAAAGACCCTAAAAACCTTGAAAAGCTCCTCAAGTCATCAGAATAGAAGTTTTGGGCTCCTAAACCTGATTCCCCCTCGACATGTGAATTCAGATCTGATTCACCCCCTACCCTACGAATCCAGCATAACTGCTTCAAAAACCCTCAAAATTGTAGAGGTCTACAACAGAGACACATAATAGTCCATCTGGAGCAAAAGGAACCAGGTATTTTCCTTAAAATTCTCTATTTCTATCATTCATGTGCAAGAAAAATTTTCATTAACACATGCATCGTGTCATTATATGAAATTTCTTTTCAATGCATTTATCATTCTTAGATCATTTATCTCAGTTTGTTTCAGATTTCTCTTTACTTATTTAAATCAGAGTTACATTTATTTTTGCTCAAATCATTAGGATAGGCTTCTATTTTGTGTCATTCTCTTTGTGAATCATCAATTTTCAAAGTCATCTCTCTTGCATTAGATAGGTCTTTCAAATTCTTCTTTTCAAAAACCTACATGTAGATCAGAAATTTCATTTTACTTTATTTCAAAGAATATTTTCATTTCCTTTTACAAATCACATGTCAAATAGGTTTTCTCATTTCTATTTTGTGTTATCCCATCAATTTCCTTTCAAATCACATTTCAAATTTCCATTCTAAAAGTCACATTTAGAATTAGGTTTTTCAAATCTCTTTATGCATCTTTCATCAAAGCAACTTCAAATTCCTTTTCACAAAAATCAATTTCAGATTTCTTTCATGCATTTAGGATTAGGTCTTTCCATTTTATTTTACAAATCCTCTAAATTCAAATTTCAGATTTCTTTCATGTTATTAGATTAAGATTTCCCATTTTATTTTACAAATCCTCTAGGTAAATTTCAAATTTCAGATCCCTTTCTTATCATTAGATTAGGACTTCCCATTTCTTTCACAAATCCTCTAGGTAAATTGCAATTTTTAAATTTCTTTCCATATCATTTTAGATTAGAAATTTTCCTATTTCTTTCACAAATCCTCTGGGTAAATTGTAATTTTCAGATTTCTTTCCATATCATTAGTTTAAGATTTCCAATTTCTTTTTGCACAATCTCTCTCACATTTCTTTCATGTTTCAAAATTAGGGTTCCACAAATCCCTCTTCTCACATGCTTTACATTGCTTGTTTACATGCTTCATAGCATAGATCCTAGTTTCTTTTCCAAAAAGGCACATAGGATTAGCTTTCTTTCAAAATGCATCTTAATCTAGATTTGCTTCCAAAAATGCATCTAGGGCTAGATTTACATTTCAAAAAGGCATCTAGTTAGCTTTCTTGCTTTTACATCATCATTAGACAACAAAAACCCACACACTCATGTGGTACACACAAGTGGTGAGATTGGATTTCATCCCCAATCCATCACTCGAGACTAGTGAGGTAGGAGTTTTACCCTCCACCAGCTCACCCCCTAGACACCTAGCAGCCCCACAGGAGCGGTTTTCTAGACTTCATCACTAGAAAATCCCCCACTTTTGAGATTGGTCTTCCAGAATTCATCACCGAAAGGAGCCTTCAGAGTGGGATAGGATTAGATACCTTCGTTCATGAGGCTTACATAATTAGTGAACACGATAACTATCTTCATTGACTAAGCTCACCCGAGAGTGAAGCAAAATCCTAGCTAGGCAAGTAGCAAGTCTTAGACATTACCACCTCTTCTCGCAAGAGGTTATTGGACTCATTAGCACATCTTGAGTCCCCCCTATAGGCTATCATTTTACTACACCTTCCATACAGGTCACCATTCACCAGTTGCGACACTATTCTATTATGTGCACCTTTGGGTGTTGCAGGAGGTTCCATGCCGATGACACTCCTGATATTTCTAGAGTTATCACCCCACTGCCTATGATATTTCCTAGGAAGTATATTTTTAACATCAAAACACATGAAAACACATAAACATTTTCTTTTCTACATTTAGAACTGATTCTAGTTTCACATTGTTTGCATAATCACAAACTGGTTTTAGCACATTTCATGGTTCAACACTCTATTTGTTGGCTATCTACAGCCTGTCACTACTTAGTCACTATCACATTCATAGTTTGAGACCAATTCACCCCCAACCTATGAATCAGGTCTCAATTCACCCCTTGACCTATGAATCCTACTTCCAGGTCCAAAAACTAGTCAAACTTCATAGGGTTACTCAAAAACCCCTTGTAGATCACACCCAAAACCTCAAATTTTAGTTTCTATGTAGTTCTGAGCCCACATTCACCACACACGACACCATGCCTACTATCACCACATGTAGTCAAGCGCATGAGCAAGTGCACCTTGAGGAGGAGGTATTCTTCACCCCTTCCAATTAGTATCCATATTCCTCTCCTTCTACAGGGGAAGTCCACACACTCACAGTTGATCTACCCATAGATTCACTTCTACCTTCCACACACATTTCTTCTTCTGATGAGATTCCTACCTCATCTAGTGAATATGACCCACTTCTTCCCCATTCACCTTCACCTAATCCACCTTCTACATTTTGTGATCATGTTATCTATACAGCTCCAGGACATCCCTCTCCTTTCTTCACCATTGATGAGGAGATCCTACCTACTTCTCCTACCTTTGCACACCCCTTCTTTCAAAGTCTATCTCAATCCCTTTTTGAGAATGACTCCTCTTTGTTAAACCACACTCATCCCGAGGTTGCATCATTCACCCCTACCATAGGGATGATTTTAGACCCTTCCTCTTCTACACTAGGCACTCAAGTGCCATCATTGCAAACCCCATCACAACAACCTCCCTTGCAGCAATAGCAAGAGCCACCTCTACCATTATACCAACACTCTTCCCAAGAGTTACCACCACCACTTCCCCAACAATCATTCTTCCCATACTTTGAGGACATATCATAGTCACCTCCTCAAACACAACCAATTCAACACCAACAATAGCAACCGAATACCTACACCCAACCTAGAGTGTACACGTTCACCACTTCACCTTCTCAAGATCCTACCTCAGAAGCTTATCCTCCCTTCTTCATCACTCCCACCTACATCCTATCCTCCTAGGACACATCCTACCCAATCTTCTATTCCACCTTCATCCACTTCTACCTTTAGATTACCTCCTCCTCCTCCATTTTGGATCCTGACTATAGGTCCCCTTCCCACCTATGGTCCATGACCTTCAACCTATACTCCTACTCCCCTAGGATATTCTACTTAGTTTAGTTTTCCCACCTCTCATCCTTCAGGATAGATGCATGTCCCATCCTTCAACACCTCATCTAGTCCACCTCTAGCACCATCTATCCAGACACCATTACCATTATCTACTGGACCCACATTCTTTATACCTCCCCCTTCTTGGTCATCACCTCCTACAGCCCAACCATTATAATAGGCTCCTCTCCAGTAGATACCTATACAACAATCGCACACCCCTCAGCCACAATATTATTATCCTCAATAGATGCCTATTCCACAACCTAGTATTCCACCCACTATGACACCATACATCGTTCAACAACCACCTCCTCAAGATCAGTTGCAATACATTCCTTCTCAATACTAGGAAGAACAACAACTCCAATATCCACCACACTCTCAGGCCCCACCCACCTTAGCATCATCCTCCACACCTCTAACATCTAAACTTCAACTCTTGCAAGATGAAGTAAAGATGCTAAACCTTTGTACCGCCAGCTACGGACCATAAAAACCTACCTATGATGAACTCTGCAATGAGCCAGTCCATCCCTCAGTTCCCATTCCTCCTTATCCTTATCGCTTTGAGATCCCAAAGTTTGATAAGTACAAAGGCAAAGAGGATCCATGAGAACATGTTAGTAACTACCATTCAACTTGCTACCAGCTTCATAGTAGCAACCCTCTCATGTTACGTACCTTCTCCCTCTCACTTGGGGGACAAGCCCTTGATTGGTACAACATGCTTCCATGCCATAGCCTGTACACCTTTGAACAACTGGCCAATTCCTTCCTAGAACATTTCTCTATCAACATAAAAAAGAAAACAAACTTCTCAGATGTCTACGCCCTACGACAAGCTGACGATGAGCCCATTACTGAGTTTATTTCTCGATGGAGATCGGTCATACATGACCTGGCTCATAGTCTCCCAACTATTGAACTTGTTACACTTTTCTCCAAAAGTTGTCATAAGCATATCTCCACTTCCCTGCAGCTTCATCAAAGCCACACCTTTGAAGAAGCCATCACCCAAGCTAAAGTCATCGAGGACATCAAAGTCCAATCGAGCAAAATCAAGTTGAGACAAAAACCCTCATACAACTCAAATTTTTACTTCAATAGAAATGCACCTAATCAGCCTTTCCCTAGGCCACCACAAGCCAATCAAGTGGTAACAACTACTCTAGCTCCATCACCCATCCCACGACCTCCTTCTCCATAGCAGCAACTATTCCAAACCAGTGCACCTCTTCCTCCTCGACCACAGCAACCTCATGGCCTTCACCCATAGGCTCCACAATGCAATCTCACCCCACTCTCTGAGCCTTTACAAACCTTTTCCAGAGATTGTATGATGTAGGCCACATCAACCTACCCAAAATATGACCACTTGACCCAAATCAAACCAAGCCTCAAGGATACATCGAGCAAGCCTTTTGTGCATACCATCGACAACCTGGTCATGATATCAAATCTTATCACTCTTTTCGTGGCCTTGTCCAAGATCTCATTGATAGGGGTACCATCCAGGTCTCCAACCCACTCACCCCACAAAATCAAAACTTGGGGATCTACCAAAACCCCCTACCCAAACATAAGGGGACCAATCCCCAATAAACTCAACCTAATCCCATAGGGCCACCTAGATAAGTTAATAGCATCCAATGAGATCCTCCTTCATGCAGTGTAGTTGGCATGATTAACCTCACTACTCACAATCAAAGGTATCCTTCATGCCAAACTACACCAGTGGTCTCACCACCTACACCATTTACTTCTCCATAATCTCCCATGACTTCTAACACTACACCCCCTCCACCACAAAATATCATTACCATTCATGGTAGCCTTACCCACCAATTGCATAATGCTCCTACTAGGTTATCCATATTTGATATTTTACAATAATCTCAACCCCATCATGAGGCATTGAATGATATTCTTTGATCTATTGATCTTGAAACCCATGACACAAATGCATTTGTGAACTTCATGGGAAACATTCCATACTACCTTCAACCCTCGATTAGTTTCCATGATCATGAGATTACTAAACTCATAGGTGAAGGAGCAGATCCTCCTCTTCACATCCAAGCAACCATCAATGATATCACCTACAAGCATATTCTCATTGATACCGGTTCCTCTATCAACATCATTTCCACTATAGCCTTACACCACCTGCATATTCTTCCAACTCATTTTACCACCCCATCACTTGATCTTCGAGCATTCGATGGTTCCATGCGACCCATAGTAGGCTCCATTGTCCTACCTATCCAAGTGGGTATCCACACCATTTCTATCCTATTCCACATCATTCAAGGTGAGATGCAGTACAACATCTTGCTTGAACATCCATGGATTAGGGACATGTAGTGTGTCCCTTCTACATTACACCACTACCTCAAATATGTCCATGATGGACTTGTTCACTATGTTCCTACCGATGGGGACCCCTTCAAATTCTGCAACATCGTAGACCTCCCACCAGGACCTTCATCATCTTCTACACAACTCTTTCCTATTTCTTCTCATCAATCTATTGGAGCATCGACATCTCCCTCCACATCAACCTCATTACCACAATCTCCATCAAGGACACATACCTCAGTGTCCGCACCACTTTCACCAACCATCATAGAAACTAATCCTAGCTACCATACCTTTTTTACCACCTTCCTCTATGGCCACCCACACCTTCTCAACCATCCTCTTCCACAAATCCATCCTCAATATCGACACCCTCTTCGTCACCCTCATAATGGCCTACCATCGCATCTCACCCATCTTCCTCTATGGAACCTCCTCTCCTCCCTACACCTCAAACACCTCCACTTCCATTTCATCCATGACCTAGGTCATTCACATCTCCTCATAGCCCAACATCGATACCTACTCACCCAACTCCACAATTCCACATGCAGATCATCCTATCCCACCTAAGGTAGCTAAAATCATGATCAAGAACAATGAGCTTCTCACCTTGATGACCAACTATTGCACTCCTCTACTACCACCATACAAGATTCTTAGCTCTCACCCTCCTCTTCTGATTCAGATTCACCACCTCATACGTCACCTCGCATCTCTATCTTCATGATGAACTCTGGTCTAGGAGACTATAATGTTCATGATGCTCATGTATGACCTCCTACAATCCAATCCACACGTGACTATAACTACCCTTCAACTTTAGTATTGACCATTGGTACTATTGTACAATTAGGTCCTCCTAATAATCAAACCAACTTTGTTTATGCAGGACTAGATTCCTCACTCCCGGCTGTAGTACCCCCACCACCACAATCCAGATTTTGTGGTACATTAGATCACATGTCTAATCCCCATTTCACTTTGTACTATATTCAACATTTCCATTGGCATGGATTTGGATTAGGATATTATGAACAAGGGTTACACACACCCATCAATCCCCATGTCCAATTACCTACAGATAAATTTAGCTTAGGCTATCGCCCCACTATCATTCACACACTTGAGGATGAGCTTCAGGATCTCTCCTTACACCCTTCCCCACTTCCAACACACACTTTGGAGGAATATATCGACATGGATATTTTGGAGGAGAGCTCATCTCCTCATTCGACCATCACTATTCCATTCGACTTCTTTTAGGAAACTCCCTTCTTCGACACTACGTCATCATGTTGTGTCGATGAATTAACTAACCAATTTGTTACATTATCTCTAAATGCTCACTACCCAGAATATGACATGATATCTCCTCCACCATCACCAACACATTTGGCTAGATCCCTACCTATACATCGATAGCTCCATCACTCCATTACTCGATCACGTTCTCCACCCATCATCTTACACCCTTTGCTAAGCCTGCTAGGACATTCATGTGTTATTGAGTCTTCATCATCAGACTCTTCACCACCTACATCCCCCATGAATTTAGTTAACATGGTTGATGTAGACCTCTTTGCACCACTTTGGTACACACACTAATCGATTCATGATGACACACCCAACCCAGATATCCTTGACTTCACACACATTTCACCTACACCTTCACCGCATGATTTCTTGCTATCACCCCATGTCTTGCGTACTATGAATGCTCCTTCACCTTCCACCCCACCCCACATTCTATGGGTTCACCATACATGCATCTACCTAGATGATGAATTTGATGTACCAGAGGCTATTGATGACCTCCATCTTATTCCAATCCTTGAACAACTTTGAGATGGCTCCCACATGCTTGTGGAAGATACTATTGAGGTTGACATTGGTGATGATCCTAAAAATCCACACATAGTCAAACTCATTGCTAGCCTCTCACCAGAAGAGCACATTGCATTTACTACATTCCTTAAGGAATATATTAGAGTCTTTGCCTGGTCCTACAAGGACATGCCTAGCCTTGACCCTTCCCTAGTGGTTCATAATCTCACCTTAGACAAAGATGCCAAACCCATCAGACAAAAGTTGCGATGTATGCATCCTACCATTGCTCTCCTCATAAAATTAGAGCTCCAAAAGCTCCTTGATGTAGGTTTCATCATTCCCATAGATTACCCCGAGTGGGTTTCTAACATGGTACCAATCCCAAAACCCTTTGGTGAGGTTCATGTATGCACTGATTTCCATGACTTAAACAAAGCTTGTCCCAAAGATAACTTTCCCTTACCAAACATCGACTCACTCGTCGATTCCATCATAGGCCATGAAATGATATCCCTTATGGATGGATTTTTTGGATACAATCAAATCAAAATCAATCCTATCGATCAACACAAAACTTCCTTCACAACCCCTTGGGGGACCTTCTGCTACAAGGTCATGCCTTTCGGCCTCAAGAATGTAGGGGTAACCTATCAACGCGTAATGACTTACATTTTCCATGATTACATGCATAAAACCATGGAAGATTACGTCGATGATCTTATCATAAAATCAAAAGAGCATTCATAGCACCTCGTTGACTTACGCCAAATATTTGATCACCTCTTAGAACACAACGTTCACCTAAACCCAAAGAAATGCATCTTTGGTGTCACTTCAAGAAAGATCCTAGGGTTCATCATCTCTCAATGAGGCATTGAAGTTGACCCTAACAAATTCAAAGCCATCCTTGAGATGCCTCCACCCATAAACCTCAAACAATTACTTAGCTTACAAGGTAAAATTCACTCGACACATCACTTTATTGCCAAAATCTCAGACAAATGCAAGCCATTTAATCACCTCTTACAAAAGGGGGTCACCTTAAAATGGGATGAGAACTACCAAAAAGCCTTTGATTCAATCAAAGCCTACCTTACCTCTTCACCAGTTTTATCTCCCCTAGATCCACAATTGCCATTCACTCTATACATTTCCGCTATGGACTTCGCACTTGGTACACTCCTCACCCAGAAGAATGAACTCAATCATGAGTGAGCCATATACTACATCAGTCATACACTAGTTAGTTATGAAACCCGCTATGCATACATGGAAAATTTATGCTTGGCTATAGTTTTTGCCACCCAAAAACTATGCCATTACATGCTCAATCACACCACCTTCATCATCACCCATGACAACCCACTCCACTACATGATGAACAAGAGTTATCATAACTCTCATACTTCTAAATGGATTATGCTCCTTACTAAATTTGACCTAGAATTCATTTCATAAAAATCCACCCCATCTCTTTGATGGTTACGACTACACACACATTGGGGGTGCAGGCATAGTATTTTCACCCCAGATGGAGAGCCTCTTCCATTCTCATTCAAACTAGGGTTTCCTTGCACAAACAACAATGCAGAATATGAAGCCCTTATTCTTAGTTTAAAATAGGTGCATTCCATGCACATTCGGTGCCTTCACATCATTGGAGACTCTCTCCTTATTGTAAACCAAGTCTAGGAGATATGGCAATGTCGCTACCCCATTCTCCAATAATATAAACAAATCACCCAACAACTCCTCACCCAATTTGAGTGGTATGCTATCGAAGCCACCCCACATTCCTCCAATCATTTTTCTGACACAATGGCCTCCTTAGGATCATTGATACCATAAAATCCCCTTTTAGATACTATGCATGTGTCTATTCATATGCTTACCAAATCAACTATCTCATCTTCACCTCATACAGATGATGATGGCATTCACGTTGTCCAAACTGAACCACATGATCCTTGGTTTTCCCAAATTAAGGATTACATCAAATTAGGCTTCCTACCTTGTGAGCTACCACATGCTCAATGTCGAGCATTCAAATAATGTACCATTCACTATACACTACTGGGGGACATCTTGTACCACTATGGTTATGATGGTATTCTCCTACATTACCTCGAACCACATGAATCTCAATGGGTAGTACAAGAAACCCATGATGGTACTTGTGGTGGCCACTTTAGTGGTATGGCTATCACCAAGCGTATCTTACATATGGGCTACTATTGGCCCAAAATGGAACATGATTACTATGAATATATCAAGTGATGCATCAAATGCCAGCAACATGCCAACCTCATACACCTTCCTTCACAAGCTCTCCAACCAATTCAATCCATGTGGCCTTTCTCATAATGGGACCTCGATCTCATTGGGTAGATCACACCTACCTCATCAAACAACCATAAATTCATTATCACTACTACAGAGTACTTCACAAAGTGGGTCAAAGCTATCCCACTTGTCCAAACCATAGGAGCCAAGATCATGATATTTATTATAGATCACATCATATGTCACTTTGGCATTCCCTCTCAAATAATCTTTGATAATGGAAAATCCTTCAAAAAAAAAATGTTTGTGCCCTCTATGCCAAATTTAATATCCACCATAGCTTCTCAACCTCGTACTACCCATAGGGTAATGGCCAAGTTAAAGCTACCAACAAAACCATTTGCTCCATCCTTTAGAAAATGGTTGCAAAATCCCATCATGATTGGCATAATCAGATGCCTCTTGCCTTGTGGGCTTACCATATGAGAATACATATGCCAAACTTACATACGAGAATACATATGCCCACTGGGGTAACCCCCTTCTCCTTGGTCTATGGCACTGAAGCCATTATGCCCCTTGAGCTTGAGATACCTTCCCTACAAGTCTCCATGAAAGACTTCATCGATGATGACACATCTCATCAAGCCCATCTTGATCAATTAATGCTCTTGGATGAGCATCGCATTCATACCATCAAACACACATGTGTCTATCAAGACCACCTTCACCATACCTACAATAGTAAGGTACATCAACACGAATTTCAAATTGGTGACCTAGTCCTCAAGGAAAACCAATAAATCACAAGCCAACCCCATAAACAAGAAAAATTTACTCCTAACTAGTTAGGCCCATACATCATCACACAAAAATTTAGCTATGGAACCTATCGATTAGCAAACCTTGAAGGCTCCATTGAACCCGAGCCTATCAACATCATTCACCTACGCACATTCAATGCCTAGCCTATCTAGGTCAGCAACCACATACAATGTATATAGGGTCGTCACAACATAATCCTGATTTACATCACACATACACTACATCGCACTACACACACACTTTATATTACACAACATAACCTATTTTACTTTTTATACCATTTATATGCTATGAGTATTTTGGTTTTTATAGGTCTTACATTTTTAGCAGTAACATCTTCAATGACAAGACCTAATTTTGGATACACACATCCAACATACATTCACCTCCATCATGCAGGACCTCTAGATATTATCTTCCATACCAATCACCCCAACCGATCTGGCTCAACCACCCAACATGGTTCATGTACACCAACACTCCACCTCATCACATTCCGATCATCACAACTCACCCCACTGCAGCTCACCTCATCGTAGACATACTTCCTATTCCCCTCACTCAGGAGATAGTTAGGTCTCCTTATCTTCCTTTGAGGATAAGGAAGAGCGCTCTCACCCATTAGTTTATTGCACATGGGAGTCATCCCCACCTCACCTAGTCAACCCCAGGGATCCATATCTACCACCTTCCTTAGATTACCAAATTGTACCACCCTACTACCCCCTAATAGGGGCACTACACCCATTCATGCATCTTCTGTAGGACTACCTCCACCCCTACCAATTGGGATGTCACCCTACAACTTATCCCTTAACTACCATGCCACCCAGGCTACCTCCAGTCACATTCCCTAATCCTTTCAGTGTCATATTTTACAATCATTCCTCACACCACCTATCCTTTGAATGCCACCATCACCACTCTATGGCCTCTCACTCTAGCCTATTACACCATTAGCACATAAGTTCCATTATTCTCCCTCTTCATATTGTAGCACCCTAAAATTGGCGCAGTAAAACCTTAATAATTACAATTACTCTAGTAAATAATTCAAATTCAAATTTTAACCTCCAAAACCGCTCCCAAACCGCCGCTTAATCCGTTTCCTCGTTTCCCATGCCATTTTTAGAGTTTGTTTTGACCGTTTGACGATATCGTCGCCGATCAGACGATATCGCCTCAGATCGGACGATTTCGTCTAGGCTAGGACGTCCAGACGATCTTGTCCCAAAACTAATTTTTCACAATTAGTCTCTGTTCCAACGGCGTCTCTAATCCGGGCAGAAGCGTGTCTGCACCGTTAGAGACCCTCCCCATTGGAGATCTCCCAAATAGGGATGATCTCCAACCTCCTAACCTCCCTCCTAAGCCTATTTAATCCTAGGCCCTCCCCTTAGCATTCCCCTGGCTGAAATTCCCTATAACTCGAATTCTACACACACTAGACATCCTAAATTACTATTTGCACTTGTTCTATCCAAATTTTGTTGCAGGTACCTTAGTATTTTTCAGCCGGAGCAAGCTTACATCGTCGCAGACGATCCTGTTCAGATCGGAGGCGATCCTGTCAAATCAGAGATGATTTCGACTACAATCCACATTGGGGGCAATCAATGCCCAGAGTTTGCATTTCTTCATCCTTTTTCTATTGTATTATTCAGCATTTAGTTAATATTATGATTATTTCTTATTATTTTGCATCTTGGAGTTCACCCATCTAGATCAAATGCATAATTAAGTTATAATTGTCATTAAATCAATATAATGCATTCATGTTTCTATTTATAATTCTCAGTTTGATATTGTTATTGTCATTTTACACTATTTCCCTCTGTTATCATAGTTGCATTCTCTGTATTTTGCATCTATTTCTCTGATTGCAGGTCTCTGACGAATTCGTCTGATGAATTCGTCAGATCTCGGACGATCCTGTCAGATAGGAGACGATCCCTCTTCAATTCCGGACGATCTCGACTGCTTCAAAAATTAGAATCTCCATCAGACATCCGGATCAGGTATGGCTCTGTAATTTAGCCCTTTCTCTCTATTTTTTGTCTAATTTTGTTTTCTTGTATTCATTTAAATCTGCATCTTCATATAGAATAGCTTAGATGCATTTTGGCCAAACCTAGGACTTGGATGATTAAGGCTAAAACTGAACACATAAAACACATTCCCAACCTAGGCGTGGAAACTGCCATTCAAACGTTTCCTGGTGAACCCACCATCCATCAAAAAATCACCATAATACACCTCCCTCGAGAGGCGGGACCTTCGCAAGGCCTCTCAGTCCGAGGTACCATGCCATCCTTTTCCCATCCTCCTTTCGGGCACGGATCCTATAGCCTGAAGGTAGGGATGCAAAAAATTTGGAGCGATACATTTTGGTGAACCCGACGTGAATGCATTTTAAACCTTTTGAAAAAAAAAAAATAAAACAACCAAAACATAGATGCATTTCAAATCATTTAAAATTAATAAGTTGCATATCATGTTTAGATGGTAGCTCCTAAGAAAATATTAGCAGTTATTATAAATGTTGAAAACCAATTGGCAGCCATAGAAATCAATTATGTGCTTAGTGTGCCTGAAACAGATAGAAATCAACTTTTGTGGGACGAACTTGATAGAAGACTAAGTGTCATTTCATCTAGGTCAACAAAACTTAAACAAATCAAGAGGCTTGTCCTAGATAGAATCCTGGATCCTCATCAACTCGTCTTTTATCATGAACTTCAGAGAGCCTCCCATAGATGGTTAGCTTATAGGAGAGCTCTTGTGTCTTCATAATTGTTCACCTTCGAGGAATACCTCGAGAACGCAGCCATTATACACCAGTTCCTAGGTCGTGTAGAAGACCAAGAGGTTGTTCTTACGGATAGGGAAATATGGAATAGAGTTCCTCGAGCTGTGTTATATCGAGAGTATTGCCACGAGCTTTACTTCTATCAACCAGAATCTGAGACAGATAATATCACTATAGCTCTTTTCATTAAATTTTTGAAAGAAAATTTTCAATTTGAAGAAGAACACTTCATGACTCCCCGAAGAACTCGAGCCCATTAATGATATTTATAAATTGTTTATAGAAAACTAGATCATTACTTTCAATATTAGTTCTTGCATTTATTGTGTTGTTTGTTATCTTTACAATATTATTACAAAAACAAGAAAAACTAAAAAACATAACAAAAACCAAAACCTTTCATTTTAAATATTGTAGTAGGTATATAATTAATATATACCTCTTAAGCTTGTTGCATATATATATATATATATATATATATATATATATATATATATATATATATATATATATATATATATATTTGCTGAAATCTAAATTAAGCACAATGCCTAAACTTAGGAATGGTAAACAAACCGAAGGAGAAGAAGAAGATTGGTTAGAAGATAAAACTAGAAACCCAAATGTCCTTCCCGAAGATCCAATTCCAGAAGGAGAAACTCTAGATCAACCAGAAGATGACCTAGGTGAAGACAATGAACAAGAAGAAAATGTTAAAGAGGATGGATCCTCATCCCCTAGAGTAGCTCCGGATGGAACTATTGCTTTTGACAACTTAGATCATTTCTGGAAATTTTTCAATAATAACATTGGCGCTCTTAATATGGCAGTTCGTATTGATAAAGGGCAAATTAGTGACACTCAAGCAGCCATGGAACATATGTTTGATGTGCACACTAATCCCTTGTCTTTCATTGATCAAGAAAGTGATAAGGCTGGACCATCCAATAGAGATATGGTCACTATGATTCAGAACATGCCAAAACAACAAAGTTACCCAACCTCCTAAGGAACCTCGTTATTGAGCCTAAAATCATTCCCACACAAAAGAAAACTTCCTTCACCGCTTTACTTCGCCAAACTATTGATCAATATGCTTCAAGTAAACAAAAACCTAAAATGAAGCCAAACACCAATTTTCAACAATCTGGAATACAACATAATACAACTTCAAAATTCCTTCATAACACCTTTCCTACCAACAATTTACACAATAGCAACATAGCATCTAATCTTCATGTCCCTCCATCATATGCTCACAAATCCCATATCAATGCCCTACCGAACCAATATGGTGGGCAAACTAGTAATCTGGAAGCCATGGTGAAACAGTTAGCTTCGCGTATGGACCAGATAGATCCTTACCGTCCCTCGTACAATTATCGAGAGATATGTAGTCAACCTTTGGATCCCATAGTTGTAGCACAACCGTACCCTAAGCATTTTCCCATGCCCATCCCGCCTATATATAAAGGAACCGAAGATCCCATAGAGCATCTTCGCATGTTTAGGATAGCATGTCATGATATATCACATGATGACTTGCTATTACTAAAAATGTTCCCAAAAAGTTTAGGTGGAATGGCATTAGAGTGGTACTATCAATTGCCCACTCATTCTTTGAGAAACTTTGAAGAAACAACTGAATCTTTTGTCCATCAATTTAGTGCCTACATCGAGAGGCATGTAACCATTAAAGATTTATACAACTTAAAACAAGACAAGGATGAATGTTTTGCCGATTTCTTAGCTAGATGGAGGCAGCTTGATAGGAAAACTGCACTTTGTGCTACCTTATAGGGAAATGTTGGACATTTTTATTAATAATTTACAAGAACAAATATCTTATGAGCTATCAATCGCTACTTTAACTACCTTCGATCAAGCTATAGATTTAGCTCGAAGAGTAGAAGATGCCCTCATTAGGAGAGGCCAACTTAGGAAGAAGGATGATGAGAAAACATCCAAAAATCAATATAAAAACAAACAAGTTGTAGGTGACGGAGTCACTGACAGCATAAATGTTGCTAATATCAATGCAACGAAAACAACAAAAAAATTTATATTGAAACCGCCCGATAAGCCTCCTCGAGAATTTACTAGATTGAATCAACCGTTATCAACTATTTTACCTCAATTACTCGAAAGAGGTTTGATCCAATTACCAACTATCCGGGAACCTGATCCAACTATACCCGGATACAGAGCTGACTTACACTGTGATTTCCATAGAGGACCTGGACACTCTACCAACGCTTGTAAAAGGTTGAAACATAAAATACAAGATCTGATTGATAATAATGAAATGGAGGTGCAAGCCTTCCAACCTAAACAAAATGCTCCTAATAATCCTCAAAAGAACATTCCCCAAAATCAAAATCAAAATGCTAATCAATCATTAGACATATTTCAACACCCTTTACCAAGACATGGTAAAGAGGTGGCCAATCAAATCGAACATCATAATGTTCCTCCTCCTACCCGATATGTAGGAACCATTAGTGGACATTTACTTAATCATGATCCTCAAATATTTGACACAACCTTATCCATGGTCACGACCAGGCCCCTACATAATATTCAAACTCCAGATCCTAGTGATATAGAATCAGATACTGAAAGTGAAATAGACATCACTTCAAACCAATCGAATAGTTCTAAAAATGAATCAGATCCTATTCAACCCATCACAGATGCTATGGTTCCAGAAGAACCATTTCCTAGAAGAGTTACTACTCGACCCTCTTCTAATCAATTCCTCCCAAATGAACAAGCCATAAATGCTCGACCGAGACCAGTTCAACGTCTTCAATATAACATTGTAGGTACCATTGGAGTCGTTACCCGACAACAGGCTCAAAATTCTCAACAAGAACCAAACCATAATGATGGATCAGCTCCATTTGTTTTGAAAAATCCCAATAAAGGGAATCATGCTTCCAATGTTCAACCTAAACCCCCTTACAATATTAATGAGCAATTATCCAATACTACAACCATAATTTCCCTTTTGGATTTATTAAGATCTTCTCCTACCCATAGGGATGAGTTGATGCTTACATTAAGCCAAATGATGGTACCTCAAAATATTCAACCTCGAAGCCATGGCCAATACTATCATCACTCGAGAAGTTGATTGTATTAACTTTCAGGATAAAGATATCCCACAACACAGTTTACATAAGGATAATCCCCTATATATTACTGCTCTAATTGGAGATGTAGTTGTTAAACGAGTCCCGATTGATAATGGTTCATCTCTAAACATTTGCACTTTTGACTTCTACCAACGATTTGGCTTTAGAAGTGATGAAATGAAGAAAACCGACATGATTATCAAAGCTTTCAATGACGAAACACAAGAAACGTGTGGAGTTATTACCATCCCATTGCAAGTTGGTCCTCGAACTCTAGATACCACCATGTTTATTGTACATTGCCCCGCATCGTACAATATACTCTTGGGTCGTCCTTGGATCAATGCAATGCGGGTTGTCCCATCAACTTTACACCAATGTGTTAAATTCGAATTTAAAAATCAGTTGGTCACTATCCACGGTGATCCTAGACCCTTTGATATGTGTGCTTTGGCATAACCTGTTGGAGTGCAATTTTGCCCCCGCTCTGTCATCCACACATCCTAATTCTTATTTTTCATCTAAAACTATGAAACACACACCCATAGCTTCACCTATTTCCCTCCATTAATTTCATCCTCATATATAGATCAACAATCTTCTAAACAAACCACTCTAGAACCTCAAAAAGATCTTCAATCTACAACCAATCCTTCATGTTCTATCCCTATAATTTCAAAACCTATAGACCCATCTCTTAACACTTCCACATTATCAACATCTATCATACCTTCCACATCTAAAGATATAGGGAATGATCCTTCTACATCTTATGCTCTTTTCGATGAACTTTTACCGGATTTATCCACAATCTTAATATCAAAAAAACAAATGCTTTCATGCAAGATTCAATTCTTTTAAATAACTTGCCGCCATCTCCTCGTACTTTGGGCCTCCCACAACCTATGGGAAGTACTTACCAAGTCGGGAGTTGTGCCTTCATTTATAAAGGATATGACTGGGGAAGAATCCCTCGAAATATCAAAACTCATCATGAGGGATATGCTCGATGTTATTTTACCAATGAATATATTAAAGCTAAACCCATAATGCTTAAAATGGGATATAAAGGGAAAGGCTTGGGACCTTTCCAAAATGGCATGAAAGAACCTTTCGAGGTAGAACCGTGGCCTGCCCACTGTGGTGTGGGCCTATTTCCTAGTAAGGGTCAACCCTTTCCTTTTGAAGATGATGATCAACTCATATGTTATCAAGATTATTTGGATAGGCGTGATGATTTGCCTCTAAAAAATCAGCCATTTACATGTAACATGCTATCCATAGCTTACCCTGAAATGATTGTTGACTCCGATGAGGAGTTGGAAGGAGATATCTTCCACGATGTCTCCGTTGAAGAGATGTTACACAATGGATTTTATTTTGATGGTTCTATACCAACTATAGCCCAACTTGAGACCGCTAATCCTCAAGATGAATTATCCAACTTAACCTTAACAAGAATTACAAGAATTGGGCGTTTCACCCGCCCCACCTAACTTTGAAAGAGATCTACACATGGAGGTAGAAAACGTCATTAAAATTAATATTGGAACTGAGGATAGTCCTCACATAATCAATATTGGATCAGAATTAAGTCAAGAAAAACAAGAGCAATACATTGCATTCCTTAAAGAATATGAAGATGTCTTCGCTTGGACATATGAAGATATGCCAGGTCTAGACCCTTCGTAGTCATGCATCACCTAGTGGTCCATCCGGATGCTAAACCCGTTAAACAAAAACTTAGAAAAATGCATCCCAAAGTGGCTTTGCTAGTCAAAGGGGAGTTAGAAAACTCCTGAATGTTGTTTTTATACAAGCTATTGATTATGCTGAATGGATCTCAAATGTAGTTCCAGTTACCAAGAAAGAAGCCACCAAAGTTAGGGTTTGCACAGATTTTAGAGATATTAACGCTGCATGCCCTAAAGATGATTTTCCTCTTCCAAACATGGATCAAATCATTGAATTTACTACCGAGAGTGGGATGATGTCCTTAATGGATGGATTCTCCGGTTATAATCAGATCAGGATAGCTCCTGAAGATCAGGCTAAAACAACCTTTATTACCCCTTGGGGTACTTTTTGTTGGAAAGTGATGCCATTTGGCTTAAAGAACGTAGGTGCAACCTATCAACGAGCTATGACTTATATTTTTCATGATATGATGCATGATATCCTACATGATTATGTAGATGATATTATAGCTCGCTCTATTAATGAAGATAATCATTTAGATGATTTGAGAAAAGTTTTTAATCGATTACGAGAATATCTTATTCGATTAAATCCAGCCAAATGCATATTCAGAGTTAAGTCCGATAAACTATTAGGGGTTTTAGTTTCTTTACGTGGTATCGAAATCGACCCTCTCAAGATTGTGGCTATCACTGATATGCCCGCACCTACTAATATATCTGAGTTACGAAGTTTACAAGGTAAGCTTCAAGCCATCCGTCGCTTCATCGATAAGCCGACGAACAAAACCGGTCCCTTTCTTAAACTTCTTAAGAAGGATGTCCCTTTTAATTGGGACGACGAATGTAAAGAAGCTTTTGAACTTCTCAAACAATACCTCCTTAACCCACCTGTGCTTTCACCGCCTAGACCTGATCGCCCATTTCTCCTGTATATTTCAGCTTCAGATTCTGCCTTAGGAGCTATGTTAGCTCAGCTTGATGATGCGAAGAGAGAACGTGCTAATTATTATATTAGCCGAACCTTCATCAGTTATGAAACCCGCTACACAACATTAGAAAAACTATGTCTAGCAGTTGTGTTTGCTACGCAAAAATTATGCCATTATATGCTTAGTCAAAAAACTTATGTCATTGCTAAATATGATCCCTTGAGGTATCTCATGAGTCGACCTTATTTATCGGGTCGCACAACCAAGTGGGTTCTTGCTCTAAGCGAGTTTGACCTCACGTTCATAGGACAAAAGTCTGTTAAGGGTCAAATCATAGCAGATCAATTAGTTGCTGCACCCTTAGAGTCTACCCATCCCCTCATCATTGAGTTTCCTGATGAATGCCTTCAATTAGAGGCAGACCATATTGAACAATGGTCCTTATACTTTGATGGAGCCCGATGCATGAGTGGGGCTGGTGCGGGTATTATTTTAATATCCTCGCAAAAACATCTTATTCCTCTCTCCTTCAAATTAACATTTGCTTGCACCAACAATATCTGCTGAATATGAAGCTCTAATCCTTGGATTACGAGCTGCCTTGGCGCTAAAAATTAAACATCTCGTTAGTTTTTGGTGATTCTCAACTTGTTATAAACCAAATTAATGAAGTTTATCAGACCAGAGATGATAAACTATGCCCATATAAAGCCTATGTTTTACAATTAATGTCTCTATTTGATCAAGTTACCTTGGAAGCTATTCCTCGAACTTGCAACCGTGCAACTGATGCTATGGCCGCAGCTGCATCTCTCCTGCCCTTGGAGTTAGATGACGAATATGCCACTATCATTATTCGTCGACTCTAGGAACCCGCTTCAAATAAGTCATGCTTAGAACCTTTGGATGTGTTTCTAATCAATGAAACTACTCCTGAACCTTGGTATACGGATATATTTGATTTTCTCCAAAATGGGACTTTCCCTGCCAATTCTAATAGAAACCAATGTCGGTTATTACGTAGACGAGCAAGTCGATTTGTAATAATTGGCAATACTTTATATAGGAGATCTTTTGAAGGTATCCTATTAAGATGTTTGAATTTAGAAGAATCCAAATCAGCCTTGAGTGAAGCCCACGATGGATCTTGTGGAGGACACTTCAGTGGTAGTGTCATTGCTAAAAAGCTCCTTAGGATAGGATACTTTTGGCCTACCATGGAGAATGACGCACATGATTATGTGCGCCATTGCGACAAGTGCCGGAAACATGCCGACCTTGTCCATGTGCCCGCACAAGAACTGCAGGCTATTTCATCTCCTTGGCCCTTTTCAAAATGGGGTTTAGATATTATTGGCAAAATCAATCCTGTGTCATCCGATGGACACAAATTCATCATAACCGCCACTCAGTATTTCACGAAGTGGGTTGAAGCTATGCCTTTAGCTTCCTCCACTGGCACACAAGTCTCTAAATTTATTTTTAATCAAATCATTTGTAGGTTCGAAATTCCTGCAAATCTCATCTCTGATAATGGAACTTGTTTCAAAAATAAAGATGTTAAAAAATTATGCCAAAAATATAAGATTCAACATCGCTGGTCCACTCCCTATTATCCTCATGGTAATGGTCAAGCGTAGCATCTAACAAAACCTTAATCAAAATTCTCAAAATATTGGTCAATAAAACTAGCCGCGACTGGCACATTCGATTATATCCAGCCTTGTGGGCCTATCGAACTAGTGTTCGAACCCCCACCGGAACTTCACCTTTTGTTTTGGTTTATGGTGCTGAAGCCATTTTTCCCTTTGAATTAGAAGTTCCTTCTTTGGCTCTACTACTTCAAGATACCGAAGTAGGAGATGAATATCGAGTTGGCAGACTCAATCAACTGGAACTCCTAGATGAAAAATGCATCAATGCTTTAGAGCATCTCCATGCCTACCAAAACAAGCTTAAAAGATCATATGCTAAAAGTTCGTCATCGATCCTTTGAGATCGACGACCTTGTTTTAAAAGAAAATCAAAAAAATACTAATGCAACTAAGGACCTTAAAGGTAAATTTGAGCCCAACTGGCTTGGACCATACATTATCACTCGCTAAATTTGAATCGAGAGCATACAAATTATCTACCTTAGATGGTAAAGAACTTAAAGAACCCATGAACATTTTGCATCTTAAACGTTACTATGTATAAATTTGGTCATTTCATCCTTGTATATATTTGTTTAAAATATTTCAAAATCACTATCTTGTATTTCTTTCAATTTATAAATTCAAAAACACCAAAAACATTCATAATCATCAAAATATTCAAAACTATTTGTTGTATTTATTTATGGCACTTGTTAATTCTTTCAAAAAAAAAAAAATAATAATAAAAATAAAAAAACAGCAATATTCTTGACTCTTTCAAAACCAAAACAACATAAAGAAGAAAGAGAGAGTCAACATTCTCAAAACTTCTCAAAAAGTATTTATATATATATCTTCTTACAAATGTTGCAGTTATATGTTTCAAATTATTTTGGATAAATTAGCATTTATTTGGAATCCCTCACTTTCACAAACACAAAAATAAATATCTTGATTTTTATCTGGCATGATTACTAATCTCTCTTATATCAAAGTCCACAAAATTCAATTAAATAAAGTTTGAGCACAGAGAATTGATCTTGTTATTTACTTAAACCAAGCACATCCTTTCACAATAAAATGATTATATTTGTAATTTCCATGCTATGCTACATAGTAGAAGTGGTTTCTTGAGCGAAAAGTTTCCCCTGCTATCCTATCATGCACATGGTCTAGAATCTTTGAGAATTGGCAAAAGGACAAGCTCACCCCTACCCGAAATAAAAATCCCTTGCTCTACAGCTAATCCGAGCAAGTATCCCTAGCATAGAACAAAAAGAAAAAGCAAAGTTCAAGAAAAAGAGAAAAGAAAAATGTTATTTTATATCATTACAACATTATCAAGCAAAAATACAAAAGAAAACAAAAGAAAGCAAAAGCAAAAGCAATAAAATCCCTTTCCCTACCCTTTGAAAAGAAAAGAAGGGTTGATGAGCTTGAATCCCTGGAATTCTCAATTATTCAAAAACTGTGAGGTAAGCCCCATAACAGGTGGTTTGTGCCCAACCCGCTTGGCCTTGGGTAACTCCTAGCATGGCGATATGTCCGTCACATTAGCGACCTTCTTTTGTACAGACCTATGTCTCGCTTATGGATTAGCTAGCTCTTGATAATCCGACTTACATAGTAGTCTAGTATGGTTATATGCATCTACATCATGGTTAATGAACACTTATTTGGTTCATTCAAATCACTTGTATCATATTATCTTGCTCAAAACTCGGTAAATGAACATAGCAATTGCACACACATTTTGTATTTGAGAGATTTTGTGTATCATTATGATAAATCAAGATTGGAAATGAACTCACATATGCACATGGGATTCCTTATAAATCTAACTTTTGTCTTTAAGATACTTTGAAATATTTTTTTGCAAATTGTTTGGAATAAATTCATTTTCTTCTTTAAAGTACAATTGTTTAGTATAAAGACAACTACATGCATAATCAAAAAGATCAAAATTTCTTTCAAAACCATACAATCAAAACACACACACACACACACATATATATATATATATATATATATATATATATATATATATATATATTATCGACTTTCGCGACGATGGTATAGTTCCAAAACCAAAATTGGAATTTTATGCCTAGCGCAAGTCCTCATCTTCATATTTTCTATTTATTAAAAATCAACCATGCAATAAAACTATCTCTTTTTGGATTTTCACGATGATGGTATAAGTCTATACCTACATATTCTATGCCTAGCGCAAACCATTGTAACAATTTTTATTCCCCATTTATTTAAAAATCATGAAAACCATATGACTTAAATCATTATGTTATACAATTATGCTTTTAAACAAAAAGCATGCACATTATCACTATTTCATGTCATTATGTCAACCTTCAATTTTGCAATGATGGTATAATTCCTAGGGAATTATCCAAAAAATTTATCACACTTAGGAATTTATGCCTAGCAAAAATCATTTTAACATTATTTCATGCATACTATTTTTATGAAACTCTGAAAACAAACCATCATCATCATCATTTGCACCATTGCACCAAAGTCTTAAGACAGTCTCTTAAGCACTCTTTTACTTTTAACAATATTTCTATACCAGGATTAGCTTGACGACCGAGTGAGCGGCGACTCCATGAAATGGTCTATAATAGCGACAATGTCCTTTGAAATTATTGTTAAAAGTCCCTTTTTATTTTTTATCAAATCATCACATCACAAACAACCAATTTGTTCCATCAGATTATTTCATTTAAAATCTTACAGCATGACATTTAAACCATAATATTTCCAATGACATAATTACATGAATCCTCAATCCAATCATCAAATCAATCAATCAAACATAAGAGCATCATAAAAATACATAAGACAAGTCATATGATCAAAAATATCTCATCTATATATATCACAAATATATATACATCATATCAAAACCGGATCGGTATGCCACAATCTATACCTCGGCATACTCAATCCTCTCTCAAAAATAATAAAAACTATATCTCAATCTATACAGTGCAATGTAGTAGTCTAGCCTCGAGAACCCCTCGAGCTCTCAGCCTCATCTCCTCCCCCGCCCTGAGGTGGACGAGGTGGCCCCATCATAGTATGAGTGGTACTACGAGTCCTAGTCATGGATCGAGATGAAGTCCTTGATGACCCAATCCTGATCGGATCCACGATGGTAGCCGATAGTGGTAATCTCTCCTCCTCCGGCACCATCTGGTAGTATAGTGTCCGATAAAAAGTGATCCGGGCAATAGCCCGTGCTAGCTCCCGAGTGCTCGCCCTCCACCCCGTGCTTGAGGCATGCAATCTCATCTCTGAGCTGTGTCACCTCAGCTCGATGGCATGCAGCCTCCTCCTACAGGGTCTACACCTATGCTTGGAGACGGACTGTCTCCGCTCGGAGAGTCGCTGTCTCGCTGCTCTCCCTAGTGTCAACACCCTTGCCCTTATCGGGCGATGGTGGCCTCTCTCTCTATGGAGAAGGGGGTCTCTCCTCCCTCCTCTCCCGCTGTCACGGCCTCTGCTGCGCCTGTGGTCTCCTCCTGCTCTCTCCCGTCGTGACCCTGGGCCGCCTCAATGGCCGCCTGGCACCGCCTCCCCATCCGATGCACAACTACATGAATCAGACCCTGAGCCCTCGTCATCCGAGGAGGGCGGATGCCTACGTACCAGGCATCATAGCCATCGGCTACCCTCACGTCATCCCCATCCACTGGCTGAATGGGGGCATCATCCGCGTCTTGACTCTAGAAGCGCTGCATATTTGGAGCCCCGCTAACCGTAGTGTTATCTTGGATAGTTCGAGAAAACTCGTAATCCTTGAGAGATGGGATCCCTGCTGTAGACCGAACTGTCACAAAACTCGGTCGTAGCGATGGAGCTCCACCTCTCCCCTCTCCATCCTCAGCCAACAAACTCGCCTGATGCGAGCCAGCTCCTGTCCATCCTCGGCCCACCCTGGATGATCCCTCCAAGGCCTCCAGGTGATCTGGTCCGAGACAAGGTCATCCAGCAGTCTCCGAGACATCGACAGATCAATCCGTCGCTGTGCCCCTCTTCGGAGCCACCAGTAGAAAACTCGGGGCCTCTCCCCATCAATCCCTATCAAAGGAAGCCCTACCGGCCTCCGCACCGCAATGTGCTCCCAGCACCAAACCTGTAGTAGCGATGTCATAACCAGACATCGGCCGCCCTTGTACACGACCCCATGCAGGATCCTGTACAGCTGGCATAGAACAAAACTGCCCCAAGAGAACCTGTAACCATGGTCACGCATGTCGTAGATCACATCTGCTAGCACCCATGGTACCCTGCACCCGCTCTGGTGGCACAGCAGAAGTCCACCTACCACTCCGACCAAAACTCGTGTGAGTCTGGATGCTCCAGGAATCTGACGCAACGCCTCGATGTTCACTCTGCCCTTCTCCAGGGCGAAGCTCGGATCGCCACACAACCGCATCATAGCATGGCCCTGATTGGCCGTAGGAGTGATCAACCGTCCTTGTATGGGGATCCTCAAAATCCTCCATACATCCTCCAATGTGGGAGTCATCTCCCCTGTGGGTAACCAAAAATAGGAAGAACCCGGATACCACCTCTCTGCCAGGGCTGTCAGTAGCCCCATGTCTGTAGAAACTTGTGGCATCTCTGCCACATGTTGTAAGCCGGCCTGAGCCAGCTGATCCCGCTCTGCCTGTGATAGAGCGGCCAAGTCATCTCTCAACCCACCGTATTTCCATTCTCTCGCTCTTTAGTAAACCTCTCTGCAACATAAACAACAACACAATAAAAATCATTAATAAAAACTCAAGTGATTAATAATGCAAGTAAAATCAGGTTCAATTTTATACAAATGATGATATCGTCCACTATTGGACGATATCGTCCCAAATTTGAGCAAAATCGTCTTCGATTTTGCAAGCCGAAATCGTCCCTTATTTGACGAAATCGTCCCCCTTTCGTCGATTTCGCCCTTCGACGAAATCGGCGAACTTGAGACGATTTCGTCGAAATCGGGACGATTTCATCCCGACGACGTCGACGGCCCAAAAATGGCCGCGATGCTCAAAATTTATTTAAAATTAACCTAAAAAGCATGTAAATTCAACTTAAACCATTCTAAGCTAAGTTTAGACTCTTACCCGTAGCCCGTGCTGGACCTTTGTCGATCTGTGCGCTGTCTCGACCATTTTTGCTCCAGAGCTCTAAAAACCAGAAAAATGAATAGTAAAAATGAATTAGGGTTTTACCCTATTTTTCTTAATTTTATTCAAAACACAATTAAAAACATTTTAAAATTTTGCTTTTCCGCATTTTTACCTCAAACGTTCGATTTGGGTAAAAACACAGAGGGGGCACCATAGTAAGTTGTCGTACGATTCGACCAAGAATCGTCGCCTAAAAATGGGAATAATTTTTGCTTTCTCGTAGATCGAGAAGAACTCATCTTTAACGCATTTTCTTCAAAAAATTCACTAAAGAGGGGGCAAAATGTAGCACCCTAAAATTGGCGCAAAGAAACCTTAATAATTACAATTACTCTAGTAAATAATTCAAATTCAAATTTTAACCTCCAAAACCGCTCCCAAACCGTCGCTTAATCCGTTTCCTCGTTTCCCATGCCATTTTTAGAGTTTGTTTTGACCGTTTGACGATATCGTCGCCGATCAGACGATATCGCCTCAGATCGGACGATTTCGTCTGGGCTAGGACGTCCAGACGATCTTGTCCCAAAACTGATTTTTCACAATTAGTCTCTGTTCCAACGGCGTCTCTAATCCGGGCAGAAGCGTGTCTGCGCCGTTAGAGACCCTCCCCATTGGAGATCTCCCAAATAGGGATGATCTCCAACCTCCTAACCTCCCTCCTAAGCCTATTTAATCCTAGGCCCTCCCCTTAGCATCCCCCTGGCTGAAATTCCTTGTAACTCGAATTCTACACACACTAGACATCCTAAATTACTATTTGCACTTGTTCTATCCAAATTTTGTTGCAGGTACCTTAGTATTTTTCAGCCGGAGCAAGCTTACATCGTCGTAGACGATCCTGTTCAGATCGGAGGCGATCCTGTCGAATCAGAGATGATTTCGACTATAGTCCACATTGGGGGCAATCAGTGCCCAGAGTTTGCATTTCTTCATCCTTTTTCTACTGTATTATTCTGCATTTAGTTAATATTATGATTATTTCTTATTATTTTGCATCTTGGAGTTCACCCATCTAGATCAAATGCATAATTAAGTTATAATTGTCATTAAATCAGTATAATGCATTCATGTTTCTGTTTATAATTCTCAGTTTGATATTGTTATTGTCATTTTACACTGTTTCCCTCTGTTATCATAGTTGCATTCTCTGTATTTTGTGTCTACTTCTCTGATTGCAGGTCTCTGACGAATTCGTCTGACGAATTCGTCAGATCTCAGACGATCTTGTCAGATAGGAGACGATCCTGTCAAATTCCAGACGATCCTGACTGCTTCAAAAATTAGAATCTCCATCAGACATCCGGATCAGGTATGGCTCTGTAATTTAGCCCTTTCTCTCTATTTTCTGTCTAATTTTGTTCTCTCGTATTCATTTAATCCGCACTTTCATATAGAATAGCTTAGATTCATTTTGGCCAAACCTAGGACTTGGATGATTAAGGATAAAACCGAACACATCAAACACATTCCCAACCTAGGCGTGGAAACTGCCATTCAAACGTTTCCTGGTGAACCCACCATCCATCGAAAAATCACCATAATACACCTCCCTCGAGAGGCGGGACCTTCGCAAGGCCTCTCAGTCCGAGGTACCGTGCCATCCTTTTCCCATCCTCCTTCCGGGCACGGATCCTATAGCCTGAAGGTAGGGATGCAAAAAATTTGGAGCGATACACATATCATTCATCTCCTTCTTCACATTCATACCTCTATTCCATATACCCGCCTGAATCTCGATCCCCAACTTCCCCGATTACATCACCTCCCCCCATTGAAATTTAGCATATCCTTTCTTGCCTCAAAAATATCAAGTTACACTTGAGCCATTGTCTTTGCCAGTCCTCTTCGCATCATTCTACCATGACCCAACTGATATCACCTTCTGCTAGGCTTACCCTTCGTTCCCAAACTTGATCTACATCTGATTCCTACGTCCTGACTCGACCACCCATTCCTACATTGCCTACTCCACATACATGGATACCCAACCCGTATATATATCCTAGGCCACTTTGATCAACACCATTGTCTCAAACATTCCACTAGTTATTTCACCATGGAATCCTTTCCTTACCTGAAATCTGCCCTATTGATCCTTCATGCCCTAAGCTACGTGATTACAATGAAAATCACTTTTACGTCTACCATCGTTAGCTAGGGTACGACATCGACACGTATCATACATTCGAATCCATTATTCAGGATATGCTTTATGATGATGCTCACTCACATCCTGAAAAAACTCCCTCGCCTCCAAAGCCCCCCACGTTGGCTAGTACATTATTCCACCCCATCACGATATTCATTCGCTCCTACACCTTGCTATTTCCAGTAGTCATCTAATTATGCCAACTACCAAAATCCAAGTCGACTTGTCCCCTCACCAAGTCACTCGTGATCCAATACACATCATTTTACATAGTTTTTGTTTGATTCTGTGTTGTTTGTTTTCTTCCATTCCATATTTGCGCCCCCTTCCTCATTAGCATTGTTGAATGGTAACGCTTCGAGTGGCTACATTCCTATGTTGTGTTGTGATTGCTCCACAACATACCCCAAAATTGGGGACCCATCTTTTTGCATATTTTCCAAGAAGACCGAAGTGGCCCATATGCTAAAGATCAAAGAAAAAGCAAAACACCGCAAGAAATAAAAAGTGTCGTGATATCGCGACATGTTGCATTTTCGCGGCCAAAAGAGAAAAGAAATAAAAAGTGTCGCGATATCACGACATGTTGCATTTTCGTGGCCAAAAGAGAAAAGAAAGAAAAAGTGTCGCGATATCGTGACATGTTGAATTTTCGCAGCCAAAAAAGAAGAGAGAACAAGAAAGAAAAAGTGTCACGATATTGCGATATGTTGCATTTTCGCGGCCAAAAGAGAAGAGAAAGAACAAGAAAGAAAAAGTGTCGCGATATCGTGACATGTTGCATTTTTGCGGTCCAAAGCAAAGAGAAAGAGCAAGGAGAAAAAGTGTCGTGATATCGCGACATGTTGCATTTTCGTGGCCAAGAGCAACAGAAGGGGGTAAAAGTGTCGCGATATCACGACATGTTGCATTTTTGCGGTCCAAAGCAAAGAAAAAGTGTCACGATATCACGACATGTTGCATTTTCGTGACTCAAAAATGGTAGGCAGGCAGAGAAACAAAAGTGTCGCGATATCGCGACATGTTGCATTTTCGTGACTCAAAAAGGGCAGGCAGGCAGATAAAAAAATTGTCGCGATATCACGACATATTGCATTTGTTACCTAATGTTGACTTGTTTTTTTCTTTAGTTAGGATAGTGCACTTTAAGGGGGAATGTTAGAGTTAAAGTGCACTATGCCTCTATTTTGACACTTGTCAGTTTATACTGACACTTGTCAGTTTATAATATAGGCCTTCTGCCTATATATGTAACACATTTTTATCAATAATACATCTCTTCAGTTTGATCACTCCTAACAACATTTTCACGACTCAAAAAGGGCAGGCAAGCAGAGAAACAAAAGTGTCGCGATATCGCGACATGTTGCATTTTCGCGACTCAAAAAGGGCAGGCAGGAAGAGAAACAAAATTGTCGCGATATCGCGACATGTTGCATTTTTGCGACTCAAAAAGGGCAGGAAAGTAGAGAAACAAAAGTGTCACGATTTCGGGACATGTCCGATTTTTGCCAAGGGAACAGAGTAGTGGACAGTGCGTCTGATATTAGTGATGAACACCATGATAGTGAAACTGAAGACTGCATAATGACATGGACCTATAAGAAATAAATCGGAGATTGAATAAGGTAATTTGTCACATAAGGACAAAATCCAATGAATAAGACAAAACGTTACATAAGGAATCTTTAATGATTTGAAATCATTTAAGATGGTCGTTACACATGGAAGGAAGCGGACACATGCCCATGTGGAGAAAAGGAAACATTTTTTTTGAAATCAAACGAAAAGTGAAGAAAACCAAACAGAGGAAGCCAAACCATGGGAATGAAATGAAGGGCCACAAAATAGAAACGAAAAGTTTTTTTTTGGAAACCAAAACACATGCATGCATAAGGGAAGGTGAAACGAACAACCATTGGAAAATGAAACGAAAAGCTTCCTGAAAAGTTTTAAATATGCCAGGAAAAGATGTTTTGAGGGGTTGGAAACTGCTGCGAGCAGAGTTGCAGATTTGAAGGCAAGAGGGCCATTCTGGACCTGTTTGAGTCATTTTCTTCCATGGACTGGTTTGGGAAAATAAAAAAATTTTGTTATTGTAAAATGACAAATTTTTAATATAGAAAATTTTAGAAAGTTGCATCTTATGGACAAGAAAGGAGGAGCCATTTTCTGCATGCAAGATTAAATGTTTATCTTTTCCCCTTTTCATATTTTAGGCTTGTAAATGGAGTTTATGCAAATTTTTTGGTTGCTTCATGTGAATGTTTAAATCTGAAAACCTCATTTAAAACCCTAGGAGCCAACACTTAGCTTATCCGAATTGTGCTTGTTTTGCAAGTCCAATAGGTTAGGTTGCATGCATGGAAACCTCACATCTTCGGTTTTGTCGAAATAGGATAGCATCATATTGAATGCATTTTATTTTCAGTTTTCTACATTTCATTTTCGTTTTCTACATTTTATTTTTCCAGAAATTTTAACCTTTTTTTATTTTTCAAGCATTAAAATAAACATTTAAAAAAAATTCAAAATCCAAAAATAATTTCACCGTTGCATAGGTTATACTTCAGAATTCCAATATGCACTTTGAAATTTCATTTTCGGAGTTGGTTAGTATATTTAAAAATTCATCGAAGTTGTTGTTTTGTTACAGATTTTAAAAATCCGAAAATAGAAAATTTCCATTTTAAGGTCAAATTTCATTTTTTCAGTTTTGTTTTGCACTCATGAGCCTATGATGACATTCCCTTCATGAAAATTCCAATTTCATTGAAGGAGTTATGTTTTATGACATCTTCACAAATTTCCATTTTGAGCCTAAAATTACCCTCTTCATAAAAATTCTAATTTTACGAAAGAGGGGTAATTTGAGTATTACATTGAAGGTCTTTTCCTCAAAGCACTTAATTGTTCATCTTGATGAAAATTTTATTTCATTTAAGAGGGATAAGTTAAAGTGACATTTAAAGCCCTTTATTCAAGGCCATAAATTATTGCCTCTTTGTGAGGATCTAGTTCACCAAAGAGGGATGGTTTATCGATCACATTGAAAGCTATCTTCATATTCATGATAAGAAGCCATATTTGGACTTAATAAAGAAGATAAAATCTACCTTAAAACTCTGAAGATAAAATGAATTAAGGCACTACATCGTGGTCATATTAGGGCCAACTCACATTTGCTTTATTTTGGTTCAATAAACAATCACTAAAGTTTCATGGTAAAATAAACCAACATTGCCCCTTGTTTACAGTTACTTGCAATCACTAAGGTGTTCCAAGCATTTAAATTGAATATATTTATTTGAGATTACTAATATACATATGCAAATGCTAATATTGTGGAGACCTTGGAGAAGTAGTTTGTCTAACTTATTTGCAAGAGGGGATTTGGAACCCAAATCCTAAGGGAGAGTGTACTTTCACAATTGGGTGAAAATACCACTCAACATGTTGATTCTTCCCTCCTCTTATTTATTTCCTTTTTTTTTCTTTATATAGTTTTTTCAAATTCTCTTCTTTGTCGCACTTCATCACTTTCATGTCATTTTACATATTTCATATGGATTCTCTATCGACACCCATCCGTCCTACACATATTTTCTAGCTTATTTGCTTTTATCCTAGTTGTTATATCTTCCTACATGTTGGGGCAACCATTATCATGACTCTCTATTTTGTCATCGTCATCCTATACATCCAACTTTCAACATGATTTACAACCTTCTCTAGTTGCATCACACACATTTCCTCTTGTAGATATGAATCTTTCATAATGCATCTTACATTATATTCATTGCACAAATCCATACTTCTTCTATGGTTTCATTCATTTTTGTATTTTCATCCACAGAAATGCACCCCAAGCAAGAATAACACATGCACTTGTTAGCATTACCACTTGGATGTCCACTTCCTTTCTTGAGATTACAGGGTCTATGGTATCTTGCATTTTCTTGATCATTCACTAGTTTAGCCAATCAAATGTCACCTCTAGCTGATAGGTTATTACACTTCTTACAATTTTTTTTGGATAGTTCAACTTCTTTCAAGGACCATTCACACAGGTCACAACTCAAATAAAATCACAACACACACACACACACACACACACACACACACACATATATATATAAGAGCCACAACACAAAATGTATATGTATATATATCAAGATCAAATGCCATCAGGCTAAAAAATGGGCACAAGCCAATAACCCATAATCACGTTGACCCACAGGCTACAAAAACAAATAATACATCACTACAAACCAAAAATATAAGCTTTGATGATCACCAAAAGTCTTTCCACTCTCCATGCAAGTTGGCATACCCTGCACTCCTCCATGTGCCACCACTACTCTACTCGACTCCATCCCTCTCCTAGACTTTTGAGTCACCACATGAGCCACACTCCCTCCTAGAAATACCACTGACACCTCTATCCCCACTCCCCTTTGTGAAATCGAGGTCTTACTTCGATGACTCTAATACGAATGTGTCTATTCTCATGATTGTGATATTAACTATGACCACGACCTACCATAATCCAACAGTGAAATACCATGCATCATCAGGAGGATCTCGCACTTCAATTGCATTACCATATCCTCCCTCATCTGATTCCCCATCTCTTCACTACCCCTCTACAGTCGCTCTATCTCTTCCCTCAATGCAACCACATCTATAAGGACCTGCCTTTCTACTCTCAACCACTCTACATCCTCTCATACCTACCATTGTTATTCCACCTCGGTATGCAATTCAGTAATCTCCACCAAGTGAACCTCTTGCTTAGCATACCTCGTCTCTATCATATATTGCATCTTATGTATCTCACCCTTCAACCTCTCTCCAGCCATCATAGTATCTCTAATAAAGCACTTAAAATTTACTACTATCTCTACATATCTCCTCTCCATTGCATCAAACTGCTCATGTTGCTTAGCAACCTGAAGCTCCAACTCCTTCTCTCTAGTGGAACCTACCATCTCCACAACTACTAATCGCTCTTTCAGATAACTATGCTCCTCACTCCATATCTATCGATCTGCAACCCAACCCTCCTCACTGGTACAAAGATACCCCTCTAACTATTATACCCTCTCATGCAACATCAACAACTCCTCATCACCCTCTAGTATCTCCTGCTCCTTAATAGGTATCTCACCCGTATCGTCAATGTCACCAAAATCTCTCACATCAATAAAATCATCGACACTCATATCAACCTCCCTCACATCCTCCATTATTACAGGCTCCTTCGTAGGCTGCTCTACACTACCTATCGGTGCCTCCTCTACTCTCTTTGTAGCTTTACTAGACGTGCTACCAAAATTTTACCTTAATCTATGAAGAGGATCCTCAACCTCATCCCTTGCGTCCCCTTGTGGCCTAGATCGGGTAGCTCTTGCTATTTTACCAGGTACCCCACCGCTTGGCTGCACCCATCGATCAATCACTCCTTTGTTTGCCTCCCAACTCTAAGTCACCCACTAGGCATTATACTTTGGTGTCATACCTACATCGTCCATGTCTAGAATGATCATCAGTGGATCCCTCTCACCAGTCCAAGGTAGTACTACAAGGTGACTACCTATGTCATCCTACAATTTATAAATTATGATAGGTGCCTAAATAACATCCTATCATAAACCAAACTATGACATCACCCTGGTAAACTAGAAGAACTCAACCTATCGACTATATCGACCCACTACCCATCACCCTCGGTAAATAGCCCCTAACTGCTCCTCATCCTTCTCCCACACTACACCCCTCCAGGGTATCCAATAAATATCCTCAGCCTCCAACTCTCTAAAATTCATCCTCAAAAACAAAGGATCACCCTCATGGCCTCTTCATCCCCTTCTCCTCATCTGTCCTCTATATTAGTGTATATATCAAGTGAGTCTTCCCCTTCGCATGAGCATTACAGGGTACTAATGATGGTCGCTCTATCACTATATGCTCCCATGTCCACAACTGTAGCAAAGGAGTCCAACTCAACCTCTTCCACCCCGTGTGCACCATATCATGTAACTCCATGTACACCTGGGCCAACAATGTAGGTTACCATGCAAATACAACCCTACACTCCACCATGTCGTATACTACATCTAACATATTTCAGGTAAACAATACCCCAAAAGTATTTAGTAGCGCATAAGTTGATATCATCATCATCATTGCACACTGACGATCTAATAACATGCCCTGATGCCAAATTTACTTGTAATCCATATTCTTGATGTCTATCTATCTCCACTGTGCACCAAATGCACGCTCCATCACAGCCTCCTGACTATCATCCATAACTGCTCTCACTAGAACACTCTCAATTTGTAACTTATAAATCTTATACACATCCTCCAAGGTGATCATCATATTACCCGTTGAAAAGTGGAAGGTATTCCTATCAGGATCCCACCACTCACATAAGACTGATATGTAAGCTCGATTAGTGTGAATTATTACGCATTCCCAAATGCATTTCAACCACACTACCTCCAACCAATCCTGATCCTCATCATTCTTCTACATAATCTCCTCCAATTCAACCTTCATCATTTGCATACAATGTCACGGCTCAAGATTCCTCACTTGTTTCATTCATAATGAAATTCGTATCAATTTCACACATAAAAAAAAAAGTAGAATACCACTCATTGTAGTCAATTCAATTTCAAACAAGTCACTAGAACACATTTCACAATAACAAAATCATTCATTTACCTTCTCACGCATATCGAGATGTAAAATTGTGTACAATACACAAAACACAATAAAATAAAAACACAGTCATATTTTTGGATACCCATTTTACCCTTTTATGGTAAAAGTCCAAAAAAATTTAAAAAATAGTGCATATCTAGCTCCCAACAACAAATTCCATGTTTACTCAAATACACATCATGGCACGAAATTCAAACACACATCAAATGCCACAACATGCAAAAAAATACATTTTTGAAAACCCATTTTGCCCTTTTATGGTGAAATTTTCAACGGACTTCAAAAATAACACACCAATAATCACCAACATCAAGGTTAAGTTCAACCAACTTACACACAAAAAGCACACATCAACATCACATGCCAAATGAGGGCATAACAAAAATATCGTCGCACATCTGGATATCCATTTGCCACTTTTATATACAAAATGCAATCACATTTCAAAAATAGTACACCATTTTCTCCCAATAGTAAACCCCACTCATTCAACTACACTACCTGCTAATCGGTCAAACTAACACAAACACTAGTCAAAATGAAAATCTGATCACACATCTAGATACCCATTTGGCCCATTTAACATTTTGTGTTTCAATTTTCATAAAATATTGCATGAAGTTCCAAAAACGATGCAAAAACCTCCCCCCCTCATTTCACATTTTTTGAAAACAAAAAAATAAAACAAAAGCAAGTTAAAACCACTTATCGATGGGTCTCTACATTGGTTGCCAGTCCCAGTATATTCCCTCGCCATCACTGCCTCTAAGTCTTCAAACCACCAATGCTCTACATCACCAAATATCACTCACTCCTTGCTCTCTAAGTCACACGCTGCAAATGATCTCTCACGCACATCAAAAAGGTATAAAAATACCTAAAAACCCTAATTTGCCCCCCATCCTATGATTTAGGTCCAATTCACCCCCCAGCCTACGAATCCAGGTTCAATTCACCCCCACCATGCGAATTGAAGCTCTTGACTTCAAAATCATCAAATTTCCACTTCAACCACTAGATGACCTTTCCCTCTTCCTCTCCATTTAATTTTTCACCCTTGTTATCATCCATTTTCTTCTATCAATCACCTCATCATCACTTCATCACATTTCATTCACCTCATTGTTGATTCATCATTTAAGAGGGTATTCATTTCCAAAATTTGCTTTGCATTTTTTTTTTTAAGCGAAAAACCCCTTGCGGGGCCGCCTTGGTCTGAGAGACCACGAACAGGGGGTTCTATACCATCAAAGTCACCCGAGAGTCGCACCCAGCCTTGCCCGCACCAACATTATCAATTGGATTTTGGGTACCCAATTCAGCTTTTTTGGTAGGGTGGAGATTCAAACCTGGGACCTCCCTTGGAGGATTTCCCTCTCCTCTCCAACTCACCTACAACACCTGGGTAAAATTTGCTTTGCATTCAACCAAACAATCAAACATCCAAATCACAGATATCGCATCTTTCTACAATTTTTTTATTGAATATTATCTCAATATAAACTCCATCCGAAATTAGATGTTTGTTAAATCATGAGAGCCACATGCAATATTGGAGATGTCACTCTATCATTCAGTTGACCCTGACCAAATACTGAATGGTACATTTGAATAACCTAATAACGAAGATGTCACTCTAGCATTCATGTATGTCGACGATGATCACATAATGAATGGTATGTTTGAATAATCCATGCCACTTAGCTCAAATGGTTTGACAAGTTTCACCAAACACTCATCAATCAATCATAATCAAAAATTTGAGTAGACATGTGTTCTATTCATATTTTGGATCATATTACATTGGTCGCAAATGCAAAGTAGTCATAAGTTGCCCTCACAAGCAACAAGTATGACGTTGCAAAATGTTGTACAAAATTAGCAAATCATCATGTTGCATATGTAGTTATCCACATGCATCCATTCACCTCCATCTCATAATTTGCATTCACACATTCTACTTTTTATTTTACCTTCTTCTTTTCTTCTTCTTTTCCCTCCTTCTCTTGGCCATCGATCAATGTTGTATGGTTACGCTTTGAGTGGCTACATACCTTTGATTAGATCCCATTATTTTACCTTCTTATTTTCTTCTTCTCTTCCCCTTCTTTTCTTGGCTATCGATCAATGTTGTATGGTCACACTTTGAGTGGCTACATACCTTTGATTAGATCCCATCCCTTGCCCTTATTTTTCTTTTCCTTTCTTCCCCTCTAATTTAAAACATCCCATCACCTTCTCATATCATATTTTTGCACTAAACTATGTTCCACACAACATAGTATAAAAAGGGGTAAATATAGACACATAAAAGTCACACATGCTCACTTCTAGATACTTGTACATCTACATACACACTTGTAGGTTGACATAGGCTATCTAAGTCATCCATAGGTTCCTAAACCTACAAAACTAGGAAAAAATCCTCCAAAATGCCTCCTATCCACTAGGAGAACACCTCTTAGATCCCTAAGGTAACTTAAGCCCTCTCCTACACCTAGTTGGCCCTCATAGGACCTTATCCCTATCAAAAATCCTAATTAGGTTGATTAGTGATCTAATTCTTCATTGAAATTCACTTAAATACACTTTTTCACTTAAGTGAGTTTAATTAGGGTTTTAAGTCAAATTAGTCCTAAACACACTTCCACACGTGTGCACATGATATTAGTTAGGATATTTCCAAATGCCCTAACTAAAACCCTAATATAACCTAGGATATGACTAACACTTGGTTAATCCTAACTCTTCCTCACACATGTATGAGGAGGAGATATTTTCCTAAGGCATGAGGGTTTCACCTATTCAAACCCTAACCTAACTCTAGCATGAGTAGCTCTAAGGGTTGGTTTATCTAACCCCTTCTCCTAAACTCATATTTTTCTATAAATAGAGGGCTCCACCTCTTATTCTACCTCTCTCCTCTCTCTCCCTTTTTTCTACCATACAAAAAATCTGTCAAAATTAGTCTAGGATCGCATCTGATAATTCTACACCATACAAACAACAAAGGACAACTTATGTCATCCATCCAAACAAAAATTTTAGTCCCACATCCAGTAGAAGTCTGATTCACCCCCTGACCTATGAATCCAAGCTCCAATTCACCCCCTGCCATGCAATTGACCATGCAACACATCTACCTCAGCAAATTCAGTAGGTAAGCTTTATTTCAGGTTTTTATAGTGTTTTATTCAGTTTTCAACATGTTTTAGCATAATTTTCCTTCGGGTATATTTATATTTTATTAACAAGGGGATTGACCAAGGCAGGCCTCCAAACCCTCTAACCATCTCTTGCAGACCTTCAAAAATAGGTACAAGAGATCACAAACATAAAACAATCAAAAAACTAGTGGTGGTTCACAAGCCCACCTTCACTAAGGAGTCTCGAGAGAAAATATTATAGTGTTTGATATCCATGAAGACAGATTGGGAAAAACTACTCTTGTAATCCATGAAAGTTTAAATGAAAAAAATCAACATTCTAGATATTACATTTGTTTTATATTTTATGTTTGATCAAATGTTGTCTTTCGTCCACTTCACAATGATATGATTTAAAAAAAATACCCTTCCTATAATGATTAGTCTATTTTGTGGTACAACCAAGTGAGTAGACTTGGGTTGTTACATATGGTATCAAATCAGAAGAGATTCTAAGTTGTATACTTTGATTAAGAATTTTGTTTAGATTAATATAAAACTATTAACTTACCTCTTTCACCTATAGGTAAAATGGAACAGATGTGGATATTTGAGAAATCCTACGGGAGGCAAGGATGAAGAAGCCACTGAAAGACCTATAAGGGGATCAAGGATGGGAATAAGATGATAAAGTCCTCAACATGAAATAAGGTTGAAGCGGGTGAATGAATCCCATCCAAATGAGACTAGTAGAGAGGATGGAAACCTTGCTAAGGTGGTGCAATTATTGCAAACACACATGGAATTGAAAAGGGAAGAGATGACCCAACAAAAAAATCATATGGCCGAATAGAAAGAGTTGATTTTTCAATAATAAAAGGTCACTGAAGACTTAGCTAAGGGAAGAGAAACTAGAGGAGGTAAGGTTGAGGAGGTACCTAGTGAACCTGTAGGATCCAGTATTGGTAGGGCTAGGGTGAGTAAAGAGTTGAATAGGAAACTGAGGAAGGTTGTCATATCCAAATTCAATGGGAAAGGTGATGGTGATACAACATAAAATTGACTAATTGAACTAGAATCATATTTTTCCCTAGTAGTTTTATCATTTGAATCTAAAACTGCATTGGCAATTATGAACATGACTGAAGTAGCCCTAGATTGGTGGATTTCCTATAATAAAGGACATAATATTGAAGCTACAAACCTTAGGTGGGAGGATTTTTTCAAGGAATTCAGGGATAGATTTCTGACCAAGCAATATTACATGCAAAAATTTGGAGAGTTTTTTAATCTATGATAGGAAACTATGTCAATGTGTGATTATCACCAAAATTTTATTCAACTATTAAAATATGCATCTCAATATGAAAGCAATGAAGAAATGAAGACTCCAAAATTTATTTTGGGATTGCATCCTAGAATCATGATGGTGATAAATATGCATGACATTGTTAATATTCATACAACATTTGATTTGGCATGAAAATAAGAAGCCAACCAAGAGACTAGGAAAACATTATTTAACTATCAAAAGCTATCTAAAAAGGAAAAATATGAGCTTATAATTTGAAAGGGTGTTGGGTTTATGAAATAGGAGAAACATCAAAATGAGAAACCCAAAGGAGGAGATCAAAATAGGCAAGGAGGCAGAAATAAACTTAACTATCAGGGTAATAAGTTTAGGAAGGATGGCAAAGAGTTTTCCAAAAAATATGATAAACAAATAGCAAATCAGGAAAGAACTAGGGAGACTATGCCTCAGGGCGAAAATGAGAATAATAATAGGGGAAATATAGCTCCACCAAATGGATGCTACATATGCCAAGGAACTCATTATGCTAAAAAATGCCCTCATAGAGATATTCTTTATCAAAAAGCTCCAAAATAAGCCACTCACAGAATCATTCCAGCGATAGGTAGTCCCATACTTGATGGTCAAGTTACTCCATTTGTATTTAATGGTAATTTTTTTGATAAATATGTGTATATTTTAATAGGTAGTGGATCAACTGATAACTTCATTTCCACTAAATTAGTGAGGGACATACCTAAAATACCTAGGTTTTTGGCTAATGGTTGGAAGGTAGAGTAAGGGTCAAGGCAAACCTACCAATTCAACCAATGTCTGCTTGACCCACACATCATTTTACCATAAGGAAAAACTAATTGGCATTTGTGTGTGGCACCTTTGCATACATTTGATATCATACTTGGTGTTGAGTGGTTAAAATATCATAAGGCTCTTATGAATTTTAAAGAGATATGAGTAGATTTTATAGATGAATCCAATAAAAAGATTAGGATTCATTATGGTTGTGGTTAAATTAAGCCACATCTATTATTTGCGATGTAGATAAATAAAATTATTAGAAATAAAGGAATAATGTTTTTAGTGAAATTGAATAAGAAAGAAGAGACAAAAGTGGAATCTAACCTCTTTCAAAAGCATCCTATTTTGGAAGAATTCAAGGATGTGTTTGCAGAGGACCATCCTGGGGAACCTCCTTAGAGAGAATTTGATTTTTCTATAGAGTTTTTTCCTGGAGCTGCACCCATTGCTAGAGCACTGTATAGGATGACTTCTATCGAGTTGCAAGAGCTCAAAATGCAACTACAATAATTTCTAGAAAAATGTGTAATTAAGTCCAGTGTGTCACCATGGGGAGCTCCTATATTTTTTGTTAAAAATAAATATGGTACCTTGAGAATGTGCATATATTATTGGATGTTTAATAAGGTTACTGTCAAAAATAGATACTCGTTACCTAGAATTGATTATATATTTGATCAACTAAAAGAACCAACCATATTATTGAAAATTGATCTAAGATCGGGTTATCACTAGTTAAAAATCTAAGAAGAAAATACTTCTAAAACAAATTTTAGAACTAGGTACGTATATTTTGAGTTCATAGTCCTACCTTTTGGGCTATCTAACACCCCATATACATTCATGAACCTCATGAATACCATTTTTATAGAGCAATTGGATTGGTTTGTGCTCATATTTTTGGATGACATACTGATCTATTCCAAGAACAAGGAGGAACATGATCAGCATATGAGAATTGTACTTAATATTCTTAGAAATAATAAGCTATATGGAAAACTATCAAAGTGTGATTTTTACACTTCACAACTATAGTACCTGGGATATATTGTCTCTGCTTAGGGTATTGTAGTTGATACCAATAAAATAGAAGCTACTTTTGATTGGCTAGCACCTACTAATTTGATTAAGGTGCGAAGTTTTATGGGAATTACAAATTATTATAGGCGATTTGTCAAAGGATTCTCAAGAATTACCCAACCCATTACAAATATTCAAAGAAAAGGCAAAGCCTTCAAATGGATAGAGCAGTGTGAAGAGGATTTTCAAATTTTGAAAGAAAGGTTAACAACCACACCAATCCTATAATTACCTGATCCTAATAAATAATTTATAGTATGTACTAACCCATCAATTGACATATTAGGAGGGGTTTTGAGCCAAGATGTGGTTATTACCTTTGAATTAAGGAAACTTAAGAGGCATGAATTAAATTATGCCACTCATACCTAGAGTTGGCAGTCATTGTACATGCCCTAAAGAGTTAGAGGTATTATTTATTGGGAAAACCATTTGAACTGAAGACAGATCACCAGAGTTTAAGATGGAGTTTTTAGCTGAGTACGATTTTGGCATTGAGTACATTAAGGGTAAAGAGAATGAGGTTTTTGATTCTATAAGTAGGAGAGGGCATATTACTGCATTGATAAAATTTCAATATTATCTATTAGATCAAATTAAAAATCAACAATAGAAAGATAAGTTTTGTAAGTCATGCAATGATCGAATGGGGTAAGAATTTGGAAATGATACAGGCTTTGCATATAAAAATGACTTATTATTTTATAAGAACAGATTGGTGGTTCTAAATTAAAGAGGATTGAGAGAAAAAATCCTTAAGGAGGCTCATAATACTCCTTATATTACGCATTGGAGAGGGGCAAAGATGCACGAAAGCTTGAAAAAGTCTTACTATTGGTCGAGTATGAAAAAATATGTCACTGATTATGTGGCTAGGTGCTTAGAGTGCCAGAAAGTAAAAGTGGAACATCTGCATCTAGTAGGTATGTTGTACCCACTTGAGATACCCATGCAAAAATAACAAGTGGTATTAATTAAATTTATAGTGGGTTTTCCTAAAACAAGATTCGGGCATGATGCGATCTTGGTAGTTGTGGATAAGATAACCAAGGTTGCACATCTTATACTAGGAAATGTGCAAGATGATGCATCTACAGTAGCAAGCAAGTTCACCACGGAAGTGGTGAGACTACATGGATTTGTAGAGATCATACTATTTGATAAAGATTCTCACTTTACCTATGAGTTTTAGCATGCTTTGCATGAAGCATTGGGAACCAAATTGAATATTAGTATTTCCTATCACCCTGAGAAAGATGGATATACTGAGAGGGTGAATCAGGTTCTAGAGGATATGTTAATAATGTATTGCATGGATCAACATACAGAGTAGGAATACTATATATATGTAGTGGAGTTCACATACAATAATAGTTATCATGCATCTCTAGGTATGGCACCTTTTGAAGCCATATATGGGAGAAAGTGTAGAATTCCCTTATCTTGGGATAATCCAGAAGATCAGGTAGTGATCCAACCAGTAACTATGAAAGAAATGTAAGATCAATTGAAAATAATTCAGTAGAAGCTGAAGGAGGTCGTAGACCACCAAAAGAGCTACGCGGACATCAAAAGAACACTAAGAGAATATATTTTAGGGGATAAAGTGTTCCTAAGGGTGAAACCAAATAAAAGTTCTATTAAATATTCCAAACTAGACTCAATATGTGGGTCCATTTGAAATTGTGAGCAAGATAAACCTTGTTGCGTACAACCTTGCTTTGTTGTTGAGCTTATCCAAAATACATAATATATTCCATGTGTCCCTCTTTAGGAAATATATTTCTAATCCCACTTATGTTTTAGATGTTTCCAGTTTGTAGATGAATGATACTCTAAATATTGAAGTTTTTCCTATTCGTATACTTTGTTTCAGAACCAAGAACCTACGAAAAATGAGCATAGAGAAATATTGGGTCCAATGGGACCTCCACTCAGATAGAAATACCACATGGGAGAATGTGGTAGATATGCAAAAATATTTTCCTTATCTGTTTGAATAGATATGGAATTTTTCAAAAACATTTCATATGATTTGATGATATATGGATATGAGACTGGATACTGAGTAGAGTAGCTTATGTATGTTTTGAGTTACTGAGTAGAGTAGCTTTGTTTATGTGTTGTGTGTGTTTGGGTTTATTTTTAGATATTTGATGGAATGCAATATAATGTGTACATTAAATGATTAATAGCATGTTCAAATCTGAATTATTTATGATTTTAAAGATGAATTTTGATGGCAAAAATGAAGTATGATTTATAAATTGATATGATGAATTTGGCATATATAAAAAGTTATTTTTGGGAAAACATACTCAATTTGTTTAACTATACCATGAAACACAAGGACTATGTTTGTTTTTAGTGGGGTAGGATGTAATGACCCTCCTCACACGATTAATGGTTAACAAGTAAAATTGGTAATAAACCTATATTTTCATGACAATTGTGGTACTGTTGATAGTCACTATGAATGCAGGACCAGGTTCAAAGTTGTCGATGAATGGAAGCAAGCTGACAAAAAAGGTAAAAAGGTAAGTGATGATTCAGCTCGCGAGTACATGAACGCTTACACACTTGCATTTCATATAGATTTCATGATTGATTGGATAGTGTGTGTGTTTGTCTTGAAGATTTATTTGTTGTTTGGTCGATACATAATATGTTGTGCATATTACTTATGTGGAAATTATGAAGGGAGACACTTTTTACTTGAATTGTGCATATGTTCAATAGTTAAAATTTTAAAAAATAATAAATATAAAATATGTAAGTAAAAAAATATATGTTTGTTTGATAAAAGAAATATGAATGTGAAATTATTATTGTGCATATGAATTATATAAAGCATATGTAAATATATTATTCAAATGCATTTTGCACATATATAATAGACAATATTAAGTTGGAATAAGGGAATGAATCAAAAAAAATTTCTTTGTAGTGATATGGTTGAATATTACTTGGTATGGATGTTGGCTTAACCGCACAAAAGCTCGACGTATGGTGTCATGATAAAATTAAAATACCCTCCATATATTTTGAGAGAAAATAAAGGAAATGTATTGACATTTTAGTTCTATTATAGTGGTTGTTCAATTTTGGGTGTTGCCTTCGGTGGGGAAAGGGATTTAGTGTGTTGGTTTGTTATAAAAACACACTCGACCAAACTGCACTACAAGGGTTTGTTGGAAGTGCTTGAGAGCACTTGGGAACACATAGCATAGCGATAGTCCCCAGGTTGGAATTTCCATATTAATATTTGAATATGATTTAAAAATAAAATGGTTATGATTATGTTGGAATAGTGCATAGTTTATGTCAATACATTCCATAGTTTGTACCAGAATATTGCATTGTTGTGCTAAAATATTGTATTGTTTGTGTTGGAAGATTGCTTTGTCTTGTTGTATGCAATGAAATGAAAATACAATACTGTGTGCATTTGCATTATGACTTTGTCAACTATGGACATTTTTTTTTCTCTATTCTATTAAAGAGCATAAGACTAGTGTCGGTTATTGTAGCTATTATTATCCAGAAAACGTGGATGAGTTACTTAAGAAAATATGCAAATGATTTACAAAGAGTTGTGTGATTCTCTGGAATGAGTTATGCATGTTAGATTAGTTGCATGCATATAGTTATGCATTCATTGAATGGAGAGTTGATTTTGATCTCTCTTGTATTAAAATAAATTGTATGCAGATAGTATTGCTTGCAAAATAAATTGATTGATTTGTATTATGGAAATAATATGTCTCAAATTACCCACAATGACTGGTCTGTGATGTTTGCTTGTAAAAGAAATTGATTAACTTGTATTTTGAGAATAACATGTCTCAATTTTCTTGTAACAAGTGGTTTAAAGAATGAGTATGTTTTGGTCTATTATCCTTAATATAATTCCTAGTGTGAAAGAGTACAACTCTTTTTGCATGTTCGATATAGAAATATTTACTGGGAATAAATAGAAATACATATGAATGAAAAATTAAATGATTTTGTTAAGCTTTGGGTGTGTTGTTGTGAAACCTAAGTCAAAGTCTACCTGTATTACAAGTTAAAGGGTAGAGAGTATTGGAAGGTTTCATGACTCAAAGCATATATATTTAAAATTTTACGTTCAATTACGTTGTAAAATTTAAGTGAGCTTGATGTTTAACAAACTATCATGCATTCTAGAGAATCACATATTCTCCTAAGAAGATTCATATCTAATCCTCGATAATATTCTCTTTAAAAATTGCTCCTAGATGGTGAATGCAGAGGTGAAAGGGTATTTCTTGAATGGAAAAGTTAACTTAGATGCTCTAACAATGAGATGATTATGGAGCTTATGGATTTATCTGTTCGAGGATTCTACATAATATTGTAGCAATAAAACCTGATGCAATCCTATGTTTATGATTTCTCATTGAGGACTCTGGATGAGCTCGACATTCGAACCTATAACTGAAGCCGAATTTTAAAGTTGTAAATCTAGAAAGAAGATCTAAATAATTAGTTTCTCTATACTAATATTTTATGAGTTTCTCGAGTTGTTGAATTTATACCTTTAACAGAGGGAGAAGTGGTTGATTACTGAGTTACAGTTTAGCTGTGGATATACCAAGAGAGTCATGTTACAATAGAAGGCAATTTGTATTGATTCTTGGGTTGCTTTTAGTAGAGAAATGTGTTTAGAGTTGTGCTTCATGCTATAAATTTGAATAATGTATTATGGATGGCATATGTATATAACAATACAACTTTGTATTTTAGAATTGTCTTAATTTTTTTCCAAAATAGTATTGGTATTCTATCTATTTTTTTTATCTATATATGCTGGAATTTGGTAGTTAAAAAGTAGTTTGAATTATTGTATTTTCCCTACAACTTTAATGATATTAAGATGGAAGGTAATTTACTTGTATTCCTTTTTGAAATGGCATGCTTATAAATCAAGTAACCCAAAACAAAAGTAGAAGAAACATCTCTTTAAAGAATAGAATAGGCTATAGTGATAAACCAAGGGTTAAACAATGTTCAAGTTAGTGAGTCATTCATTATTATCATGTCAAGTGGAACACAAAAGAATGTTATTCAATTATTTTAAAACATCACAGAGGTTTCTTGGGATGGTATGGCTCATCTTTGATAAATTAGGTTTGTTTTAATGGGATAGGGTGTGAAGTCATCCAGGTGGTGGCTGAGAAATGTGACCACCCCCAACCCGAGGTTATAAATAGTAAACCATTTTAGTGAAACCTTAACCTTATGTGCTTGATAAGGTTAATGAATTACAAGCTGTGTGGTTTTTGTTACGACGGTATGCAAATATTATGACTCTTCTATTATAACTATAATATAGAAGAATTTTTTAAAACCAAACTAGAATAACTAAAAAGTTTTCCTTAAGCTGATGATCATAGATTCCATATAAAATGGTACTTCTTTAATAGGTATTCTTTACTTTTTAGAAAGAGTTTATGTGTAGTGGTTAATAGGGGATGTGAATCCTAAATATAAGTAAACTTAGGATGTTTTAGAAAAAACCAAAAATGATAACTTATGTGCCTACCTTTAACCTTTTATTTATTTCAATGCCAAATAGGGAAACATTTAATCTTAAGAAGTGAAATTTAGTTGCACCCTCGTAAAAGTATCATATTATTGCATTAGGGTTTTAGTTGAATTATTTAGTTTCTTTTCTTGGTGTTTTAAACCTTAAATATTAATAGTAAAAACTTGTCCTTAAATGGGAATTTTATTTAAGGAAGCATCGAGAAAGGATGAATGATTAAATTACACCTAATATTGTTGACGTGCAGGTATGCACATAACATGATTCGAGAGCAATTATTTTTTTGGCAAAATGGGTTGGAAAAAGTGACCTAGTCAAAAATAGTAACAAGGGGTAGTATGGGATGCCACCTTTATATTTGCTACTCAGAAGTACAAGTGATAAGTCCTCGTACCATTTTGCTATAGGGAGTGAGTATGACAAATAAGCTCATTCTGCTACGATTTTTGGTATGGGATAATCGTCGTGAGTCATGATGGACAATAAGACCAAGACCAATGTTAGAGAATTGATATGGCTCTAGTTGGTTTTAGTGATATTGGATTGATAGCTAGACACTAGGCATATGTACGTTGACCCCTTACAATTAATAGAATAAGTCGATCGATTAGTTGAAGGTTCAGTATGTTAAGGGATGAGGAGAGTATGCATCCACTCTTTGGGTGTTATGGGCTCTAAAGGATAACCCCAACTATGGTTTGACTATCATGTAAGAATAATAGTATGATAAATGAGATAAGTCGAATCCACAAAATGGAACCTTTATGATATTTGGCCAATATCGTCCACTTGGGTGGCTGTCTACAACAGTCTTGAATCCCAAAAGTGGAATGATATGCATGTAATGAGTATATATTTATATTTGAAACTAATTGGATGAAATATAAATGCTATGAACATGAAAGTACTCGCTATGAAAATGAAAGCATTATTTACGTCAAAAATAATAAACTTAGAAAAATAAATACCTTGAGAATTATCTTGGCTTGTTCATGTGGTGCAACCAAGTGAGTAGCCTTGGGTTGTTACATGTGGTATTAGAGTTGCATCCTAATATCAGGATGGTGGTGAATATGCATAACCATGTATATTTTACTACTGCTTTTGATTTAGCATGAAAAGAGGAAGTAAACCAAGAGACTACAAAGGTATACTTTAATTATCAAAAGTTATCTAAAAAGGAAAAATATGAAATTAGGAAGTTGAAGAGTGCTAGATTTATGAAGTGGGAGAAAGAGAAAAACAAGAAACCTAAAGGAGGATATTAGAACAATTAGGGTGGAAAAAATAGAAATAAATTTCAAAACAATAAGTTCAAAAAGGATGGTAAAGGGTTTTCTAAAAGATCTGATTAGAGACCAACAAATTAGGAGAAAACTAGGGAAATTGTGCCTCAAGGAAGGAATTAAAATAATAGCAAGGGAAGAAAATCACCTCCAAATGGTTGTTATGTATGCCAAGTGCCCCACTATGATAACAAATTCCCCCACCAAGATGATCTTTGCTAGAAAGCTCCAGAAGAAGTCCCTCACAAGATTTTTACAGTGACAGGTAGTCTCGTACTTGATGGCCAAGTTACTTATTTTGCTTAATGGTAAATTTATGGTAAGAATGTACGTATTTTTATAGATAGTGGATAAATGAATAGCTTTATTTTCACTAGTTTAGTGAGGGAAACACATGAAAGACCTAGATCTATAGCTAATGGTTGGAAGGTGAAGTATGGGTTGAGGCAAACTTATCAAGTAAACCAATGTCTATTTGACCCTAACATAATTTTACCTCAAGTAAAAACCAAATGGTATTTGTATGTAGCACCTTTACATGCCTTTGACATCATTCTTGGTACTTTCTAGTTAAATTCCCATAAGGCTATTCTGAATTTTGCGGAAATATGGGTGGATTTTATTGACAAATCCAATCAAAATATTAGAATTCATTGTGATCATGGTGCAATTAAGCCACATATATTGTTTGCAAAGAAGATAAATAAATCCATAAGGAAGAGGGAAATGGTTTTTGTAGTTAAAATTAATAAGAAATAGGGGAATGAAGTGGAAATTGATCTCTTCCAAAATCATCATATTTTTGGAGAATTCAAATATGTTTTTTCGAAGGAACTACCAGGGTTACCTCCTCAAAGAGAGTTTGATTTTTCTATTTATTTGTTACCTAGAGTTGCATCCATTGCAAGGGCACCACATAAAATGAATCCTATTGAGCTACAAGAGCTCAAGATGCAACTTCAATATTTATTTGAGAAAGGGCTAATCAAGCCTAGTGTGTTGCCATGGGGAGCTTCTATCTTGTTTGTTAAGAAGAAAGAAAGTACCTTGAGGATGTGCATAGATTAAAAAACTATCATGCATTCTAGATAATCACATCTTCTCCTAAGAAGAGTCGTATATGATCCTCGATAATATTCTCTTTAAAAATCATTCCTAGATGTTGAAAGTGGAGGTAAAAGGGGTTTTCTTGAATGGACAAGTTAACTTAGATGCTCTGACAATGAGATGATGATGGAGATTATGGAGTTATATGTACAAGGATTATCTAGAACATTGTAGTAATTAAACCTGATGCAATCCTATGTTTATGATTTCTCATTAAGGACTCTATATGCACTCGACATTCAAACCTATAACTGAAGCCAAATTTTAAAGTTGTAAAACTGGAAAGAAGATACAAATAATAATTAGTTTCTTTATACTGATATTTTATGAGTCTCCCAAGTTGTTGAATTTATACCTTTAACAGAGAGATAGTGGTTTATTACTAAGTTATAGTTCAGTTGTGGATATACCAAGAGAGTCATGTTACAATAGAACACAAATTATATTGATTCTTGGGTTGATTTCGATAGAGAAATGTGTTTAGAGTTATGATTTAGGTTTTTAATTTGAATAATGTATTGTGGACAACATATGTATATAAAAATACAACTTTGTATTTAAGAATTGTCTTAATTTTTTTCAAAATAGTATTGGTATTCTATTTGTTTTGTTTATCTATGTATGATAGAATTTGGCAGTTAAAAAGTATTTTGAATTACTATATTTTCCCTACAACTTTAATGATATTGATATGGAAGGTATTTTACTTGTATTCCTTTTTGAAATAGCATGCTTCTGAATCAAGAAACCCAAAATAGAAGTAGAAGAAACATCTCTTTAAATAATAGAATAGGTTGTAGTGGTAAACCAAGGGTTAAAAAATGTTCAATTTAGTGAGTCATTCATTAATATCATGTCAAGTGGAACACGAAAGAATGTTATTCAAGTGTTTTAAAATATCACAAATATTTCTTGGGATGGTATATCTCAGCTTTGACAAATTATTTTTGTGTTAATGGGATAGGGTGTGAAGCTATCTAGGTGGTGGCTAAGAAATATGACCACCTTCAACCCGAGGTTATAAATAGTAAACCATTAGAGTGAAACCTTAACCTTGTGCACACGATAAGGTTAATGAATTACAAGTTGTGTGGTTGTTGTTACAACAATATGCAAATATTATGACTCTTCTCTTATAACTATGATATAGAAGAATGTTTTAAAACCACACTAGAATAACTAAAACGTTTTCCTTGAGTTGATGAGCATAGATTCCATATAAAATTATACTTCTTTAATAGGTATTCTTTACTTTTTAAAAGGATTTTATGTGTAGCAGTTAATAGGGGCTCCCAATCCTAAATATATGGAAACTTAGGATGTTGTAGAACAAATTAATATAATAACTTATGTGCCTACTGATGAGGCCTGGAAATGCCTCAATCATAACATGTTTTGAACACTGAAATTGCCTATAAACTCTTATGTTTAATCTAATATGCTAGTTAAGTTAATTCAATATGTTGTGTATTAACTATTTGCATGATGAATGTATCTGAAATACTATATTATGATTTTTACAACTTTTTGCATAAGTTTTATGTTGTTTTGTTATGATTTGCTGAATGAGATATGCTTAGGTTGATAGCAACATTTCACTAATCATGATTTGATATGTCTCAAGTATTTATTTTACCTAAATCTGGCAACAGTGCAAGAAAACTGTAATTGTGCAGCAAAAAATGGTTTTTCCCATGTAAATTCCAGCCAGCTTCCAATGAATGGCAAGGCATGGAATTCACATATGGAAAGAGATGAAGATCATTGGAATATGATCCTGAGAGATAACCCACCTGAGAAATGCAGAGGAAAACATTTAAGGAGCACACATTTGTTCATTCCGAAGTCTCTTTGGAATGAACAAATATCTTCGGAATGAGAAAACACAGTGTCTTCGGAATGAGCGGATCTTCGGAATGAGAATTGCAGTATCTTCGAAATGAGCCACTTATCTTCGAAATGAAAATAGAATGTGCTTTTTGACTTATTGACCGATTTTTGATGCTGGAAAAATGGAAATAAATATTGAAAAAGGTAAGGGAAAATATCTCAGATCTGCCTTTGCTATCCTTGCCGACCAAAGCCACCATTTATGGAAAGATCAAGTTTGATCTTCTTCTAGGATAAAACCAGGAATTGTTGCAGCATAATAGGATTAGATATTTTGAGATATTCTCAGCTTGTTAGTAGATCTTAGGACATCTATAAATATGGCTCCCGTTTAGGTTGAGCTAGTAGTAGTAGTCATAGAGAGAGTGGAGATAGAAGATAGAGAAAGCAGAAAGTAGAAAATAAGCAATAACCATAAAAGTGACTGTTACAGTCCTGTAACAGGTTTTTCAGCAGAATTATTGTATTCATGTGCTTGAATCAATAAAGTGTACTATTTCTATTTCATATTACTTGTAAATTAGTGTGAGTAAGATCTAGAGATAAAAAGACTCATACCTTATTTTGGACAAGGAGGCTGGCCACTTCCAGACTTAGGAGGAGGACTAACAACAGGTTTTTATTCTGATTTTGCTGTAGCAGAATGAGTTGTAGAACTTGTCATTTCATTACTTTGTAAAAAACTAATGATATTTGTAATCTTAGCTTATTTTATATTTTTTTATTAATGGTTTGATTGTAATCCCCACTTTTAGCAAAGCTTTCAATTTATTGCAGACTATCAATTCCAAAATTTACTGTTTTCTGTAATTTCTTGCATTTTGTGTTTTTGCTATCAACCCCTGCACAGAAGATTGACAACCTTCTATTACAGAGCCTTGACAGGGTTTTATTTCCATGTTATAAATAGGTTTCCATTGCTACAAAATTAAATAGATTTCCTTTCTGCAATTATAATCAGACTTTTAATTCTATAACTATTATTTCTGCAACATAATTAGGTCTCATTCTGCAATTGTCATTAGGATTTCATTTCTATAGTTAATGATTAGTTCTCATTTCTACAACTTAGATTAAGGTTTAATTCATGCAATTTAGATATAGGAATGTCCTAAATCCCCCACACAATCGGTTTCACCAATAAGACCTGTTGCTCTAAATTGACCTAAGTTATAACCCTCTTCACCCCTTCTTTCGTAGATAGCCTTGTACACTGCCTTGGATTGACAAATTCATTGAGAATTAATGATGTGTATAATGAAAATGTATCATTTTGGCACCATTACCGGGGAATTGTGTTTCTAGAAGGTAATAACAGTCCAATAGTTGTTAGTTAGACTGAACTGTGAAGATTTAGGATAAAATCTGAATAGAACAATTGGTTAAAATAACAACTATTGACCTATAATTTATGTCATTTAAGAGTAAACATGAATGAGTAATTCTAGGGATGAAAAAGGTAGAATTACCCAAAAGGATCCCTGGATTGTTCCATTAAGGAGATCTTCATGCCTAAGGGGTGAATCACCTGTGTTTGAATTACCAGAAATATTGAAAGAAAAATCACCAGTCTCACCATCATTAGAACATTATGAGAAAGAAAAATCACTAGTATCATCATCATTAGAACATCCTAAGAAAGAAGAATCGTCAGACTCATTATCAACAGAGGATTTTGGACCTCTTGAGAGAGAAATTTGGATAAGTTTAACTAAGAAACCGAAACTATGGCGAGAGGAGGCAATCTAGATAGAGATGGCCAACATGGCTATGTCCATAATGAAGAAGATGATCGGGATATTCCTCAACATTCCAGAACATTTGAATATCCTATTCATTTGAATCCAACACAAAACTCTCCCATGAAAACCATTTCACCTTCGGTACTTCCAACCTTCCAAGGTGTTGTATCTGAAGATCCTGATCAGTTTTTGTTTGAATTCAAGGTAGTGTGTCAAAACTATGATTATGTAAATGACAATAAAAAACTTAAAGTATTTCCCTCAACGCTCAAGGACTCAGCATTACGTTGGTTCATGATCTTAGAGCCAAATTCCATCCGAACCTGGGATCAAATGGAAACTGTGTTTTTAGACAAATATCAGGAGTATTGTCGTGTAAGGAACATAAAAGATGAGTTATTTAGGATTAAACAAGAAGATGATGAAACATTAGAAGACTATCTTGATAGGTTATCCTTTGTTCAAAGGAGATGTGGACTTGTAGAACTAGAGTTATGCAAAACCATCTTTTTAAGAGGATTACAAGATGAATCCAGAGATGTATTGGATTGGATGGGAAAAGGGGATGTAAATACTCTCAGTAATGAGAAAATTGTGTATCTCTATAGGAATTACTCTCGAAATAAGTAGGGAAGAATAAAAAAGGTTACAAATGGCACTGATGTGAAGGAATTAATAGAGGAACATGCAAATTTTAAAAATGATATTCTAGTGCAATTAAACACAACTTTGGGGGAAATGTCTGCAAAAGCAAAAACCATAGAACCTTTGGAAATTTATTGCCCAAGATGTAGAAATAAACATGATTTGTAGGAATTTCCTTTGAATAAAACATCTATCTCGGCCATTTTTACTATCCAATATTTGTGCATTAGAAGAGCAGGAAGAAAAAAGAAAGCATTTCCCAAGACTGTTCAGATTGAAGGAAAGATAGCTGATCTCTATCTAGAAAACTAGTACCTCCAAAGTATAGTGACCCAGGAAGTCCAGTTATCACAGTTACTATAGGTTCAGTACCAATATCAAATGTATTAGTAGATCTAGGAGCTACAATAAATGTCATGACCAAGGATATAATGAAATAATTACAGCTCAAACATATCAGCCCCACATTTACAGTTTTAGAAATGGCTGATAGATCAGTTGCAAAACCTGAAGGTATCATTGAAGATGTTCCTATAGAAGTTTCTTCTTGGGAATTCCTTGCATATTTTTTGGTTTTACAACCAAGAAATTCAACACATGGATATATCATCATTTTGGGAAGACCTTGGCTTGCAACTGCAGCAACCTTCATAGACTACAGATCTGGAAAAATGACTATTTCAAATGGTATTGATCTAAAACATATCTCTCTGTATCCTCCTACAAGAGCCTCCAGCAATTTTTTAGGTCAGTTATGGTTTCCTGATTCAGATGAAGAATCAGAGGAGGTTATTTCCACACTAGCCACCTTGGTAGTAAGCGAACACATAGAAGACCTCCATGACACAGAAAACTCAAAAAATGAAACTATCCTAATGAATGTTCTGCATGAACAAGGGTTAGAAGAGGAAGCAGTAAATATCCAACAATTTTTAAGGAATGAGGAGAACCAAAACTCTGAAGGTGAACCATCTGTACTATTACAGGAAAACTCTGTTTCACTACCACATGGGTGGCACCATCACCTAATTTTTCCTTCTCACTGTTCCATACAGGATATGCTTCAATCAAAAAATAATGAAACAAAAACTTCTTATTTCCTTCCATTTCAGCAATGTCCTCTTAACTCCCTAATCACTAAGTATGAAGAAGTGAATTCAGTCCTTCCAAATACAAAACAAATAGAAGTCCAACCAGGCAAATTTTTGAATATTTACAGCTGGCTTACTAGGGAAGAGGAATACAAATTGATATTTGCCTTGCAGAAGCATGTTCATGCTTTTGCTTGGGACTATAAAGATATGTCAGGAGTTCACCCTAATATATGCACCCATAGAATTTATACTAAAGAAGTCAAGCCAATAAGACAACCCCAGAGAAGACTGAATCCTGCCCTAAGGGATATTGTAAAGGAAGAAATTGAAAAACTTCTGGAGGTAGGATTCATTTACCCAATTTACGATAGCCAGTGGGTCTCTCCATTGGTTATAGTTCCTAAGAAAAATGGAAAAATGAGAGTATGTGTAGACTATAGAGAGCTGAATAAAGTGACATACAAAGACCATTTTACATTACCTTTCATAGATCAGGTGTTAGATACCCTTGCTGGAAAAATATACTTTTGTTTTATTGATGGATTTAGTGGATATAATCAAATTCAGATTGCACCTGAAAATCAAGAGAAAACAACCTTTACCTGTCCATGGGGAACATTTGCCTATAGGGTTTTACCTTTTGGTTTGTGTAATGCCCCAACAACATTTCAGTGAGCAGTTTTAGCAATTTTTTCTGATCTGACTACCAACAGTGTTGAGATATACATGGATGATTTCATAGTATGTGGATAGACTTTTGAATTTACATTAGAAAACCTTGACAAAGTTTTAACTCGTTGTGAAACATACCAGTTATCCTTGAATCCAAAAAAATGTTTTATGATGATGAAGGAAGGAATAGTTCTTGGTCATCACATCTCTCTTCAAGGGATCCAGGTTGATCCAAAGAAGGTGGAAATTATCAAGAACCTCCTTCCTCCTAAAACTCAGACTGATGTCAGAAGCTTCCTAGGACACATTGGTTTTTACCACAGGTTTATTCCCAGCTTTAGCACAATAACCAATCCCATGTTTTCCCTATTGACTAAAGATTCTGAATTTTCCTGGACTGTAAGGTGTCAGGAATCATTTTGAAGCTCTAAAAGAGAAATTAGTAACTCCACTTGTGTTAAGAGGACCTAATTGGACATTACCATTTCACATACAGGCTGATGCTTCCAATACTACAATTGGAGCAGCATTAGGACAAATTGACAATGGTGAACACTATGCCATCTACTACATTAGCAAGAATTTGACAAGAGCTGATAAAAATTATACCACAAGCGAGAAAGAATTCTTGGCGATAATTTATGCCATCAACAAATTCAAGCATTACATCACAGGTTATCAAATATTTATTCACACAGATCACACAACCATTAAATATTTGATGAATAAGCCTATGGTAAGTGCAATAATTATTCGTTGGTTATTGTTGCTACAAGAATTTGATATCACTATAATCAACAAACCAGGAAAAGCTAATGTTGTAGTAGATTTCTTGTCCATATTACAGAACACATATGAAGGGGAATTAGTTGAAGACACCTTTCCTGATGAAAAATTATTTGCTATATCAGTCCAATCACCTTGGTTTGCAGATATAGCCAATTACTTGGTCACAGGGAAAGTTCCTCCATATTTCACTTCAAAACAGAAAAAACAATTGATCAAACAGAGTTCTTCTTTTGAATGGATCAAGGGTATACTTTTTAAGTGCAGTCCTGACCATGTGTTATGTAGGTGCATCCGAAAGGATGAGGTGTATGATATCCTTAAGGCTTGTCATGATGAACCCTCATGTGGACACTACTCTGTAAAAAGCACAATTAGGAAAATCTTAGGGATAGGATATTATTGGCCATCTCTTCACAAGGATGTAAAAAAGTATATCAGGCATTGTGATGCATGCCAAAGAATGGGGAAACCCACTCATACAAATGAAATGCCACTGCAACCTCAATTGGTTTTAGAGCCATTTGAGAGGTGGGGGCTTGATTTTGTAGGACCTATTGATCCACCTTGTCAAGGAAAGGTGCATATTCTAGTATGCACTGATTACTTGACAAAGTGGGTAGAGGTGTGTGCTTTCAAACATGCTCGTGAAGAGAAGGTCACTGATTTCTTGTATACTCAGATTTTTCAGAGATTTGGAGCTTCCTGGTCTATCACCACAGACCAAGGACCCCAATTTACATCTAAAGTCATTGAGGCATTTACAAAATTATACGAAATCAAACATAGAAAATCATCACCTTATCACCCACAATCCAATGGCTAGGTTGAGGTAACAAATAGGGAACTAGAACGAATCTTAACAAAAACAATAGCTTTTCATAGGAGAAACTGGCTAGATAAATTACGTGAAGCAGTATGGGCTTACAATACTACTTGGAAATCCTCTACTAGATTCACACCTTATGAACTAGTCTTTGGTAAAAATCCCCTCTTACTTATTGAATTTGAGCTACTAACACTGCACACAGCATTGGAAATTGGAATTGAATTGTCATAGGCATAGACATATAGGATTCAGTAGCTGAATGTATTGGATGAACTTAGGTTGGATGCTCTGCACCAAACTAAAGTAATTTAGGAGTAGAGGAAGATGTGGCATGACAGTCACATTCAACAGAGGAAACTTCAACAAGGAGATTGGGCTTTACTATTTGATTCTAGCTATGAGGACTTCCCTAGAAAGTTGAGAACTAGATGGCTTGGACCTTACCGGATTGAAGAGGTATTTGACAATGGAGCAGCTCGTTTATCTCCTATTGATGGGTCACAGAGAAATTTGGTAGTGAATGGACATCGCCTCAGGGTGTACCATACACCTCTGACTAAAGAGGAATTCTTGTAGAAACTTGACAGTTTGGATACACAACAGGTGGAAGAAATTTCCTCTTCCACTTCAAAACAATCAACATGATCATGGATTTCAAGAAAAAAACAAAAAAATACAAAAAAATCAGAAAAAGTAGAAAACAAAAAGATGAATAAATTTTGATTATGAATTCCTTCATGGGCATGATTTCAGGGAAATCATGAATTCCTTCATGGGCATAGTCAAAATAAAGAAAAAAAAACAAAAGAGAAAAATGAATAACTCAGCAGTGAAAACCTTTTCTAAGGCACTACTAGGTTGGTATGGATGAAAACCAATTTTCTGGCATGCATAACCTTGAAAATTTCTGAACCATCATTGTACAAATTCACCAACTGCACTTGTTTTGAAATATTGTAGAAAATCTCAGTAGAACATCAACAGAAGCAATCATCTTTCAAAAACTTGCATTAACTTGTTTTAATCAGGTATATATTTCTTACATTTCTTCATTGTAAATGATTGGTATATAGTATATAACAATTAACCATTAGCATAAAAGGTATCCATAAGAGTTGGAATACTTAAAACATGTTTTGAGAATGGGAATATTGATTTCTACCTAATATTTGGAACAAGAATGCCAAAAATAGTGCCTGCTATCTTCTTCATACTAATTATTGTATTGTCTTCGGATTGAAATTGTCTTCAGAATGACAGCAGAATGAATGTTGCACTTTGTCTTTGGAATGAAGCTTTGTCTTCGGAATGACGATTTGTCTTCGAAATGAAGCTTTGTCTTCGGAATGACGATTTGTCTTCGGAATGAAGCTTTGTCTTCGGAATGACGATTTGTCTTCACAATGAAGCATCATCTTCGGAATGAAGCTTTGTCTTCAGAATGAAGCAAGATTTGTCTTCAGAATGCAGCAGGAATTGTCTTCGAAATGAAGTTCTATCTTCGGAATGATTTGCCTTCGCAATGCAGCTTGATGTTCAGAAAGAGGATTTGTCTTCGGAATGAGGATTTGACATCGCAAAGAAGCATGATCTTCGAAATGAAGACTTGTATTCGTAATGAAAACATAATCTTCGAAATGAAGACTTGTCTTTGGAATGAAGTCATAATATTCGGAATGAAGTTTTGTTTTTGCAATAGATCATAATATTTGGAAAGAGCATTCAATATAACATCTCCACATGGCATCCAAGGAAGAAAAGAAACACGATCAAATAAAAATTCTTTTGGCTACATACGAGAAATGAACATGTGTCAGTTAGAATATGGTTTATTTTTGCACCCATTTAGAAAGTACTAGAATCACGGAGGACATGACCAATAGTATGCCACTAATTTTTGATGTTGATAAACATGCACGTGAGAGTCCACAGGCAAAATAGAAAAACTAAAAACGAGTAAGGTGGATCTGACAAAAAGGACATTTGTGTAACCATTGATGGACATGTGTTCGAAGCAAAAATAGAAATGCGTGCCACCCTTCTTTTCGAAGACATATTTGATAGCGCAAAATGACTACGAGGTACAGTGCTCAGATTACGATTCATTTTGAAGAACAAAAATATGGCAATTGAAAACCTGGAACCAAACCCTGCAAAGTTGCAAACACTAGAAACCAGAGATCTAGTAGAGGAATAGCAGTAGAAGCGAGCAGTTTGTGATGTACCAAGACAAGAAAATGGGGCAAAAAATGAAAATGGAACCAGCGGATACCACCCACCTCCAAGAAAATCCAAAAGTGCTACAGATTTTTGAAGATGGAGGGCTTATGCCATTTTTGGATAATTTTAATGGATCCTCTGAATATTTGGCCGGCATGTTCACCCACACATTCAGAAACAACCGGGCACACGTTAATGACATGACTATTGAGGTAACCCCTAAAGTTTTGAGTCAAATTACTGAGCTGCCATTAGAAGGTCTTCCAATTTCTAGGTCTAGCAAAAATACATTGGTAAATACAGTTAATCAATTTCTGGAAGAAAATGATAGGGCACCAGAATATTTAACACATAATAACACATGCAAGGGGGTAAAAAGGGTCAGCCTGTAGGAACCCTGGGATGAAGTGGCCACATGGGTAATTAAATTTCTAACCTGTGAAGGGCAGTATGTACTATTGTTAGGGCATCATATAAAATTTTTAAACCATCTCAAACATGGTATGCAACAGCCAGAAATTAGGGTAAATATTCCCCTATACCTGCACCAGGAATTGAAAAACATGGCAAAAATATATCAAGAAGGAAAATGGAGTCTTTGCCACCATGGTCTCATCAAACTAGTTTGCCAGCACCATTTTAGAGGAAACCCTAGGAGCTTTGAGAGGTTTTACTCTACCTTAAATGATGTAATTTTTGGAGATGAGGATGAAGAGGAAGAAACATATACTGCTGATGTTGTTGCAGAAGAAGAAATAACTGCTGCAGAATATGTAGAAGATGAAACAAAAATTGCTGCAGAAGTTGTTACAGAAAAAGAAACACACCCAATAGTAGTAGCAGACCTTGCTCCAGAACCTTCAACTTCGCGAGTCAAGAAGCAAAAGAAAAGAGGGTCTGGAACTGGCAGTAGAACAAAAAAATAGAAGAAGGTCCATTTTTCTGAAGTTGCAACTGATCTGTCAGAATAGGGAAATGAGGCACCTAGCCCAATAGGGGAAGAAACAATAAGGGAAACAGAAGCATCTGAAACTAACCCCACAACCCCTACTGTCACTAAAAAATAGAGCAAAAAGAAGAAATTTGCATCTGGAACTAGGAGGTCTACAAGACTCCACTTGAGGGAAATGGCAGACCAGGTCATAGAACAGGAAGGTGGAAAAAGCGATCCGGATGTCACGGAAATACAACCAGCCCCCGAAAACTTTCCAAAATTCCTTGAACGAGATAATTGAGGAAGAGGCTGGGCAGGATAATTTGGAGGTGGCTACAGTTCAACAGGCCACAGAACTGGTAGATGCAATTATAGACATTTTCATAGAGCCTCCTGAACAAGAGTAGACAGATGTTGTAGAGGAAGAGATAACTATTGAGCAGCCAACTGTAGCTGACTCGTATGCATCATATTCTAAAGCAGAAATAGAGGAAGACATCACAAAGCAGCTGAGAGCATCAAGGAGTGTTGTCAAAAAATAAACCAAATGGATTGAAGAGAAAGAAAACATCATTGAGATGCAGGAAAGAAAAATTGTAGAGTTACAACAAGAAGTGGCAAAAATGAGAAAAAGGTTGTCACAGTATGAAAAATAGCCAATTGTATCCATTGATGAGGACGATTTGGCTCAATTACTTGTGGATTTATCTAGGGCAGATGACTATGTTGAAGCAGACATAGGTTCTCATTCTAAAGTAGCACCCTTTCATTCTAAAGAAGTACCTTCTCATTCTGAAGCATCACCTTCTCATTCTGAAGATGCTTCAGAATTGACAAAAAATATAGCAAAAAATATTGGAGATGAGTTACCAGCACAGGAACAATCCACGTAGCAGCATGAAATTGTTCAAGTAAGTACTTCTATTGATGTCCCTGCATTTCAAACTGTTACACCATCAGTAGAAGTAGCAGATAAGGGGGTGCAAGTGGAATTACTATCTAATGACAACCCAATAGAAATAGCAGATAAGGGGGTATAGGTAGAATTATTGACAGATGAACAACTAGTAGAAGTGGTAGAAAAATGGGTTCAGGTAGATATGCTACCTAGAGTTCCACCTGTAATCAGACCACCTAATACTATGTCCCTAGAACAATACAATGCAGACATAGCTAGTTGGGTGATTAGATATGAGAAGCTTGCCACTAAGACTGAAAAATTCAAATTAGAAGGAAAACAACTAGAGGCCAAGGAAATAGAGATTCAGGCATTGAAAGAAAAAGTGTCTGATTTATGTCAAATTGCTGAATTTTTAGTCCAATTCAGACGGCCAACTAGATTTTATAGTCTTATTTTGAAGGAAAAATACCTCCGATGGTAGGTCATGAGGATTAGCTAAGGTCTTCCATATAAATTGGACACCACTGTAGATTTCTTGGAAGCATACTTTGACAACCCTATTGAGCAGAAAAATCTCTTGTGTGAACTGTTTTTACACAACTTCTTTATTCCAAAAGAAGTAGAATTTCATCCTCAAATATACATTGGAGATGTTCAATTGAGGGCATTCATGTCTACCTTGCAAAATCAGTTTTATTGGGACCATGAAAAAAGGTAGAATAAGGAGATTGAAACAAGAGCTGAATTGTTAGTCAGAGCAATTCAGCCAAATCACCCCATTATCACAAGACAACACTTCACCATGATGAACAGGGATGATGTAAAGAGAATGTACTTGACAAACTTGAGGGACTGTGTGAACAGATTCCATAATTTTTGTAATGACAATTTTGTGTCAGCATTATCAGTCTGTAGAAACAGATGGGCTAAACTTTCCATGTCTTTGCAGAAAAGAGAACCCATTTCCCCCATCAACTTAGAATGGTCCAGAAGAAATGCAGAAGGAGTAATACAGTTGATTGAACTCATGCAACATAATTGGATAGGTCTCAGATTTAGGCCTCCAACCATCATCACTCCAGTTCCATTCTACTTAGAAGAAGATGCCCAACCTGATGAACAATTTGAAGAATGGCTTAGGGACCTTCAGAAGAACAGGGGATTTTATATAGGCAAGAAGTTGTTCTACAGGTAATGGAATTTGACCATGGACATATGTGATTCCATAGCCCAATAGAATGCATGAGGACATGCATCAATATAAGTTGGGGGGAAAATGATGAGGCCTGGAAATGCCTCAATCATAACATGTTTTGAACACTGAAATTGCCTATAAACTCTTATGTTTAATATAATATGCTAGTTAAGTTAATTCAATATGTTGTGTATTAACTATTTGCATGATGAATGTATCTGAAATACTATATTCTGATTTTTATAGCTTTTTGCATAAGTTTTATGTTGTTTTGTTATGATTTGTTGAATGAGATATGCTTAGGTTGATAGCAGCATTTCACTAATCATGATTTGATGTCTCAAAGCATTTATTTTACCTAAATTTGGCAATAGTGCAAGCAAACTGTTACTATGTAGCAAAAACTGGTTTTTCCCATGTAAATTCTAGCCAGCTACCAATGAATGGCAAGGCATGGAATTCACATATGGAAAGAGATGAAGATCATTGGAATCTGATCCTGAGAGATAACCCACCTAAGAAATGCAGAGGAAAACATTTAAGGAGCACACATTTGTTCATTTCGAAGTCTCTTCGGAATGAACAGATATCTTCGAAATGAGAAAAAACAGTGTCTTCGAAATGAGCGGATCTTCGAAATGAGAATTGCAGTATCTTCGGAATGAGCCACTTATCTTCGAAATGAAAACAAAATGTGCTTTTTGAATTATTGACTGATTTTTGACATTGGAAAAAGGGAAATAAATATTGAAAAAGGTAAGGGAAAATATCTCAGATCTACCTTTGTCGTCCTTGCCGACCAAAGCCACCATTTATGAAAAGATCAAGTTTGATCTTCTTCTAGGATAAAACCAAGAATTGTTGCATCATAATAGGATTAGATCTTTTGAGATATTCTCAGCTTATTAGTAGATCTTAGGACATACATAAATATGGATCCCATTCAGGTTGAGCTAGTAGTAGTAGCAGTAGAGAGAGTGGAGATAGAAGATAGAGAAAGCAGAAAGTAGAAAATAGACAATAACCAGAAAAGTGACTGTTACAGTCCTGTAACAGGTTTTTCAGCAAAATTATTGTAATCATGTGCTTGAATCAATAAAGTGTACTATTTCTATTTTATATTACTTATAAATGAGTGTGAGTAAGATCTAGAGAGAAAGAGACTCATACCTTCTTCTGGACAGGGAGGTTGGCCACTTCCAGACTTAGGAGGAGGACTAACAACAGGTTTTTATTTTGATTTTGTTGCAGCAGAATGAGTTGTAAAACTTGTCAATTCATTTCTTTGTAAACAAATAATGATATTTGCAATCTTAGCTTATTTTATGTTTTGTGATTAATTGTTTGGTTGTAATCCCCACTTTCAGCAAAGCTTTCAATTTATTGCAGACTGTCAATTCCAAAATTTACTATTTTTTGTAATTTCCTGTATTTTGTGTTGTTGTCAACCCCTGCACAAAATATTGACAATCTTCTGTTACAGAGCCTTAAAAGGGTTTTATTTCCATGTTATAAATAGGTTTCCATTGCTGCAAAAGTAAATAGATTTCCTTTCTGCAATTATAATCAGACTTTTAATTCTGTAACTATTATTTCTGCAACATAATTAGGTCTCATTCTGCAATTGTAATTAGGATTTCATTTTTGTAGTTAATGATTATTTCTCATTTCTAAAACTTATATTAAGGTTTAATTCATGAAATTTAGAGATAGGAATTTCCTAAATCCCCCACACAATCGGTTTCACCAATAAGACCTATTGCTCTAAATTGACCTAAGTTATAACCCTGTTCACCCCTTCTTTCGTAGATAGCCTTGTACACTGCCCTGGATTGACAAATTCATTAAGAATTAATGATGTGTATAATGAAAACACATCACCTACCTTTAAACTTTTATTTATTTCAATTCCAAATAGGAAAACTACTAATCTTAAGAACTGAAATTTAGTTGCACCCTCATGAAAGTATGCTATTATTACATTAGGGTGTTAATTGAATTATTTAATTTCTTTGCTTGGTGTTTTAAACCTTAAATATTAATAGTAAACCCTTGTACTTAAAATGGAAATTTATATAAGGAAGCATCAAGAAAGGATGAATGGTTAAATTACACCCAATGTTATTGAGGTGTGGGTATGCACACAACATGATTCGAGAGAAATTGTTTTTCTGATAGAATGGGTCAAAATTAGTGACATAGTTAAAAATAGTAACAAAATATGATATGGAATGCCACATTTATATTGCTTCTCAAAAGTACAAGTGATAAGTCCTTGTACCATTTGGTTATTGGGAGCAAGTATGATAAACAAGCTTGTTCTACCACAACATTTGGTATGGGATAATCATCGTGAGTCATAATGGATAATGATACCAAGACCAAGATCAGGGAATTTACATGGATCTATTCAATTTCAGTGATATTGGATTGATGGCTAGATACTAGGCATATGTATACTAGCCCCTTACATATAATTATCGGAACAAGTCGATCAGTTATTCGAAGGTTCAATATGTTAAGGGACATAGAGAGTGTGCATCCAAAATTTAGGTGTTATGGGCCCTAAAGGATAAACTCAAATCATGGTTCAACCCTCATGCAAGAATAAGAGAATGATAAATGAGACAAGTCGAATCCACAAAATGGCACCTTTATGATATTTGACCAATCTCATCAACTTGGGTGGTTGTATGCAACAGTATTGAATCACAAAAGTGGAATGATATGCCTATAATGATCAGAGCTTTATATTGGAAACTCATTGAGTGAAACATAAATGCTATGAATATGAAATCACTTGCTATGAAAATGAAAGCACTGTTTAGGTTAAAAACAATAAACTTAGAAAAAAACTTGAGAATTAGCTTGACTTGTTTATGTGGTGCAACCAGGTGAGTATACTTGGGTTGTTACATATTTATAAGGTAATAAATAAGGAAATGAAAAAAAATATTTTCCAAACAGTCACTCAAGAAGAACTTAAGAACATTGTATTCAGATCTACAAAGGATAAAGCTATTAGTTTGGATGGATTCACTAATACCTTTTACCACTAATTATTTGATCTTGTAGTTACAAATTTTCTTTAGATGATCAAGGATGCTCATAAAAGAGGTAAATTATTGATTTTATCAAGTCTATATTTTAGCTTTTATTCCAAAGGAAAATAATTCCTCAACCTTTAGTCAATTTAGGACTATTTTTTTTGTGTAATGCTTCATATAAATTTATGACCAAAATCATAGCCACGAGAATAAAAAAACATCTTGATAACCTTATTTTGTGATGAGCAAGGAGGTTTCATCCCTAGTAAGCAATTGTATGACAACATTGTGATTGTCCATCAGGCCTTACATACTAGCAGTATAGAATTCAAAAAAAAATATCATGGATAAACTTGACATAGCCAATGCTTTTGATAGAGTGGATCTAGATTTGTTTGCTCAAGTGCCTCGTTCTTTTGGATTTCCTTTCTCTTTCCAAGTGGCTTTTTGGTTGTATCCAAGACTCACAGGTTGCTCCTATTGTCAATGGTTCTCTAACTAGATTCTTTACAGATTTTGGAGGGTTATGCCAAGGCTTCCCCCTATCTCCTAATCTTTGATTTATTTTAGCTAAATATTTGGGTAGATATATCTCTACTAAAAAAATGGTTAACACAATAAATAGAATAAAGATAATTTTTGGGGTCAAGGATATTACTCATGCAAAATTTGATGATGATACTATAATGATGGAGGAATCCTCCAATATGAATTTCAAAATATTTAAAGGTTTTCTAGATCTCTTTATAAATACCTCTAGAGCTGCTATTAATATCAACAAGCATATGATTTACACTATCAACACTTCCCCAACTAAAAATAGAAGCTTTGCTCAAATTTTTTAGTTTGGGCATGGTGGAATTGGCCGCTTTAAATATTTAGGGGTGCCTATGAGTTTCAAACTAAAGAGTTCTAGTTGTTGGTCTAATTTGATGGAAAATATTGACAAGAGAATATTAACTTGTAGCAATGGATTACTTAGCTTTGCTGGCAGACTATTTTGATTAAATTTGTCATTGCAAGCTTGTCTATCTAGAAATTTATGATTTATCGTGCTCCTATATAAATCCTCCAAGAACTTGACAAAGAAATTAGGAACTTTATTTGGCGAGGAAGGCAATCTCATAGAAATAAATTCCATCTTGTCAACCGAAGTCAAAATACAAAAGGAAAATGTCAAGGGATTTTATGTATCTGATCTTCTTTTATTATTAGCAATGCTCTCGGGGCCAAAATTATACGAAACTTAATAAAACCCTAAAATTATGCTTTGGAAGAAGGTTCTTATTCACAAGTATGGTGAAGGTAATCATGGCATGCTACTTCTCAAAGGTGTCTATAAAAAACCAAGCATCACTAAAATTTGGGTATTGATTGTTAAATCAATCTAGATCATTAAGGATAACATATCTTGGTGACCAGGAAATCCTAATAGTATTAAGTGTTGGTATGATTCTATTCTTGGCAACAAGCCCTTAATTTCTTTCATTTCTAAGGAATTTATTAGTTCATGAGTTAGCTCGAGATAAAAAAAAATTTCCATCTCATCACTTGGGAAGGCAATCATCGAAAATGGATTCAACTTCATGAGTTAGACATAGAATAGAAAAGGAAGTGATCTCAGGTCCAAAAGTAATTTTTTGGTATTCTTCCCATAGACCTAGATAATGAAGACTACTTTATTTGGGTTAAAATTAACTATGCAAGCAACTTTTCAGTTAAGGTTGGTGCATATCTCTAGAGAAGTGAGCCTCTAGACAAAAATTTGAATCAAATTTATGGTCAAAATATCACCCCAAACATAAAAGTTTTTCGATGGCTATTTCAACAAAACAAAATTCTAACTGGGGAAAAGATCTCTAAAAGAGGTATTTTGGACCCCTATATTTGTTCTAGATGCTTTAAATACTGTGAAACTCAAACCCATCTATTTTTAAAATGTGAGAAAGTTGCTATGATCTAGATCTCGCTTTATTTAAGCTTTGGAGACTGTACTAGAAGTATATTAAATCTTGAGTCTTGTACCAAAGCTCGAACAAAAATTATCTTAGATCAAGGTAAGCCTCTCATAAAAAAATTATGGTATTTAATTTCTTATTATTGCATGTGGTATATATGGATGGACATGAACTATAGAATATTTGAAGGAAAATCAACTCATAGGGCAATTTTGATACACAAGATAAAGCATGATATCATGGAAAATGCCAAATATTACTTTAAAGCTAAGAAATATCAAAGTGATATTTTTAGATTTGAGTTACACATCCTCAAAAATTGAAATCTTCGAGATCTAATTAGCACCTCTATTACCAACAACCTAACTTATCAACTATGTTTGAGTTTTACAACTCTATTCTTTGATGGGGCTTCAAAGTCTAACCTTGGAATAACTATTGCTAGAGGAGTTTTATGGGGAGGACCACACTCCAATATTCTTGAATTTTATGTGAATTGAGGAAAAACCACCAAAAATATAGTCGAGTTGATGGGCTACAAATTTGATCTCACTCTAGTAGCAAGAAAAAATGTCAACCATTTTAGTTTATGGGGACTCTAAGCTGATTATACAATTTCTTTTTAGTAAACAAGAGGTTAAGACTATTATGCTTTGGTTGTTACTGAATCAAGTCTATAAGATTCTGCAAAAAAAAATTATTTGAAAATTTGAACATATTAATTGGCATCACATTCCTAGGAAGTGGAATCATTTGGCAGATAAAAAGGCCAATGAAGGCTTTCTTTTGCATCCTTCTTTAGCTTGCATAAGAAAGTTTAAAACCATGAATTCTGAGAACTTAAGATATGACCACACATACTAAGCATATTGGCTCTATTTTTTCTATGGATTGTTGTGGACAAAAAAATTATTTGTTCTTGTTATTCAAAATATACTAAGGAAGAGATTTTGTTTTTCATAGATATTCTTGTTCTTGTGGGATTTTAGCTTTGGTTACATGCATCCTTGGTTTGCTTGTGATGCTTTTAGCACCTAGCCAACTTGTAATCTTTGTGCTATATTAAATAATATAAAATATTTCTTTAAATTAATAAATAACCCTTATGGTTGAGTTATAAGAAATTGCCTATGTTAAATAAGAAAAGAAGTCAATAAGTAAATGAGTGATCAAACAAGTTATGTAGCAAATATAATTGAATGAATAATCCAATAAAATGTTTTGAAGATATGTGTATGTACAATAGTAAAAGTGTACATCAACAATAAATTTATAAAAGAGTGTTATCTAAGAAATTAAATATCAAAACATTAAAAATTAAAGTGAAGAATGCTGAAGAAATTAATATTTAATATAAAAAATATCCAAGAGTTTTCTTTTAAATTGAAAAAAAATCATTAAAAAAACATCATGACTTGGTTATTAAGACAATTTATTATTAACATTATGATAAATCTATATATTCATCTATTTACCATAGGTTGATCATCCATCCTCTGATATCACTTGTAGTTGAATTAGATACGAATCTTGTTTTACTGTAAAGAACATTATTTGAAATTGAATTTGTCACAAACAATAGTTGGATTAGATACTATAAAATGGAGTAAGATGGCTAACAAAGTCTATGTAAAGAATATCATTTGGAATTGAATTGTAACAAATCTTGCAAACAATAGTTGGATATGGTAAGATATCTTTCTTTTTTTTTGAAAATTTTGAAAAAACTTGTATTAAAACAAAGATCAATTACAAATTGGGAAGGGAAAATTCCCATCCGACATCAAAGAGAACACCAGCTTACAAAAGGAAGGAAGATTTGCAATGGGGCCAAATCTCCTAAACCATTAACTAGCAACCAGGGGGGTCAGATTGTTCTGTAGATGCAACTTGTTGCGAAATCGCGACCCTCTTACCCTCTTCTCCTTTGGCCGTGAAAATGCAACATGTCGCGATATCGCGACACTTTTTTCCTTTGGGCGCGACAAAGCAACATGTCGCGATATCGCGACACTTTTTCCTCTTCTGTCCGTGACATTGCAACATGTCGCGATATCGCGACACTTTTTCGTCCTTTGGCCACGGCAAAGCAACATGTCACGATATCGCGACACTTTTTCTCCTTGGGCAGCAGCGTTGCAACATGTCACGAAATCGCGACACCTTTTCCTCCTTTTGCCGTGACGAAGCAACCTATCGCGATATCGCGACACTTTTTCTTTCTCGGCCGCAACGAAGCAACCTGTCGCGATATCGTGACACTTTTTCTTTCTCTGCCGCAACGAAGCAACATGTCGCGATATCGCGACACTTTTTCTCCTTGGGCAGCAGCATTGCAACATGTCACGAAATCGCGACACCTTTTCCTCCTTTTGCCGTGACGAAGCAACATGTCGTGATATCATGACACTTTTTCTTTCTCGGCCGCAACGAAGCAACCTATCGCGATATCGTGACACTTTTTCTTTCTCTACCGTGACAAAGCAACATGTCGCGATATCGTGACACTTTTTCTCTTTTGGTCGCAATGGAGCAACATGTCGCGATATCGCGACACTTTTTCTTTCTCTGTCGTGACAAAGCAACATGTCGCGATATCGCGACACTTTTTCTCTTTCGGCCCCAACGAAGCAACATGTCGCGAAATCGTGACACTTTTTCTCTTTCGGCCGCAATGAAGCAACATGTCGCGACATCGCGACACTTTTTCTCTTTCGACCGCAACGAAGCAACATGTCGCGATATCGCGACACTTTTTCTCTTTCGACTGCAACGAAGCAACATGTCGCGATATCGCGACACTTTTTCTTTCTCGACCGTGACGAAGCAACATGTCGCGATATCGTGACACTTTTTCTTTCTCTGTCGCAACAAAGCAACATGTCGCGATATCGCGACACTTTTTCTCTTTCGGCCGCGACGAAGCAACATGTCGCGATATCGCGACACTTTTTCTTTCTCGGCCGCAACGAAGCAAACATGTCGTGATATCGTGACACTTTCTCTCTTTCGGCCGCGACCAAGCAACATGTCGCGATATCGTGACATCTTTCCTCCATTGACCGTGACCAAGCAACAAGTCACGAAATCATGACATCTTTCCTCCCTTGGCCGCGACCAAGCAACATGTCGCGATATCGCGATGCCTTTCCATCCTTGGCCGTGACCATGCAACATGTCGCGATATCGCGACACCCTTCCTCCCTTGGCCGTGACCAAGCACCATGTCGCGATATCGCGACAACAAACCTTTCCTCCCCTGGCCGCGACCAAGCAACATGTCACGAAATCGCGACAACTATCCTCCCTTGGCTGCGACGAAACAAAATGTCATGATATCGCGACACCTTTCCTCCAGTGACCGCGACCAAACAACATGTCGCGATATCGCGACAACTATCCTCCCTTGGCCGCGACGAAACAAAATGTCGCGATATCACGACAACTTTCCTCCCTTGGCCGCGATGCAGCAGCATGTCGCGAAATCGTGACACCATTCCACCCTTTGCTTTTTCCTTGATCATTAGCTCAGGGACCTTTCAAGACCCTGCCTAATCGCCTCGTCCTCAGTAGCCATGTCACTGTGCAACTGAACCCCAACCTCCTTCTCAGCACCAATCTTAGCCAGGAAGTCGGCCGCTTTGTTTAAATCTCTATGCACGTAGACTGGAACCACATCATCTAATTGCCTCCATAGTTCCTTAATTTGATTGACAAGAATTCTCAACCTCCAAGCTTTCAAGGCAAAGTTCCTCATGCAATCTAGAGCTCCGACCATTATTTGAGAATCGATTCGAGTATTATCCTCCTATGGCCCTGTTTAACTGCCCAAATAGAAGCAGATTTGATAGCTATGGCTTTTGCTTCATTGTTTGTAGCTCTTCCCAAGCCTTGCAGTTCCCAATAAAGCATTGCTCCAACATGATTACGGCAAACCACTCCAATTCCAGCGCTACCCGGGTTGCCTTTTGCAACACCATCAGTATTAATTTTAATCCAACCTGCTGGGGGTGGTTTCCAACTAGCTCTGATCTGTTCCTCTTGCACTTCAAGTCCTTCTTCCATTGCCCCGATAGCCACCTGAGTTTCCTCTTTAGCATAGACGGCCACAGTTTTCGTGACTTTGCTCCAAATGACCTGCCAAACTCCATCTAACGAAGAAAAAGTTTCTCTAAAGATTCTAGCATTTCTCTCCAACCACACTTGCCACCAAATGAAGTTTAATCCAAGCTCCCAACCAAGACGAAGAGCTTTAGATTTAAATCTACCCCTCTTCCATCTTTCCCAGATATTAATTCGGTTCAAGTCACTATTAACTTGAATTTTAAAACATGAAAACCATCTCTTCCAGATCTGGCGCGTGAAAGAGCACTCAAACATCAAGTGGTCAGCTGTTTCCTCGCTCTTGTAGCATAAAACACATTGGGAAGGGCCGATGATTCCTTTACATCTGAGATTATCAAAAGTGAGAATTCCATTGTGCATGAACTGCCAGGCAAAAAAGTTAACTTTCAGCCACCCTTTGGAAAGCCAAATCTTTCTCCAATCCTCAACCAGAGAAGTATGCGAGGGAGGCTCCGAAAGGATCTTGTCATATCCGTCCTTCACCGTGTAGACACCAAGGTTCCCATAGCCCCAAGCTAATTCATCCTCCTCGTCTCTACCTGTGAGGAATCTTTTTGTCAAGATTTTAGTCATGATGGGTACCAAATCCGGAGGGATTGAAATTGGCCACTCATCCAACTTCTTAAACTGCTTAAACTTATAATCCCCCAGATGACTAGTGGTGAAATAACTTTCAATTTGAACCCATCCCTTGGTTTCAATGGCTGCTTTTAAAGGTTGCAATTCAAGAAATTCGACAATGATAGGTGGGTATTGATCCCAAGAATCTGACCAAAAGCGTGCCTTCTCCCCTCTCCCCACTTTCCAAAATAATCGATCTTTTACAACCTGAGATCCTAACTTGAGATCCTGCCACACTAAGGATCCAGTACCCTCCAAAGGGAAACGACCCACCTCATTTGGGCTAACATGTCCCAAGTATTTACTGGTAAGGATTCTGCTGAATAAGGAAGTTGGCTGTGAGATCCACCTCCAGTAGAGCTTTCCAGCCAAAGCTTTATTATTTATCTTAGATCTTCTCAGACCCAAACCTCCTTTTACCTTGGGTTGGGTCACTTTGTCCCAACCAACTAAGGCCCATTTCCTCTCGCCTTTTGCTCCTTCCCATAGAAATTTTTTGGCCATCTTGTCCAACTCTTTCCATATAGAATGCGGGGCAGCCAGGATAGAGAATTTATAAATTGGCATGGCCTGAATGACTGACTATAGAAAAGTTAATCTACCCCCATAGCTTAACCATTTGTGAGACCAATGATTGATTCTATCCTTGATACAATCCAAAAGATTCCTCCAGATCTCTATTTTTAGTTTTTTGAAGTGCAAAGGGACCCCCAAGTAAACCACTGGGAGAGAAGTCCTTGTGAATCCCAAGATCTCTAAAATTCTGCCCTGAAGCCTCTGATCAAGATTGAAAAAGACCACTTTGGATTTTTTATCATTGATGACTTGGTTTGTAGCCCTAAGGTAGACACTAAGAGAATCTCTGATCATTCTTGCTTCCCTGAAGCTGGCAACTCCCACCAATCCAGTATCATCCACAAACTGTAGGTGAGTCAAAACTTCCTCACCCACCTTGATACCTGTTAGCAAACCTTGTTGTCTTCTTCTCAAGAAAAGTCTACCTAGTCCTTCAGCCAATATGAGAAACAAATAGGGAGAGCAGGGATCCCCTTGACGAAGGCCACGGGTGGCTCCAAATGGTTGCGAGGGGAGACCCTTGATTAACACTGAGTATGTCGGAGTAGAGACACAACTCATGACCCATTCTATCCAATCCTGAGAGAAACCAAAGGCTGCCATCATCTTTGCCAAGAAGCTCCACTCCACCCTATCATAGGCCTTTGACATATCTAATTTTATGAACATTCCTTTATTACCAGAAGTTTGCATTGAATGGATTGCCTCCTGAGCTAGAACCACCCCATCCAGGATCTGTCTACCCTCAACAAAACCCCCTTGCTCGAGAGGAGATAATGTTATGTAAAAGAGGTTTTAGACGCTCAACCATTACCTTTGTGATTATTTTATATATCACATTGCATAAGGCAATAGGTCTATAATCAGAAATATGAACCCCCTTCTCCCCTTTTGGAATTAAGGTGATGAAAGTATGATTTAATGCTTTAAGCATTCTTTTATTACCTCTGGACTCCTCTATAACAGCCATTACATCCTCCTCCAAGTTATCCCAAAAGGCCTGAAAAAACTCAATTGGAAAGCCATCTGGACCTGGAGTTTTTTCGGTGCTCATTCCAAAGACCACATCCTTCAGTTCCTCTCTTTCAATGGGTTTGAGAAGGGACTGATTTTCTTCTTCAGAGATAACAGAAGGTATGGCATCAAGAACATCATTTTGAGCCTCTTCATCTTGCACCATACTTTCCTTAAAAAGTTCAGAAAAATAATCCATTGCATGGGACTGCATACCTGGAAGAGTATCAAAGGAGTGTCCATTCTCCTCTTGAAGGGCTTCCATGTTATTCATCTGTCTCCTAGCACATGCAATCCGATGGAAAAATTTGGTATTTCTATCACCTTCTAATAACCAAGTGGTTCTTGCTCTCTGTTTCCAGAAGGTCTCCTCTTGGTTGTCAATGTCCTCAACCGCTTTACGCAAGGCATCATCCTCGGCTTTGAGCTGCTCAGTAATTGTTCCTTCCCTAAATTGTCTTTGGACCTCATCCCATCTGGCCACCAAAGGAGCTTTTTGGACCTGGAAGTCTGTTTTGTTAGCTCGCCTCCACAGTTTCAGTTGAGCTTTGACATGATGAAGTTGTTTGTGGAATCTAAACATTGTTGTCCCATAGGCTGGGCGGCCCTCTTCCCACCACTGAGGAATTTTCATTCGAAGTTCCTCTTTTTGTAACCAAAAATTCTCAAATTTAAATGGTTTGTGATGGTGCCCTGTCTTAGTCCCTCCTTCCAACAAAATGGGAAAATGATCTGAAACAGGACCCTCCAAAATCTGAAATTTTGTATTCCATTTTACAAATGCCTCCTCTGAAACCAAAAAATGGTCTAACTTTACCTTCCTGCTATGTGGCTCCCTCCTCTTATTAGTCCAAGTATAGTTGGTACCAGGGCCTTTGATATCCACTAAGTGTAAAGCCTGGACTTGAGCAATCATATGTCGATCCCCTGGGTCCAAAATTGGGGTTCCCCCTTCCTGATCTCTAGAGGATAATTTAGCATTAAAGTCCCCAGCAATAATCCAGTCTAAATCTTCCCTTGAGATTCTCATGTTATGCACAACTTTCCATTGGAGCCGTTGACCATCAAGATTTTGAGCCCCATAAAAATTTGTGATTAAAACATGTTCAGCTGTGACATTATTCCTAAAATGTGATGTGAGAACACCCCTCCAGGCTAGATGTTCTATTGCAGTCCAGTCAAGAGAGTTCCAGAGAGTAACAATCCCCCCTGAGGCCCCTTGGGCAGCCACATCCATATGACCAGCACCCCTCCAAATTTTGTTAACTGTTTTACACATAAGATCTAACGACATTTTTGTCTCCTGAATAAGCAAAAAGTCTGTTCTACAATTTTCTAAGAGTCTTCGAACAGCAGATTGATGGGTTCTACTGTTTAAACCCCTAACATTCCATGATTGTATAATCATTAGTTACCTTGAGAGCAATAAGAATCTATTGGCCTCACCGATCCTCCAGTGATCAGTTTGTCTCCTTGAGCTGCTAGCAATTCCTTATTTGATTTTCTACCCACTCCTTGAGAGTTGCCATTCTTTGGCCTCTTTTCCACCTGAGATATCCCTAAAGCTGGCCTTTCTCTGTTCTTTTTTGCTATTCCCATGCTGACATCCTTGATCATCGGTTGCTCTTGATTATGAACTATCAATGCCCCAACACTCTCAGACTGCGGTAACCCACTGTGGTCAATTACCTGCTCTATGACGGGGGGAGAAGAAAGAGGAGCATGGACTTGAATGTTATTATTTTCACTATTACCATCCACGCCTTCCATGAATTGTTCCTCTTGGTCCACTAGCGTCTTAAATAATTCATACCTATTGGCGGGTTTGAGGTGAGTTTGCTCCTTGCCATATTTTTTCTTTTGCTTTTTCCTTCTTTTAGGCTGTTCAAAACCATCTCTCTGAGCTTCATTGACCTGGGAGGTATTGGCTTGTTCTTTGTTAATTGTTGCCTTACCCTCCTTAGGAAGATTCGACATTCCTAGAGGAGCCTCCATTTTTGTGGTACTATTATTTGGGCAAAATCGGGCCAAATGCCCGTGTTTGTGGCAAACTCTGCATCTAAAGGGCAGAGCCTCATAATCCAGCTGTTGAATCCATGATAGTCCTGCAAGTTCAAGTTCCACCTCTGTCGGGAGAGGCTGGCTAAGATCCATTTCCACACATATTCTTGCGTAAACAGCTATGTTCCCTTCTATTGTATCTTTGGAGACACCCAAATGTCTTCCAAGGGAATTACCGATCATCTCCAAAACCTGCTCACTCCAAAACTCCATTGGAAGTGCATACAGACGGATCCAGACCGGGACAGTAGTGGGTTCAATTCGGGGATCGAATCCCACTCTCCAGGGTTGAACAAATAAACCTGCTGGACCATAACTCCTCTTCTCTGATTCGAAAGCCCTATTTCTATCGGCCAGAGAAGAAAAACTAACAATAAAATACCCATTGCTAATGAACCACAAAGAGTACTCACCATGAGGCTCCCAGTTTTGCCGGACCCAGGAGTGCAAAAAATTCAGTGTAGGGCGAATACCCATGAATTTGCAGATCAGATCGTGATTGGCTCTGTATAATACTATTTCTTCGACCATCCTTGGCTCAATGACAATCTTGGGCCGTGAATCGGACTGTGGCAGGCATCCATTGACCCGATGCGCAGTTGATCTGTTTCCCGCGGCCGTAAAGAGCATTTTAAAGGCAGATCTTTGAGCTTCGTCCATCTTGGAAGGAGATTTATCTTTTAGTATATCGGCATAGGAGCTATTCCTCGCAAGGAGAGGATCCGAAGAAGTCCCCATTGGACCCTCCTGGAGCAGCAATCTTGCCTTCAGATCCACAGTAACCAGAGATCCCTTCGGAAACCCAACCGATGCCCTAGATTTTCCTTAGCTTCAGAAACCCTAGTTCATCGCTTCCCGCCTCGAGCTCCAAATTTTTTCCAACATGCTCAATAGTATTAACTAACACCATTGCAGTCTTTACAAGGTTGACACTACTATTCTTATTACTTGAATATCAGGTAAGATATCTTATTGAAACAAACATTGTTTGGAATTAAATTGTAGCAAGTATACCTCAAACAATATCAAATGGAATAGGTGAATATACGATTTTGTTATACAAATATTTTATATGTTACAAGGATGATAAATCAAGATATAATTTATATACAATGGCTCCTCTTGATATGCACATCCCAGTATATGATCCTGACACTGCAAACATTGTCTCTCTCCATGCAAGTGTGAGATAATTTTGTATGTTTCTCAAAATACAAAAGAGATCCACATATTCAGTGCAAAAAATATCCTCAAGATGATGGAGGTGAGGTGAGGTATGGTGACCTCAACGAATTATGTAATGTCAAGCAATCTTTATTTGTTGTCTTTGGTGAATACTACATATTGTAGTTGTCCATTACCAAATGTGAATAAGTAATGGTCGCAAGCTGAGAGATCCCATGTAAATAAATAGATAAACATTTCACTATTAAGGAATTGACCCTCATCGGGTTGCTTGTGATCTGCAATGGCAATAAATATCTCTTCATTTCTATTTTTCATTTTTTCTATAGTTGAAATAGAGTGTATTTATTTTTTTACCCTTAGGTTAATTGTTTGATAATTCTTCAAGCACAAAATTATTTTTAACTAACTATGCCATTCATGTTTTTATTTAGGTAGAAAAATATCTAACAGTAATGAATTAAAATTTTGTTTTATGGGGGCATGAACTATCATAAAATGCGTAAGTTTAGGAAATCTTGAAATGTACACTGATGAGGGCATCACATCCAATTGTGTTCTTTCTTAGGTATATATTTCCTTTATTTATTTCAGAGGTCATATTTGTCAATAAATCTAACATTAGTCTTCAACTCAGGTAGGCTTCTAGTTGGTGGCGTATGTTGACCATTAGATGGCTTTAATTGTTAATTAGTTAGAAAGCAATTAGGTTTGTTAGCATAATTTTTTTTTAGCAACCGTAGTGAGGGTTTGGACCTCAAAGGGTCAAAACTAAGTGGGTGTAAGGACTGTAGTAAGAGTTTGGACCTCAAAGGGTCAAAAATAAGTGGTCATAAGGACCACCTCCACCTTGATAAGTCAATCAAGATATGATTAATACATAAGTTTAGGAAAGCTTGCAATGTACACTGATGAGGACATCATGTCCAATTGTGTTTTTTTTTTAGACATAGATTTCTTTTATTTATTTCCTAGGTCATATTTAGTAATAAATCTAACACGAGTCTTCAAATTACGTAGGATTCTATTTGGTGGCATATGTTGGGCATTAGATGGCTTTAATTATTAATTAGTTAGTGAGCAATTAGGATTGCTAGCATAATTTTTTTTTGTAGAAATCGTAGCAAGGTTTTGGACCTCAAAGGATCAAAACTAAGTGGGTTTAAGGATCGCTAAAGGGTCAAAACTAAGTGGGCATAAGGAACACCTCCACCTTGATATGTCAATAAGGAGATGATTAATGCCCAATTTTAGGAAATATTTTAATGCACAATGATGAGGGTATCACATCAAATTGTGTTCTTTCCTAGGAATAAATTTCTTTTATTTATTTCCTAGGTCATATATGGCAATAATTATAACGTGAGTCTTCAACTCATGTAGGCTTCTAGTTGGTGGCATATGTTGGCCATTATATGACTTTAATTGTTAATTGGTTAGCAAGAAATTAGGTTTATTAGCATAAAAAAACTTTAGCAATCGTAGCAAGGGTTTGTACCTTAGAGGGTGAAAACTAAGTGGTTGTAAGGACCATAGCAAGGGTTTGGACATCAAAGGATAAAAAATAAATGGGTGTAAGGACCACCTCCACCTTGATAGGTAAATCAAGAGATGATTTAGAGCATGGTCAAACTGAGTGGTCAAACAGACCATTAGACGACACAAAGGATGAGAAGTGATCAAACTAATCGCTACGCGATAAGAGTTAGTTTTCAAAGGACAACCACATGGTGTCAACTAACAGCTAGGTGGTCCTATATATGACCTCCTAACCATAACCTATCACAAATTAATTTACTACGGTCCTTGCAATTTAAACATGGATTAATCCTTCCCACCCCACATGTGGGACTAATGTTCCTAGTGTAATTTTCCATTGATATTCCCAGGATTCCTTTGCAGACATCATCACAAGATTTTCCCTATGCTTGTATCTCACCTCCAACCTCGTATTATGGAGTTTGTGTATCCCACAAATCCTACGAAGAAACATGAGAGCTTTAGGCAAGAAGACATGCTTTTCTATAATATTCAGTGGATATTGCTTGCAGCTAGAAAGGTTTACCTTCGTAGAGGTATCACAACCAGTCTATATTTTTACTTTAAAGTACCCTATTACGACATTTTTTGATCATATACACTTACAATAGGATCCATTAAAGGATCTACCATCAACGTGAGCATGCAGAGCATGGATGAAGAGTGAGGTCCCTGATGCATTACGAGTAGATGCACCTTGAAGGACAATAGAAACGACACATCCATGAACATCAATTTTGATAATTTTATTGGTTGGATTATTGATTCTTTATGCACTGGATTTTGCAAAAATATTGTATCATTGTTGTTTTAGTCCCATATTTTTATGGGTTGGCATTACATATGTCATAAAGTTCTAAGGCCCACTATTGAATTTGAGCACCACGTAGTGGTTAAGAGGACCCTGTGTGGTGCCCGTAGTTGAGCTATCGATTGTTGGATGTGGGGACAATAAGAGCACCAGGTGGATAATTTTGAGTTGACATTTTTTATCAATGAAGTGATCTCTACTTGTCCATGATTGGATTCTACAATAGGATTTAGTCTTCAACCTGTCGACTCTCAGCATGCTTAGACATTAAATGGCCTGTTGAGAAGGGCCAAATAATTTTTTTTCTAAAGGTCAAATCATTATTTAAATTAAAGTAAATTTAATTTAATTTAATTAAAATTGTTTCATCAATTTAATTACACTATTAAATTGTATTAATTTTTACAATTTTATATCTCTAGCAATATTTTGTAAAAGCCAGTGTACTAGCCTAGAAGGCTAAAAATATTTTACAATTTTTTGCACCTCACCAAGTTGGGGAAAAGCTTTTGAAATTGCCTAAGAGGCAACAATTTGAGAAGCCATTTTTGCTTCACTTGTAAGTGCTCAAACACATAGCACCATTGTAATTGCCTACATGGCAAAGATTGAAAGCCTTTTTGGCTCATTGTAAGTGCTTGAAAAATAACACCATTGTAATTGCCTTGCGAGGTAAATTTTTGTACTCTTTTTAAGAAGAGTTTGGTAGCCCTCCTGGCTTACACCACGGGTCAAATGGCTATTAACTTGGTGGAAAAAATGGGCACCCTGGTTGCAGTCGTCATCATTATTTAATTTAAATTTAAATTAATTTAATTTAATTGAATTTAATTAAAATCGTTTCATAAATTTAATTACAATATTAAATGCATTAATTTTTGCAATTTCAGATCTTTAGCAATATTTTGCAAAAGCCATTGTAATAGCCTAGAAGGCTACAAATATTTTACAACTTTTTACCCCTCACCATGTTGGGGAAACACTTGTAATTACCTAAGAGACAACAATTTGAGAAGCCATTTTTGCTTCGCTTAGAAGTGCTCAAACACATAGCACCCTTGTAATTTCCTGCACAAAAAATATTGAAAGCCTTTTTGGCTCATTGTACATGCTTGAAAAATAGCACCATTGTAATTGCCCTGCAAGGCAATTTTTTGTACTCTTTTTAAGAAGAGTTTGGTAGCCCTCCTGGCTTACACCACGGGTCAAATGGCTACTAAATTGGTGGAAAAATGGTCATCATAGCTATAGTTGTCATCATTTTGGCTGAAAAGGTTCAAAATATAACTGGCCCTAGTGGGATAGTCCAGTCGCTGACCAGCGCAATCAAGTAAAATTTAAGTCAAAATTTATGATGGGTCTCAAGATCTAGACATCCTAAGTAGTTGGATTCTCAATATGGATACTTGGTTTGACTATAGAAAAATTCATGAATATGACCAAGTATTTTTTTCTAAGCTCGAGCTTTTAGGCATTACCAAAGTATTGATACAAGATCACTAACGCACTTAGGATCCCATTGACACTTGGGATGAGTTAGTAAAATCATTGAAGAACACATTCTATACTTCTAATGTTTTTGAATATATTGACTTCCAATGGCTTTGTTTGAGGTAAGGATACCACATGAGTGTCCAAGACTACATTGGAAAGTTCAAAAAATTGAGGATTCTAAGTGGAATCATGGACTCAATGCTAAAACTCATCAAAAAATTTAAACGTGGCTTGCAAAATCCACTCTTTAGAGAGTTTAAGTATACATCTTGAACCACTTTGAATGAAGTGTATAATAAAGCACAACCCGAAGAGGATAAAATGGCTATTATATCAAGTGCATCTCACTCTTCTAGCGCATCCAAAGCACCAAAACAAGTGCAACCACGGTAGTAGAAGCCACAACAATAAACAAAGGCACAAACATATTCTCTTGCTCCTTATTCATCTTCATCTTCTTCCTATTATTTTAATTAAAAAAGTTATGTATTCATTGTAAAATATGAGGGCATCTCGAGTTAGAGTGCTTTAGAAAGAAGAATAGTTTACTTGTAAAGGAGGCACCACAAGATGGATCCCTTGAGGTAGCAAGTGAGGCTAGGAATTATGAAGAAATTTAGGGTAAACTCAACCATGTGACCCTCATGCACTGCAAAAGTCACCATGACAGTCTATTTGTCATAAGAAAACATCTCCTACACAACTTTATTGTGTCTTGCATTTTTTACAATAGATCGTAAACCAATATCATTGCTAAATACATAGTCTATTAACTCAAATTGCATGTCGAACCCCATCCTTCTTCATATTACCTTGGATGGAAGGATGAGGATACAACCTTTGTAATCACATAATGTTGTATTATATATTTTTCCTTTGGATGACACTATGTGGATCGAGTCACTTGTGATGTGACTCCCATGGATTACTATGGAATGATTCTAGGTCAGCCCTATCAATATGATAAACAGGCTTGGTATGATGCTTTTAACAAAACATACACCATGCACCATTATAATAAGTACTTCCTTATTTAAGATCTTCCACAAGCCCTATTATTGATGTCTTCATTGAGGATTGCCTTAGTCTCTTGGCCTAAGGACATTCATGCTTTCTCTACTAAGGAGGCCATTCCTCCTCCTTCATCAGTACCTCCTCCTATTGCTCCTCCTACTCCTCCTATTGTTCCACCTCGTGTACTTTAGTAGCCTCTTTCAACATCATCTCCATAGGTTCCAAATATTCAAAAAACTTCACAACTACCACAGTAGGTACTTGCTCCTTATCGTAGTATTTCACTTCGCAAGGGAATGACTTCTCAATGTTGTTTATCTACATTGACATCCCAAGGCTTTTACGATATTATTTCACCCGGTTATGAGATATGCATGCAATATTTGGTGAATCACCCTTCCACTCCTATTGTAAAAGAATTGGATTCCAATGCTTCTTTAGTGGGAAGGTATGATGAGGGTATCACGTACAATTGTGTTCTTTCCTAGGCATAGATTTCTTTTATTTATTTCCTAGAACATATTTGGCAATAAATGTAACACAAGTCTTAAAATCACATAGGCTTTTAGTTGGTGGTATATGTTGATAATTAGTTGGCTTTGGTTGTTAATTAGTTAGTGAGCAATTAGATTTGTTAGCATTTTATTTCATGCCTCCCTATTTGTCCTCTCATACGATATATGGGGTATATGGTTAATGTATTTTAGGAACTTGAGGCCCATTTAAACCTTTGGTAAATTTTTGTTTCAATACCTTCTCATATGCAAACTTTTATCCATAAAGCTTGTGAAACATTATGGATAGGACCCATAAATTTTGAGTTTTCGATCAAAAATTGGAAATGGTGTTTGGAATTAGTAAATTGAAGGCATGTCGTAGATGATATTTGTACTAACGAAGGCATCTCAATGGAAAATTGCATGGAAAATATGGAAACAAAACACTACATCACAACATCAAAATCTAATCCTTCTTTCAAATTTGTGTGGTCATTGTTTAAAAGTTCAAAATCATGTAAAAAGTAAAAGTGGAATTGGAATCTCAGTGATTGTTTTAGAAGTTATAGTTTTTTTTTTAACATGGTGGAATCGGTAGCAGCCATGAATCCGGGAAGGCTGTCCACATTTTATGGCCGCCATAGTATTTTGCGTTGTCCACCCCATAAGCCGCCACACAGATCTTTGCATAGTCCACCCCTATAACCGCCATGCCCCAATCATTTTAAACCTTTTACGCTGCTGAAAGCACTAGGAAAGGGACAAGCATTCAATACGACGAGGCCCGATATTTGAACCTTGGACCTCCATCCCCCTTATGGGGTTTGGATGAACCAATTTGTATACACCTCAGACCTGAAGTTATAGTTTAGTTAAATGCAAGAAAATATTATTTTTTCCAAGATAACCAGTTTCATGAGGTTGTAACTTAGTATCAAAAAACTCTAGAACACCACATCTTATCCAAATAGTTTCTACATTGTTCTCCACCCGTGTATGGGATAGTTTTTATGTTATGTTTTCCTCTGCTCGTGTCTAAGATAGTTTCTATGTTATGTTTTCCCTTGCCCTTACAGATTGATCAATTCAAGCTTGAAATTTTAAGATCATAGGATATTTTATTTATTTTTTATTTTTTAAAAGAAGCTTATATTAAGAGTAAATGATGTAACATGCACAATTATAGGGATTTATGTCTTACAAATTAAATTACTCTCAATAATTCTATTGAGGATAAAAAATAACAAAAATATAATTATCTATAAATTATATAGGGGTATACACAAAATGGAATAGAAAAATACAAAGCATCTAAGGCTATGTACAAAATGGACCAGTTCAGGACGTAGCTTAATTAATCCCTCAAGGCAATAGTTTGTCGTACATTATAAGTGCTAATATATAAACGCATAAGAACATCAGGAGTGGTTGCCAAGTAAAACAATAACTAACATATTACCACCAACTCTTTGTATAACAGTTTGATAAGGATCATGGTGGATTCAGATTTCATGCCTTCACCTCAACAGATAAAACATCGCAAGGCCGCTCTATAGTAGTCATCTTGTGAACAAAATGGAGCTCTAGGTAGCACTACCTTCATTATCTGTTACTAGTTCAACTCCATAATTCTAAGTCTATCATGGATCTTCTTAATGAGGTGTCCAATAACTTGGTTCTAATTGTGAACCCATGCACCTATAATAGGATGTCCCGCATGAGGAAGCTATGCATATCCTAAGGGGATAGATCCCTTCGATAAACAAAAATATGCACCTTACTTTGTAAATAAATTGGGTAACAGCTCGTATAAAATCCCAACTCATATGATAAGGATCAGGATTAGCAGAGATACCAAGGAGACAAGTTTTCAAGTTAACACAAGTGAAGAAGGGTGGGAAAAGATCAGTAAATGCTTCTCAGTCTCCTTTAATACAAGGAAAAAATCAAAAAAAGTGTTTGATAGACTGTACTTGTCCATAGGCGACACAGAAGGGTTGGGTTAGGTTGCGTTTTTCTAGGAGCTGAAGTGAAGAAATTTTACACTAAAGGACTCTCTAGGCAAACAATATATCCTAGGTAGCAAGTGACACATTTCATAGTCTATCGAGGAGAAAAAAACACCGTTGTTTAGAAAGATGAAGCTCCCACTTCTTATTAAGCTGACGAGAGAAGTCAAAGGAAGGGATTAGGTGAGAATACAACTATTTATACTGGATGGCTTATAAGGGGCTGTTGTTCCCCCATCTCTAATCAAAATAGGATGACAAAACAAAGCAATTCATTTTGATAGTAACCAAGATAGGAATAGGCTTGATAACCTCCTTAAATGCCACCCTAGAATAGGGAGGAGGGAGGTACCAAAATCTTGCTTGCTACCAAGACAACCGCTTCTCTGAAGACTCATCCCAAAGACCCAAGATTAGTAATAAAACCATGGTTTCTAAGAACAAAGGCTTGCACTCCCTAGAAAGGGATAAAGGGCTAGCATATCTTTGCATAATAGGGTTCCATAATATGCTATGACTGGTTAAAGAAAGACCAACTCGCAAGAATTCGGCCCTTCACTGAATCAAGGAGATGGAGGCTTGCCAAGCTATCCAATTCCTACGGAAAGGCAACGAACCCCTAATGGAAAAAGGGTAACACGAGAACCTTGTCCTACCAATAAATATTGATCCATTTATGTTTATAGGTTGCTGCAAAGATCCTCAACCTCATGAGAACCTTCCAAGGTTTACCTCTCCTTAAGACTCCAGTTATCCACTTTGTTGCATGACATTTACCTTGAGTGATAAGATCAATAATGCCAATCCCACCTTGGGCTTTAGGGGTGATGCAATGCTTCCAAGGGATAACTGGTAAGAAATGAGCCCTATTTCAATTGCTCCATATGAACCGTCTTAGCATAGAGACGAAATTTTGGTAAGTAGATTTAACCAAAAGCCAACAAGAGGAGTAATAAACAATGTGAGGCTATAAACATCTTATCGATAACTTGGGCTTTACTTGGTAGTGACTCTAAATTTAGTGGGTCAAGTAGAAATTTTCCTCTGCACCTTATTGAAGATCCAATCCTGCATGACCTTCAAGGAAGCATCAATCCTTAAGGGGAACCTTGATATCCAATGATGGACCCGGGGGTAACAACCTTCCAATTAGGAGGGGCATAGGTACAAGACTAGTTTCTAGAGAGCAAAATTAATTCAGTCTTTCTATCATTGACTTTGGAACCAAAAACGTCATAATGTAGTTGGAGCACCTCTCTTGCTATTTTCACCTCCTCTTGATTGTTATGGAGAAAGAGCAAGGAGTCATCAACAAATTGGGAGCTGAGCGATTCCTCTGAGAAGGCCTTCTCTTTGAGTGATCTCCAAAATGTATCCCAAGGCATAAGCATCGATAGCATATATGAGGGGGTAATAGGACAACCCTAAAAAATTGAGCATTGGAGAGGGATAGGATGGGATAAGCTACGATTAACCGCCACTCTAGCTAAAGTAGATTGAAATAGAAGCGAGATGTGGGAGTAGAAATCATTACCAAACCGAAGACAAGAAAACATATTTAGTATGTGTCTCTTGCTAATACAATCATAGGCCTTGTAAAAATCAATATTTAATAGAACGATGCCCTACTTAGAGTCCTTGGCTCATGAGGAAGTATTCTGAGCCAACATAAAGTTGTCAAGAATAAACCTTCCTTTGAGGAATCTCGTCTACTCTTGTCTAAAATTTTTGTAGACCACATGACTCAAGTTCATGGCAAGGGCCTTAGCAATAATCTTGAATGCAACATTAAGCAGGGTGATAGGACTCCAACCAAAGATAGACATAGGATTTATACCTTTTGAAATAACTTTTATCATGCCCTAATTTATGAAGGTACCATGCAAGCAAGAGGTAATGACTTTTCAATAGATAAAATAGAGGTATTTACCGATCAAGGGACACAAGATCTTGTAAAATTCCATAGGAAGACCATTAAGACTCGAGGATTTACCATCTTTCATATAAGAAACATTATGCCACAAATAAGATTATTTGAGGTCAACATCAAGTCTATCCTAGATTTTAGGGGGCACATTTTATGAGATAGACTCCATAACATAGTCCTCTAGGATGGGGAGCAGATCATCTAGAGGATCAACAACAAAGATATGCTAGAAGTGGCTCTAAAATACTTGAACAATTTCATGTTTCGATCTTAAGAGTCCTTGAGGAATCCTTGATGGTAGTGGTGCTCTTAGATTTTTGTTTGTCATTGAGAAAGACAAATAATAACTTAGATTCTTTGTTCCCATGTTTAATCTAATTCGGTCTTAAATCGAATTTGGATGCCTTGAGATTTTACCACTTCAAATTGGCGAAGCTCTTATTTAGCGTTAGCATAATGATATTAAAATTCCATGTTATCAGAGGTGTGCTCAAGGATAGTGCGAACATGTTGAAGTTGAGAGCTGAGGAGGTCAACGTTCTAGTGGGAATGGTTGTTTGACTTTTAATTGCGAAGATAACTAGTTGCCTATGGTTGTAACGTTTTATCAAAATATATATTTTAGAACATCATGTCCTATTCAAATAGTTTCTATGTTTTTATCTACTCATGTATGGGATAGTTTCTATGTTATGTTTTCCTCTACCCTTATAGTCCAATTGATTTAGGCTTGAAATTTTATGATATTGTTTTATTATAGATTTATTTTAAAAAGGAAGCTTATATTAACAATAAATGATGCAATATATATAATTATAGGAACTTAGGTCTTGTAAATAAAATTGCTTTAATATTATAGGATCTTAGGCCTTGTAAATCAAATTTATTTAATATTAGAGGGTATTAGGCCTTACAAATTAAATTGCACTCAAATCAAAATCAATCTTCAACAAAATGGCATCCTACATAAATTCCTTGGCTCATTGATATGTTTCCCAAGCCAACATCAAGTTGTTAAGACTAACCCTTCCTTCTAGGAACCTCATATGACAGCCACAAGACTTGACTCTCATAGCAAGGGCCTTAGAAATAAGCTTGTTGTAACATTTAAGTAAGGTGATAGGCATCCATCTATAGATAGACATAGGATCTTTGCCTTTTGAAATAAATTTTATCATGCCCTGATTGATGAAGGTACCAAGTGAGCCATAGGTAATGACTTCACAATAGATAATATAGAGGTATTTATTGACGAGGGACCATAAAATTTTATAGAACTCCATAGGAAGACCATCTAGACTTAGGGATATACCATATTTCATACAAGAAACAACCTACCATAGATCTACTAATATGAGGTTCAGGTCAAGTCCATCCCAAATATTAAGAGGTACTTTTTATGGGATAGACTCCTTAACGGGGTTATGCATAAGGGGTTGGACTCAAAATGTACTTGTAAAAAAATAGCAAATCCTAATTGAAATCAAGGTGAATCAAGGCAAATCCTAAGCAGATCAAATAAATCATCTTCACAAAAAAATTTGGGGTATTTGAAGCCCTAAAAATTAAGGTCATATTTGGGGTGAATTTTGACCTATTAGATCACCTTATAACTTCATAAAACTACCACCATTAACTTAGGCTCAAAAAGTGCTTCCCAATGAGTACACATATACCTATATTTGGATATATTGTGGCAAATTAACCCTAATAAAAAATTGATCCCAAAAATTTTAGGTGAATGGGCCAACGTCGAGGGTCCTCATATTCGCCAATTTCTAATTTTGGAAATCCTAATATTCACCCAATTTACGAATATTCATCACTATGCATAACCCTACTCCTTAACATAATCCTCTTTGATGGGGAAAAAATCATCTAGAGGATCAATGACAAAGATATGCTAGAAGTGGCTCTAAAATACTTTAGCAATTTCATGTTGATTAGTCTTAAGAGTCCCCTAGAAATATTCCTTGAGGAATTCAAATAAAAACTTAGAGCCTTTGTCCCCATGTTCAATCTAATCTAGTCCAAGATTGAATTTGGATACCTCAAGATTTTTCCACTTCAAATTGGTGAATCTCTTCTTCAACTTTAGCACAAAGAGACTAATATTCCAAGTTATTAGGGTTATACGCAAGGATAGTTCATGCATGGTGAAGTTGAGAGGTGAGGAGGTCAACCTTATAGTGGGAAAGGTTGTTTGACTTTTATTTGCCAAGATAACTAGTTGCCTATGGTTGTAAATTTTTAACAAAAAATATTTTCTAGAACATCATGTCCTATACAAATAGTTTCTATATTTTTCTCTACTTGTGTATGGGGTAGTTTCGATCGATTGATTTAGGATTGAAATTTTATGATATTTTTTACTATAGATTTATTTTTAAAAGGAATATTATATTAACAATAAGCGATGCAATATATACAATTATAATATCCTAGGCCTTTAAAATCAAATTGCTTTAATCATATAGGGTCTTAGGGCTTACAAATAAAATTGCACTCAATCCACCATGGACCAAAAAAACAACAAAAATATAAAGAATCTAAGGTTATGCACAAAATGGGCTAGTATAGGGCACAACCTAACTCAATTACTCAAATAATAGTTTGACACACATTGTAACCGCTAATATATAAAAACTTAAGATTGTTAGGAGTGACTACTAGGAAAAATAATAACTCTCCATATAATAGATCATGGTGGATTCAGATTTTAGACCAGTACCTTAATGAACGAAACATCACAAGGACAATCTTGAACCACTTGAGGGAGTTTTACATAGTCCAAGGGGATGGAGCCCCTAGTAAACAAAAATATGCGCCTTATATTCTAAATAAATTGGATAATGAGTCACAAAAATTCCCAACTCATATTATAAGAATCAACATCAACCAAGATACCAAGGAGGCAAATTTTCTAATTAACACAAGTGAAAAATGGTGAGATAAGATCAAGAACTTTCGTGGTTGGGGGCCCCTAAGTTCAGGTTTGTTGTTAGTGTTGTGTTTTGAGTCCCAAACACATTTACTTATCTTTGAGAAAACATTTTGTGGATCTACTTGTTGTGGTGCAGTGGTAAATGTCTTGGGTGCTGGTAGAGGCCGACCCAGGTTCCATTCCCCTTGTCTCCATCTTGCAGATATATGGTATAGTTAGGAATGTCCTATGTGCTGGTAGAGGCCGACAAGGCTCCATTCCTCCTATGCCCAACCTATTGAAAGTGGTACCTCAAAAGGGGTTTTTTCCACTATAAATTAGTTTTACCCAGGTGTTGTAGGTGAGTTGGAGAGGAGAGGGCAATCCTCCAAGGGAGGTCCCAAGTTCAAATCTCCACCCTACCAAAAAAGTTGAATTGGGTATCTAAAATCCAATTGATAATGTTGGTGCGGGTAGGGTCGGGTGCGACCCTCGGGTGACTTTGACGGTGTAGAACCCCCTGTTCGTGGTCTCTTAGACCAAGGCAGCTCCGCAAGGGGTTTTCGCTTATAAAAAAAAAAAAAAAAGATCAAGAACTTCCCAGTCCCCTTTGATAGTACAAAACCACAATAAGTGTTTGATATAATCCACTTGTCTACATGTGGCACAAAAAGGATGGGTTAGGTTGAGCTTTTCTAGGTGCTAAAGAGAAGGGATTTTGCACTAAAGGACTCTCTAGGAAAACAATAGATCTTGGGTAGCAAGTGGCACTTTCCACATAATATCAATGAGTAAAAACCATTGTTGTTTAGAAATATGAAGGTTCCACTTATCATTAATTTGAGAAAAAAATTCAATGGAAGGGATTAGATGAGAATACAGACTGGATGTCTTGTAAGGGGTAGTTGTTCCACTATCTCCAATCAAACTAGGAGGAAATAATAGAGAAATTAATTTTTATAGTAACTATTTTAGGAACATGGAGGGGCCACTTAGTTGAAAACCTTCAAAACACGTGCATTCACAAGCTTCTTTAAAAAACCCATATTTTTTAAATTTACCACCTCCCCTTTTAATTTTTTAAACCCCTCATGGTAAACCCATATACAATAAATAATAAGCCCTTTTCAAAACTTACCATTTTGCAAAAAATAACTTGAATCAATTTTTAATATCCCTTATTAGTTTTACAATTTTATCAATGTATATCCGTTGAGCATGTTTGACTATCTTTTTGGACATTAAAAAGGTCAAAAAATAGTCCAACCAACAAAATGGTAAGGAAGAGTTGGATGTGCAAGGTGGCTTGAAACTGATTTGAACAAGTGTCAAGAGGAATATGTGCAAGGGAAAAAACATGACCATCGTCACCCATGCATGTTTGACACTTTTAATAACCTTAATAATCAAGAAACCTTAGTTTCACTCCCAAATTTGGAAGAGATAGAGACTAGATGAGGCCTATTTGGACCAAAGCCAATAAGAGAACAGGGATTTGGTGAGCCAAGAAAAGGGGCAAGGCATTTCCCATAATGATATAACAAGGGAGAGGCACCATGTGAAACTGTCACCATGAGCATAGTCATGAGGGCCAAGTTGATGATGACAACTCTTGCAATCTCTCTATTTTGCATGGCATGTTTGAATGATTCATTCTTAGATTTTCTTCCCAAAATGGTTTCCCATGTTAAATAATGTGTTATTTGTTGTTGTATGTATGTTCTTTTCCAAGCATTACAATAGCATTGTCTTTATTCTATGGGATTAGAAATTTTATATGCTTTTCATGCTTGGAACCTATCTAGTTTGAGCTAGAAATGGACACTAGTTTGGTGCAACAATAAATTGTTGGTTCTTTAGTAAAATTTTTGGCTTTATGAACATTGCATTAGTCTCATTATGGATTGCCCATACTCTTTTATTTTCTTAAACGACTTTTAGGCATGAAAGAGTAGCTTCAATGCAATTTTAAGGATTTCACTAATGACTAGTTTCACCAAAGAATTTCACTAATGACTAGTCATGAGTAGCTTCAATGCAATTTTAATGACTTGTTGGAAATTACTCAAAAAACATAGCCATTTATATATATGCTACGGTGAGATAAAAAAAAAAAGCAACTTTTCTGGTGGAGTAAAAAATCCAGATCACTCAAATTTTCCATTCATGTGTTTTTTTTTTCGCAACTTTACAGGTGAAAAAAAATCACTCAAATGTTTCATTCACGTGTGTCCCAAACCATGTAATAGTGTGAATTCAAGGGTGAATGGTTTAATTTATAGCCACATATTTGAAGATATTCATTGCACTATATAAATAATACATGACAATAACTCTTCATTCTAATGCAATCTTACAGCCATGGTTGCACAAATACAAGGGATTTTCCCCTTCATGGAAAAATGCCATGAAAAATAAAAATAAATTTAGCATCAACCCTATCTTCAGCAAGGTCTTGCAACTTAAGAATACAAAATCAAATCTATATATCGTCAATGTTAGAAATACAAAGCAAAATTAACCAGTGCTTGACTAGTTTGCTAGGCAACATAGTCCACATTGTAGTTTCTTGCAAACTCTGTCCAACAAAATTGAAAATAAATCTGATGAGTGTCTTGCATGCTACAAGGTTTGATAACTTTGATAATTAAATATAATCTTACACACTGCAAGAAATACTACAACTAAGTCAACTAGTATGTATGCAGTTTCATGTTGGCTCCACAGTGTGTTATGTTGCAACTCTATTGAAGGACAAAGCCAAAATATTTGAAAGCAAAATTAGTTGCCTTTGACTTACAAAATGTATACACTAAATGTTAAAAATACATATCCAAATTGACTAGTGCTTAAGCTTACTATTCAATATTCACTCACACTGTAGTTTTCTTGCAAACATTTTTCAAAGAAATTTGAAAAGAAAAGTAGCAAAGTGCCCTTTGTGTCACAAGGCTTGTTAATTTATGAACACAAAATCAAACATTCATCTTGCCATTGTCAAAATACTAAATATAACTCAACTAGAATTTGAAAAGTCTCCTATTGACTTTGCCCTATACTTTGTCACAGGCAAAAGCCAAAGAAAATAAGAAACAAGGTCAAACAAATAGAGGTTGGTCAATGGAAAATGCTTAGTTGCCACTACCAAAATACTAAAGATAACTCAGCTAGCATTTGAAAAGTCTCCTATTGAATTCACCCTATACTTTATCATAGACAAAACCAAAGAAAATAGAAAACAAGGTCATGGCATCCATTGGCAAATGCTTGGTTACCACTACTAAAATATGAAAATAACTCAACTAGCATTTGAACAGTATCCTATTTACTTTACCCTATATTTTTTTAGAGACAAAAGCCAAAGAAAATGAAAAACAAGGTCAAACAAATGAGGTATGTTGTTGGCAAGTGCTCAGCTGTAATCAATCTACTTATTCCAAGGATAACAAAGCCAAACTGCTTGGCTTATAAAATATCAACCTCAAATTCTAAAACTTTTAGGAGGCCCTTTGGGCATAGAAGATCTCTGGTTTATGGCCCTATTCTCTCATTTTAGTTTGTAGTCTGAAAGAAGGCTAGGTCAACTAGAATCCTAGTTGGGGGCTAGGGGGATGGCTGGACAGCTAAGGGATCTACATTGACTACTAGGAAGATGGGGGATTTATCGATTGTTTTTGCTCTAGGTTGTAGAGTCCTCTATTTTGGAAGGTTTTTCCCTCTTATGACCTTGTGGTTGGTTGCAGTGGTGGACATATGGGGTCTCTCTATGATATCCTCTAGTTCTTCCTCTTCTTTGATTGATTTTTAGGGGAGATCTTATGTAGTTATGGTTAGTGGAGACTTGCTAGTGATGTTTGGCCATGCTAACTGGTGGGTTTGGGTTGCTGGGGGTGGACCAACCATAAGATCCAACTCCTTTGGTTGGGATGGTTTTGTATTTTTAAGCGCTCATAGGGTTTTCAATTATTTTCTTTTTGAGCAATCTATTCCATTCTATTTCATGGGTGTGTTTTGAGGGCTTCAAGCAAGAAAAATAGTGAACCCTATGCTTGAAGATTTAGGTAGATCCATGGTTCTTTTATGTTTTTTAAAAAATTATTATTCTAGCCTAGTTGGAGGTTCTCTCACCAGTATTTTTTTTACTGACTATGGAGTCCTATTTTAGGTAGTGATTGGCGGGAGCGTAGGTTTACTAAATCCATCGATTTTTTATTAATGGGTTTTTCAATTGTAGTTTTGCAGGTTCTAGCAAGGTCTCGCATGAAACTTTTTGTTCTTGTTACATTTTTTAGATCCAGTTTCAGTATGGTTGCAATTTTTCTGTTTCCAGCTGGGGTCTAAGTTTTTGGGCCAGAAGTGTTCTTGCATCCATTGGCCTAGATCTCCTGACCCAGGGAAAACTTAAAATTGATCATTAATTGCTGCTCCATTTGGGTGCATTGGTGTTTAATTTTTGGTACCATTTGTTTGAAATTTGGGTTTCTAGATCCATGGTTCCCATCTTGAGTGGGAAGTTAAAAATTGGTTTGACAACCTAGTTTTATTTGTGGATTCATATTGTATTTTGGATTCATTTGTGGATTCATCTTATATTGTGCTTCACTTTGGGCTATTTTTGAAAATCATGGTTTATTTAAAAAAGGTTTGGGGACCCTTTTAAAACCCCTTCTGTAAAATGTTTGGGGACCCTTTCAAAACCCCTTCTTCCACCAAATAAAAAATAAATAAAACAAATAAAAATATAAATTCTCATTCCCCCTTGCACTTTATTCTAACACATTTTTTCAAGGTTATAGAAGTATTAGGGACGAGGGAATAAGGGGACGGGGAAACGGGTTTCAGGGTCGACAAGGGATGAAAAGCCAATTTTTGAAAATGGCTAGGGGACAGCTAAGGAATGATAAGGGGACAAGTATAATAGTATTAAAAAAATTAGAAATTTTCATGCTAATAACATATGTAAATGCTGATTTTGGTTTTTGATCAATCAAGCTTAGTAATCACATAAGTAATTGGAGTGGTTCTCCTTTTGTCTATATAATTTCTTGGGCTTGTGGTTATGATTGGTATTTTGCAAGAATTTACTTAATAATTCGGTAAGAATAACTTGGCATTGTTAGCATGGGAATTAGATCCAAGACCACAATTGTTTTGTGTCCAAAGGGCCACTAAAAGTTTTCAACAAAGGATTTTCTTAATGACAATTGTTTTTATGTAATCCTTTTCTTTTGTCAATCCATCTCATTATATAGGAAGTAGTGTATTACTAATTTTGAAGTACAGGTGTTGCTATTAATTTCCATCTTTAGCACCCATTGAAACCCACATAATTTATTCCAATTTCCTCGTGCCCTACAGACCATGGTTTTGTTTCTATGTTTTCTCTTAACACATAGCAATAATATTTGATTAATTCTCATTCTCGAAAAAGAAATATGTGACATCTATACTAGCTTGTCATGACTGGCCATAACTTTTACACTCTAAGAAACAATTCATCCTAAAGTTCTCATTTATATGACCTATCATTGTCCTTTGATTGATAGTAATACAAAAGAAAACGAGGACATGGCATTTGAGGACATGGCATTTGATACATTATGTGCATATTGGCAAGTTGTTCAAGACATCATAACAAGTAACAAGTGGCAATGGAAATGCTTGCCATGATAAGAGATTCTATTAATTAAAAAAATACAAAGTATCATAAGACACTAAGATTAATTTTTGGGTCAATTACAAGGTATTTAAAAAAAAAATTTAAAAAAATAGTCAATAAAAAATAAAAATAAATATAAGTTTGCAACCATAGAGTGAGTTGAATATCAACTACCCTCTCTACTTGAGTCAAATTTTGGGGCCATTACAAATGATTTTTTTTATTCTTTGAAGAGATTTAAATTTAAATTTTGTTAAAAAATATATTTATAATTATTAAATTATTATAATGCTAAATATTTAAAATGTACGCACTTATAATTTTTTAACTGTTTATTTTAGAATATCTTTAAAACATTAAGAGAGATTATTGTAAAAAATTATGAGGGATTTGTGACAAGGGTTGATTAAATACTTAGTGTAACTTCCAGGCACAAGTGACCTCACTTAACCATAGAAGAAGAGGTATTAAACTGGAAAGAAATTCCAACATAAGAATATGCCACAATAATAAAATACACCTACATCTTCATGAGTTACAATACAAATCATTTTCCTCATCCTTAAATGAGCCTACCTTAGAAAATTTTACCTTCAAATGGTGAGGGGCCCTTCTTTGTGAAGTTTGTTCATGTTTTAGAGTTTGACATGTAAAGCAAGTTGCAAAGAGTTGTACTTCATTGAGTTTCCTCCTCAAATAGTAATATGTTTAATGTCAGCAAGGAAACAAAGAGAATCCAAAAAATGTTTAACAAAGGAGAATTTCAAATTTTTAAGATGCTAAGACTGTCATGGGTAAATTTTCACAATAAACTATGATAGCCGGTGCTGGAAAACACAAAAAATTTTAATGAACAGTTTAAATAGGGCTTTACTTTAATTTTTCGTCTATTTGTAGAAAATGTAGAGAATTTGCATCACCATAATAAGGTGTCAATATATGGTTGTAAGATGAATACAAATTTTGCATTTAAGTCACTTTGATCCTAGAAAAGTGACGTGATATGGTTGTTTAATGTTTTAGGCCATTTTTCAACAATTCCAAGTGATTTTTCACAAAAAAAGTGGCTTGGAAGAGATTTTTGTGGCTTTAAACATTGAAAAAATTAGTATTATCTTTGGCATTTTTGGTCCTGTAGTCGACCATATTCCATGATGTCACCTCACAACAAGGGTAAAGGGGATGGTCCCCCGTGACCTAGTAGCGTCTCGATGATGCCTCACCTGTCCTTCCCAAAATGGAGAGTGTGGGAAAACGTCCTCTTTGATGTCCCCCATATTGAGGATGAAAGTTGGCAGGGACGCGTCCCTGTGAAACACTACAATTTTTACAGTTGTTATCTTGAATTCCCATTTTGATCACTAAATCCAAGATAATCTAAAATAGGGGATTCACATGACTACTTTCTTTCATCGCTAACATTCATAATGCATCACTCTTTCCATACAAAGACTTCATAATATCATCAAACAAGCCTTTAAAACATTATCAAGCAAGAACACACATATAGTAGACATTGAAACACTCCATTTCTCTTCTCTTGAGACTCTTTCTATTCAAACCCTAATTTTTAGGGTAAAACTTAATCACAACCTTCAATAAATTAAGAACTTAAAGTTGCTCGCACATGAAAATCGTATTGAGGTAGAGGTAGCAGCGACTGGAGTTCATGCACTCCATCATTTTGGCCTCCATAATACATCAACTTAAACTGTCATTTACCCCAGTGAAGTGCACGTGTTTTAGGTTCAAATCACAACAACAATACAAAACCAGAAGGAAAAAGCAAGGAATTTCCTTAGATCCACATCAAAACATGATTACCATTGATGAATATGAGAGGGAAAATAAAATATTTGTGGCGAGGCCTTATAAAACTGGAACACTCTCTTTCTTCCTTGCTACAACCGTGTTTTCTTTGTTGCCTATAATAACTAGTTTTGTTTAAATTTTTTCTATATATTTTTCTTATGTTTTGAGTATCTTCCCTACCAGAGTAAACTATTATTAATGTTAATGATGTTTTTGAAATTGATGTGAGGCACAATTCAAATTGGAAGGAAGGATACATATATTTTTTAATATAATATTTATTTATCATGGAGGATTATTGATGACCATGCATGCATGTACATGCGCTCGGGTTTTTTGAGGGGGAATGGCCCCCCTAACTAATGTGGATAATGCATGATATTTGATGGCTATGATGGCTCAAGAATTTTATTAGATATAACCTGGTAGCCTCTTTGGTGCATTTCTATTTTTAATAAATGGTGTCCACCTCATTTATTATTATTTAAATTTAAGGTTCAATATTTGGTTTTAAAAAGTTAAGTAAAATTTTCTTCTTTGTGTAATTTTAGTTTCAAATTTTACATGGTTTTTTTTGTTAAATATTTTACTATTTTAAAACTATTTCATGTTATAAATGATATAAATATTTGGTATGCAACTCAAATATAACTCCTCCTCTTCTCTAGTTTTTTTTACCGGTAGAATCTATATCTAGGTATGCATGAATTTTAAATACCCTACCCTATAAGATAACAATATACCGATGGTTCAACTTGATATTAAAAATACCCCTTGTATGCACTCATGTGGTATTTACCATTTCCTAAGAGTGACCCCCATGTGTTTAGGAATAGACATGATAACCTCCTCAACACTACTCTAAAATAGGAAGGAAGAAGATACCAAAACCTTCCTTGATACCAAGACAACCACATCCCTAAAGACTCATTCTAAAGATCCAAGAGTAGCAACAAACCCTTGGTTCTAACAATAAAGGTATGTATTCCTTGGAAAGGGATAAGGGGCTAGCATATCTCTAGATAATAGGGTTCCACCATATGCTATGAGTGGCACTGGAAATACCAACTTGTAGGAGCCATTTTCCACTAAATCAAGGAGTTACAAGATTTACCAAGTTTTCCAATTCCTATAAAGAGGTAGTGAACCACTTATTAGGCAAAAAGGTGATAAGAGAATCTTATCCTACCAAGTAATATGGTTTTTTTTTGTGTTTATAGGTAGCTACAAAGATCCTAGATCTGATGAGAACCTTCCATGGTTCACATCTCATTAATGCTCTAGTTATCCACTTTGTCACAAGATATTTACTTTGAGTGATTTAATCAATAATACGAAACCTAAATTGATAGTTAGGAGTGGTGCAAAGATTTCAATAGATAGTTGGTAAGGAATGGACCCCATTCCATTTGCTCCATAGGAATCATCTTAGTATAGAGATGAATTTATGGTAACCAAATTTATCCAAAAGCTAACAAGATAAGTAATAAACATCACTTCCTTGAGAATATCTTATCTATAACTACACATGATCTCTAGAGATATAGTGTAGTCTAATGGCAAGTTGGTCCTCTACTACCTTAACTTCTTGGAGGAAAAAATGTAAGGGCCACAATCACGAATTAGATGAGCAACATAATTTTTTACAGATGCAAGGTAAGACCTCTCACATTCCAATATAGCACCATGAGATTCATGGATTAACAAGACGATGATGGGCACTCCCCAATGCTCAAGGTTTGAAAGACATTCTCAAGACAAAATAAAGTAGTTGAGTGGATACTATATCCAATGCTATATCTAATGTAGGCTCAATAATGGTAAGTGAAGGCTAATTATTTATAATTCATTATTATTAGATTGAGTTTCTATTTTTTGCATTGAAAAATTTAGTTCTTTCCTCCAAACAAAAAATATTTTTTTTTGTGGAAAACATTCCTTAAGGGATTCCACTTTTGGGTAAGACCCAAGGAGTCAAGGGTATATCTTCTACCAAAATCGCCCAGGGCTCGCACTTGGCCTACCACCTTTGACATACTCAAAGAGCAAACCTAAACAACAAAAAACAAGAACACACAAACATAAACAAACAAAAAGATTAAAAAAACATGCTCTTTGAGTGTGTCAAAAAGATAAAGCACAACCAAACACACGCACACAATAAGATAAAAAAAAAATACAACACGAACCACACAGAAAAAATATAATAAAAACATAAAAAAAAATAATATAACGCTACAAAGACACAACCAACAAAAAAAACCAAAACCAAAAAAAAAAAAACAACAACAGCAGACAACAAAGAAAAACAAAAACATAGAAACCACTCGCATACAAAATTACCAATTAACACAAACATACATAAACACAAGCACAAGAACAATAAAAACACAAGAACAACAACAAAAACAAACAAAAACAAATTGAAAACATACATTTTATTAGATTAATTGAACATTTAAACATTTGTATCATAAAAATTAGGAAGTAGGAAAAGCCTCTTAACAAAATTATTGAGTAGATAACTCTAATAAAAAAAAGTTCAATAATTTTGAGGAAATAACATCTATCAAATGTATGTGACACGACCATAAAAATGGCTAAGTTTATGTAACCAGGTTAGTATTTTTATATCGAAGGTCCAAGGTTCAAATGGTGTGGGCGAGGTTAGTATTTTTATATCGGAAGGTCCAAGGTTCAAATGGCGTGGGCGAGTGTGTGAGGGGGTGGGTGTGTGATGGCTATGTGTTAAATTCCCTATTGATAAGCATAGCTCTTGGCTTTACGAGGGGTCATGGTTAGGAGGAGACTACTCAGTCGTAGGGGTTTCTCACACTAACAAAAAATAAAATTAGTACTTTTATATATATTCTATTAAATTTTTTAATTTATTTAATATTAAAACATATCAATAGTAAATTTTTTTAAACTCGCTTTTTAAAATTTCGAAAGTTAGTCCTCTTTTGGCTATTTCAGTTAAATTTTTATAGACAAAGTCGACAAGTAGTTGCCCTAGTGGCTAAAGATGGTGGTTGTTTCTTAAGTGGTCTTGTGTTCAAACCCCTTGAGAGTGGTTGTTGATGTAATTTGTAAACGTTCTCCTAAAAAAAATAAAAATTATAGACAGAAGTATTAACATAAAAAGAAAATTCAATCATAAAATATGCCTCTAAACTAATATTAAATATAATTTTAAATGTTTATTATGAAACTAATAATTTTATCTATTAATTGTCAATAATTTAAATTTATTTATTATTAAAAATATTAATAATAATTTTTTTCAATATTCCTTTACAAATTCCGTCTCTTCAATCTCCTCTTTTTGTTATTTTAATTACAAACTTATATATTATTTATAAAATTTTAATATATTAAAATTTAAGTTATTTTATTATAAATAAACTAACTATAACTAAAAATAATTTAAATTTAAATAATTACCTCAAACATTTTAAAAATCATTATTATAATAAAAAATATTAATTATGTTAATATATTTAACATGCAGTATCAAAACATACACTTCAACCCATATACAATCTTAATTTATAAACAAAAATTTATTACTCAATAAAAATATTTAGACATTTTTTTTTGGTAATATTAAGAAAGAGGGTTTTGAAAAGAACCCCACAACCTTATACAACAACTCTCAAAGGGAGAGAAATGGAATACTATCTCAAAAATGAGACTAACAACCATCCACCCCAAGGGGGAAAAACGATCAACAACACTGACCAAGAAAATACAACAATCAGATCCAAGATACCGAAAAAACTGAGGGAAGATGGAAAAATCGAAAATGTAGCAATTGAAAACCCGCACGGACCTCTCTTCCTCGAAAAGGTGAATGAAAAATTCAAATTTTAAAATTTTAAAAAGCCCGTCCCACCAAGGAACAGGCGGACCCCATCAATGGTAGCATCGGAAACACTATCCAAGTGACTGAAAAAGTGGGCCTCACACCCACCCAAAGAGTACCAAAGATAATTAATGCAATTAAACTCCACAGGTGGATAACATAAAAATCTCGCTCAAAAGATTTAAACTGAAAACCACTTCGGGCTCCAAAAACACCATCGCAAACCAAAAACCGAAAATGAATCCAACCCCTACAGCACCAGAGAGAACAACAAAGAGCAACACACCAGGAACTGGGATCATTGTCCTCCACAACTCATAATCCCCTTTCAAACTTAGTTGTCTAATGCGATACCTCAAACTCATTCTTTTTGACAAACTCAAACCTGGAAGACCACCACAGGTAGCTACAGAGATGCACTCGCTCTTCTTTGGTCTACCCACTTTTCTTTTGATTCCTATGGAAATACAGGACTTTCAAAAACTTTTTGAAATAGGGCCAGGGGAACTCTTCTCCAACCTCAGAGAAGAAAAATAACGATCAACCATCGGCTCAACCCTACACTTTGGGGAGGAATGAACAGTCGTTGGACCAACACTACAAGCATGCATTCGGGGAAGGAGCATGAAACAAATCTTCACCCACCTGAAAGCTTTTCTCCGAGGAATCCAAAGGCCCTAGCTTAGGAGAAGACAGTGGACTCTTCCTTGACACAGAAGGAGATAATGGAGGAAACTCCACTATTTTCTGAATAACAGACTCATCCATCGCCAAGCAACCGAAGGAAATATGGACAAGAGGAGAATTAGAAATATTAGCATTTAAAACCACCTCCAAATTATCCAAAATTTGAGGTTGCTCATTCATGACATGGCGCTTCGACCTCTGCAGGTTCAGAAACACCCACCGAAGGCCTATCCTTGCAAGAGGGAAGCTCACCATTCTCCACATCAATAACATTCCCCACTGCCTTCTTTTTCGGAACCCAAATTTTCTTCTTTTTTGGAATCCAAATTTTTTTTTTCGCAAATCCACAGGCTTGGGGATGAGCTTTAAGGGGCAAGCGTTATGCCCACCTCTTCTGCCAAACTAACAGACCCCAGGTCTATTCTCATATTCTAAATATTGGACCCACAAGCCCAAATGAGAAATGAGTTCCACAGAAGAAGGCAAGGACTTCTCCAAGTCCACCAACACACACATCCGAGCATAAAGCATTCAGGACCCACTCAAAGAGGTACGGTCTAGCGAGACAAAGTCTTCGATGACACTAGCCACCACCCGAAAAACACCTTCATCCCACAAATGCAGAGGGAAATCAGGGAGCTTGACCCACATAGGGACAAAGTTAATTTTCTGAGAAGCTGGATTGAAGTTAGGGCCCCACCTCCGAAGAAATAAACCTCACTTCCCAAAGAACCAGGGGCCTCCTTCCTCGAGTGGTTTCCATTTGTCCAGGCCCATATTTTCAACACATCAATCTCTGATCGACCCCCTTGAAATTTTCTAACCAGATTCCAACCCCCTTTACCAAGGATATGGTTTACAATGCAATCAGGCACAAAAATTTGCTTGGAAACAGGGTTGATCTCGCACCTAGACACCAGACACACTTTAACAAAGAAAGTGATGCCCTTTTAGAAGGAAGGCTGAAAACCACCTAAAACCTTACCTAGATCCCACATAGAAGGGACACCCACCGTCAACACCTGAATCCTGAACCAGGGTCGATTCCAACGACATATGAACTCACCCGAATACCACATCGCTCCTCCGCTCAATTTTTCTTTATTTATGATAATAAAAATAATATTAATGTTAGTTAATATATTTGACCTGCAGTATCAAAACAGATACTTCCACCTATATACACACTATTAAATAATATAAGTATATTATTGATAAAATCAAATGTGTATAAAAAATATTAATTAAAAAAATTAAATAATATCAAATAAATTTTAATAATGGTGAAAGAGGAGAATACGATTCGATGGTTAAAGGCCTCCACAAACAATACCAGCACGGCCACCTCCGATCAGAGGAGCCGTTCGCATAGCAAATGCCTCATAAACAAAGGTCTTGACGTCGTCAACATTGCATGGACAGAAGTTAACCTTTTATCTGGATACACAACAGCAGGGACTCCCTGTGCTGCCACGCAGCAACTTCTTTAAGCAGACAAAATTAAAGAGTGTAGTCTTTAAGCAGACAAAATTAAAGAAGGTAGTTGATGACTTGACAGAGGAACCATTACTTACATTTACTTTAAACTACTTTTATAAAGAAAATCAGTGGTTATCCATACATTAATGGTAATTTTAATCAAAACTATTATAGGTATGCTGTCGGTACTGATATCTGATTCACTATTTTGGATATCTAATTTGTAAATGTAATACTACCAAATATAAGTAATTGATAGTGAGACAAATTAAATATTTATTAACTTCTGTTGACTATTAGAACACGCATCTGACATAATCTGACATTTGGGATCGCATTCGAAACGCTTCCTGAGGCCAACTTTGCTTTAATTTCGACCTGGGATGAAAGCTGGCAGCCCTAATATTTACTTTTCTACATAGTGGAGTTGGTTTATAACTTATATATACTTTTTTGTTTTTAGTAGCATTATAGAATCGGTTATCATTTTTTATCATCAAGCAGGGTTGAATCTTGTACTATCCCTTATAACCCATGCTCCCCTGTAACCCATACAGGTCTCGTTAAGGGTAAGGCAATCCAGCATACCATGGGTTCCTATTGTTATCATCTGTCTCGCGCGTATTTAGAGGATTCACATCAAACTATTTTCTTTGCTAGCTGACACCACCACACCAAAATTTCAACCTAAATTTCTTCTTAGTAAATGCCCAACCAAACTAACACTTACATCATAAATAAAAGTACAGTTCAAAACATAGTAACTATTTCTACCATTCTTGCACTCAAAAGATTTCCATTACACCTAACATTTATTGTAGGGGTAGCTCGATCATTAAAAGAAAGCGCTCCTCTGGAAGTTTAAACCTAACAATGATTGTACAAGAGTCACGTTAGGAAAAAGGCACTCTCTTCTTGATAAGAGTTTGACGAGATAAATGACATGAACTACTAAAAAGTGTCACTGATCTATTTGTTTTCCTCCCGGCTTTGTTTTCGAAGTTGTCAACGTCGCCAGCTTTCAGAAAATTGATTTAGCTCTCACATGCAAGTGCAGATTAGAAGCGTCCAAACATGGGGCAAATTGTAAAGAACAAAGAGTTAATATTAGTTTGTTATGCTAACGAAGGGATTCTTACTGATAATCATGTGAAAATCAAAGAAACACCATTGGATATTGGAAGTGTGTCAGAGGGGAACGTTGTTGTCCAGAACCTGTGGGTGTCGGTAGATCCATATCTCAGATGGTTTTTCAAGGAGGAATCCAACGAAGGACTTTATTTCCCGAGCTCCAAATTGAATCAGGTTAAGTTTTGCATGTTTTTACTTGGTTTGCCTCGCAGTGGATTCTTTTCAGTTTAATATCTGAAGGGTTTATTTTTGTCGTGTGTACAGCCTTTTGCATCTCATATGATAGGGAAAGTGGTGGTGTCTGCCAATGCGGAATTCCAGGTGGGCGATTTTGTTACGGGGCACTATCAAGTCTCAGCGTATAGCGTGGTAGAAGGATCCAGCGTGAGAAGAATCGACACCAATTTGGCCAGGCCATCTTACTATTTGGGACCTCTGGGTACTGCTTTGATTCAGATTAACATGTGCTTCTTTGTTTATTTTATGGTAGGAAGAGCATCATCTGATGGGAACTGAATGTAATGTTGTGCAGGGATGCCGGGGCTGACAGCATGGGGAGGGCTGCTGAAGATTGGAGAGCCAAAGCCCGGAGAGCAGGTGTTTGTTTCGGCGGCTGCCGGTGCTGTTGGTCTTCTTGTTGGAGAATTGGCCAAAATGAAAGGTTGTCGTGTTGTAGGAAGCGTCGGTAGCGACGACAAGGTCAGTCCTATACCATATTTCTAATTTTTTAAATAGAATCTCTTAAAAAATCTAATTTAAAAAAACAAAAAATACAACTGCAATTTCAAAATTTGAAAACGTGGGAATTTAACAGGCGTGCAGCAAATATAACAGTCCGTTTGCTTAAGTTGAGCATGTTTTTGTTTTAATTTATCAACTTAATTTAGTTTTAAATAAGATAAAAATGAATGGATGGACAGGTTAAGATCTTAAAAGAAAAGTATGGATACGACGATGCTTTTAATTATAAGTCAGAGACAAATTGGGATGCAACACTATCCAAGTAAGTGTATGTTACATGTTATATATAAATATATCTCAATTACATATTATAGACAATGGATATATCTCAATTTTTATAATAATTAAATTTGGATGAGTTAAACAGGTTTTTTCCTAATGGCATAGACATCTATTTTGATAATGTGGGAGGTGCAATGTTGGAAGCTGTTCTGGACCACATCAACATGAACGCTCGGATTCCCTTGTGTGGAATGATTTCTCAGTATACTAAGGTTTGAGCATCCATACATTTATATTTATATTTTTTTGGTTTTTTAATATAATGAGATATTTATAATCTTCCATTATTTTAGATTATAAAAAGCATAGCTATATGTCATGACAGAATTGGAAGCAGCGCCACGCAGTGAAAAACTTACTAAATTTGGTAGGTAAATGTGGCAAGATGCAAGGATTCCTTATGGATCAATTTCTGGGTGATGAGAAATTCAGATCGGAAGTAGGAGGAGCTTTGAATGAAGGAAAACTTAAATACGAGGAGCATGTGATGTTGGGATTAGAGAACTTCGTAGAAGCATTTAATTCACTCTTTGATGGAAGAAATCTTGGCAAAGTCCTCCTGCAGCTCAGGGCAAATTGATTATTTAAAATAACTGTACTTGTTTAACAGTTCTTTTAACATTAATTATTTTGAAACGCCTCTTCAAGTTAATAATAAAATTATTAGTTATTATTACTTCTAATATCTTAAGACCAGGAATCTTTTACTTTCAATTGTACTTTCCCAAATAGTTTTTAAGTGATATTTTTTTTATCATTGTAATTTTATTTTGAAATGTACTTTCCCAAATACTTTTTGACCTGATGCCTTAATTATCGCTGGAGTGTTGATTGCTGCAGCTTGTTAATTTAATAGTGGTTATATATAATAAGAATACCTAATTCATTCTTTAAAATATATATTTATTTATTGTGTAACAAATTCGTTCACTTATATATTACATATATGTTGTTTCCTTAATCTATATGGTTTTTCAATAGAACTCCGAAAGTATATTCTATTCTGTGTTTCTTAATAAATTTAAGGTAGATTTAAGTTGTATATTATTTTTGTTGTAGAAGAAGGGTTTGTTTTTGGGTCCTTCATTCTTAACAAATCATAACTCTTGTTTTTTAGAGTTTGATAGTTTACTATCTCAATTAAGTTGCAATAACTAGATATTTACATATTTTAATAAAAAGTTTGAATTCTTGATTTATTTTATTATTTTTGGGTCTTCCTTTATTTTGTTTGTATATTTACGGGTCTTCTTTTATTTTATTTTGTTTGTATATTGTATTTGGGTCCTTCACCCTTGACAAACCACAAGTCTTTCTTTTAGAGCTTGAGATTTTACAAGCATAATAAATTCTTATCTCAATTGAGCTATATATTTTTTTTAATAAGAAGTCTAAAATTTAATAAATTCTTAAGTTTGTCCATGCAATCTTCATGAAGCATAAGTGCAATGTCAGTTTCCAATCTTGATAAATCACAACTTTTTTCTTTAGAGCTTGAGGTTTTACAAGCATATTCAAATCTCATCTCAATTAAGTTGTGAAGCATAAGTGCAATGTTAGTTTCCACTCTTCACAAATCACAACTCTTTTCATGAGAGCTTGAAAGTCTAAAATTTAATAAATTCTTAAGTTTGTCCATGCAATCTTCATGAAGCATAAGTGCAATGTTAGTTTCCACTCTTGATAAATCACAACAAACTTTTTTCTTTAGAGCTTGAGGGTTTACAAGCATATTCAAATCTCATCTCAATTAAGTTGTGAAGCATAAATGCAATGTTAGTTTCCACTCTTCACAAATCACAACTTTTTTCTTTAGAGCTTGAGGGTTTACAAGCATATTCAATTCTCATCTTAATTAAGTTGTGAAGCATGAGTGCAATGTTAGTTTCCACTCTTCACAAATCACAACTCTTTTAGATCCTTTATTAAAATCTTTTTATTGGCTAGCATATTTGGACATTTATTTCCTTTTCTTAGTTTCTTCAAGGTCTTGTATTTCCACAATTGTCTCTTATATGTTTTATGGAGCCTTTGCTTTCCTCAAATTATATTTATTATTATTTATGAATATTTATTTCATCGATAATCAATTTCATTTTATTTGTTTAACAATTCAAAGTTACTCAAACTTCAACTTTATTATGTATTAAATTCATAATTGAAAGGATAAAGTGACAAAATGATGCGGGAGCATCCGATAATACCGAAGGATGAACCCTCATGGAGTTGATAAAGTGGCTATAAATTGTTTGAAATCAACAATAAGCTAAAATCTATTGAAAACAAAGCGCGTACTTTCTATGTTTTATAATAATAATAATAAAATATTTTTATAATACTTTTTATAATAATATAATATAATTGATTTATTTTTAATAAGTAATTTTATTTTTTAAGGTTTATAATGTATTGTATATAAAAGATAATTTCATACTTTTTATGCTGATCACGTTCCCCTCACAATGCTGTAGTATCACGGTCGGCCAAGACCAGTCTTTTAACTTATAAATTAAGTGGAACATAATATTAATATGGCACCGACTGCCAAGGGAAGAAAATTGTATTAGTGGTCACAACGATGTGGGAGGTACATTAAAATGGGAGTCATATCTTAAATTATATTAGTGGTCACAACGATCTGGAAGGTACTATTGTCATATTAAGCACATTAAAATTAGAAAGTAGAAAAGTCTTTCAGTAGATAAGTTTAATAAAAGAGTTCAATAATTTTAAGGAAATAACATCAAATGTATGTAACAAGGTTGTAAATATGGTTAGTTACTTATCAATAAGAATTTTAAATGTTTGTTATGAGACTAATAATTTATCTATTAATTATAAAAAATAATAAATTTATTTAATATTAAAAATATTAATAATAAATTTATTTAATATTAAAAATATTAATAATAAATTTATTTAATACTTTTATAAAATTCAATCTTTTTATTATTTTAATTAAAAACTTATTTATATTCTTTTTTAAATTTTAATATATTAAAATTAAAATTATTTTAAATTATTTTATTGTAAGCAAAGGCCACCTCCGATCAGAGGAGCCGTTCGCATAGCAAATGCCGCATAAATAAAGGTCTTGACGTCGTCAAGATTGCATGGACAAACGTTAACCTTATATCTGGATACACAACAGCACGGACTGCGCTGCTACGCAGCTACTTCTTTAAGCAGACAAAAATAAAGAGTGTAGTTGATGACTTCGCAGAGGAACCATTGTTTACATCTACTTTTTAAGGGAGGCTCGTTGTACATTAATACCAATAAAACTACTTTTAATTTTAAAAAGAAAATCATTGCGTATTCATTAATTTTCATCTTAAGGGTGAATGTGTAGTGAGTTGGTGTGAGGCTTAGTTGGAACATAAAATCACATTGGAAGCTAGATAAATTAGTAAGCGTTTATTTGGCTAAGCATTTACTAAGAAGACACCTAGGTTTAAACCTTAGAGACATCATGTTTGCAATGGTAATAGTCTAATCTAAATGTTCTGATTGCCCGCCAAACCAACAATAGGTGATACCTTTCATACCCTATCATAGAAACATCATGTTTGCAATGGTAATAGTCTAATCTAAATGTTCTGATTGCCGGCCAAACCAACAATAGGTGATACCTTTCATACCCTATCAATAATAACAAGGTGGAATAACTTTGATGGTAGCAGCCATTTTAAACCCTATACTTATCAATTTCTAAAAATAATATGATTATTTGGTGTAATGGCAATTGCCTAGTTATTATCATCCATGTGGTTGTGAGTCGATTCCTCTTATGTTTGCTGGAACCAGCGCTGATATTTGTACATATTTATAAACTATATTCAATATAAAAAAAAGTCTGTAACTTAAATTTTTTTAATTATTTCATAAAATAGATTTCAGTTCAATATTTGATTCATTATTATGGATATCCAACTTCTAGCTGTAATACAACCAAATATAAATAATTAATATTGATAAAAAATTAAAGATTTAATATTTAATTTAGACCTTGGTTGATAGCCCCAAGATACCGAAAAATAATGATGTAACAGTAAAGCTGACAACCCTGCTACCGTGCCTAATGACAATTCTAATGAGTGGCAGCGTGTCTCATTTATTACGGTAGAGGGTAGCTTGCTCGTTAAATCAAAAGAGAAAGGGCTGCCACATACAAGCATATTTCTATGATTTCCACATTAATACCTCCTCCTCCTGTTGCTGTTTGCTGAAACAGCGATATCTTAAGAAAAAGCCAGAGTCTCTTCTTTATAAGAGACAGCGATATCTTAAGAAAAAGCCAGAGTCTCTTCTTTACAAGAGACTGACGAGATAAATGACATTAACTACTAAAAGTGTTATTGATTTATTTGTTTTCCTCCCGGCTTCCGAAGTTGGCACATCGCCAGCTTTCAGAAAATTGATTTAGCTTTCACGTGCAAGTGCAGATTAGAAGCGTCCAAACAGGGGGCAAATTGTAAAGAACAAAGAGTTAATATTAGTTTGTTATGCTAACGAAGGGATTCTTACTGATAATCATGTGAAAATCAAAGAAACACCATTGGATATTGGAAGTGTGGTAGAGAGGGACGGTAATCATGTGAAAATCAAAGAAACACCATTGGATATTGGAAGTGTGCAAATTGTAAAGAACAAAGAGTTAATATTAGTTTCTTTTGCTAACGAAGGGATTCTTACTGATAATCATGTGAAAATCAAAGAAACACCATTGGATATTGGAAGTGTGGCAGAGAGGGACGGTAATCATGTGAAAATCAAAGAAACACCATTGGATATTGGAAGTGTGCAAATTGTAAAGAACAAAGAGTTAATATTAGTTTCTTATGCTAACGAAGGGATTCTTACTGATAATCATGTGAAAATCAAAGAAACACCATTGGATATTGGAAGTGTGGTAGAGAGGGACGATAATCATGTGAAAATCAAAGAAACACCATTGGATATTGGAAGTGTGGTAGAAGGGAACGTTTTTGTCCAGTTTGTTTATTTGGCCTGAAAATTATTTTGATCCTTTGGTCTTTTTTAATTTCTATAAAAAACTTCTATGTTTGCAGAAAGGTTGAAGTTAGCTCCCCTTACTGCTAGGGAATCTGTCAAGGTATTTTTTCCTTTGGGAACAAAATTAATGTTTATGGCGTGAAAGGATTCCATCAAATTCCATACCCTATTTTTATATGCTTTTAGGTAATGGTGCTTACTGCTGCACATTTGCCTTACCTAATTTACAATCAATTCAGAGTTGTCATATTTGTTTAAGATCTTAATGTCCATGCTTTCGGCTTGTATCAGTCCAAGGCATAGAGCCTCATATTCAGCAACATTGTTAGTGCATGACCATGTTAGCCTATAGGCGAAACTCTTTGTCCCTTCTGATTGGGACGGTAATACTACACCAGCACCAAAACCATTTCTATATATGGCACGACCAAAGTTCATGGTCCATATTTCTTTTTATCTTAGAGACTGATTAGATATAGCAGGAACTTTTTTCTTGATCTCTACAAAAATACTGTATGTGCCTATACCTATACCAAACCGGCTATAATCCTCCCTGAAAGGCAGTTCATCTTCAATTTTAAACTTCTCAAAGTTATCCACAATTTCAAATTCTTCTAAAGGAGTGAGATTGCACATGTCCTCTTCAATTTTTTCAATGTGGTAAGACACAAGTTTCTCAAGTATTATTTTTTATCCTCTTTCCTTTGAAAGGAATAACCATGTTGGAATAATCCATATACATGCATCCACTCAACTTTGCAATGAACTCTCTAGAAAGGCATAAGCCAAAATAGGGCTCAATATCCACCACTATTATTTCTTGAACTATAGTTACCTCAGGTGCTCTATGTAGCCTCATCAAGACATATTTTATCACTTCCACTATCTTCATAGGTGTCCCATCTAATTACAGAACTCCAGGACAGGATCTGGTGTATTCCCTACCCATTTATTCATAAATTTCTTTAGGCATGATTGTAGTAGATGCTTCTGAGTCAATCATACAATTGCGGATCACCCAACCTTTCATCATTAGAGAGATATAAAAATGAGGGGGTTTATTCTTTAAAACAACAAGGGGACATTTATTTCTTTTCATAGGGTATACTAAGGATTGTGGTGGCCTGCTTATCCTACAAATATTTGTTCAAGGAAGCCTTTAGCAGGTCTATTTGGCCAAGAATAAAGAGGGTATTATATAGACTAGCTTTGGATGGTATCTTCTTCATTTATTCCATAATATTGTACTCGAACTTGGCTGAAGTAGGTCTCTTAAGCCTTCTGTTTGGATCACCATATTTTCTTTTATACTACTGAGTGGCCTCAATTCTTTGCCATTTGGTAATGGAAGGGAATCTAAGCCTCTTTTGAGACTCATTATTAGACCTCATTCTATCTCCCTTAGTTTCTTTCTCAGATATCTTGGGAAGACTGACTTCCTTTTCTTTGGCCTAGGGAATAGGGAAAGTATCACTGCTTTGTGGAGGTGGATCTTTCTTATTCTTCTAAGAGGGGACCTAAAATTGACCCATCTTCTGTGGATCAACTTACAGTGTTTTCTTGCATGACCTTGTCATGACATTAATAGGTCCATCCTCATCAAGATTTTTTTCAACTATGATTTGCTCTGGTAGCTAGAGCATACTCACCCTTCCTTTTTGATTTATTTATGCTTTCTCCATAGCCTACTTTAAATGGTGTTGGTACATAACACAAGATTGTGAATCATGAGGATCATTGCATACTAAACACCATACATTCACAAGACTTGTTTTTGAAGAACACTTAGGCTCTTCATATGCTGCATTTACTCTCATCCTAGTACTATTGCTAGGACGGGGTCTTTGATATTTATTCACATAATTAAATCTTCTTTGTTGAGACCTCTCCATATCTATCTTATCCATTGAATTCATCTTGTTTCTAAGAGTTTTCAAGGTATTATGGATATCAAGGATGACAAAAAATTCTTGAGGAATCTAAGAAGGAAGTGGGGGGAAAGGAGTTGCAGCAGATGGTGATTTTGACTAAGGAATGGGAGTCATCTACAGGAATGGGGATGACAAAGAAAGAGGGTCTATATATGATGAAGTGGTAATTTGACTTTGGACATTAGTGTTAACCAAGAATAAAATTTCCATATCTATTATTTCCCATTAAGTTTGTTAGATTCACATAGATGTATCCCACATTTCTTCTTCTTCCATACCAAGGCATACCACAACTAAGAACTAGTCATTGTAGACAACACTCAAGTGGTCAAGATGTGGCCCCATCCTGTAATACTGGGGTTCACTTTTATGCTCCTACATAAAGGATGCCTTAATGGTCCCCCACATTGTCTTACCAATTTTTATGAATGTAAGACCATTTGACCATAGCATAGGGTTCTCCCTTTTAGTCCATCAAAAGGGAACACCTTTTCCCTATTCATACATAAATATGTCTATGTAGGATCTTGGTGTATTTTCCTTGGGCCTAGATACATGCTCCTTCATGGTGAGTCATCTAGGACTTAGTGCTTAGTTACCATGTGGCTAATTAAGGCTATTATTACTAAATAGCTTGGCCTCCCTGATCCTAAGGTGCCAACACAAACTTGTGATAATAACCCATACCTCTATGGTAGGATAATTAGTCCAATATTTCCTACTTAGGACTTTCCAAAAGCTTTCCCACTTTTCAAAATTCTTTGGGCTACACCACCTAGAATATCACAAGAAAACTTGAGTGTTGCCTACCGCAACTCCCCTCAAGAAGGTTTGAGTGTTGCCTACCACAACTCCCCTCAAAATAAGAAGACTTAAGTGTCGCCTTCCATAACTCCCCTCAAGTATTGGGATCATCCGATCTAATTCTTAATGAAGTTTAAGTTAAAAAATTTCCCATCCCATGGGCTCATGAGTCCACAAGGAACCTTAATATTTCTATTAAGCTTACATGTTTCTTTGAATGATTAATATAGTCTCATAATATCTGGTACATTCTTAAATATCTTAGAGAGAGGATCCCATACTCCTCTCAAGAATAGGTTCCCCACCTATTCTTTTTCCATTAAGAATGTTCAATAGATTCATCATCTATTCCTTCTCATTAAGTATAGTCAGCTTAACTAAGAATAGATTTTCCAAAGAGGTGTGTTCATGCTTAAATAGACTACATATACCACAATCATCTATATCAAGCATTGGATAAACATTCCTTCATATATAAAAATACATGTTTATAGGTTACATTTGCAAAGTCCACTAGAATACACACCACACATCATTATAGCACACAAATAGTGGCTTTTTAGCCACACCATAAAACAAGCCTCATTGTTGCTATCTCTCGGTCCATTCACTACTCTATGCTAGACCTAGTTCTCTCAGAGAAGTTGTTTGAGCTCTGCCTTGTGACCTTGCTTGTCTTGCTCGTGTTGTCCTTCTATGCCCATGTTGTGCTCTAGTAGTAGGTTGTGATGGAGTGAGTAGGCCATGGCTCACTAAAGCATCTAAACACGAAGTCAAATATGCAGTTCTATACTCTTCCTTAGCTTGTCATAGTTGTGCATTATCAGCTTGTATGGATATTGATGCTCCCCAACCACTTCTTTGTGTTGCCTCATATTGGAGTCTATCCCAATCTACAATGGTGGCATCCCTTTCAGACTCCAATCTCATATTTTCTTATGCCCAAAAACTTTTTTTCTCAATCTGTTGTGATTCCAGCTACCGAACTTGTTGCCTCAAAGATTTCACTTCACATAGTCCATCCATCATAAAATGCCAATCATCATCTTCTTGATAATATAATGGACCCACTTCTATCTCTATCTAATGACATACATGTTGTCCAGGAAGTTCCTCTTCTACTTCCTTTTCTATACCCTCAGGTATAAACTCTTCTTCACCAATGGTCTCAGCTTGTCTCTTTTTTTCTCGGTGCTTCACCACTTTCTTTCATACTTTCCTCTTTTTGCCATGGTTGTGTGGCCCACCATCTATCATACTTTGGAGTTGTACCAAAATCATCCTCATTTGGTACCCATATGACCTTGTCTACCTCTAAGGTCAATGGTTCCATTTGTGGTGGTACTACTTTATTCCTTCCTTTTCTCATGTAGATCACAGGTGGATCCGGTATTATTTGTCTAATACCGAATTGTCACAATACTCAAGTATATTGAAAATACTCATATTGCATGCTCACTCATCCAATCATCCACCTTGCTCATCACACATGAGTTAGTTGCATTCCATATTCTGCCCATACTAGGCCCTTCCTCCATGGTCTCTAGATCACATCTTGGGGTTGCAAATTTTCCCAAATAGAGTGATACCACTCTCTATTACCTTTAGGTGGTCTGTTAATATTCAAATCTTTCCCCCTCTACCACCTTAATGCATAAGGCACCTCTAGCCCTACCAAACTATGTGCATCATAAGGCAACCCTTGGGGTCTTTTCATAGCCACATGTTCCTAGGCCCATACTTGTAGTAAGAGGTAACAACTCATCCTTGCTTGCTTCATCATTCATACCTTGAATAACTCTCTATAAGTCTAGGCCAACAAGGCTGGCACCCATGCAAACATGATTGAACTCTCCACTAGGTCCTACACCACTCCTAGCATGTTCCATGGAAATCATGCACCTAGTGAATTAGGTAAAATAATGCTTGATATAAGCGCCATCATCATAGCCTATCTATGTGTCAGTTTTCCCAACACATAATACAACTCATACATTATACTACCTTTCTCAATGTTCACATCTCTCCACTTTAATCCAAACACTCTTTTCAAAATCCACTCCTTCTTTGCTTCATCTACAGTGATCACCATACATCCCTCTATTGGTAATTGATATATTTGATATACATCTTCCAAAGTGATGGTCATATCCCTAGTGGGTAACTAGAATGTCCCCCTATTAGGATCCCACATTTCAATCAAGGCTGATAGATAACATCTATCTGCATGCACCGACTCTAGATGCATTGCTCCTTCTAATCCTATTTCTCTCAACCACTACTAGTCATCAGCATCCAACATATTCCTCACATCCCAAAATATTGCTCTAAATGTGTTGTGTGGTCTGACAATATTCAATGACCTTATTTCTTCTAGCTTTGCACCACCTCCCTGGCTTGTTCCAACATCACCAGAAGCCATATTCTCTTCTCAAAGTATATGCACCAGTAGATTGGCAATCAAAAGTAGAAGAATCATGAAGCATACTATGGGATTTGCTCCAAATATAATCAATATCAACAACAAAAACCCTAATATGAGTATAATCACATTAAACACCATGAGTAGTTGATAGGTTAATTCTTTCCCTAGTGTTGAATAAAAATCCTCCAAGATATTTTTTTTGTATATTCAACCCATTTTCTTGATGTTGTGAAGTTAGCATTACTCCTTCAATCAATGCCAAGTGTCTAACCAATCATTTTTTACAATACATCGATCTTGCTCAGTCGTCTAGCTGATCACATCTCGATCATCTTGAGTCTTCACATTCATCCTCTATGGATCACATCTCAATCATCTTGGGCCACCTTATTCCTCTTATGTCATCCATCATCATTCTCATATTATTTAACTAGGGACACATTATTCCTTTAAGTTTATTGGGGCTACAACATTTCCCAACGTGATTGAAATCCTATTATTTCTTCATGTGTGTCCCACCTTTATGGTATTTTAACCCATTTGATGTCTCATCATATAATTCCATCAATCCATCCTATATAAATCTATTTATACACCTTATCCTTGGGTGTCATTTTAATTTTAACCATTATCACTCCATTGACAATGATCTAGGTCATGCTTACCTACCCGCAAGGTGCCATCTCAAAATTTTTGCACTTTATCATTCATTCTATAATTATTAGGGTTACAAAAAGTTGAGTTTAGTTATTTATAGTTAGTTATTTATCCCTACGAACTAACTTTTCTCATTATCATTCATTCGATAATGGCTATGGTTATTCTTGCTCCATGCAAGATACTACTCCTAGGTAAGCTTATACATTATCACTCACCTGATAATGATGGTCACTCTTGCTTCATGCAAGGTACCATATCAAAGTAAAGCTACCTTTCCTAGGATCAATTTTTAAGCAATATTTAGCTTATTCATGGAAGCTTCTAGTCCTACAACCTAGAGCTTTAACAACTGAAACATTGTTATCAATGGTTCAAACAACCTTAAACTCAAATTGAGCAACCTTTAGTCTTGAACCAACCTTTGGTTCTTTTACCAACATATTTTTACTAGCTTGGACCTTATACTAGCATCTATTTTATAGCTCTACTTTGATAACAATCTGTAACAACCCACTCATTACTCAACTCAAAACAACCCAAGAGAGAATTTTTTTAAGTGCAAAATTTTACAAGAAAAGGTTGCACAAGTAAGGTACACAAGATATTTCCATAGCATCATAAGCCATTCATCATTAAACAATGTAAAAGACTACAATATTAATTCATAAATGATTATAATCAAAGACTTCCTCTTTGAGCATTCCATGTAAGATAAAAGCATAGAACATTGCATCTATATTCAAATGAAACTCATGTCCATGATTTATTCTAATAAACATCTCATTGAAGTGCAAACATAACTCCAATAACTAGATCTAGAAAGCATCAAATGTAAGATCACAAGATGAAGATACAACACATCATATATCTTGGAAAACCCTTAAGGGAAAAACCTAGCCTCAAAGACATATTTTTTCATTTCATAAACATGATGTTCCCAATACAATCAATAAGGAACTTTCATGATTTTTTTTTCCAAAAAACATCCATATAAGTACATAATAATTTACACAATTCTTATGTTACAAAATAACACCATTCTTTCCAAATACATCAAATATTAATATGTATTCATCAAACAAGGTATCATGTTTTCAACAATTATTTTGTATAAAACAAATTTTAATAAGGGATCCCATAATCCCTTCAAGAATGAACTCCATGTTCATTCTTTCCAAGTCTGCTTATCAAAAGCTTAGAACTTCTATAGTTCTATCATTATTCACATTTCAAGGAGAAGAGCCCATACTCTTCTCAAGAATAGATCTCCTCATCTATTCTTTCCAACATAGTTCCTATCCATGAATGGCTACAACCATTCAATAAACAAGCCATGAATAAATCTTTATATTCACATGGCACATTAAGAGAAGCTCATACTTATTTTAAACATTCATTTAACTTCTAAAAAGGTACACTAAGAAGAGACCATTTTCATATGCTCATCAAGCATATCCAATATTACTTCCACTAACATTCTCGTTATGCATGCATATCATCCAGATGCTTTCTAAATTTCTCATACATCTCTTGTAACCCTTTCACATCCATGACAATTATACTACAATAATTTAAAGATCAATTCTCTGTAAATTATAAGTTTTTGGGAATCTCAACTTAGTATCTATTTATCACAGATCCTAGTGCAATGTCCCTTCGCTTCCTATCCTTATGCAAGGACTATGTATTGTCTAGAAGGTGCTATTTCTTAACTAATCTAAAAATATCTTAGTATATCTCCCTTCGGGTATCCACCTTTTATCCTATCATAGTGCTCCCTATTGGCTAACATGTCTGCAACTATATATTCACTACTTCCACCTCAATAAAGGTTTGAAGAGAATTCCTAGTATTGTGAAAAATAATATAAAATTTTAGAGTAAAGTGTGGGTTTTGATGAGGGGCCATATTGTCTTCTCTATATATGAATTACTTCCACGTTAACAAAGGTTTGGAGAGCATTCTTAATTTCGTAAAAAAATATTATAAAATTTTAAGGTAAAGTATGAGTTTTTATAAGGGTTCCAGTACCCAAGTACCAAAGTTTAAACTTGATTTTCTTGAATGAAAACTTATAAATTTTTTAAAATATTAAAAATAACACTTAATTTTATTATTAAATTGAAAAGGCATTTAAAAATAATTAATGTTAAATAAGACTTAAAAAGCACATTTATTTTAAATAATCAATTTGGCGTGAACTGAAGGAGGACTTAAAAGAAAAATATTCGACTCAAAAAAATAAATTAAATAAAAATAACCACTATTAAGTTAACAAGCTGTAATCAAAACTACATTGATAATTAAGGAAAAAGGCATCTCTTAAAAAGTATTTGGACAACTACATTTTAAATTAAGATGCCTAGTTTCAAAGTATTAGAAGTAATAATGACACTTAATTTTCTTATTAACCCGAAGAGGCGTTTAAAAATAATTAATGTTAAATAAGTCTTAAAAAGTGCATTTATTTTAAATAATGAATGTCGCATGAGCTGAAGGAAGACTTTGCCCATATTACTTCTATCAAAGAGTGGATTGAATGCTTTTACGACGTTATCTAATCCCAAACATCACATGCTCTGTGTATTTAATTTTTCCTTTATACAAACTTCCTCCCACTTCCGCTGTGAACTTATTCACATCACCCTGAAATTGATCCATTAGGAATCCTTGCGTCTCGCCACATTTACCAAACAAATTTAGTAAGTTTTTCACTCCATGGCGCCGCTTCCAATCATCTTGCCACATTTACCAACCAAATATAGTATTATTTTCACTCCATGGCGCTGTTTCCAATCATCTTGCCACATTTACCAACCAAATATAGTAAGTTTTTCACTCCATGGCGCTGCTTCCAAACATCTTGCCACATTTACCAACCAAATATAGTAAGTCTTTGCCCTTATTACTTCTATCAAAGAGTGGATTGAATGCTTCTGCGACGTTATCTAATCCCAAAATCACATGCTCTTTGTATTTAATTTTTCCTTTATACAAACCTCCTCCCACTTCCGCTGTGAACTTATTCATATCACCCTGAAATTGATCCATAAGGAATCCTTGCATCTGGCCACATTTACCAAACAAATTTAGTAAGTTTTTCACTCCATGGCGCTGCTTCCAATCATCTTGCCACATTTACCAACGAAATATAGTAAGTTTTTCACTCCATGGCGCTGCTTCCAAACATCTTGCCACATTTACCAACCAAATATAGGAAGTTTTTCACTCCATGGCGCTGCTTCCAGTTCTGTCATGGCATATAATTATGTTTTCTTATAATCTAAAATAATGGAAAAGTTCTTTTAAAAAATAATGGGAGAGTTCTTTTTAAAAAAAATAATGGAAGAGTCTAAATATATCATTATATAAAAAAAAATAAAAATAAAAATATAAGTATGGATGCTCAAACCTTGGTACACTGAGAAATCATTCCAGATAAGGGAATCCGGGCGGCGTTCATATTGATATGGTTAAGAACAGCTTCCACCATTGTACCTCCCACATTATCACAATATATGCCTATGCCATTAGAAAAGAACCTGTTTAACTCATCCAAGTTTTATTATTATTTTATTTTACATATATTTATTATCTATATAATTGATTTTTATTTATACATATATTTAATATTGTTTATTTAAAATTATTGATTTTTTTTTATTGATAACAGTTTTTTAAAGGGACCCAAAACCTTAAAAACATGTTGTAGAGAGGATCTCGTGAAGGTTCAACTCTCTACTGGACAAGTCAGGAGTGGACCGTGGATGTTGAGTCCAGAAGACAAAAAAAGCAAAAAACCCTATTACAGCAGAAGGGAACAACCCACAGGCACAAAAGGGAAACCAAAAAATGCAATGAAAGCACAGGGATCATCCTAGGCCACAAAATGGGACAATCACAATAGGAGACTATTTCCATTATTTAGGGACAATCCTCGTTGTTCTTGGGGTCATCCTCGACGAAAATAATGTTCTTCTGCTTGTTCATCTAGGTGATGATCTTGCTAGCTCTAAGGAGCATTGAGGTAGCCAGGGTGACTATATCTTCCAGATCAATAATCTCATCCACATCCCCCATCTGCTGCACGAAGCAGGAACAACCCGGGGACGGGCCTATCGCAGTCCTTTGCTCTTGCGGGCAAGGGAAGGGCTGGACTTCTCATTGATGTTCTTAAATCGGATAGAGCGTCGAATAGGGGTACCAGAAGACCCTGCTTGGGGCAATTTCCTTGGGTGGCTAACTCTGCTAAGAGTTTCGTTGTCCGCTTCCACCATCGGAGCATCCAGAGTACCATCCAGAATCGCCAATGACACAAGTTCGAGGTCATGTCTAGGTCTCTCTTGTTCCAAAACATGTTGATCCGGGTTCTCATTGACAAAATTGTAAATAATGTAATGTAGGCCTTGGTGTTTGGGATGGGTGGATTTCCCCCGCCTAAAACTGTCCATCGATATCTCCATTAAACGATATAGGTATTCTGAGATATTAATCTGCTTGACATCCTTGAGGAAGTTAAGAAATACCATATGAAAACTGCGCAGAGGTAACGTCGACTCATCAACAATTAAGTACTGCATTACAAGGACCATCACCCTGTTCCAAGGAGGGGGAAGCCCTTCCCAGACGTACTAATTGTCTTTCTTCGTTAGCGACTTGCCCTTATCATGAAGCAACGCCAATTCACTGGCCATAAAGTGTTTGTCCCTTCGAACAATCTCACCTTAATTTGGGAGTTTAGTGATCTCTGCAAGCATGGTAACAACAAAAATTAAGCCTTTCAAGGATACGATGTCGTTGTCCAAAGTCTAAAAAATTCCCTGGATATGTTAGGGTCATGGCCACTAAACGTTTTCAAGAAGTTTAACAGACCTCAGACATCTAGGATCTTCTCGACCATTGGGTCCAGCTGTAGTTGGTCGGGCTCAAGAAAAACCATAATTCTCCACTGAATAGGATCGTGCCATCGTTTTTCCACCCCACTCGCCTTAATGAGTATAATGAAGTGTTTTGTAACATGGTTTATAAAAGGCCTTCCCTCCCTCGGCCGAAGCTGGTTCATGTCGATATGCGTGGCCTTGGAACTTGGTTGGCACCGCTGATTGGGTCGTTCGGGCGTGAGATGTCTTGAAGTGCGATCCAATCGATCTTGAAGGATGATGGTGTGGGCATGAACCAAAATCAAAGGTGGTTGAGGTGATGGAAAATCTTGAAAGGAGTAGTTGGTATTTTTGTTAGTGGATAGGGTGTACCTTAAAGGTCATGCCACATTATTAGTTCTTCTCCATAGGTGAGCCATCAAGGCATCAATCGCTACGTCGACGTCTAGGGCAAGCGTAACACTAACAAGGCTATCATCGCGTGTTGCGTGGTTATCCCCCTGGCACAATATGGTAATCCCTAGATGATTCATTTCACACATGTGATAGGCATCACATTTTTGTAGGATTTCCTTCTCTGTACTTTGTCCATGTGCATCTTTCCAACAGATGTAATTGTCATTGGTATTAGGATTGCACCGTTGAATTGGTAGGACACACCACGTTTACACTGGTTGTTGTACCGAGATATGTCTGCCCAATGAGCAAAGGTTTCTATTGAAAACACGTAACTACCACCACTTCATCCATGAAGGTAAATATCAATATGCCACTTTGGCATTGTAATGTAGTGAGGTTCGCCAGCGTGCCTCACAAGGTGGGATGAGATGGTCCTTGGCATCATGGCGTTAATATCATTGGCTATCGCTAGTTCATGTCAGAAGTTGATGATGCATTGGGGAAGGTCCTCTCTCCATGTCGAAAAGGTGTGAACTATCAACCCAAAGTTTTCCAATGCATCCGCGACCTTGTTGCCTTCCCTGTACACGTGTTGGATGCACCTGTTCCTTATCACCCTTAGGTGAAGAATGGTTTCTTCGATGAGCAGCCCCACATTCTTGGGTGGATTCAACACCCCTTTCAAGTAGTTTATTATGTTCAAGGAGTCACCTTCCATGATCAGGTGGTGCACATTGGATTCAAGGGCCAATTGAATGCCACAAAACGTTGCTCGGGCTTCTATAAAATATTTGTTTGGATTCCAAGCCTCTCAGTATAGGCTAGAATAATTATACCTCTGTCATTACGGATCACTCCATAGCTCGCGTTTCCCGGGTTGCCCTTGGATGTGCCATCAAAATTCAGCTTGAACCACCAGGGGGGGATCTAGGAAATCAGAGATCTGTCCACAATGACATGATTATGGCTAGAAACTTCCATCGTGAGTTTAGCATAATGAGCCACGTGGGTCTCGAAAGGAGAAGAAGGGCAATCATCGACGGGAATGGTATTGGCATTCTTCGAGGCAAATGTGACAACTCTCTGTGACACAAATTTTAGGTCAAGGCATAATAACCTAAAGGCTCTGTTGTTCCTTTCCAGCCAAATCTGCCACATAAAGTGGGGGATGATGATCAACCACAAAAAATTAAGGTGAGAAGAATGAAAGGGATTAGGCCATTGGTTAATGAGGTCATTGATGGATTGAGGGCCAGCCCAAGAGATGGACATGCTGGAGAAAATTGACGACAAGACAAGACTAGAAAAGGGGTACTCAATAAACAAGTGGTTGACCGATTTCTAGGCGCACATGCAAAGGAAGCATCTGTTTGGCAAGATCATGCCATGGGTGATAATTTTGCACCTATAACCACCATGCCACAATCATTTTAAACTTTTTACACCGCTGAAAATACTAGGAAAGGGACAAGCGTTCAGTCTGCCCCTGTTTCCTGTTGTGCCTAAATGCCCTCTCTATGGGTCATAATGAATCCTCTACAAATGCCCCCCTTTGAGAATTGATACCCCTTCGTTCATTTCTTCTATAAAGGTGAAGTCTTTTAAAATAGAGAGGGTGCTTTTTTTATCCCATGTTCGGGATCAATCAAAAGTATCTTCGGACAAGGAGTAGGGGTAATCGGTCGTTAGGCGTCCTGTTGGTTATTCACTATGAGAATGTGGAAAAAGAGGCATCTTGATACCACTTCGTCCATTGCTTTTACGGGCTGATAGCACTTGATATCATTCCCATAATAATAAAAAGTATACCGGATCTATAATCTTGAGAAGGCTCCCCTCCCCCACCATTTTAGAGGTAGCTCATAAAATGACGAGGCCCAAAATTTAAACCTTGGACCTCTGCCCCCTGACTAGATTTGGTCGAACCAATTGATCTTCACTTAAAACCTTAATATTAAAAATATAATAATAAATTTGGTCAATATTCCTTTACAAATTCAATCTCCTCCTCTTGTTATTTTAATTGCTAGCTTATATATTATATTAAAATTTAAGTTATTTTATTATAAATTAACTAACTATAATTAAAAATTATTTAAATTTAAATTTTTACCTCATAAAAATATTTAAACATTTTAAAATCATTATAATAATAAAAAAATATTAATGTTTGTTAATATATTTGACCTGCACCATCAAAACATACACTTCAACCCATATACAATCTTAATTTATAAACAAAAAAATATTACTCAATAAAAATATTTAAACATTTTAAAATTATTATTTTAATAATTTTTTTTTTTTGGTTATATAGGAGAGGTGGTAATAGCCACTATTTTTAGTAACTGACCACTGCAGGATTCAAACCACAAGGATTGCAACCACCAAACCTATCCATCTCGTTAATTGTTGATCCAGCGGATGGGGATCACCGGTCGCTCGAGATTCATATCATCATCGGTTTGGCGTGCACTCAGAGTATTCAGAACAGACTACTACCTTTGCAAACTAGTACCACCAAAGTTTGAACCCAAGTTTCTTCTCAACAAATGCCCATCCATACTAACACTTACCAATCCACCTAACCTTTAAAACTTATTCTAATAAAATTTATTACACAATAAAAATATTTAAACATTTTAAAATTATTATTCTAATAAAAATATATTAATGTTAGTTAATATATTTGACCTGCAGTATCAAAACATGCACTTCAACCCATATACAATATTAATTTATAGACATCACCCTAGTAAAGAGACATCACCCTTTATCTTGTTGATAAAACCTTAATATAAGAATATGTATAAAAAATATTAATTAAAGAGTGCAGTTTACATTTAATTTTTAAGGGAGGTTCGTTGAACATTAATACCAATAAAACTATTTTTAAAAAGAAAATCAATATTAATTTATAGACATCACCCTAGTAAAGAGACATCACCCTTTATCTTGTTGATAAAACCTTAATATAAGAATATGTATAAAAAATATTAATTAAAGAGTGCAGTTTACATTTAATTTTTAAGGGAGGTTCGTTGAACATTAATACCAATAAAACTATTTTTAAAAAGAAAATCAATCGGTATCCATTCATTAATGGTAATTTTAATCATAACTACTATATAGATGTGCTGTCGGTACTATTCATAAAATAGGTAGCAGTCCGATATCTTATTCATTATTATGGATATCTAAGTTCTAAATGTAATGCCACCAAATATAAATAATTGATAGTGATACAAATTAAATATTTATTAACTTCTGTTGACTTTTAGAACACGGATTTTATAATCTGACCTTTGCGATGCTGCTTCCTAAGGCCAACTTTGCTTTAATTTCGACCTTAGTTAATAACCGGCAGCCCTGGATTTTATTTTTGTACATAGTAGGTCTACACGTGGTATATTTATTTATTTTTTATTTAAAGTTGTCATAATTATATTATATTTTTAATAATCAATAAAGATATAATTTCAAAATATAGGAACTGTTCCGGCCAAACTTAACATGCACTCAAAAAATTTCCATTAAGAACCTCTCGAAATTTAAACCTAACATTTTTTTAAGCAGAGGGGTGGCTCGCTCGTTAAAAGAAAAAGCGCTGCTCTGCAAGTTTAAACCTAACAATAGTTGTACAAGCGTCACCTTAAGGAAAAAGGCAGAGTCTCTTCTTTGTAAGAGATTGACGAGATAATGTTTATTTCTACAATTTTGAAGGTAGGAGCGAGCGTGACGGAGTAGAGCACAATGGAGCGAGAGATTTTTGAACCTGGTCGAAGCGGGAAAGGAGGCAGCTCTGGTGGTGGTCACGGGTCAAGTCATGGGGGGTCCGATTCTGGTCTTCCCGAGGAAGACGACGGGCAAGAAGGGACAACTGATGAGGATGCCGTAGAAGAACTCCTCGGAGATCCCCTCGACGGTTTTAGCCTTCATGGGGCCCCATGTGAGAGACTGGGCCCAGTTCAAGGTCCAAATGTTTCGTTTGCAGATAAAGTCAAAAGGAATACCCATCAGGGCCTCTCAGACTCTTCGACCATCGGTACCCTCTCTGATGACTGCAAAGAGCTGAACTTCCCTGAAGACGTCATGACAGAGGTTCTGAGCAAGAAATCCCTATCTTTAGTTGGAAAGTTCATAGGATCGAGACCCGACATCGAGTCTATCCACCGTTGGGCAGTGGCCAAGTGGAAGCCTGAAGGCCACATGGAACTTGTTGTTTTGACTCGTGGGTTTTTCCTCATACGGCTGAACAACGTGAACGATACAACTCGAATACTGATGGGAGGGCCCTGGTTCTTCGGGTGAAGACCCCTATTCGTTATGCGATGGAACCCTAGTTTCAACCCAGGGACACAAAGTATTGATCTGGCCCCTATTTAGGTCAGACTACCCGAGCTCCCCTTTCAGTTGTGGGATGAGAAATTTATTAGAAGCATTGCATGTGTTGTTGGTGACCTGGTAGCCTTTGACCCGACAACTAAAGCACAGTCTCGAATGCCTTATGCCCATTTTTGTGTAATGGTAAATTTGGACTCTCAGCTCCCGATGTACATCGATTTAACTTATGGGTCATATCGTTGGAGGCAGACATTCGAGTATGAGAATAAACCCACATTTTGCGTGGGATGCCAGAAGCAAGGGCATCTAAAGTCTCAATGCCCCATGGAAAAGAAAATTTTGAAGCCAAGGGAGACAATGTGCAGTGTTTGTAAGAGTCAGGACCATTCCAAGGAGTTGTGCCCGTCCCTCAAGAAGGATGCCCATGGAGCTCACCCTGGTGGGAGATGCCCTAAAAATTTCAATAGGAAAGAGGACCATAGTCTACATCTGTGGAAGGAGAAAGGAAAGCAAAAAGAAGTTTCGCCTGAATCATCATCCGAAGGATAAATTCGTGGTACCCATGAGGTATTTTCTCTCTTTGCTAATAAGTTTGAAATTCTCACAGATAAAGATAGTGAAATTCCTCTTGAAGGGTCTGTAGTCGAACAACTTTCCCATCCTGATCCATCCCTTGTGAATCAAGGTGTTCCTCCAGAACCCTTTATTCCCCAAGTTTCCATGCGAAACCCTCTTGAATCTCTTCCTCCCTCTTCCCTTAGGCATCTCACCTCCTCCACTATCCCTGCCCCTTCCCTAGTCCCATATAAACCCTCTCTGCCCAGAAAAAACTACTGTTGAATCCACTCTCACCTCCCCCCTCAAATCCTTGGCCAAAATCAAACTTGTCTTCTCCCCGTTGGCTTCTCTTGTAAAGCCAGCTTCCCTCACCTACCACTTTTATTTACTCCATTGGATTCTCCTGTAAGGACAACTTCTCCACTCCCACCCCTGCTCTCTCCCCCACTGGCTTCTCCTGCTAAGCCAACTTCCCCCCACTAGTATCAACTTTTCTCCCATTTTTTACATTTCCTTGTTTGTTCCCCTTTGCGAGAGGGATGTCTTACCTTTGAAGCCTTTTCTCATGGCTCTCCTTTTCTCACTATTATTTCTTCGGGCAGCGGTGAACCTTCAAGCCCCCCATGAACAACACCATAAGCCATAAGAAGCCCCAATGCGATGTGGGTGTAGAGAGGAGACGAGGTCATCCAACAAACATAGATTCTCAAAAAAAGTAGATGGCGAATGACATAGCTAGTGGCATCCAAACAACATTGCTATCTTCACTATCTCCACCCAAAGAGATGAGTAAGGAAGAAGGTAAAAGACCCAAACCCCCGCAAGTGAAAGGGGAGAAGAAATCCACTTCTAAGCCATGCAAATGAAGGTCCTATCCTGGAATGCCAGAGGGCTCAACGAGGCGATAAAATAGAGAGTATTTTCTTCTCTAAGAAAGGAAATGAGACCCTCAATATTCATTATCTAGGAAACAAAGGTGGAAGACCCAAATACAAATAAGGTGGTCAAATATGTGTGGAGTAATTGCAAGTTTATAGGCAGTTCTGCCCATGGTGCTTCAGGGGGGCTGTTGTGCCTATGGGATCCAATGAAAGTTATCGAAGAATTGATATCCAAGAGTGATAGAGTAATCAATGTCCTCTTTGAATGTAATGAAACCAAGAAACAGTGGGTTCTAACCAATGTTTACGCTTCAAATAATTTTAGCAATAGGCTTGGAATGTGGGATAGTCTCACACAGATGCATTCATATTTCCCCTATCATGAATGGATGGTGGTAGGCAACTTTAATAACCCACTATATCCCATTGACAAAGTTGGAGGTGCCCCAATTACTCCCAAGAATTATGAGCATTTTATTGAATTCATCGACTGTAATGAACTCATGGACGTTGAGCTCCGAGATTCTCTATTTACTTGGACTAACCAGTGCGTAGGGGACCAACTCATACAAATGAGACTTGATAGAGTTCTAATATCCAGAGAAGAAATCCCGATCTTTGGTGATGCTACTTTGTCGTCATTACCAAGGGTAGCCTTTGACCATAATCCACTTCTCTTAGAAGTTTCTAGGATGGATAAGAATTTTAGACCTCCTTTCAGGTTTGAGTCCATGTGGCTTCAACATCCGAAGTTCAAGACAAAAATCATTGAGTGGTGGAGTCAACTTGTTGATGGTACGAGTGTCTTTAAAGTTTGTACGAAGCTCAAAATCCTTAAGCTCCAGCTCAAGAAATGGAATAAGGAGGTTTTTAGAAACATTTTTGAATCACGACAAGTAATTTGCTCCCAGCTAAAAGAAATAGAAAATTTGGTTCAGAATGGCAATGCTACTGATGAAGTTCAATGGCAGGAAAAAGTATTGTTATGTGAATTTCATAACTTGTTGGCCAGGGAAGAAACATTATGGTGATAAAATTCCAAAGCCTTATGGCTTAGGGAAGGCAACCGGAACACAAAGTTTTTCCACGCCACCACAATGAGACATAGAGGAGCAAATAAGATCAGATGCCTCCATAGAGAATATGGATCGTTGATTGAAGACCTCGAAGAAATCTAGAATGAGGCAGTGGAATATTTTCATAATATCCTGGGCCCATCTCAGGCTTGCCCGATCGAGGTGTCGAAATCCCTTCTTCAACACATCCCGTCCTTAGTGTCTCAAGCTGATAATGATCTCCTATTGCAGCCATTCTCTTGTGATGAAATTAAAGAAGCTTTGTTTTCAATGACAGCTGACAAAGCCCCTAGCCCTGACGGTTTCCCTCCTAAGTTTTTTCAATCTTGTTGGGATATCATTGGAGATGATGTTTGTGAAGCCATTTTAGAAATCCAAAGAACCAAGTTTGTCCCTAGAGAGCTAAACTCCACATTCCTTGCTCTTATCCTAAAATCTCATGAATGCCGATCCATATTCGATTTCTATCCTATCAGCTTGTGCAACGTGTTATACAAAATCCTTACTAAAGCCATGGCGAATAGAATGAAGCTCATTATGCCTAAAATCATTGATAAGTGTCAGGGCAGCTCTGTCCAAGGAAGGGTCATTACGGATAGTGTGATCACTGTCCATGAGCTTATCCATACTATCACGGTCAATAGGTCCCCAAGTTTCTTCTTAAAATTAGATATCAGTAAAGCTTTTGATAGAGTTTCTTGGGAGTTTCTTACTGTTGTCCTATCCCAATTTGGTTTTCACCATAGATGGATTAGATTGATTAAAGCCTGCATGTCCTCTGCCTGGTTTTTGATCATAGTGAATGGTGCAACTATAGGATATTTTAGGAGAAAAAGGGGAATAAGGCAAGGGGATCCGATGTCACCCTTCCTATTCATCCTTGTGGTGGACAACTTAGGAAGAGCGCTTAATGCAACATGCTCCGAGGGCGGCATCTCAGGGATCAAGGCTTCAACCGGGCTACCTCTAGTGTCCCATCAACAATTTGTTGATGACACAATTTTAGCCAACCTCTCCAGTATCCCTAAAGCCAGAGTTATCAAATCTATATTGGAAGCTTATGAGAGGGCTTTCAGACAAAGAGTAAATTATTTGAAAAGTAGCATTTATTTCATCAATACTCCGGTTGATAGACATGTCAGAATAGCTCAGATCCTAGGATGTGCCATTGTTGAACTGCCTACAACTTACCTTGGCCTTCCTTTATTCCAAGGGCAACCATCTGTGAGGATGTGGGACGGTGTCATTCAGAGGGTTATGAAGAAGCTTGTTGGCTAGAAAGGAGCCCTACTCAACAACGCAGGGAAGTTCACTCTAGTCCAATCGTGTCTTCAGAGTGTGCCAATATACTTTATGTCCCTATTTTGAGCTTCGATTGTTGTATGTAATAAGCTTGAACAACTTCAGCAGAATTTCCTATGGTCGGGAGCAGAGAATAAAAGTAGATTTCCCCTTGTTGCTTGGGATAAGGTCTGCCTTCCAAAGTGCAGGGGAGGACTTGGTCTGAGGAGGGTTCACCAAATGAATATGGCTATGATTTCAAAATAGGCCTGGAAGATAGTGTCTAACTACCCGACCCAATGGGTTGACATTGTTAAGAACAAATACCTCAGGCAATGGTCATTGATGGATAATTCCCTCATGCCTATTGGGTCTACATTTTGGAACTCGGTGTGCTGAAACTGATCTATCATTCAAAGAGGTGGACACTAGAATCTTGGAGATGGATCACGAATAATATTCTAGGAAGACTCATGGATTATAGCTCAACCCTTGATTCGAGATCAGTCTGTAAGTATTCTTAAACCTATCATCGATCTGATTTTTGGTCCCAAAGTTGAGAATTTCATCAATAATGAAGTTGTGGTCCCCTGTTGGGTTGACATCCTTGCTGACCTAGATTCCCTTGAGCTTCGCTCAACTCATCTTTGTTTAGTCGAGCATCTTCGAACTCACTTGATCCCAAGTACCAGGCCACCTGATACTCTCTTTTGGAAATTTAGCCAGTCTAGGAATTTCTCAGTTAAGACCGCATATATGGCTATGAATGAACCTAAAGATGATTGGTTTCCTTCCAATAGTATCTGGATCAAAAACCTTATTCCTAAAATTACCCATTTTTTTTGGTTGGCAACAAAAAATAGACTCCTCACCACCGATAACTTGATAACCCGTGGTATGATCCTGCCCAATAGATGTTACTTATGTAAATATGCGTGGGAGTCAGTTAATCATATATTTCTAGAGTGCCCCTTTTTTGGCCTTGTCCTGTCCATGATCCTATCAAATGTTTCCATCTCTTGGGTTGCTCCTCAGTCTATCAGTGATCTTATTACCCAGTGGCCAAACCCCTTTAAGTCCACCCGCCTGAAGTTTTGGTGGTCGATCATTCTTCCTCACTTTATGTGGCAAATTTGGTTGGAAAGGAATAATCGAGCTTTTCGATTTTCATCCCTAGATCCGGAGTCGGTCTGTTTGAGAGTTGTGACTTTTACCTCCAAAAATGCCAATATCATGTCTTCTGAGGATTGTCCTTCATCACCATTTGAGATTCAAGTGGCACGTTATGCTAACCTATATTTTGAGGTTTCTGGTCATTCCCAGGATGTTGTGGATAGATCCCTTGTCTCTTGGATTCCCCCTCCCCCTCAGTGGTTCAAGTTAAATTTTGATGGTGCATCAAAAGGCAACCCCGGTGACGCGAGTTGTGGAGGCGTAATCAGGGATGACAGAGGTCATCTCATCCTGGCTTATGCAAAAAAACTTGGAGTCCAATCTAACAATTTTGTAGAAGCTCGAGCAACTTTTCGAGGCATCCAAATGGCTATCGAGCTCAATATCCAGTACCTGATAATCGAGGGAGACTCGTTAAACACTATAAATTATTTGAAAGAGGTCTCACATCCACCTTGGAACGTGCAGCCAATCATCGAAGAGTCCATTATCCAGTTAAGGGCGATTAACAATAGGTGTATTCAACACGTGTATAGGGAAGGCAATCGGGCGGCAGATACAATGGTAAACTTTGGGTTAACTGTCCAATCCCTGGTGACGTGGCAGGGCAACCTTCCCCAATGCATCGTTGATTCTTGTAGTGAACTTGCAGTTACTAATGTTGAATAGTGCCACGATGTCAAGGATCACGATGGCTCACAATGCGAGGTGAATTGTGGGACCTTATTACACTGATATGCCAAGGTGGCACATTGGCACTTGCAAAATAAGGATAGGTTGTAGAACCTCACACTTTCTATTTGTGCCCATGGACGGTGTTGTAATAATCTAGGCTATTTTTTAGCTTATGGACCATGTGTTTGGCCCAATTTTGGCTTGTTTTGTAGGGAGCGAAACCTTCATGGGACCCCCCTTAAAACTTGTATATAAGGTTTTGGGTCCCTTATAAAACCCGTTACTAATAAAAAAAAAAAAAGAAAGAAAAAAGAAAAGAAATTGACGACATAAATGGCGTGAACTACTAAAAAGTGTCACTGATTTATTTGTTTTCCTCCTGGCTTTGTTTCGGAAGTTGGCAACGTCGCCAGCTTTCATAAAATTGATTTAGCTTTTAATTGCATTGTTTATAAAAACTTTTAAATAATTTTCGTTTGCAATTTCAAAATTTCAAAACGTCGGAATTTAACAGGTGTGCAACAAATATAACAGTCCGTTTGCTTAAGTTGAGCATGTTTTTGTTTTAACTATCAATTTAATTTAGTTTTAAAATAAAATAAAAATGAATGGATGGTCATGTTAAGATGTTACAAGAAAAGTATGGATACGACGATGCTTTTAATTATAATTCAGAGACAAATTGGGATGCAACACTATCTAAGTGTATGTTAAATGTTATATATAAATATATCTCAATTACATATTATAGACAATAGATATATCTCAATTTTTATGATAATTAAATTTGGATGAGTGAAACTGATGCAGGAGCATCCGGTGAAGGAAAAGCAATCTTGCATCCTCCAAATTCTTTTCTTAATTCTCTGAGTACTTTGAATTTGGTGGGGTTCCTATCCTTTCCTGCGGGGAAGTTTTGTAAAGGGAGGCAAGTTTCGGGGAAGTTTTCAAAAGCAAGGCAAAGGTTAAGCTGGAGTCGCGAAATCGCGACTCCGAAGGCGTGTAGTGGGCGAGGGCCAAAACCGTCGCGATATCGCGACGTCGCGATATCGCGACAGTTTTGCGTAAGGCAAGGCTGAGGCGCGGGGGGCCGCGATACCGCGACATGTCGCGATATCGCGACATGTCGCGTTATCGCGGCCCGTTTTCTTTGCTGGTGTTCGAAGGCGTGGGGGGGTCGCGATACCGCGACATGTCGCGATATCGCGACATGTCGCGGTATCACGGCTCGCGAAGACTGCGGGGGCCGAAGGCGTGGGGGGGTCGCGATATCGCGACAGGTCGCGATATCGCGACCTGTCACGATATCGCGGCCAACGAAAGGCCGACACGTGGCCGAAAGAACGAAGCCAAAAGTAAAACAAGCGAACGGCCTGGCAAGGTCAACTTGACACGTGGGCAGTGTGGAGGACACGTGTTTGTATTGTAATGTGACAAGGAAAGAGCATGACCCGATGAGCCGTCCGCGTGTAAGAAAACCAAAGAGGAAGGTCAAAGAGATTAATAAGGGGGTGTAAACCACGCATCCTTTTACTTCTGGCAACACGACAATTGCGGGAGATGGATTAATGAATGAAGCAGCGATACAGAGTACAGTCAGATTAAAACGGCGGGGCAGGGTATGGAAACCATTAATGCAAACTCCATGGTGGTTCGGACAGTTGCCATTTATGGCAAATTTGAATTCTCGTCCTGGAGGGGGATTTGAATTTAAAATTTAATTAGGTGGAGGCATTAATTGCCGGGGAGGACGGGGACCGCGTTAAAAGAGGAAATTTTTGTTTTCAAAGGGGGCCAGAGAACAGGGGAAAGAAGGGAGAACAGAGAGGGAAGAACAGAGCCGAAGCCGAGTTCGGCCTTTGTAAAGCCTGCGGGCGATTTTATTTTTAAATGCATGTAAATAAGCAAAATATTAATGGGAATGCAGAGTTAATTTTAAGCCTGTAACTCCGTGCTCCGTCAGTCTTTGCGAGCCGCGATACCGCGACATGTCGTGATATCGTGACATGTCGCGGTATCGCGACCCCCCCACGCCTTCGAACACCAGCAAAGAAAACGGGCCGCGATAACGCGACATGTCGTGATATCGTGACATGTCGCGGTATCGCGGCCCCCCGCGCCTCAGCCTTGCCTTACGCAAAACTATCGCGATATCGCGACGTCGCGATATCGCGACGGTTTTGGCCCTCGCCCACTACACGCCTTCGGAGTCGCGATTTCGCGACTCCAGCTTAACAATTGCCTCCCTTTACAAAACTTCCCCGCAGGAAAGGATAGGAACCCCACCAAATTCAAAGTACTCAGAGAATTAAGAAAAGAATTTGGAGGATGCAAGATTGCTTTTCCTTCACCGGATGCTCCTGCATCAGAAACAGGTTCTTTCGTAATGGCATAGACATCTATTTTGATAATGTGGGAGGTGCAATGTTGGAAGTTGTTCTGAACCACATCAATATGAACGCTCGGATTCCATTTTGTGGAATGATTTCTCAGTGTACTAAGGTTTGAGCATCCATACATTTATATTTATATTTTTTTGATTTTTTTTAATATAATGAGATATTTATAATCTTCCATTATTTTAGATTATAAAAAGCATAGCTATATGTCATCACATAATTGGAAGCAGCGCCACGGAGTGAAAAAATTACTAAATTTGGTAGGTAAATGTGCCAAGATGCAAGGAATGGATCAATTTCTGGGTGATGAGAATAAGTTCAGAGCGGAAGTAGGAGGAGCTTTGAATGAAGGAAAACTTAAATACAAGGAGCATGTGATGTTGGGATTAGAGTACTTCGTAGAAGCATTCAATTCATTCTTTGATGGAAAAAATATGGGCAAAGTCCTCCTTCAGCTCAGGGCAAATTGATTATTTAAAATAACTGTACTTGTTTAAGAGTTATTTAACATTAATTATTTTGAGACGTCTCTGCAAGTTATTAATAAAATTAAGTGATATTATTACTTCTAATATCTTAAAACCAGATTAACTCAAAGATATTGTAACACCCATTATTCTTCAAGCATAAAATTTAAGAAAATGAGAAAGAAGATTAACTCAAAGATATTGTAACACATTATACATACTGAAAATACTGCATCATAGATTAATATATATGTCATTTTTACAATAGAAAATCCTTCTAAAAAATTTGATCAGAACTCTAATGTGGTAAAGTTCAAAACTACCAATAATTCTGGTGGCTCACAGGGTATCCAGCTCACATGGATGTAAACTATCTCAGGCCTTTATGCATTGGGTTCCTTATTGAGTCTTTTTACCAACTTCCTTGGCTAGAACTTCTGCTTTGGACACCTTTTTTTGTGCCTATTGTTTTGCTACCTTCTCAGCCACCTCTGCCTCTACAGCTACCCGTAGAACTTCTGCTCGCTCCTGCTCCACCGCTGCTTGCTTTGCTATTGTTTGCTCCGTCGCTGCCTACTCCTCCTCTTTCAAACTTTCACAGGTGACTTTGTATATTGTAACTACCTCATCTCAATCATGTGTAGTGAATAGGTAAGGAACACTTAGTGACTCATACACATACCACAGGTTCTTGATGTCTTACAGAATAATATGCTTAGCTCATTGAGCTAACTCAAACAATGACAGTTCCATACGGTTAAAATTCTTCATAAGTGGCAGCACTTGTTCCTCTATGATGGGCTCCTACCATTTATCAATCTCTGAGGTATCTTCCACAAAATTCTTCCAGGACACTTCCAATTGTTCCTTTGGTAGAGGTTCACCCCCTTCATCAGTAAAAAATGGAAAGCCCTTATCAACGAGAGCATCAAAATGAATCATGAAAACAGTATGCTCCCACTCTATGGCATTAATTTTTTTTTCCTTCTCTCACCAGGTCCATCCTTTGAAAGTAACTGCGCAGCGTGACCTTGGTGGTAGACCAAGCATGGTCCATTTCACTTAAGGGGTGAATGTGCATGTTATACTGAGCCAGGGCTTGGATTTTTACAGCCATTTCTAGATAAGGCTCTAGCATCTCCTTAGTAGAATCTATCAATTATTGTCCCAAATAGATTTATATCATAGCTGCATTGAGATACTGTAAAACCTGAAATGCCTTTGCTACCAACTTTTCGCAACTCTAGGATGAGCGAAGGCGAGCCTCCTTAATTATTTTCAAAGAGAAGACTACAGCCTGTGTGGCCTTCTCTGCCAGTTGATTTTGTATAGATTCAAGCTACACCTTCAGTGCTTGCACCTGCTGCTCCAATGCACCCTTTTCCTTTTTATGTGTCACTGCTTGCTGATGCAAGTGTTCATTCTCTGTTACCATATTCTCCTACTACGCTGTACTCACTGCCAAGGAATCTTCGAGTTCAAGAATTTTAGTCTCAAAATCATAATATCTTTGCTTATAATACTCGTCGTGTAGATAAAATGAACTCATATCAACCTGTATATTCTCCTATTTTTTAGTGGGGTCAATCCTCGTCAAGTCCTCTATCATGGTCTCGTAAGTGTAATCTCTTGGTTTCATCTCTCCTTGTGGCTTCTGGACCAAGGAAGTGATCTTGGTCATGTGAACCTCCATGGCAACTAGATGAAAGGCAACTTTCTTGAAAGGTCGGGTTGGGGCAAGTGCCTCTTTTCACCTGTGACTCTTAAGCCACTACGATGAACTGAGGTGCACTCGGTTGATTTTCTCTACATTTGGCTACTTAGGCATCACCTCGACTTTGGGTAGTACTTGCAACTCCAAAAATAGTGTGAAAGGGATCAGGATATATGAATGATTGGGCTCAAAGGAAGAAGAGGAGATAGCTAAGAGAGGGGGGACTGAAACAACGAAGTGGATGGAAGAACTTGGTTTAGATGTAGTTACACTTGCTTTGGGAGGAGCTTGCTTACTTATAGCCTTAGTGGAAGTGGTGGCAGAAATGGAAGGGGAAGGATGTGAAAATAAATTTAGACCTGATGCAAACAAATTGAAGGAAAGAGAGGCCAAAGAGAGGGGAATAGAAGAAGGAGCAATAGTGAATTACAGGTTAGAATAAGGGAATGAAATGGACATGGAAGGCATACCGAAAGAGGGAGCGACTGAGGTAGGAACTGATGGAAATAAACTAACGACAACTACATGCTCCAAAGTAGAAGAATAGGGAAAGAAATATGTACCTTTGGGTATGGGCACCGTGTGTTCTGGTGATGAAAGTGGCTGCATAATAATTTCCTCCTGTTGCTCCTCCACTTCCACCTCAAGGTTAACAACCTCCACTTGCTAGTCCTCCGACTGTTCATGAATCAATGGAAACATTTGAGCGACGCTCATTGGAACATTTGACACGAGTGAATGAGAATTAGCAATAATTATAGAAACTACAATTGTAGAAACTACAATAGTCAAAATTGTCATAGTAGATGAGGAAGTAGTGCTAGTCCTTGGCCTCTTCACAACTTTTGGTAATGGGAGCACCTCTTGGATAGTCTACTTCTCAAAAAAATGTGCCTCATCAACTTTTCACTTTTCCAACTGTGATCTTCGTTGACACAATTATTATTGTTCTTCTTCCTCAGATGTCTCTTCCTCAATTATCAGGCGCTCTTATTTTGCCACACTTTCATCGCTGTTAGAATGTTGAAAATTTTTAGGTAAGACTTTGGTGAAAGCAATGGGTTGATAGGAATAAACATACTCATCATATGCTTTCGAAAATGCCTCATCCATATTTAGCTCATAGGGTGATGCAATTTTTTCTCTGTGGACCCGCATTATCCACCAATTCATAATTTTCTCTTCTATCCAGGGCAATTGTTCTTTCATTTGGCCAAATAGCCCCGACGGAGGAATATGATCTCTATGCACTGTCTGGATTGTATTCAGCCTCCTACTCATAAAAGTCATGCCACGGAGGAAGCACCATCATGTATTCAATGTGCCACTCTAAATCATGTCCATAAAAATTGTTTTGCCTTTCCTAGATGTTGGGCCATGGACAAACATGAAAAGTCTTGGCCTTGATTATTTCTAAATTTTTTTCCAATAGAAAGATATTTCCTCCATGCCAATCTCCAGAGAGGGCTGGCTCCCTTACTAATCCTACACTGGTTAAAGACTAGAGTTGCAGGAAAGAAATTAGAAATAACAGAAAGAAATGGGAAATATAGCCACTAGCCAAAAGATGTAGGATTGGGTATAGACTAGCAGCAGGAATTCCAACAAAGTGTTATAACAACATTGAATATAAAAAAGGTAAGAGAATTTACTTACAGTTCACCGAAGACAACTTCCAAAATTGTATTCTAGTACTCACACTTACACCAACAATACCCAAATCTAGGTGCAGAATTTAAACTTAACAATAGATAGCAAACATGAATATAAAATAGAAATGCTTGAACAGAAAGAAATCACACAAAGAGAATGCTTGCAAAATTAGAAGCCACAACTTCTTCTATTTACGCAAAGAACTTGAATAGTTTTTTGCAGAATGTCTATCCTCTTCATTACATTGAAATGATTAGTATTTATAGAGGATTTCACCTATTTCATTAAATTCACATAAAGACAAAATGTTTACAGATCAGGAACCCAGGTGAGAAAATTCCTTCTTGGAAATCTTGAAAATCCATATTTTTGGAATATCGATCCAAATTTTAAGGAAGAGTCTTCATGAAATCGATACATTTGGGCGTCGATGCATGGAAAATTGTAAAGTAGGTTGTTGACTTGATGCCTTCTTTGTTATTCAAAAATTCACCTCCATTTAGAGTATCTTGGAACTCATAAAAATTGCCTTGTGAAATTAAATTTTGCAGCTCCTTTTAGCGTGAAATCAGAAATCTCAATCACTTCCTACCCTAATCATTAAATTATCCCTGTTCACCTATCTTGAGTATTCACTGAAGTGAAAACTTAAATTTACCTGAAATGAAGCAAGGATTGAAAGCGCTTTCTTAAACATTCAATGTTTTACTCCTTATTCATGCTCCCTGGTAGAGAGGGCACCTCTGAAATTTACGTAGAACCATTGAATTTACTTGAATTAAAATTTGGTGCATTGCATTCATCTCCTAGTCACAACATCAATCAATCTGGAAGAAACATGGGAAAAATGACTCATTCCAATGCTCTGTGGTGTTTCACCCCAAAAGGGGTGATTGAAAGTCTTATTTCCTCAAGAGTGAAAGTGCCTTCCATAAGTAATCGTCTCTTTATTTTTAAAATATATGTTCACCCTAGGAATGGATGAAAAACATTATCGCCTTACATCATGGGTGAACGTAATTCTGACCTTTCATCACCTAATTGAAAATAAAACCTTCGACATGTTTGTCGCCATTCTCATGTAACTTTACCCCAAGAAGGGACGACTGGGGCGTTCGCTCCTCTTATAGGGCGAAAGCCTTTTACCTTAAATCTCCTTTATGCGCACCGAAGTGGGGACCATACCTTATATGCATGTTCACCCAAAGAAAAGGCGAAAGGTATTTTTACCTTCCTCTTAGGGCGAATGTGTAGTTGACTTTTCAATGTCGCCTTGGAGCTTTGTTTTTGCCCAAACTCTTCATTTGTTACACTTTCACTCTCGAGAGGGGAGAATGGGACCTTCACCCCTCAACTGGGGTGAACGTGCCATTGAATTGTCAATGCTTGTATTTTAAATGACGTTCACCCCAAAGTGGGGTGAATGAAGCTCTTTGCCCCAACTTTAGGATGAACGCACTCATTGTTTTGGGCTTTGCGCTTCAACTTTCGAGTGCAATTTCAACTTAATTTATTAAATGTATTTTCACCCCAAAGTGGGGTGAAAGGGATCTTCAACCCTTATTTGGGGTGAAAGCCTCTTTGCCTGAACCTTAACCCATTTCCTTTATTTTCTTAAAAAAATATGTTCACCTCGAAATGAGGCGAATGCGTCAGTCACCCCAAATTTAGGGTGAACATGATTTTTCCATTCCTTTTTCTCAACGACCCAATTTTCTAAAGAAACGTTTTACCCCAAGGAAGGGCATTGGATTTTCATTCTTTGTTTAGGAAAAAGGACTGCTATAGTCCCCTTAAAATTTTTAACTTTAAAGCACTGTTTTCCTTACCGCCATGAGGTGACTTTCACTGATTCTTCTTAAAAACATTGACTAGCAACGCCCATTATTCTTCAAGCATAAAATTTATGAAAATGAGAAAGAAGATTAACACAAAAATATTGTAACACATTATACAGGCTGAAAATACTGCATCATAGATTAATATATATGTCGTTTTTACAATAAAAAATCCTTCTAAAAAATTTGATCAGAACTCTAATGTGTTAAAGTTCAAAACTACCAATAATTCTGGTGGCTCACAGGGTATCCAGATCACATGGATGTAAGCTATCCCATGCATTTATGCATTGGGTTCCTTATTGAGTCTTCTTACCAACTTCCTTGGCTAGAACTTTTGCTTTGGACACCTTTTTTTGTGCCTATTGTTTTCCTGCCTTCTCAGCCACCTCTGCCTCTACAGCTACCCGTAGAACTTTTGCTTGCTCCTACTCCACCACTGCTTGCTCTACTATTGCTTGCTCCGTCACTGCCTACTCCTTCTCTTTCAAACTTTCACAGGTGACTTTGTATATTGTAACTACCTCATCCCAATAATGTGTAGTGAATATGTAAGGAACACTTAGTGACTCGTACACATACCACATGTTCTTTATGTCTTATAGACGAATACGCTTAGCTTATTGAGCTAACTCAAACAATGACAGCTCCATATGGTTAAACTTCTTCATAAGTGGCAGCACTTGTTCCTTTATGATGGGCTTCTACCATTTATCAATCTCTGAGGTATCTTCCACAAAATTCTTCCAGGACACTTCCAATTGTTCCTTTGGTAGAGGTTCACCCCCTTTGTTAGTAAAAAATGAAAATCCCTTATCAACGAGAGCATCAAAATGAATCATGAAAACAGTATGCTCCCACTCTATGGAATTAATTTTTTTTTCCTTCTCTCACCAGGTCCATCCTTTGAAAGTAACTGCACAGCGTGACCTTGGTGGTAGACCAAGCATGGTTCATTTCACTTAAGGGGTGAATGTGCATGTTAGACTGAGCCAGGGCTTGGATTTTTATAGCCATTTCTAGATAAGGCTCTAGCATCTCCTTAGTAGAATCTATCAATTATTGTCCCAAATAGATTTATATCATAGCTGCATAGAGATACTGTAAAACCTGAAATGCCTTTGCTACCAACTTTTCATAACTCTAGGACGAGTGAAGGTGAGCCTCATTAATCATTTTCAAAGATAAGACTGCAGCCTGTGTGGCCTTCTCTGCCAGTTGATTTTGTATAGATTCAAGCTACACATTTAGTGCTTGCACCTGCTGCTCCAATGCACCATTTTACTTTTTATGTGTCACTGCTTGCTGATGCAAGTGTTCATTCTCTGTTACCATATTCTCCTACTACGCTGTACTCACTGCCAAGGCATCTTCGAGTTCAAGAATTTTAGTCTCAAAATCATAATATCTTTGCTTATAATACTCGTCGTGTAGATAAAATGAACTCATATCAACCTGTATATTCTCCTATTTTTTAGTGGGGTCAATCCTCGTCAAGTCCTCTATCATGGTCTCGTAAGTGTAATCGCTTGGTTTCATCTCTCCTTGTGGCTTCTGGACCAAGGAAGTGATCTTGGTCATGTGAACCTCCATGGCAACTAGATGAAAGGCAACTTTCTTGAAATGTCGGGTTGGGGCAAGTGCCTCTTTTCACCTGTGACTCTTAAGCCACTACGATGAACTGAGGTGCACTCGGTTGATTTTCTCTACATTTGGCTACTTAGGCATCACCTCGACTTTGGGTAGTACTTGCAACTCCAAAAATAGTGTGAAAGGGATCAGGATATATGAATGATTGGGCTCAAAGGAAGAAGAGGAGATAGCTAAGAGAGGGGGGACTGAAACAACGAAGTGGATGGAAGAACTTGGTTTAGATGTAGTTACACTTACTTTGGGAGGAGCTTGCTTACTTATAGCCTTAGTGGAAGTGGTGGCAGAAATGGAAGGGGAAGGATGTGAAAATAAATTTAGACCTGATGCAAACAAATTGAAGGAAAGAGAGGCCAAAGAGAGGGGAATAGAAGAAGGAGCAATAGTGAATTACAGGTTAGAATAAGGGAATGAAATGGACATGGAAGGCATACCAAAAGAGGGAGCGACTGAGGTAGGAAATGATGGAAATAAACTAACGAAAACTACATGCTCCAAAGTAGAAGAATAGGGAAAGAAATATGTACCTTTGGGTATGGGCACCGTGTGTTCTGGTGATGAAAGTGGCTGCATAATAATTTCCTCCTGTTGCTCCTCCACTTCCACCTCTAGGTTAACAACCTCCACTTGCTAGTCCTCCGACTGTTCATGAATCAATGGAAACATTTGAGCGACGCTCATTGGAACATTTGACACGAGTGAATGAGAATTAGCAATAATTATAGAAACTACAATTGTAGAAACTACAATAGTCAAAATTGTCATAGTAGATGAGGAAGTAGTGCTAGTCCTTGGCCTCTTCACAACTTTTGGTAATGGGAGCACCTCTTGGACAGTCTACTTCTCCAAAAAATGTGCCTCATCAACTTTTCACTTTTCCCATAGTGATCTTCGTTGAAACATATATTATTGTTCTTCTTCCTCAGATGTCTCTTCCTCAATTATCAGGCGCTCTTCTTTTGCCACACATTCGTCACTGTTAGAATGTTGAAATTTTTTAGGTAAGACTTTGGTGAAAGCAATGGGTTGATAGAAATTAACTTACTCATCATAGCCTTCCGAAAATGCCTCATCCATATTTAACCCATAGGGTGATGCAATTTTTCCTCTGTGGACCCGCATTATCCACCAATTCATAATTTTCTCTTCTATCCAGGGCAATTGTTCTTTCATTTGGAAAAATAGCCCCGACGGAGGAATATGATCTCTATGCACTGCCAGATTGTATTTAGCCTCCTACTCATAAAATTCATGCCATGGAGGAAGCACCATCATGTATTCAATTTTCCACTCTAAATCACGTCCATCAAATTGTTTTTGCCTTTCCTAGATGTTGGGCCATGGACAACAATGAAAAGTCTTGGCCTTGATTATTTCTAATTTTTTTTCCAATGGGTCACATCTCCACCGTTGTAGCAACTCTATCAATCCCAGGTCTTAAAGTGTTTTTGTGAGTAGCCTGTTATGCCTGACCTGGTTCACCTCTATGATACTAAATTTGAATGGCATAGTGTAATTCATCCTCTTTCCACGTCACACTTCATACACATCCTTGGTATAATCCATTTGGCGCACCACCTCCATGGTGAAAACATGTTTGATGGCGTAGTATGGGAGCAATAATGGATTACCTGTGAAGCCATAAATTCTTATGAACACACCTTGAGTCACTAAAAATATGTCACCTTTTTTGACCGTAGAAACTACATCCTTCATTTCCTATGACACTTGTTCAATTTTATCACAAATTAACTCAATTGTGGGCCCCAAAAATAAATGATTAAAACTATAATATGACTCTCTTCTAGATAGAGCGGGAGTCCACATATAACATGCAATAGTTTATCCTTTTCATCAACCTGTTTTATTCCAATGAATGAAAAAGTTGGTGTAAGTGAAAAAAGAAATACCAAATGAGGAAGGACGTGTGCTTGACTGAAGTCTCTTCTCCCGTATGCATATTCTCCAGTTGGAAATGCATCTTACAATAAATGAAATCAGTCCAATCAAAATAAATTGGATTCGTGTTCCTTCTCATGGCCCTTGGAGCATAAAACTCCACTTGATATATATATTGCACCAATGATGCCTGGAAATTGTGAACTGTAGAATCTGTCGAAAGACCAGCAACCCATGCCAACATAGAAAATAAGTTAGGGCTCTTGAATTTCGATAAAGATTTTGGCAAATTAGGAGTTTCCCTAATTGCGACTCCTTGATCAACTATGTTTCCATAAACTGGCACATTGTTACCGTAGAAACATATCATTCTTCTTGCTCATTGATGTGTAGCTTCTTGAAGATCATATTATATGGGGGTTTTAACCCACATGCAAATGATTCCCTTAACTCAACGATGGAGATAGAGAAAAGCACCTCTCTGTTGGCTTTCCAAATAGCTCTGGTATCTAGATTATAAAATCTGGCAATTAATCTTACCAGCTTTGGGCAAGGGTGTACGGGCGTGCACAAATACAAAAAAAACTATGCATGAAATGACATAGTGAGAGGGCTTTCTACCATCACTCCATGATTTACGATCAATTCCACATATTTTCGAAGCTTTATCATGCCCTTGTTTGTGATCAAGTAGTCCCAAATCTCTGCCATAGTGTTAGAGTATGGGTCCAAATCTACATTCTCATTTCTACAGGTCTTCTTGGATTTCGACCGATGTTCTGCCCGCTTTTTAGACTTCTTAGGCTTTGTGGTCTCCTTCACTTCATTTATTTTCTTTCCCATTGTGCAAACCCTGATAACTCTGAGAGTGCTTTGCAATTTCTATGACAAAATATTGAAAAAACACCGACAAAGAATTTTTAAAAAATATAATCAATGAGCGAATTTACCTGAGTTCTATTTATAGGGTGCACTTCAACTACCATAGTAAATCCAATAAATTCTCATGGTGGATTTGGGAGGAGTTGCAATTTACTTTCATTGGCCAGCACTATTCCCAACACTACTGTAGCAATTGAATTTTAAATTCACTAGGAAATCCTCCTTAAAATATTTACCACTATGCCATGTGAATTTTTGAGCGAAGCGCCCTAGCTGTTAAAAATGCCTTGAAAAAATAAATCCACCACCTACGGATCAATGAGCACCTCTGCTTACGACATGGTGAAATTTTGGCTCTCGATATGGCAAAACATCTCCCGACGCAACCCAGGTGCACGTTTTAAATTAAATGCCTCAAAAATATGCCATAACATGCTCCCAAAAACTGCCATGTGCCAGGGCGAAACCACTTTGAAGGCGCTCTAAAAAAATTGATTCGCACTTGAAAAATCATCACACGCCCAAGAACAATGGGGGTAAAAATATCACTGAACTATTTTCCTTCATCTCGAAAACATCTTTTACCTGCTTAATAGAATCCATGGCGAACCTCCCTTTTTAAAACAATTTTGTGCCTCCATATTTAGAAAAGCATGGATTTTCTTAAAAAACTTCCCTGATTTTAGAGCTTTTCTTTTCTTTTCTAATTTTTCTTCACTTTCGCCATAAAAAGGCAAATCAAAATTTTAACCTTTGCCCCCACCTTTTTAAAAAAAAAAAACTAAAAGTTTTTTTTTTTTTATAAATAAAACCTTGCTTTTCCCTTTTTCGTCCTTTTTTTTTTTTTTAAATTGAAGCTCCATCGAAAAATATTTTCATCTTACACAAATACCCAAGCTTCCACTTTTGAAATGTTTTCATAGCTTAGCTTTTATAAAGAGCTTCTTAGTTGACTAATATTTTCTTTTAATTGTCGGTGCGTTCATTATTACACACCATATTATTTCCCTAAAAAACATGGAACTTGAGGTGAAAACATTTTAAAACATGGTGTGGATCTTAAAACCTCTTTTTAGTATTCCGGCTCCAATGAGGGAAGAACGAGGATTTTACCCCTCATTTGGGGTGAAAGCCCTTTTGACCATTTTCTATGTTCAACTTTGCACTTTCATATCTTCTTTTATTTTATGACATACGTTCACCTCCTGTTAAGGGTGAATGGGATTTTCGTCCCTTTCGTCCAGTGAAAGCACTATTGACCATATTTGATTTCGACACTGCATTCAGGACCCACAATCGCCTTGGAACATACATGCGTTCACCTATTGGAGAGGTGATTAGGGATTTTACCCTTTGGTTGGGATGAAGGAGCTTCTGATATTTTGATCACGAGCTTCGGTGATCATTAGATAACTTTACTTATTTTTGAACGAGTTCGCCCCACTAGGAAGTGAATGGAACTTCCACCCTCCACTTGGGACGAAAGTACTTTGAATTTTTTGCACTCCATACTTTCGAAATCAGGCCCCACGCTTTGATTTTTCAACAAAGGCACTTTACTTGTGCTTTCAAACATTTATATTTTGTTTCCCTAAACCATTTAAACTTAAAGACTTGCAAGAGGAAGCAACTTGTTAAAACTTTAGAGCTTTTTGAACCTGTTACAACTTTTCAGTGCAACCATTAATTCTGACCGAAATCATGATGTGTATTCAGAGTACCACTTCGAGGTGAAACTGATTTTGTAAGGGAGATGGAGCATATATTTTCTTTTCTCTCCATTTTTTTTTATAAAGCAATATTAGAGAAACAATAAAAATTGCTTGCAAATAGAAATATGTACATATTTACAAATTGGTACCTCTTGAGTTCATCATTGAAAATAGGCCTTCAGATGAAGACCGTTTACTAGAATTGGAAGATCCCAACCATCCATATCTTAAAGATAATATGCATTTTCCGAATTCACTATAGAAATCTGAAATGGGCCTTCCCAAATCACATCAAACTTGTGGTTCTTTCTCAGCTTGGCCTTGTTATCATTCTATTTAAGGACTAAATATCCCACCTAAAACTTGCATTCTGTTGTCTTCTTTCCAAACCACTTGTACGCCATTTTAGTGTGTTTAGTGAAAGCTTGATATACCTTTTATCTCTCCTCCTCTAGCTACAACAACTGAGCTAGCCTTGCGCTCATTGGGTCAAACTCATCATCTTCATCTTGGAACAACTGTAATGTTTAGAGAACAGGAAGATTGATGTGAGTGGGAAACATTACCTCTTTTCCATACACTATGGAATAAGGATAGGCTTTGATAAACTTCTTTACTGATATCCGACCTACCCATAGAGCTTGATTCAATAATAAGTGCCAGCTTCTTTTATTGTTCTCCAATGTCCTTTTTAATATATGTAGCAAGTTTTTGTTTGAGGATTCGACCAAGCCATTTCCTTGGGGGTAATAGTTGGAGGATGTCTTGAGATAAATCTCGTATCTACTTGCAAATTCAGTGATCTTGGCATCGATGAATGGAGTTCCATTATTTGCTACAATGGCATCCGAAACCGTAAAATGGGTAATCAGTCCCTCCATAAAGGAAATAACTATTGCATGATCTGCTTTTTTAGTTGGAATGGCCTCTGCCCACTTGGTGAAATAATTAGTTGCTATTAATATATATTTATGTTCGGAAGAGGAATGAGGATCAATAACCCCAATGAAGTCTAGTCCCCACTATTGAAAAGGTGCTTCCACTTGAATCGGATGCAGGGACAAAGATGCTTTCTTATTCTTGCCAACGTACCATTGATAATTATCATAATTTTGGCTCACATTATGTGCATCTATTTTCTATACCTATTGTTTCAAATTTACACCTTTTTGGATTTCAACCATTTGACAAAGTTTGTGGTAAATCAAGCCTTGTTAGTCCCTTAGATTTAATAAATGGTACTAAATATAAGCCCTTGCTATTTACACTCAATAGTTCATTATCTTACTTCTTTAGTCCAAGTTACATAGAGCCAATAAAGCACTCATTGTCCTCTAAGAGTGAGTCCTAATCCTTATTTTCCTAATATGAAGCAAAGGAAAGAGAGTCACTCCATAATTTAATTTGACCCTCCTTTCTTTAATGTGCCTCCGAAGCAAAGGATAATGCATAATATCACACATACCTTTTATTTGTTGCATACCTCTTCAAAATTTAGTTTATATTTGTGCTAAACTAATGGTGATACTAATTTTAGTCTTGGGGACTTCCTCAAGAACAAAAGGGTCTGAACAAAAATATTGACCCAATTGACCTAGCTAGAGTTGGTGCTCTAAGTCTTGAGGATGATTGAGTTATTGAAAGTAAAGACAATAATCCTACCACCCAAGCTCAATGGAGTTTCTTCTGTATCTTATTACTACATAGTAGACTCCTAGGAAAAATAAATAAAAAATCTAACCACTTGGTACAATAGAACTTTGCCAAGATAAATAATTATGGTGAGATAGATAATTTTTTCTTAAAAAATACTCAAAAGGGAAGGTGGAAGAAGATATGCAAGTGTATATTTAAGAGGAATAAGTTTGCTTAAAGGAGGAAAAACTAGAAAAACAAATTAAATATCCTCTTTGAAGTAATGTATTCTGATATTGCCTCATTGTCAATATTTGGCCTTTTTCCAACATTCTTACCATGAGGAGATCCAAGCTGCTACTAGGTTAGTCAACTATGTGGCTCACTCTTTGGGGATTGTCAAACCTCCACAACTATCTATGTCATTCATGTATGGGATATAATATCCATAATGTAGCTAATTCCTCAAATTTTTATCGAACAACAAAGATATGTTATTGCATGACAATTAATGAATAAAGGAAGTATGCATCATTTGCAACAATATTCTATTAGGAATAGAGTAAATTGGTTATTCAAAATTATGCATCATTTAGGTATTTTACAGACATCATAATATTATACTACAAGAACATATTAGTCTAGCATATACTTGACCACTATGAAATGTTTGATTTTGACAAACAATGTGATACAAGTTGAGACATATCTAGTAGTTGCAATTGATATTGACCAACCAATTGGTCATAAGGAGGTACATCTTGAAGATCCAAAATCTGAACCTACTTCAAATAGAAGCAATAATGGAACTTCAGAACCTGCCGAACCTAGTCCAGCTAGATATAAAAAGGATAGTCTAGCAAAAAGTGAAAAGGGTACCCAAGTTAAAAGTGATAAAGTTAATCCAGTAAAAATGAGAAGTGTAGATCACCTAAAAGTGAAAAGAGTTCTGGACCAATGTGCATGGAGCAATTGCAAGAAGAGCTCTCCTATGTAGTACTAACTTTATTTTTATTCACTCACTATGAGTTTGTTTATTCCAATGTAAGAACTAATTATGCTGGGATAAGATCTTTGCAATAGATTGTGATAATAAAAATATTTGAAAAGGGCAGTTTCACATAATTCTTTAATAATAGTAGATTTGAAGCACTTGAAAAATAAAAATCAATTTTTTCTAGTAGGACTTTTTAGTTTAGGATAATTTTGTATTCCCCTTTAGACTTCATGAGCTTTTCTAGATATAGACTATATTTTGGTCAACGTGAATCTATAACTTCAACTTTTTCTTGTAGGTATGTCTTGACATATGTTTTAAGACCTCCATGACATTTTGTGGTCATAGGTATAACAATGTGGTGTAAGAAAATCTCTGCTAATATTCATATTTATCTTCTACCAAGCATACGTTAGATTCACTTCCATATTTTATCTCCTATACTCATTTTTCTATATGCAGTTTTTGTAATATGTGCTTGAAAATATCATTGAGAAATATGGTTTGCGGTACCCCAAATATTGCTAGCCACTGAGGTAAGCTCAAGAAAATAAGGCCCTTCATTGAATGTGTACTAAACAATTTGGATTGAATTTGAGAAATCCTCTGTTAAAATGATCATATAGGTGTGGATTTAAAAAAAAAAATCTAGATAGATTGAGCATAATTCTTAAAGAAATCATATCCATGGGATAAGCTTAGAAATCAAGAAGTAAGATAATAGTTTTGAGGTTGTGAACCTTGATATATTGATAGTACAAATTTATGATTGCAGGGGATATTTTCATGCTTATCAGATCAATAATGTACTTTGTAACATAGTTCAACTTTTGTTTCCCAAAGAAGTTGAGGGAAGGATTAAGGCAAAGAATGAAAAACACGCATCTTTAAGGCTTGAAAAAATAATAGAAAGGCCAAAATTTTATGCCAATAAACTTAACATAGGAGGAGGAGGATTTAGAAATAATGGATGCAATTGGTAAGGTTATCCAACCAGAGGAATTGGCCTAAGGAGACCTTCACATAATAATACTACAACAACTATCTTTACATAGTCTCTTGATATTTTATCTTCAACTATTTCTTTATCTCCTATCAAAATCACGAGATATGATTACATATTTCTTATATGAAATATATTTATTAACCTTCTAACAATAACAAAACTTGAAGATTGGTTCTTCCAAACCCCATAAGGGGCGGAGGTCCAAGGTTCAAATCTCGGGCCTCGTCGGATTGAACGCTTGTCCCTTTCCTGGTGCTTTCAGCAGCGTAAAAGGTTTAAAATAATTGTGGCATGGTGGTTATAGGTGTGGACTACACGAAGATCTATGTGGCAGCTTCTAGGGAGGATAGCGTAGAATACTGTGGCAGCCATAAAAAGCTGGAAAACCTGCTCGGATTCGTGGTGACTACCAATTCCACTATGTAAATTAAAAAAATAAAAATAAATAACAAAACCTAATGATTACATAAAACCAAATATTGACAAGATACAAAGTATTTGCAAGGTACCAAATAATGTAATATTATCTAAAATGTTTAATTAAATAATCTGTAAACATAGGTACAATGTAATTCTACATCAATAATATGTGTATGACCTCCTTAATAAACATCTTGAATTATGTAGTTCAAAAATGAATGATCAACAAGCTCTTCGACAACCTATTCCCCTTCCATCAATTTATCTATAGCCAATGGATCATTGGTTCATCGTTGGAACAAATAGTTGACATAGCTCACACCAAGGTTCAAATATTTGTGGCACCAAATAGCCCAATGTAACTAAATTGATTTGAAAGGGAAAGGGAAACCATTTCAAAACCCCATTTTTAATTATTTTAAAAGACATTATATCTATAAAGGAATACATGATAATATGTTCATATGAGCACTTTACATGGTCTGATTACACATGCAAAGCAATTGAACAAATTATATATATCCCTTTGTGAAACCATTCAAATATATGAAATATCAAGTACTATCAGACATTTAGAGCCCAATTCACTGCCCGTAGTTCCCTAGCTACACTAGCTATAAATCAGTGGTGACATGAAACCATTGAGTGCAACAAAGAGCAGATTCAACCAGTATGGTCCGAACATCTTTTAATGAGTCAAATTAGAATGAATGGATGCTAAAGAATCAATAATCCCCTCTTGGGTATCAAACAAAATTATGGTTTCTGACATAACATTTCTTAATTGAAGGCATAATATTTTTAATTGAAAAAGAAAAAAATAAGTACAAAAATTTAGTGTCTACAATCAAAACTTAGCAGTGTCCTTGCCTACTTACAACATAGCATGATTTCAAGTAACTAAAGGGATACTTTTACTTTTACCTTTGACAAACACTCACAAGGAAATCATGAAAATATTATGACATCTAGACATCACTCCTTGTCATGCCCAAACTATAGTAATCTTTTTGATCCCATATCAATCTTGAGTATTGCCGCATCATTTATTTCCCTCACAATAAAATAGAAAGGGAGTGAGATAGTCATAATACCTCAACTTTAAATGAATTTTATAATAGAATGTTGTGTTCCTCAAAAGTTGAGACAAGGATGATGTGGGATAAGAAGTCATGTTTTGCTAAGATCTAATCCTAATTTTGGAGGACACATATGGGATAGCCAAACTACAAAGAGACAACATACATATAAAACCATAGAAGAAGGCAAATGAGAGCCTAAATTTTAGTTAATCCAACTGTCCAAATTTATAATCAAAATAAAATATTAAAATCAAAACAAAATATGGAAGTATAAACAACCATCAGATATACTGTTTTACCCTAGGTTTCATAAAAGTATCACAATATCTTAAGGAGTCCAAGGCATCTAGACAACCTCATCCTGGAAAAGCCCCTTTTCAAAGACTAACATTCCAAGGGGAAAAAACATCCTAGAATGACCCCTACCTTAGGCCTGAAAAAGGGGACAAGATGTCCCCATTGTAGAGCCACAAAATGCCAAGGGCAACAAATTTAGGGGTCAGTATCTTGACAAAACATACTTAGGTAGCCAAACAAGAGACAAAGGCAAAGATATATTACAATCATTGCAATGACAATAAATATTAAAGCTTGAAACCCGCAAATAAGTTCCCCTAGAAATGGATAACAAACAAACCAAAACTAACATGGGAAAATAGAGGAAAATATTTGAAAATAATTTTTTTGGGAAGCCTTGAAAACTCGAATAACAAATTGTGATGAAAGATAACCAGATTCCAAAGCATGAGTAGTGCTTACAACTTAAAATATCCTTTCATTGGGTAAGGAAAATAAAGAATTGACAAGTACTTCCCTCCCCCCATATGTTGTGTTGCGCACTGCTCCACCCCCTTTGAGAAAAATAGAATAAATAAGTGCTTTGCTATTCCTACGATCCTTTCATTTGTTGTGTTGCACATTGCTCCACACGCTTTGATCAAAATAGAATAAATAAGTGCTTTTCTTTTCTCGTAGTATTTATATATATATATTCAGTGAGACCCTAAGAGGACAATTTAAAAAACCCTCTTAGGGTTGCCTAAACGACCATCTTAGGCCACCCTAAGATGACAGTTTTAAACCGATGTCTTAGGTTCACCTAAGAGGGTGGTTTAAAACCATACTTAGGAAACCCTAATAGGATGGTTTTAAATCACCCTCTTATACCAAAGAGGGTGGTTTAAAATCACCCTCTTAGGGTGACCCTAAGAGGGCGGTTACCCTAAGAGGGTGGTTTTAAATCACCATCTTAGGCATATCTATTTTTTCCTATTAAGTTTTTTAGATTCAGTGGATTAAACCACCCTTGCCACTGAAAGCACAAGGATACAGAAGCAAAAGGATTCGGTTTGATGATCACCATGAACATCAAACGATTGAACATCTTTGGTGATTCGCTATTAATTGTCAACCAATTCAAAGGGGTATTCCAATGTAAATGCCCAGTTCTATAGGCCTACAAAGCCCTTGTGGACAAATTCCTGGTAAAGATTGAATGGTATGACATCGAGGTGCTCCCTCGATCATCGAATCATTTTGCGGACACTATGGCCTCCTTGGGGTCACTAATCTTGCAAGACATTTCTGGTGATATGACAACCATTCAAGTCAAAACACTATCACAATCCGCGATGGAGCATGCAAGCTCTGACTCAATGTCAGGAATCCACATGATCCATATTGAACCACCTCAGGATAGGTTCTCTCGAATCCATGATCATCTGAATCATGCTAATTGGGGGTCCTTATTCTCCCCTACTCCCCTTAATAGCAACACAACGCTATTCTTACAAGTTCTTTCCTGCTAAGCTTTTGCTAGGGACGAAATTCAAGAGGGATTGGCTGTTCATGTCGTCGAGGCTTCTGGTCAGTAGGATTGGTATTTGCCCATAAGGGACTACCTTAAGTTAGGTAACCTCCCACTTGGATTGACGCATGCTACAAAACAAGCATTCAAGAAGAAAGCGGCAAAGTATGTCTTATTAGGAGACATTTTGTACCATCACAGCTATGAAGGAATCCTGCTTCGTTGCTTGGACTAGCAAGAGTCCACTTGGGTGATCGCCCAAGTGCACGATGGTACGTGCGGTGGCCACTTCAATGGTATGGCCATCGCAAAGCGCATTCTTCGCATGGGCTATTATTGGCCATATTTAGAGCGATATTATTGCGCATATGTAAGGAAGTGTGTGAAATGTCAACACCATGCTAATTTGACACATGTACCTTCCCAGGACTTGTAGCTGATCCAATCAGCTTGGCCATTTTTGTTAGTCTCACAATGACACTGAGAGGGGGGGTGAATCAGTGTGGCTCTTTAAAACTTAAAAACTTCAACTCTTAAAGCCAAAACAATGAAATCTTAAAACCACATAAAGCAAATATAACAAGAGAGCATCACACAACACAAGATGTACCGAGGTTCACCAAATTTGGCTACTCCTCAAAAATTTATTGTTTGGACTCCCATACAAATCCAGCCTTTGCAAAATATCAATTTTACAATCAATTTACCAGCACCCATTGGAAGGAGCACCAACCCCTGATTTATCTGCACCAACAAAAAGAAGCACCAACCCCTAATTTATCTGCACCAACAGAAAGGAGAACCAACCCCTAATTTATCTGCACCAATAGAAAGGAGCACCAACCCCTAATTTATCTACACCAACAGAAAGGAGCACCAACCCCTAATTCCAAGCACCAACTTGGACTGCAATTTTGAAACTATAAGTTTGACATAAAAATGCCTTCACTTGTACAAGACCCTGACTGGTCTATTGCTAACCCAACCTCTCTCGCTATTCACCAAAACACCACACACTCTTACGGCTCTACTTACTACACTTTTATGGCCCTCTTACAGCCCTCTTGCTGTGCTTATTACTGCATTCTTACGACTCTCACGACTCTGCTTAATGCACTTTTACGGCCCTCTTACATCCCTCTTGCTGCGCTTCTTACTGCATTCTTACAGCTCTCATAGCTCTGCTTAATGCTCTCTTACAACACTCTTCCAACCCTCCTTTTTTTAGCACTTTCACTCTTTTTTAGCAGCAGCTTTCCCTCTCTTTAGCAGTAGCACATAATTCTCTACGTAGACCTCCTTTTATAACCATATTGTATCTTTGTAACTCCAGTTGTAACTCCTTCTTTCATTTCTCATGCGCCACTTGTCAGTTGTAACGCCTTCTAACTGTAACTCCTTTTGTATATATATAGGGTAGGATTTTTGTCAAACACATTACATGTTATGAATTGACACATATACCCCTACCATGACTGTTCGTCTTCTCGATCATGATAGTTCGTATTCTTTTCTGTGCATGCATGCATTTTTTATTCTATTTTTATGACTATTCGATTTCTCCTTCTTCGACTGTTATTTTATTAGCTGCATGATTTTTCTCTGTAACTGCACTTGTAACTGACGTACTGACTTTAGTTAACTCTTCTTATTTTAGCTACATGATTTTATTCTGCAACTGCACCTGTAACTACCGTATAACTTCAGTTAACTGTCACATATCTTATTTTGGCTGGGTTCTCTTCTTCGCTCATGCCAAAGTGACCTGTCACGAAATCATGACACTTCTACCTCTTTGTCCTCTTCTCGGATTTCGCCCATGAAAACACACCATGTTGCGATATCGTGACACTTTCACCTCCTTGCTACTCTTCTTGGCTTCAACCCACGAAAACACATGTCGCGATATCGCGACACTTTTGCCTCCTTGCTACTCTTCTTGGCTTCAACCCGCAAAAACACATGTCGCGATATCGCGACACTTTTGCCTCCTTGCTACTCTTCTTGGCTTCAACCCGTGAAAACACAACATGTCACGATATCACGACACTTTCACCTCCTTGCTACTCTTCTTGGCTTCAACCCGCAAAAACACATGTCGTGATATCGCGACACTTTCGCCTCCTTACTACTCTTCTTGGCTTGTACCAGCAAAAACTCAACATGTCACGATATCATGACACTTTCGCCTCTGTACTCTTCTTCTTTACTTTTGTCACGATATCGCGACACTTCTACCATCTTACTTTCTCTCTCCTCCTTAAGTCGCGAAAATGTGACATGTCACGAAATCACGACACTTTCTCTCCTTTGCTCTTCCTCTTGCCTTCGGTTCATGAAAACCCGACATGTCGCGATATCGCGACACTTTTTCTCCTGGACTCTCTCTCTTGCCTTCGGGTCACGAAAACCCGACATGTCATGATATCGCGACACTTTTTCTCTTGGACTCTCTCTCTTGCCTTCGGGTCGCGAAAACCCGACATGTCGTGATATTGCAACACTTTTTCTCTTGGACTCTCTCTCTTGCCTTCGGGTCACGAAAACCTGACATGTCACGATATCGTGACACTTTTTCTCCTTTGTACTTTCTCTTGTCATATGTCATGAAATCGTGACACTTTTTCTTTCGGACTCTCTCTCCTGCAGCATGTCGTGAAATCGTGACACTTTTTCTTTCGGACTCTCTCTCCTGCAACATGTCGTGAAATCGTGACACTTTTTCGTTTGTACAAACTCTCTTGCAATATGTCGTGAAATCATGACACTTTTTCTACTTGCCTCTCTCTCCTACAATATGTCACGAAATCGCGACACTTTTTTGTCCGTACAATCTCTCTTGCAATATGTCACGAAATCGCGACACTTTTTCGTCTGTACAAACTTCCTTGCAATATGTCGCGAAATTGCGACAATTTTTCGTCCGTACAATCTCTCTTGCAATATGTCACAAAATCGTGAAACTTTTTCTACTTGCCTTTCTCTCTTCCAACATGTCGTGAAATCGTGATAGTTTTGCTTGCTTGCGCTTTCTCTCCAAACATGTCATGAAATCGTGACAGTTTTGCTTGCTTGCACTTTATCTCTGAACATGTCACGAAATTGTGATAGTTTTGCTTGCTTGCTCTTTCTCTCCGAACATGTCATGAAATCAAGACAGTTTTGCTTGCTTGCGCTTTCTCTCCGAACATGTCACAAAATCGTGATAGTTTTGCTTGCTTGCGCTTTCTCTCCGAACATGTCGCAAAATCGCGAAAATTTTGCTTTCTTCTCAACATGTCACAATATCGCGATAGTTTTTCTTTCTTGCCAACATGTCATGATATCGCGATAGTTTTTATTTCTTCTCAACATGTCGCGATATCGTGACAGTTTTTCTTTCTTGCTCAACATGTCACGATATCGTGAAAATTTTCTTTGTTGTGATTTTCTTTTGATTTTTACCATATGGGCCACTTCGATCTTTTGGAGAATCATTGTACATACTCCGAAGAACCTCTTAACTTCTGTCCACTGCATCAACCGATCTGTCTGATTGTGTTGACAACAATGACAATATTGTTCCTGCACCTTGCTCAACAATCTCCCCCTTTGGAATTGTTGGCAACACACATGCAATTTCCTGTAATTCTTCTCCCCCTTTGACAATAATACCAAAGGGCTACTGCAGACTCCCCTGAGTCCATGCACAACATTCTCAGGCACACGTTATGACAGTTAGCAAAAATTACAAATATGAGCAAAAAGATAATCAAATATATAAATGCTCCCCCTGAGAATGTGGTCCCTCACTCAGATCTATCTTCAACTGTGTTGGCTGCTGGATCTCTATCCATTGAGACTCTATCCTCTGTACTCTGTCAATAGGCTCACACAAAACCTGCTTAACAAGCTCACATAGAACTTTTCCAATGCTGAATAACAAGCTCACATAGAACTTGTCCGAATCTACTCTAGTAAGCTCACCAAGAACTTGCCCAAATCTGCTCTAGAAATCTGTCCCAATACTGTCCTCAAATATTTCCCAAAGGCCTTCTCAAAGGCTCAATCAATCATGCTCAAGTAGTACTCAAAATGAACTCAACAATGAATGGCAATCTCAAATCAAATCAACTCATAGAAGAATAAAGAGAATTGTTAGAGACTCTATATGTTCTATTCTCAAATCTCAATCTCATCTCAAATCAAGAAAAGAGAATAGTTTATTTTATGGAACTTGAACAACTGCATGCATTCAATCACTTGACTAGGCTCAATCAAATCTACTTCAAGCTTCCCATTTAAAAACGTTGATTTCACATCTGTCAAAAAATTGTCAAGTGACTCACACTTGTACCACTTTTGTCCAACACTGTACCGACACTACAATTTATCGCCAACTCCGTGCAAGCATTAAACATTGTACCACAACACCAACCAAATCCTTTTTTACATTTTCAACTTGGTCTATGTTTTCTACAGTCACCGCTGGTCACACCTTACTTTCAACTGTTTGAATCAGGGGACAACATTTTGTCAAACACTTCACGATCAACTATAGTGCACCTTACTCAAACTCATACTTCTGGACCTTGGATAGGTATGATTCACAAAGCAAAGTTGCTCATATTGATGAGATTAAACATGAATAAATAATCGTACTTCAATATTTTTCACCATAGCATCATAATAGATCTAACAATCTTCACGTCAATGTGTAGTTCAAATACACACTACTTTTATCGAAACACATATATACGGCTAGGGCAACATTCTTTCACTAACCAAATTATCTGAACTGCTATAATCCTTAACTTTAGACAGTGGCAGTAAGAACCATCAATAGTACATCAATGACATATAGCAATACTATCAATAATGACAACTCTCAATTTAATCACAACCCTTCACGACACTTCCACAAACAACTACATGAACTGAAAACACACTTCGACAACTATACGACAAATTCCCTGACTACTTGCCTTTCATCCTCAGGTAATCAAACAAATACATAGGAGCATTAAAATGAAACTTCAAGATTTCTCCCCCCGAGGATGTGCTACCTGGAGTTGCTTAGTGCAATAGCGGAGTAGTCTCCTTCAGTCCAAGGAGACACAATTTCCTTTCTTCTATCTTTCTCCAATTTTTTTTGAACTTGGGTCTTGTTTTGATTTTTTCAACTACATCCTTGTTTTGCACCTTTTCTATTTTTTTTTTTCCCCTTTTTATTTTTTTCCCCTTTTTTATTAAACCGTGAACTCAAACCATTTCTCTTGTGTGGTTGTCTCTTGTGCATCCTTGATGGATGATTATTTTCCTTTCTTTTACGTACATGATTTATTTCCTGTCTGTGTTGCGTTCTTTGCGTCTGATGAAATCTACTGTCTTGCCTTAGATTAGATACAAAAGTTCTTGGACAAGACCTTGCTATGTGCCCATGACCATTACATTTAAAAAATTGCACATAGTGTTCACTCAGAAACGTAGATGTATTTCTACTAGCATAACTCTTTGATTTATTATTCAATCCACAATAAATTGCCTTGTGACCATAATGGTTGCATCTAAAACAATAGCCATTAAAAGTATTATTATGAATAGAGTGAGAGTGATAGAACCTCTTTTGTTGTGGTTGCTTTGCTATAGATCTCCTTTGATATTTTCTTCCTTTTGAAGATTCAACTTCAAACTTTTCTTGCTTCGATCCTTCAATAGTGAACTTCTTCTTCTCTATAGATTTGGAAGATAAAGGTTGTTCAGCTTCATATCCAAGACCACACTTATCCGTGGAGCTTCTTTGTTGGCTTATCATTTTATCTAGAAAATCTGTGCTCTTCTCAAATTTGAGATTTGTATTGGCTTCTTCTAGTTGTTTCTTCAATAAAACAATCTCTTCCTTTTGTTTGCAGCAACCAATCTCTTTCTCATTGATCTGTGATCTGAGTGTTTCTTCAATCCTTTTGGAATCTTCTACTTGCAGCTTTAGATCACTAATAACTTTGTTAGATTCCTCTTCACGTTTGCTACATACATCACCTTTATCATCCAGGCGTGACTTCAAGGCTTCTTCTATTTTCTTGGATTTTTGAATTTGTAAGAGGAGATCTTCAATAATATCCCCATATTTTTCCAATTTCTTGGACAATATTTTGTTCTTTTTCTTTTTATATTCAACTCTTTAAGTGCAGCAGATCAACTCACCTTCAGATCTACTCAAGGATTCATCACATGCTTTAGAATTCACACCTTCAACCTTTTCTAGTTCAATTTTCTCTTCCACAAGAACTGAAACTGACTGAGATACTCTTTTGGAGGAGGATCTATTCTTCTTACCCATTGCGTACTAATCCAAGATCAACCCTAGCTGATTTAGCCTGACAAGGGAAACTCGCTCTAATACCAATTGTTAGTCTCACAATGACACTGAGAGGGGGATGAATCAGTGTGGCTCTTTAAAACATAAAAAATTCAACTCTTAAAGCCAAAATAATGAAAGCTTAAAACCACATAAAGCAAATATAACAAGAGAGCATCACACCACACAAGATGTACCAAGGTTCACCAGTTTTGGCTACTCCTCAAAAATTGACTGTTTGGACTCCCATCCAAATATAGCCTTTGCAAAATATCAATTTTAAAATCAATTTACCAGCACCCATTGGAAGGAGCACCAACCCCTGATTTATCTACACCAACAGAAAGGAGCACCAACCCCTAATTTATCTACACCAATAGAAAGGAGCACCAACCCCTAATTTATCTGCACCAACAGAAAGGAGCACCAACCCCTAATTTAGTTGCACCAACAGAAAGGAGCACCAACCCCTAATTTATCTGCACCAACAGAAAGAAGTACCAACCCCTAATTTATCTGCACCAATAGAAAGGAGCACCAACCCCTAATTCCAAGCACCAACTTGGACTGCAATTTTGAAACTATAAGTTTGACATAAAAATGCCTTCACTTGTACAAGACCCTGACTGGTCTATTGCTAACCCAACCTCTCTCGCTATTCACCAAAACACCACACACTCTTACGACTCTGCTTACTATAATTTTATGGCCCTCTTATAGCCCTCTTTCTATGCTTCTTACTGCATTCTTATGGCTCTGCTTAATGCACTTTTACGGCCCTATTATAGCCCTCTTACTGTGCTTCTTAATGCATCCTTATGACTCTCACGGCTCTGCTTAACGCTCTCTTACGACACTCTTCCAACCCTCATTTTTGCAGCACTTTCACTCTTTTTTAGTAGCAAATTTCCCTCTCTTCAGCAGCACATAATTCTCCATGCAGACCTCCTTTTATAACCATATTGTATCTTTGTAACTCTAGTTGTAACTCCTTTCATTTCTCATGCACCACTTGTCAGTTGTAACGCCTTCTAATTGTAACTCCTTTTGTATATATATAGGATAGGCTTTTCGTAAAACACGTTACATGTTACGAATTGACACATATACCTCTACCATGACTGTTCGTCTTCTCGGTCATGACTATTCGTATTCTTTTCTATGCATGCATGCATTTTTTATTCTATTTTTATGACTGTTCGATTTCTCCTTCTTCGACTATTTGATTTCTTCTTCTTCGATTGTTCTTTTATTAGTTGCATGATTTTTATCTGTAACTGCACCTGTAACTGACGTACTGACTTCAGTTAACTCTTCTTATTTTAGCTACATGATTTTCTTCTACAACTGCACCTGTAACTACCGTATAACTTCAGTTAACTGTCACATATCTTATTTCGGTTGGGTTCTCTTCTTTGCTCATGCCAAAGTGACCTGTCGTGAAATCGTGACACTTCTACCTCTTTGTCCTCTTCTCGGCTTTTGCCCATGAAAACACACCATGTCGCGATATCGTGACACTTTTGCCTCCTTGCTACTCTTCTTGGCTTCAACCCGTGAAAACACAACATGTCGCGATATCGCGACACTTTCGCCTCCTTGCTACTCTTCTTGGCTTCAACCCGCGAAAACACATGTCATGATATCGTGACACTTTCACCTCCTTGCTACTCTTCTTGGCTTCAACCCGCGAAAACACAACATGTCACGATATCACGACACTTTCACCTCCTTGCTACTCTTCTTGGCTTCAACCCGTGAAAACACAACATGTCGCGATATCGCGACACTTTCACCTCCTTGCTACTCTTCTTGGCTTGTACCAACAAAAACTCAACATGTCGCGATATCACGACACTTTCGCCTCTGTACTCTTCTTCTTTAATTTTGTCTCGATATTGCAACACTTATGCCATCTTAATTTCTCTCTCCTCCTTAATTCGTGAAAATGCGACATGTCGCGAAATCGTGACACTTTCTCTCCTTTGCTCCTCTTGCCTTCGGTTTGCGAAAACCCAACATGTCGCGATATCGCGACACTTTTTCTCCTGGACTCTCTCTCTTGCCTTCGAGTTGCGAAAACCCGACATGTCATGATATCACAACACTTTTTCTCCTGGACTCTCTCTCTTGCCTTCGGGTCACGAAAACCCGACATGTCATGATATCGCGACACTTTTTCTCCTGGACTCTCTCTCTTGCCTTCGGGTCGCAAAACCCGACATGTCACGATATCGTGACACTTTTTCTCCTTTGTACTTTCTCTTGTCATATGTCACGAAATCATGACACTTTTTCTTTCGGACTCTCTCTCCTAGCATGTCACGAAATCGTGACACTTTTTCTTTCGGACTCTCTCTCCTGCAACATGTCACGAAATCGCGACACTTTTTCGTCCGTACAAACTCTCTTGCAATATGTCATGAAATCGCGTCAGTTTTTCTACTTGCCTCTCTCTCTTGCAATATGTCATGAAATCGTGACACTTTTTCGTCCGTATAATCTCTCTTGCAATATGTCACGAAATCGTGACACTTTTTTGTTTGTACAAACTTCCTTGCAATATGTCATGAAATCGCAACACTTTTTCGTCCGTACAATCTCTCTTGCAATATGTCACGAAATCGTGACACTTTTTCTACTTGCCTTTCTCTCTTCCAACATGTCGTGAAATCATGACAGTTTTGCTTGCTTGTGCTTTCTCTTCGAACATGTCATGAAATCATGACAGTTTTGCTTGCTTGCGCTTTCTCTCCGAACATGTCGTAAAATCGTGATAGTTTTGCTTTCTTGCGCTTTCTCTCCAAACATGTCACGAAATCGTGACAATTTTTCTTGCTTGCACTTTCTCTCCAAACATGTCACGAAATCATGACAGTTTTGCTTGCTTGCGCTTTCTCTCCGAACATGTCACGAAATCGCTACAGTTTTGCTTTCTTCTCAACATGTCACGATATCCCGACAATTTTTCTTTCTTGCCAACATGTCATGATATTGCGACAGTTTTTCTTTCTTCTCAACATGTTGCGATATCGCGACAGTTTTTCTTTCTTGCTCAACATGTCGCGATATCATGACAGTTTTCTTCCTTGTGATTTTATTTTTATTTTTAGCATATGGGCCACTTCAATATTTTGGAGAATCACTGTACATACTTTGAAGAACCTCTTAACTCCTGTCCACTATATCAACTAATCTGTCTGACTGTGTTGACAACAATGACAATACTGTTGCTACACCTTGCTCAACAATTTTCGTAGTGGGGCTTAGATCTAATCGAAAAGATCTCCCCTGCATCGTCAGGTCATCACACGTTTATCATAACGACCACAAAGTACTTCACCAAATGGGTGGAAGAAATTCCGCTTACCTCTATGAATGGACCCTGCATTGTGGACTTCATTTTACATAATATCATATGTCATTTTGGTATTCCATCCAAGATAATTTCGGATAATGGGACATCATTCAAGAACAAATACGTGCATGCTTTGACAACAAAGTACAAAATTCAGCATAGTTTTTCGACACCCTATTATCCGTAGGCAAATGGGTAAGCAGAGGCGTCAAACAAAACACTAGTTGCCATCCTCAAAAAGACAGTCACAGACAGTCATAAGGATTGACACATTCAGATCCCATTTGCCCTGTGGGATTATCGCACTAGCATTCGGACACCCACTAGGGCAACTTCGTTTTTGCTCGTGTATGGCTCCGAGGCTGTCATGCCTCTCGAGTTGGAAATTCATTCCCTGCGCATATCAATGCAAGAGTTCATCGATGATGACACTGCATGATAGGCCCAGTTATACCAGCTTATGTTGCTCGATGAATGACGTGTTAATGCTCTCGAGAATTTACGTATCTATCAAGAGCGACTGAAGAAAGCACACAACATGAAAGTTCACCTGAGAGACTTTCAGGTTGGTGACTTGGTCTTAAAAGAGAACCAACAGAACTCTAGCTTGCCGCCCCATATAAGGGATAAGTTCACGGTAAACTGGTTAGGTCCCTATGTAATTGATAGTAAAATAGGACCTGGAACATACCGACTAGCCTCTCTTGACAGAATCAAGGAACTAGAACCCTTGAACATCAGTCATTTGCGGCCATTCCATATCTAGAGGAGCCGCAGCCCAACCAAAAATCTCCAAGGATTCCCACAATCGCTTGGTCAACCCCAAAATTCCCCAAAGGTACCCATTACCCCTTTGGTCAAACCAAAAAGCTCCAAGGATTCCCACAATCACTTGGTCATCCCCAAAATGCCCCAAAGGTGCCCCTTACCCCTTTGGTCAAACCAAAAAGCTCCAAGGATTCCCACAATCGCTTGGTCAAACATAAGGAAATTCAAAAATAGTAAAATCATCAAAAATAACAAAAATTTGCATCTCATTTTCAGGCATGCTCAACCTCATCACAAATATAAAGAGCTCTTTTGCATCTCATCTTCATACTCACAAAAATAAATCTATCAAAAATGAAAAAATAATAGCTACATTAAGCATAACATCCATACATTGCATATTTGTGGTCATACAGGTCAAGGCACCATAGACTGTAATTACTTGGCAAATCCATCTTGTTCCACATTTCTCCAGTCTATAAACAGTCCATCAAAAATAAACACCATTCACTTCTTTTTACCATATCATAGTTAGTGGTATTTTAAATGTATCTAGAATTTTCTTCATTCATATGTCATTAGATTTCTAGCCACATACTTACACAGTCAGATAGATTTTACAATGGTAGAGTTCTACTTGGATCACACCTTGTGACGTAGCATCCCAACACAAATTAAAACACATAAAAATTCCCAAGTTGTGTGAACAAAAGATGAAACCTGTAAAGCAATCCAGGTCATCATAAGAGAAACGGTTATCTTGCTCATCCCCCTATGTGAATGACCCCAAGAATACTGAGAGTTGGCAAAAGGACAAGCATCTTCCCTACCCAATTCCCCAAGAATCCCAAGTTCTCAAAAGTTGCAAACGTCATAAAATTTTGCAAAAGTCAAAACTCCAAAAAATTGACATCACCACCAAAGTGCATACATCAAAAGGCACATACAATAGTGATTCTCATCACTCGGAATTAAAATCCCTTGCTCAAAAGAAAAAAAAAATATATATATATATAGTAAAAATAAACAGTGATTTTCATCACTACAAAAGAGCAAGTATCCCAATATAATAAAAAAAATAAGGGAGTCGAACTTGAATCCCTGAAACTCTCAGCATTCAAAAGGTCATGAAGTAAACCTCAGTACTGGTTTGGTGGATAACCTATCAGTCACTGGTGGAGAACCTCCTGCATGACGATATATTTATCGCATTAACTCATGTACAGATCAATGTTTGCATGTGGATGAGCTAGCTTATGGTATCCTAGATAGCACCGTAGATTAATCTAACTAAATACAACAAAGGAAGTTGGTGGAGTTAATCAGGTGATCCTCAGTACAAGTTTGGTTGATAGCCTATCTGGCATTGGTGGTATCCTGAAAAATACCACATAAATGAACTCAATTGCACACACAGGGATGTGAAATAGCTTGGTCAAAGACAAGTCTAATTCATACCTTATTCACAAGTCTTGTAAGATAAAGTACAGTCATGGCTAGTTAGTTATAACATCTGAGTCTCAGAAAACCTTAACTACATTCCAAAACAATTGTGCTATCTTTCATCCTTGCATTGTCATCAAAAAAAAAAATACAAAAACAACATGTGTACAGCAAAAGTCATTTCCCACAGCAATCGCCTAAGACAAAAAGCCATAAGTTCTAAACAGTCTATGGTGCCACTGCCAAAAATCACCAAATTCAATTCACCCATTCCATTTGCATATCATATAAATTAGAAATAGTTGCATTCATCATAACATATGCATCCATCAATGTAAATTAACATACATACATACACATTCATCAATCACTATGTATAATATCAAATCATGACATATGTATAAATAAAATAAAGTCATCTATCTATATATCATCAAAAATACCCGCAGGCTACAATAACCAATCATCTGACCTCGCAGAAAGCCAAAAGCTCAAAAACCCCCAAGCCTAGGGCGTCGGCCACCATGATCACGCAGGATCGGTGCGACGGGAACTACCCCCCGTGGTGTGGGTCCTATGAGACCCCTCAAGGTGGCTACTGCTAGCCCCCGCATCACACCTACTCGAGCCCCCCTCATCTAGTCGCCTAAATCGAGAGGATGCTGACTGCTCAGTCTTGATCCCTCTCGAGTGGCACGATGATCCACCTTCGCTGAATGTAGGGACCCGCCCAATGAGGTGGCTAATCTCTGCCTTCAGCTCCAACTGCTATCGCACCAAGTCCATCTCCCATTGGCAATACGTAGCCAAGTTCTTATCGCGTTGCACCAAAGCCCTATCCCTATCTGCCAGCTACGTCCATAGAAGATCCCTCTCTTGTGCAGCATCGGTATCCCCATCCTATCGACGGTATGCAACCCATGCATTTTCTAGCTCTGCCAATTGCATGCGTAAGAGATCCCTCTCTCGCAACGCATCCCCCAGCTCCTCATTGCGCATCCATAGTAGCCCCTCCAATCACACATTCTCAACGCGTAACCCAGACTCTGTCCTCCAAAACTGCCTAAGGCATTAGCATCTCTGGAATAGCAGCCTGCTATGGCTCCCACTGCTCCATGACGTCCTGCATCTCAAGTTGATTTGGAACCCCAAGATCCATATCCACATCATCCACCTCCACCATCTCTGCTCGAGTTGTCCACAATAACCCCACCGGCCTCTCCACTGCTATGTGCTGCCAAGCCCAGCTCTACAACAGATAGCTATAGCTAATCCCCTTCTACCTCTGGCAGCGAACCTCATGATCAGTGGCTCATGCGTCTGTCCCCACCTCATGATCAAAGGCTCATGCATCAAACACTCCAACAGTCGACAAACCACATCTAGTAGGTTCCACAGGAACCTCGTGCCTGATGAGGTAGGTAGCAGCATGTTGGAGATGACGCCCATAAGTACTACATGCCTCACTCCCAACACCCCCTTATCCAGCCACCATCGAACTAGAATCCCACCAATTTGGCAGTCGCCCTCTACCCTCTCCACTAGGCTATCCACACCCACCTCCGACAATGCCCGAAATAACGTGTCAGCACTGCTGATGCTGATCGCGTGACATCGTCCTGATCAGAAATCCATCTATTGGAATCCATAGAATCTGATAGACATCCTCCAAGGTCACTGTCATCTCCCCTATTGGGAGATAGAAGGTGTTGGTCTGGGGATCCCACAAGTTGATCAGGGCCGTCAGATAGGCCCGATCCCCGACCATAGGCTCCAGCCGAGTCACCTTCTTGAGCCCAAGGGCATCAAGCCACTCCCAGTCAACCACAACTAGCGCCTCCCATGCTTTAGCAAAAATAGTAGGCACACGATACCGGCTCTTCACAGCCTACAAAAGAAAACAACACAAAAACATTAAAATCATGAAAAACTACATAAACAGTAACATGAATATACAACACTACATAAAACAATGTACAACTTAAAAACAACAAAATTCACAAAAATTCAAAACAAAAACAGTTTGTCAGTTTAAAACTAATAGACACCATAAAAAAACAAAAAACAAATTGTCAAATATAGTTTTTCAGTCTTAGGGTTTCTGTATTCTAAGTTTAAAACTGACAGACAACATAAAAAACAAAAAACAAATTGTCAAATACATTTTGTCAGTATTAGGGTTTATGTATTCTAAGTTTAAAATTTTTCTTTTACCTAAGGTTTACCTTACTGTACAAAGGAAACAAATTTCAGACTGTTATCACGGCTTTTCAGCATACATGTAAACTAGGGTTTCATTTTTACGAAGCCAACTAAAAAGAAAAACAAATTTTTAAACTAAGTTTTGAACTCAGTTTTTTCTTACCTAGGGTTTTTACCTAAGTCATAAGACAACAAGTAACGCATAACAACATAAAGTTAATTAGGGTTTTTCAAATCAACAACAAACTACAAAAGAAGCAACAAATTACGGTATTAAAAACTGTAAACAACAAAATGCAAGCAATAACGAGGAGGATCACTTATTGGTATCGCTTCGGCTTCGCTGCTCGATTCGGTTCATGCACTCATGATGTCGGGAGAAATTCGGCAGCGCTTCACTTCGCAAAATTAACCTCCTCCTCATCAGAGCTCCAATTTGCCAGGAAAAACGAAGGCAAATGAGCCCAAAACTCAGTTTTGGCCTTTAAATAGGCAGTTTAAGCTTGTAATCATTCTTCCCTGGGATGAGCGCTCTAGTTAGCACTCATACCACCCTGGGACGAATACTAAACTAGTATTCGTCCCACCCAAGAACGAATTCAGGGCAAAAATTTCAAAAAAATAAAAAAAAATGAACAAAATGACCCAAAAACAAACAAAAAAAAAATTTGCCCGATGAAAGTACTTTTGCACTTGACATTCTGGGCATGCAAAACCAAAATTAGGGTCACAAATTGTCACTATAATACTCCCTTAGAAGGATACCATGGCCGGACCGCTCCACGGGAAGACGAATTTTTGCCAATTTTAGCCCCGAAAAATGTCACCAAAAGGGTTAACACCCACCAAAAATAGGTCTAAATGTCAAAAAACTGCACACACATTTAATGCTAAACATCTGAAGGCACCCTTACACAAGTCATCTTGGGTCAAGCGACTCGTCACTTTTCTCATGTTGGTCATTCCCTCATCGATTCGTCGCTTGAGGGGGTAGTCACACTTAGTCACCAATCAACAAATACACACCCAATCATGGAAATGGCATGCATTGAAAGAATCATTGGCAAAGACAATCACGCTCCTGCTTGGGGTAGTAAACAAGCAATAATCACAAGCTGATCAATCACTTGGCCCTTTGCCTATTCATGACTCATTAATGTCCAAGATCAAGTAACACCTCACCGAAAAAGGTTAACACTTGAATTAAGTTCCTTCGCTCGTCAGAAGCAAGGATTCAAGAATGCATACCCTTTCCATACTTGGGGCATTAAAAGTTGGTTAGGCTACTAAGAAACCCTAATCATTAGTGCTTTGGTTATCTATTTTTGCTCGGTGCTGCGCCTTGCACAATGCATCCCAAAAAGGGGCATCTGTAGACACCAAAACAACACCAATTCGATTATGTGACTGCAAACACTGATTGCATTGACACACACAACCCCAAGGGCAGCCCCCAGAGGTTAAACAGTGGTCCTAACCACTCTCACAGTAGTTTTGGGAGGTCAGAGATCAATTTGGTACCTTCAAGAACTTTGCTCAATACTCATTCCACCTAGGGACGATTTCAAACTGAGATTCACCCCACCCAGGGATGAATAGCAGTATTCGCTCTAAGGTGGGGTGAATAGTAGGTTTGATGGGAAAAATGGCATCTCAGATCCGCCACTTAACGCTTCCTTCATCGCATGGAAGTATGGGTGTGCATTTTCGAGCGTTAGAGGCAGTTACAAGGGTAGTCATGAAGTCCCTAATCAGGGAGGAATCTCCTTCCCCTTGGGAAGGCATGATTGCCAAGTGGCACCTCTGAATGCCCAATTCAAGCGACCTCTAGGTCTATAAATTGGTGAGTTTCCTCACCCCAAAATATACAGAGGAGCATTTTGAGCAACGAAGTGCTGTCATTTTATTTTCACACCCACACCATTTTGAGTTGTGTCTTTCACATCCTTGATCTCATGCTTTCAGTGGCGATCATGGTGGGACCTTTGTCCTCTATTTTTAGGATAAAAAATATGATCAAAAATTAGTTTTTTTTGCTTGCAGGTACCGCATTTTCAAACCTTGGACTGCTATTTGTTCCAGCCTGAGGCGGATATAGGGCTGGAATTTGTCTTACCCAGGGACGAATGGGAATTTGCCCCACCCTGTGATGAATACAGTCCTGTAATTATTTCCTTCCCGAGATGAATATCTTTTTGTGCAGTTTCAGGGTAGAAACTCAGAACCAACAGATTTGGGCAGAGAAGAGGTAAGGGTCCTGAACTTTTTTTGTTATTTTCTATTTTTTACTTCCTATTTTTCTGGTTCTTTGCTTACTTAGGAAAAGTTGTACTGCATGTTTATTTTCTTTTGTGTAAAGTAAAAGGAACCCCACACATCATGTGGCAACATAAACACCAAGGAGCTGGTCGTAAAACCCCAACCCTTGATCAAGACCAACGGTGGATTTCATCACCACCTTGGCTTGGATTTTGCATTCATAAACCCTGATCGCTACTGTTGCTAGATGTAAATCCTGATGAAAGCTGATCAAGTGTAGCTGGGATGATTCCTAGCGCATGAGGATAAGTCTTCTATGGTAGGTGTCAAAAATAGGGCTATCCCCCTTTCGTACTACCTACGTTCCACGTACCATCTGCTCTCACGTACCAGCAGTTTCCCTCACGTAAGGGTGGGTATATAGAGAGGTTGTTATATCAGCCTGCCAATGGTATATCGAAGGGGCGGCCATTTTTGGGAGTCATAAGAGCCATCATATTGCATTTAAACTTCCTTTACAAAAGATTTCAAAACAAAATAAAGAACACACTAAACCAGGTTTAGGGCACACCTTTAATATTTAAACGAGATAATCATTGTTTTGTGTATGTGATCATTTCTATTTAGTATAGTATACAAATCATAAAAAGAAGTAAAAATCTACGCATCTTGTAGGAAAGCACCACCATGGTGTACACCCGTAGACAAGCCCAATCACTGGTAGGAGCTACGAAGAGTGTACAAGGGGGCACAAGTCGCCTTCGCTATAGCCACAAGGACTTGATCATACCGCCTTGGTGGCATGGCCCACAAGAGAGTCCACATCATTCCATTTTAGAATGGGACTATAGAGGCACCCCTTTGAGGGACACGTCCATCCGTCATAGCCCCTTTCGGGAGGAGTCCTTATAGGTGGCACTCAACATAAACAAAAAGGCTCCCTTAGAAGCTTGATATGAGTGGCCACCATGCGATGAAGTGCTAGAGCAGCATAGGGTCCATGAGGAGAGACCACATGATTATGTCATCCCTCATTTACCCCCCATCATTGTTAGGAATAAAAAGCCAAACCTAGAGCATAAGGATCTTCAAGCAGGGCGAGCCAATTCTTCCCGCCCCTTTCACATATACGAAAGGGAGCATGAGGAAGACCATCATATTCCTCAAGAGCAATACACAGTGTGAGAGCAATGCACCTCTGCACTTGCTATTTACCAGAGTCACCTACCAAGGCCAGAACCTTGAGTGAATGCTGCCAACCTTGATAGAGGGAAGCGACCTATAAAGATATCAGATCATTGTGACTGAGAGAAATGTGGAGGAGAGGCATCTAGGCCTCCCAGACTCAATATGGTGAAACAAATCGACCTGGCAGTCGCCAGACATGCCACCCACCAAGCATAGATCACACAGCTTGAGCAAGACCAACAGCAGCTAGAGCATCTATATCGCCTTAGCAAAGAGCACATTCGGTGCCAAATAGATGAGCTGCTCCATAACATGGTGCCTGAGAGGGTTCCAACCCCTCGTACCCAAAGGGAAGAACCATACGAGAGGCACAACCCCTTGGTACGAGATAGGTCCCCATGACCTTACCAAGTGCTGCCTCCAAGACCCCCTAGACTCGAGCGGGAGACCGCTCCCAAGAACAATGACAGGCTCCCTCCACGGGGGCCCACCCATTGTCATAGGTCTCACCCAAAAAATCCTCAAGAAGCCTATGAGGAGTACGAACAAGAATAAGAGTGGGCTGAAACGCCCTACCAAGGCGAAGGGGCTGCTATTTGGCCACCCCTCCATAGGCCTCAAGTTTCCCGCAACCCACAACGGGAGCAAACTAAAGAGGAAGAGATTAAATCTTTTGATGCATATAAAGCGCTACTAGAGCATTTGGAGTCTATGGAAACCAAGGCTTCTGGGCCCCAAAAGCCCATGTTACATCAACTCCATTGTCATCTTGTGCATCCATCAGTGCCAGCACCCCCTTACCCTGAACACTTTAAGATGCCTCAGTTGGCAATCTTTAGAGGTGAGGAGGATGCCCAAGAGCATGTAACAAGATTCCTAAGCCAATGCTTTGGCATTCAGGATAATGATGCTTTGCTGTTAAGAACATTCATCACCACGTTCGTAGGCCCTACCTCGGATTGGTTTACTCAATTACCAAAGCATAGCATTAGCAACTTGGATCAGCTAGTGGATGCATTCCTAGAATGCTTTGCCTTCAACACCAAGAAGAAGGCATCACTAAGCGACTTAGCTAGCCTTAGGAAATATGAGGAAGAAACCATGGCGGCCTATGGGAACCGGTGGAGGACTTTGCTTTCTAAGCTACCCTACCTCCCTCCTATGTTCGACCTCACACAAATGTTCTCAAAAAGCTATTTGAGATTGATCTTTGTGCTATTGCAACTGCAGCAATACGCCACCTTAGAAGAAGCTCTGGCACATGCCAAAATCATAGAAGAGATCAAGATTCAGGATGGCGAGATAGCCAAGCCGAAGAAGAAAGAATGGTCTAAGAACACCAAAACAGGGACCATGCAATAGAAACCCGTTGTGGTCAATCAAGTTGCTATCAACGTCCCTAAGCCTGCACAAGCAACACAACCCCAAAAGGCTAACTATCAGGCGATGCCTCTTAACAGTTATGACCGAGAAAATTAGAGGCAAGAGAAAAATCAGCTGCGTCGCCCTAGGCGACAATTCACACCTTACACAGAGTCCATAGACTCCCTGTTTGATCGCTTGTCAGCGAAAAACTTGATCAACCTACCCGAGATTCAGCCCATAGATCCCAACGTGTCAAAACCTAAGGGCTACAAGGATGATTTGTACTACAAGTTCCATAGGCAGAAGGGACATGACCTTAATGCCTGTTGGAAGTTTAAGGGCCTAGTGCAAGACCTAATTGATAACAAGACATTAGCGGTGGATAATCCCGTGGCACCAAGCAACCAACAAATGGAGGTCTTTAAGGACCCCTTACCTGCCCATGATGCACAAAAAAAGACCCTACAAGTCAATGAAGTCACATAGAACTGCCCCATGCATGGGTATGTTGGGATGATCAGTATAGTGACTCGAAACATGAGGTATCCGAGTGTAGCTGCCCCCGCAACAACTACAAGTGAGGTGCCATCAATGACACAACCGCAACAACACCTTACACAACCTCCTCTGCCTAGACCCATGGCCACAATTCGGACCAAAATCACTCAGAGCTTGCGGACCATGTTGGATAGGCTCTCCATATACAAGCTCATACAATAATCAATGCCCCATCGGGAGGCTCTAATGGAGATATTGAAAGCCATCGAGTTGCAGCCCCATAAAGCAAATTATTTCAACAACTTTGTGGGACATGTCAAATGATTCACTGATCCAGTCATCACTTTTTGAGAAGATGAAGTGAAATCAGTGGCTGATGATATGATGGATCCACCCCTGCACGTTATCGCGTGGGTCAACAGGATTCCGTATAAGAGGGTGTTGGTAGATATTGGCTCATTCAGCAATATCATCACAATAGTGACATTGAAACATCTAAAGTTGCTAACATCTCACATCACGGCTTCCACCTACACTCTGCGAGCATTCAATGATGCGATATGCTCAATAGTTGGCACAATTGTCCTACCCATCCAGGTGGGACAAAATACTATACCTACATTGTGCCATATTTTGGAAGGTGAGATGGCCTATAACATCTTGCTGGGTCAGCCATGGATCAGGGACATGAAGTGTGTCCCTTCGATAGCTCATCAGTGTTTAAAGTATACATTTTAAGGGGAGGTGCATGTAGTCCCGGTAGACTTAGAACCCTTCAAGTATTGCAATGCGGTGCAACTAATGCCGTAATCGACCCTTCCATCAACACATTTGGATTTTTAGTTGAATCCATCTAGACAGGGTCTGATTTCGTAGGCATCCCCGCTGACAAGTCCATCAAAACCACAGCTGGGTCCATTTTCATTGGCTGGTCCGTCACCAACAATGCCACCTACGATGGCTATGTAGAAGGACACGGGGAAGAAACCACTGGAAGAGGCACCGCCATCAGTATCAACTATCTCTATTGAGGAGATGCCTAGCAGAATGGAAGTCAAGGCTCCTAGTCCACCCGACATGGAGTGGACTCCGAAAGAACTTTCGTTCCCTCCCCCTCAATTGCCAATAATCATCGTTGAAATGGCCAATACGGGCCTGGGGGAGTATCTGGTGTGGAATATTGTAGCAACACCAGCACTAGAGTCCATGCAGTACATGGGGAGACCACGCCTCCCCATCGGTGCCATTGTCCCTCTAGGCTACCCGTCGAATCAGATAAACTTTGTGTATGGGGGCCTTGATCATGGTACTGAACCATACATACAAGAGGATGAAAATGAAGAGCCCTTTGTAGAAGATGTCAACTATTTGTCTAACCTAGAATTCACTTTGAGATACCTTGGCCAATGCAATTGGCATAGATATGGGTTAGGTAGATATGAGCAAGGAGTGCATGTTCTTTGCCAACCAAGATACCAAATGCCATACAATAAATCAGGAGTAGGGTTCAACCACCCCCTCCCCTTGGACATCTTGGTAGAGAACATGTAGGGCCTAGGGATAGGCAACAAGGGGGGATTGGCATTAGATCCATATTCCAACCCTAACATGACATATACACTGGGAGATTATCTCCCATTGTTGACAACCAACCTTGTTGACCTCAACAACCCGTTCCCTTCGCTAGAGAGAGGAGAAATTTTGAGGACTCACCTACAAGAGGAGTATAGACAAGAGCAGGAAGGATCTTTAGAGGACGAGTCAGAATATGAGGTAGCACCATGGGATCCCTTCGAATCAGACAACAATCACTCACAAGTGGTCCCCTTGGATGATTATCAAGAAAGCCTCTTGGCAATGTTCCCTTTGGTGGCTCCCATCGAGCAAGTTCCACCACAAGGAAATTAGGCCCCACCGCAAAGAGTAGACCAACTCCAATGGGGCCAGATCAAATTTGCTCGAGCAAGACGTGCCTCTAATGTCGCAAACAGTTGTTGGAGCCAATGAAGGCCTTTGGATCTCCGATAGTGATTATGAAGATGAAACTAAGATGGCCTATCTCAATCATATGCGATAGCAACAATACCCCTTAGAGATTAATGACATATTTGAATAACTAAACATAGTGCCAGGGCATGAGTGGTAAGTAGACCTAGCGTGATGGGAACAAGTGTTGAATCTGCCACTTTAGGCATACGAAGAATACCTTCCACCCAGAGACCCCATAGCGATATCAGTGCCAAGGATAGATCCTGTCTTCCTATCCACACATAGGGCCGATCCATTCATGCCAATACCTCCAGATCTAGACCCGGAGCACAGAGAACATCCGAAATGTTCGAGTCACCACACCCGTGGTAATGGAGACCAAAATAATTTCATCAACATGATCTCCATTGACGTAACTGCCCCCATCCATAACCCGACCGATCCAACACAGTCATTGTATCTAGACATAGATGCCATAGACTGGGATCACGTCAGTTCACCTCCATCCCCATCAGAGTATTGGCATTTTGATAAAATGCTTCTTTCTACCCCAGGGCCAACTCAGGATATCTTCCATGCTGAAGAGGAACCCGAGGTTCCCAACGTAGATTTAAACTCAGCAAATGATATCCATTTGATCCCAACTCCACACCAGTTGGAGGACGGATCCCATATGTCAGTCAAGGAAATGACTAACGTAGACATCGGCTCTGATCCAATGAATCCATAGATTATCAAGCTGGGGGTAAGCTTATCCCCCGAAGTGGTATGGCCATCGTAAAGTGCATTCTTCGCATGGGCTATTATTGGCCATATTTAGAGCAAGATTGTTGCGCATATGTAAGGAAGTGCGTGAAATGTCAACACCATGCTAATTTGACACATGTACCTTCCCAGGCCTTGCAGCCAATCCAATCGGCTTGGCCATTTTCATAGTGGGGTTTAGATCTAATCGAAAAGATCTCCCCTACGTCATCAGGTCATCACACGTTTATCATACTGACCATAGAGTACTTCACCAAATGGGTGGAAGAATGGGACGTCATTCAAGAACAACGATTGTGGCGTGCATTGTGGAGTTCATTTTACATAACATCATATGTCATTTTGGTATTCCATCCAAGATAATATCGGATAATGGGACGTCATTCAAAAACAAATACGTGCATGCTTTGACCACAAAGTACAAAATTCAACACATTTTTTTGACACCCTATTATCCACAGGCAAATGGGAAAGCAGAGGCATCAAACAAAACACTATTTGCCATCCTCAAAAAGATAGTCGTAGACAGTCATAAGGATTGGCACATTAGAATCCCACTTGCCCTGTGGGCTTATCGCACTAGCATTCGGACGCACACTAGGGCCACTCCATTTTCGCTAGTGTATGACTCTGAGGCAGTCATGCCTCTCGAGTTGGAAATCCCTTCCTTGCACATTTTAATGCAAGAGTTCATCGATGATGACACTGCATGGCAGGCTCAGTTAGACCAGCTTACGTTTCTCAATGAATGATGTGTTAATACTCTCGAGCATTTACGTATCTATCAAGAGTGACTGAAGAATGTGTACAACATGAAAGTTCACCTGAGGGACTTTCAGGTTGGTGACTTGGTCTTAAAAGAGAACCAACAAAACTCTAGCTTGCCGCCCCATCTAAGGGACAAGTTCACGGCAAACTGGTTAGGTCCCTATGTAATTGACAGTAAAATAGGACCTGGAACATACCGGCTAGCCTCTCTTAACGGAATCAAGGAACTAAAACCCTTGAACATCAGTCATTTGTGGCCATTCCATATCTAAAAGAGCCATAGCCCAACCAAAAAGCTCCAAGGATTCCCACAATCGCTTGGTCAACCCCAAAATGCCCCAAAGGTGCCCATTACCCCTTTGGTCAAACCAAAAAGCTCCAAGGATTCCCACAATCGCTTGGTCAACCCCAAAATGCTCCAAGGATTCCCATAATCTCTTGGTCAATCCCAAAAAGCTCCAAGGATTCCCATAATTGCTTGGTCAAAAATAAGAAAATTCAAAAGCAGTAGAATCATCAAAAATAACAAAAAATTGCATCTCATCTCCATGCATGCTCAAAATCACCAAAACAATAAAGAGCTCTTTTGCATCTCATATTCATACTCACAAAAATCAATCTATCAAAAACGCAAAAGTAATAGCTACATTAAGCATAACGTCCATACATTGCATACTTGTGGTCATACAGGTCAAGGCACCATAGACTGTAATTACTTGGAAAATCCATCTTGTTCCACATTTCTCCATTCTATAAGCAGTCCATCAAAAATAAATGCCATTCACTTCTTTTTACCATATCATAGTCAGTGGTCTTCTAAATGTATCAAGAGTTTTTCATCATTTAGTCCTCATTAGATTTCTAGCCAAATACTGTACAAAGTCAAACAAATTTTACAAAGGTAGAGTTCTACTTGGATCACACCTTGTTACGTAGCATCCCAACACAAATTAAAATGCAAAAAAAAAATTCCCAAGTTGTGTGAACGAAATATGAAACCTGCAAAGCAATCCAGGCCATCATAAGAAAAATGGTTATCTTGCTCATCCCCCTGTGCGAATGACCCCAAGAATGCTGAGAGTTGGCAAAAGGACAAGCATCTTCCCTACCCAATTCCCCAAGAATCCCAAGTTCTCAGAACGTTGCAAACATCATAAACTTTTGCAAAAGTCAAAACTCCAAAAATTTAACATCACCACCAAAGTGCATACATCAAAAGGCACATACAATAGTGATTCTCATCACTCCATATTCAAATCCCTTGCTCAAAAGAAAATATATATATATATATATATATATAACAAAAATAAATAGTGATTTTTATCACTATATAAGAGCAAGTATCCCAATATTATTGAAGAAAAGAAGGGAGTCAAACTTGAATCCCTGGAACTCTTAGCATTCAGAAGGTCATGACGTAAACCTTAGTACCGGTTTGGTGGATAGCCTATCGTTCATGGGTGGTAAACTTCCCACATGATGATATATTTGTCACATTAACTCATGTACAGATCAATGTTTGCATGTGGATGAGCTAGCTTATGGTATCCTAGATAGCACCGCATATTAATCTGACTAAATACAACAAAGGAAGTTAGTGGAGCTAATTAGGTGATCCTCAGTAGAATTTTTGTTGACGACCTATCCGCACTCGGCGGTATCCTGACAAATACCACATAAACGAACTCAATTGCACACACAGGGATGTGAAATAACTTGGTCAAAGACAAGTCCAATTCATATCTTGTTCAAAAGTCTTATAAGATAAAGTATAGTCATGGCTAGTTAGTTAAAACATCTGAGTCTCAGAAAACCTTAACTACATTCCAAACCAACTGCGCTATCCCTCATCCTCGCATTGTCATCAAAAAATATAAAAATAGCATGTATACAACAAAATTCATTTACCACAACAATCGCCTAGGACAAAAAGCCATAAGTTCTAGAAAATCTATGGTGCCACTACCAAAAATCACAAATTTTATTCATCCATTCCATTTGCATATCCTAAAAATTAGAAACATTTGCATTCATCATAACATATGCATCCATCAACATCAATTAACATGCATACATACACATTCATCAATCACTGTGCATAACATCAAATCATGACATGTGTATAAATAAAATAAAGTCATCTATATATATCATCAAAAATGCCCATAGGCTACAATAACCGGTCATCTGACCCCGTAAAAATCCAAAAGCTCAAAAACCCCAAGCCTAGGGCGTCGGCCACCATGATCATGCAGGATCGGTGAGATAGGAACTACCCCCCATGGTGTGGGTCCTGTGAGACCCCTCAGGGCGGCTACTGCTAGCCCCCGCATCACGCCTACTCGAGCCCCCCTCATCTAGTCACCTGCGTCAAGAGGATGCTGATTGATCAGTCTCGCTCCCTCTCGAGCGGCATGATGATCCACCTTCGTTGAACATAGGGACCCACCCACTGAGGTGGCTAATATCTGCCTCCAGCTCCAATCGATGCCACACTAAGTCCATATCCCACTGGAGATACATAGCCAAGTTCTCATCACGTTGCGTCAAGGCCCTCTCCCTCTCTGCCAGTTGCGTTCATAGGAGATATCTCTCCCGTGCAGCATCGGTATCCCCCTCCTGCCGACAGTATGTAGCCCATGCATTCTATCGCTTTGCCAGCTGCATGCACAGGAGATCTCTCTCCCATAGTGCATCCCCCAGCTCATCATCGCACCTCCGTAGCAACCCCTCCAATCACACATTCTCAACATGTAACCCTGCCTCCATGTCCTCCAAAACTGCCTGAGGCATTGGCATCTCTAGAACAATAGCCTGCTCTGGCTCCCACTATTTCGAGACATCCTGCATCTCTGGCTGATTAGGAACCCAAAAATCCACATCCGCATCATCTACCTCCACCATATCCGCATCCTCCAGCGGAGCTCCCCAATCATCTCCTGGTGCCTCGGCACCCTCCCCTCCTGTTGCTGTTGCCTCTGCGCATCCTAGTGGACCCTCTCCCCGCCATCACCGTAGTATCCACCACTGGTCATACTCTACGGTAGTCCCGACATCGTCCACGTTTGAGATGTCAATCACCACATCTAAATCCTTGCCAAGTGGCACGGTGACTGGTCGGTCTAGAGTCCTCTCATCCCCCCGACATCGATAGACCATGGGCTCACCAGACAACCCCTAGTGCACCCCAAACTATCGTGTCACTCGACTGTAAGGGAAGAACTCCTGCTCAGTCCCATGTCGCCCAATCATCCACCGCCCCCTGTGTACCCACCAGAGCCACTCTCTAGCCTCAAGCCAGGCTGGACAGTTCTGATAGGGGCACCAGAACACCTCCACTAGAGCAAGCCAAGCGAAGGCATTAGCATAGTGCCCTACGACACCTGCCCATCGTAGAATTTGTCCCTGCTCCTCAGACCGCCACCACAGAGCCACATAACCTATATCCTTATCCACCATCTCTACCCGAGTCATCCATGGTAACCCCATCGACCTCTCCACCGCTATGTGCTACCAAGCCCAGCTCTGCAACAAATAGTTGCAACTAATCCCCTTTTGCCTTCGGCAATGGACCTCGTACAGCTCACCATAGAGCTATGCCAGCAGCATCTATCCCCACCTCATGATCAAAGGCTCATGCATCGAACACTCCACTAGCCGACATACCACATCCAACAGGTTCCACGGGAACCTCGTGCCTGACGAGTTAGGTAGCAGCATGTTGGAGATAAGGCCCATGAGTATCACGTGCCTCACTCCTAACACCCCCTTCTCCAGCCACCATCGAACTAGAATCCTGCCAATCTGGTAGTCACCATTTGCCCTCTCCACTAGGCTGTCCACACCCGCCTCTGCCCCGTGCCCGAAGCAGCGTGTCAGCACTGCTGTCCATTGATCACGCGACGTCGTCCTAATCGACAATCCATCTATCGAAATCCATAGAATTTTATAGACATCCTCCAAGGTCACTGTCATCTCCCCTATTGGGATATGGAAGGTGTTGGTCCGAGGATCCCACAAGTTGATCAGGGCCATCAGATAGGCCCGATCCCCGACCACAGGCTCCAGTCGAGTCACCTGCTTGAGCCCAAGGGCATCAAGCCACTCCTAGTTAGCCACAGCTAGCGCCTCCCGCGCTTCAACGAAAATAGTAGGCACACGATACCGACTCTTCACAACCTGCAAAAGAAAACAACACAAAAAAATTAAAATCATGAAAAACTGCATAAACAGTAATATGAATATACAAGACTACATAAAACAATGTACAGCTCAAAAACAACAAAATTCACAAAAATTCAAAATAAAAACAGTTTGTCAGTTTAAAACTGACAAACACCATAAAAAAAACAAAAAACAAATTGTAAAATATAGTTTGTCAGTCTTAGGGTTTATGTATTCTAAGTTTAAAACTGACAGACAACATAAAAAATAAAAAACAAATTGTAAAATACAGTTTGTCAGTCTTAGGGTTTCTGTATTCTAAGTTTAAAACTGACAGACAACATAAAAAAAAAAGCAAATTGTAAAATACAATTTGTCAGTCTTAGGGTTTCTGTATTCTAAGTTTAAAACTGACAGACAACATAAAAAAAAAAAAACAAATTGTAAAATACAGTTTTTCAGTCTTAGGGTTTATGTATTCTAAGTTTAAAACTGACATACAACATAAAAAACAAAAAACAAATTGTAAAATACAGTTTTTCAGTCTTAGGGTTTATGTATTCTAAGTTTAAAACTGACAGACAACATAAAAAATAAAAAACAAATTGTAAAATACAGTTTGTCAGTCTTAGGGTTTCTGTATTCTAAGTTTAAAACTGACAGACAACATAAAAAACAAAAAACAAATTGTAAAATATAGTTTGTCAGTCTTAGGGTTTCTGTATTCTAAGTTTAAAACTGACAGACAACATAAAAAACAAAAAACAAATTGTCAAATACAGTTTGTCAGTCTTAGGGTTTATGTATTCTAAGTTTAAAATTTTTCTTTTACTTAAGGTTTACCTTACTGTAAAAAGGAAACAAATTTCAGACTGTTATCACGTCTTTTCAGCATACATGTCAACTCGGGTTTCATTTTTACGAAGCCAAGTAAAAAGAAAAACAAATTTTTAAACTAAATTTTGAACTCAGTTTTTTCTTACCTAGGGTTTTTACCTAAGTCATATGACAACAAGTCATGCATAACGACATACAGTTAATCAAGGTTTTTTAAATCAACAACAAACTACAAAAGAAGCAACAAATTGCGGTATTAAAAACTGTAAACAACAAAATGCAAGCAATAACAAGGAGGATCACTTACTGGTCTCGCTTCGGCTCTGCCACTCAATTCGGTTCATGCACTCATGATGTCAGGAGAAATTCGATAGCGCTTCACTTCGTAGAATTAACCTCCTCCTCCTTAAAGCTCCAATTCGCCAGGAAAAACGAAGGCAAATGAGCACAAAACTCAGTTTTGGCCTTTAAATAGGCAGTTTAAGCTTGTAATCGTTCTTCCTTGGAACGAGCGCTCTGGTTAGCACTCGTCTCACCTTGAGATGAATACTAAACTGGTATTCATCCACCCAGGAATGAATTCAACGCAAAAAATTTCAAAAACATAAAAAAAAATGAACAAAATGACCAAAAAACAAACAAAAAAAAAACTTGCCCGATGAAAGGGCTTTTGCACTTGACATTCTGGGCATGCAAAACCGATGTTAGGGTCACAAATTGTCACTATCCTACTCCCTAAGAAGGCTACCATGGCCGGACCACTCCACGGGAAGACGGATTTTTGCCAATTTCAGCCCCGAAAAGCATCACAAAAAGGGTTAACACCCACCAAAAATAGGTCTAAATGTTGGAAAACTGCACACACATTTAACGCTAAACATCTGAAGGCACCCTTACACAAGTCATCTTGGGTCAAGCGACTCGTCACTTTTCTCATGTTGGTCATTCCCTCATCGATTCGTCGCTTGAGGGGGTAGTCACACTTAGTCACCAATCAACAAATACACACCCAATCATGGAAATGGCATTCATTGAAATAATCATTGGCAAAGATAATCACGCTCCCGCTTGGGGTAGTAAACAAGCAATAATCACAAGCTGATCAATCACTTGGCATTTGTGAATCATGAACTCAAGGTTCCCACAGACAAAAGGTTGCGCCCTTTGCCTATTCATGACTGATCAATGTCCAAGATCAAGAAACACCTCATCAAAAAAGGTTAACACTTGAATTAAGTTCCTTCGCTCGTCAGAAGCAAGGATTCAAGAATGCATGCCCTTTCCATACTTGGGGCATCAAAAGTTGGTTAGGTTACTGAGAAACCCTAATAATTAGTGCTTTGGTTATCTATTTTTGCTCGGCACTGTGCCTTGCACAACGCATCCTAAAAAGGGGCATCTGTAGACACCAAAACAACACCAATCCGATTATGTGAATGCAAACACTGATCGCATTACATAGCCCCAAGGGCAGCCCCTAGAGGTTAAACAGTGGTCCTAACCACTCTCATAGCAATTTTGGAAGGTCAGAGATCAATTTGGCACCTTCAGGCACTTTGCTCAATACTCGTTCCACCCAGGGATGATTTCAAACAGGGATTCGCCCTACCCAGGGACGACTGAAAGCACGAGGATACGAAAGCAAAAAGGAGACTCCAAGTGCGATGCAAACCGAACTAAACTTAGCGCTAAATCCTATGAATTAAAAGTGCATGAAAAGAGGGAAAGCATGAATGAATCAAAACAAAACAAAAGCCAATAAGGAAGATAGCCCTTTTTATTGATATATTTCAGAACTCGGTTACAATGTGCCTCCTCCCCTTCCAAGGGCTAGGAGCGTTAAATATACGTTCTTGTTACATCCATGGATGCCATTCCTTCTTCCACGTGCCCACATGTAAAGTGGGTGGACCAAACATCGTCGCCGCTTGCGTTGATGAGTCTTGACTCTTTGCTGCTCCTCTAACGTCCAGATCCTACGTTCAAGGAAACAGAAAAATGTCAGTAGCACCTGCGGATGAGATGAAACATGCAATCCCCAAGCCTACGATTAGTGCATGCAAAGAATAAATAAAACTATAACTAACATATATCCAAATGATATAAAAATTTGACAGGGGCATCAAGACCTCACAAAGGAAACACAACAAATAGAACAGTCAGGAAATTCCTCACAGATTTGAATTTGCTCTGAGGCAGGAGGAATAGACCTGCAACAAAAATGCCGAAAGGCACTGTCCCAAATGTCGCATTTGGGGAGCTCCCAATCACCTGCAAAGTTGGGATTAGCTAATTGGGGGTGTTTTGGGAAGATACAGTGGTCAGATTTCCCCAATCAGGCCTTCGTTAACAGGAATTTGATGGGGGTTACCTGCAAGTTAGTAAAGGCGAACGAAGATAGAAACATGATCAAAATTTTTCAAAACAAGGTGAAATTTAAATGGAAACCTATCTAAGCAGCATAGAATTAAATGCAAGAATAACAAAAAAGAGATCTTCCATAGATTTCCAATCACTTCGAGGCGGGGCGATTAGGACTGTAGCAGTGTGGGGGGCACTCGGGGGCAGGCCGCCTGCCGTTTGGGGGCTCGATTTCAGCACCAATCCACTTGGGATGGGTCCAAAAACTCTTGTGGGGTATTATTGGCAAATTTGGAGGGATATGGTCGCCAAATGTTGGGTTTTGGTTCTGAAATTACGCTTCCAATAACCACCCTATGAACTCCTTTCCAAAAGAGATCAAGGATGTGAAAGGCACAACTCGAAAGGGTGTGGTTGTGAAAGTAAAACGATAGCACTTCGTTGCTCCAAAATGCTCCTTCTATGTATATTTTAGGGTGAGGAAACTCACCAATTTATAGACCTGGAGGTCTCTTGAATTGGGCATGCAGAGGCGCCACTTGGAAATCATGCCTTCCCAGGGGGAAGGAGATTCCTCCCTGATTAGGGACTTCATGACTACCCTTGTAACTGCCTCTAACGCTCGAAAACACTCACCCACACTCCCATGCGATGAAGGAAGCATTAAGTGGCGGATCTGAGCTACCATTTGTCAAGATTTGACTTTTTGCCCATCAAACCTGCTATTCGCCCCACCCTGGAATGAATACTGCTATTCATCCCTGGGTGGGGCGAATCCCAGTTTGAAATTGTACCTGGGTGGAATGAGTATTGAGCAAAGTGCCTGAAGGTGCCAAATTGATCTTTGACCTTCCAAAACTACTGTGAGAGTGGTTAGGACCACTGTTTAACCTATGGGGGCTACCCTTGGAGTTGTGTGTGTCAATGTGATCCGTGTTTGCAGTCACATAATCAGATTGGTGCTGTTTTGGTGTCTACAAATGCTCCTTTTTGGGATGCGCTGTGCAAGGCGCAGTGCCAAGCAAAAATAAATAACCAAAGCACTAATGATTAGGGTTTCTCAGTAACCTAACCAAATTTTGATGCCTCAAGTATGGAAAGGGCATGCATTCTTGAATCCTTGCTTCTGACGAGCGAAGGAACTTAATTCAAGTGTTAACCTTTTTCGGTGAGGTGTTTTTTGATCTTAGACATTGATCAGTCATGAATAGGCAAAGGGCACAACCTTTTGTCTGTGGGAACCTTGAGTTCATGATTCATGAATTCCAAGTGATTGATCAGCTTGTGATTATTGCTTGTTTACTACCCCAAGCAGGAGCGTGATTGTCTTTGCCAATGATTCTTTCAATGCATGCCATTTCCATGATTGGGTGTGTATTTGTTGATTGGTGACTAAGTGTGACTACCCCCTCAAGCGACGAATCGATGAGGGAATGACAAACATGAGAAAAGCGATGAGTCTCTTGACCCAAGATGACTTATGTAAGGGTGCCTTCAGATGTTTAGCGTTAAATGTGTGTGTAGTTTTCCAACATTTAGACCTGTTTTTGGTGGGTGTTAACCCTTTTGGTGACGCTTTTCGGGGCTGAAATTGGAAAAAATTTGTCTTCCCGTGGAGCGGTCCGGCCATGGTAGCCTTCTTAGGGAGTAGGATAGTGACAATTTGTGACCCTAACGTCGATTTTGCATTCCTGGAATGTCAAGTGCAAAAGCACTTTCATCGGGCAAGTTGTTTTTTTTTTTGGGTCATTTTGTTCATTTTTTTTGATGTTTTTGAAATTTTTTGCCCTGAATTCATTCCTGGGTGGGACGAATACCAGTTTAGTATTCGTCCCAGGGCGGGACGAGTGCTAACCAGAGTGCTCATCCCAAGGAAGAACGATTACAAGCTTAAAATGCCTATTTAAAGGCCAAAACTAAGTTTTGGGCTCATTTGCCTTCGTTTTTCTTGGCGAATTGGAGCTCTGAGGAGGAGGAGGTTAATTCTGTGAAGCGAAGCACTGCCGAATTTCTCTTGACATCATGAGTGCACAAACTAGATTGAGCGACGAAGCCGAAGTGAGACCAGTAAGTGATCCTCCTCGTTATTGCTTGCATTTTGTTGTTTACAATTTTTAATACCGCAATTTGTTGCTTCTTTTGTAGTTTGTTGTTGATTTAAAAAACCCTGATTAACTGTATGTCGTTATGCGTGATTTGTTGTCTTATGACTTAGGTAAAAACCCTAGGTAAGAAAAAACTGAGTTCAAAACTTAGTTTAAATTTTTTTTTTTCTTTTTAGTTGGCTTCGTAAAAATGAAACCCGAGTTGACATGTATGCTGAAAAGACGTGATAACAATCTGAAATGTATTTCCTTTTTACAATAAGGTAAACCTTAAGTAAAAGAAAAATTTTAAACTTAGAATACAAAAACACTAAGACTGACAAACTGTATTTGACAATTTGTTTTTTGTTTTTTATGTTGTCTGTCAGTTTTAAACTTAGAATACAGAAACCCTAAGACTGAAAAACTGTATTTTACAATTTATTTTTTGTTTTTTATGTTGTTTGTCAGTTTTAAACTTAGAATAGAGAAACCCTAAGACTGATAAAATGTATTTACAATTTGTTTTTTGTTTTTTATGTTGTCTGTCAGTTTTAACTTAGAATACATAAACCCTAAGACTGACAAACTGTATTTTACAATTTTTTTTTTGTTTTTTTATGTTGTTTGTCAGTTTTAAACTTAGAATACAGAAACCCTAAAACTGACAAACTGTATTTTACAATTTGTTTTTTGTTTTTTTATGTTGTCTATCAGTTTTAAACTTAGAATATAGAAACCCTAAGACTGACAAACTGTATTTTACAATTTGCTTTTTGTTTTTTATGTTGTCTATCAGTTTTAAACTTAGAATACAAAAACCCTAAGACTGAAAAACTATATTTTACAATTTGTTTTTTGTTTTTTATGTTTTCTGTCAGTTTTAAACTTAGAATATAGAAACCCTAAGACTGACAAACTATATTTTACAATTTGTTTTTTGTTTTTTTATGGTGTCTGTCAGTTTTAAACTGACAAACTATTTTTGTTTTGAATTTTTGTGAATTTTGTTGTTTTTGAGTTGTACATTGTTTTATGTAGTGTTGTATATTCATGTTACTATTTATGCAGTTTTTCATGATTTTAATGTTTTTGTGTTGTTTTCTTTTGCAGATTGTGAAGAGCCGGTATCGTGTGCCTACTATTTTCATTGAAGCACGGGAGGCGCTAGCTGTGGCTGACTAGGAGTGGCTTGATGCCCTTGGGCTCAAGCATGTGACTCGATTGGAGCCTGTGGTTAGGGATCGGGCCTATCTGACGGCCTTGATCAACTTGTGGGATCCCCGAACCAACACCTTCCATCTCACAACAGGGGAGATGACAATGACCTTGGAGGATGTCTATAAAATTCTACAGATTTTGATAGATGGATTACGGATCAGGACGACATCATGCGATCAGCGAACAACAGTGTTGACATGCTACTTCGGGCATGGGGCAAAGGTGGGTGTGGACAGCCTAGTGGAGAGGGCAGAGGGTGACTGCCAGATTGGCAGGATTCTAGTTCAATGGTGGCTGGCGAAGGGGGTGTTGGGAGTGAGGCACGTAGTATTTATGGGCCTCATCTCCAACATGCTGTGACCTGACTCATCAGGTGTGAGGTTCCCATGGAACCTATTGGATGTGGTCTGTCGACTGGTGGAGTGTTCGATGCATGAGCATTTGATTATGAGGTGGGGATAGACGCTGCTGGCATAGCTCTATGGTGAGCTGTACGAGGTCTGCTGTCAAAGGCGAAAGGGGATTAGCTATAGCTATTTGTTGCAAAACTGGGCTTGGAAACACATAGCAGTGGAGAGGCCGGTGGGGTTACCGTGGACGACTCGAGCGAATATGGTGGATGTGGATGTGGATCTTGGGGTTTTGGATCAGCCTGAGATGTAGGTAATCATGGAGCAGTGGGAGCCAGAGCAGGCTGCTATTCCAGAGATGCCAAAACCTTAGGTAGTTTTGGAGGACACATAGTCTGAGTTACACGCTTAGAATGCACGATTGGAGGGGCTGCTATGGATGTGCGATGAGGAGCTGGGGGATGCATTGCAGGAGAGGGATCTCCTATGCATGCAGCTAGCAGAGTGGGAAAATGCATGGGCTATGTACCGTCGATAGGATGGGGATACCGATGCTGCATGGGAGAGGGATCTCCTATGGATGCAGCTGGCTGAGAGGGATAGGGATTTGGCACAATGTGATGAGAACTTGGCAATGTATCACCAGCAGGAGATGGACTTGGTGTGACAGCTGTTGGAGTTGGAGGCAAAGATTAGCCACCTTGGTGGGTAGGTCCCTACGTTCAACAGAGGTGGATCATCACGTCGCTCGAGAGGGAGCAAGACTGAGCAGTCAACATCCTCTCGACGCAGGCGACTGGATGAGGGGGGCTCGAGTAGGCGTGATGCAGGGGCTAGCAGTAGCCGCCCTGAGGGGTCTCATAGGACCCACACCATGGGGGGTAGTTCTCGTTGCATCGATCCTATGTGATCATGGTGGTCGACACCCTAGGGTTGGGGATTTTTGAGCTTTTGGCTTTCTACGGGGTCAGATGACCGGTTATTGTAGCTTACGGGCATTTTTGATGATATATATATATAGATGACTTTATTTTATTTATACATATGTTGTGATTTGATGTTATGCATAGTTATTGATGAATGTGTATGTATGTATGTTAATTTACATTGATGGATGCATATGTTATGATGAATGCAACTGTTTCTAATTTATATGATATCCAAATGGAATGGGTGAATTGAATTTGGTGATTTTTGGCAGTGGCACCATAGACTGTTTAGAACTTATGGATTTTTGTCTTAGGTGATTGTTGTGGGAAATGACTTTTGCTGTACACATGCTATTTTTGTATTTTTTTTTTGATGACAATGCGAGGATGAAAGATAGCGCATTTGATTTGGAATGTAGTTAAGGTTTTCTGAGACTCAGATGTTTTAACTAACTAGCCATGACTGTACTTTATCTTACAAGAGTTGTGAACAAGGTATGAATCAGACTTGTCTTTGACCAAGTTATTTCACATCCCTGTGTGTGCAATTGAGTTCGTTTATGTGGTATTTCTTAGGATACCGCCAATGCCAAATAGGCTGTCAACCAAACCTGTATCGAGGATCACTCGATTAACTCCACCAACTTCCTTTGTTGTATTTAGTTAGATTAATCTGCGGTGCTATCTAGGATACCATAAGCTAGTTCATCCACATGCAAACATTGATCTCTACATGAGTTAATGCAATAGATATATCGTCATGTGGGAGGTTCCCCACCAGTGATTGATAGGTTATCCACCAAACAAGTACTGAAGTTTACTTCATGACCTTCTAAATGCTGAGAGTTCTAGGGATTCAAGTTTGACTCCCTTCTTTTCTTCAATTATATTGGGATACTTTCTCTTTTGTAGTGATGAAAATCACTGTTTATTTTTACTATATATATATATTTTATTTTGAGCAAGGGATTTGAATTTCGAGTGATGAGAATCACTATTGTATGTGCCTTTTAATGTGTGCACTTTGGTGGTGATGTCAAATTTTTGGAGTTTTGACTTTTGCAAAATTTTGTGACGTTTGCAACTTTTTGAGAACTTGAGATCCTTGGGGAATTGGGTAGGGAAGATGCTTGTCCTTTTGCCAACTCTCAACATTTTTGGGGTCATTCACACAGGGGGATGAGCAAGATAACCATTTCGCTTATGGTGACCTGGATTGCTTTGCAGGTTTCATCTTTCGTTCACACAACTTGGGAATTTTTATGTGTTTTAATTTGTGTTGGGATGCTACATAACAAGGTGTGATCCAAGTAGAACTCTACCTTTTTAAAATCTGTCTGACTTTGTAAGTATGTGGCTAGAAGGCTAATGATATCTGAATGACGAAAACTCTAGATACATTTAAAATACCACTGACTATGATAAAGTAAAAAGAAGTAAATGACATTGATTTTTGATGGACTGCTTATAGAATGGAGAAATGTGGAACAAGATGGATTGGCGAAGCAATTATAGACTATGGTGCCTGTTGATAAGCAACACACCCCCACTGAAAAATGAGATTCCATCCTTAGAAAATTATGAACTTCCATTTTTGCAGCAGGGACCCTCTTGGTCATTTTCAGTTTTAAATCCATATTTTGCTTGCCTCCTTTTTAAAGTTGTGCTTTTTCTTGCATTCTAGTTTGTGTTATCCAAGAATTCACTTTTTACATGCTAGAATCATTCATGCACAAGAAAATCTTGCACCGTTACCGAGAAAAATCCAGAAAACAGTTGCATAAATTCACTGAAAAATCAAACTTTCCATTTTTTGGTAGTGTCGCGATATCGCGACACTTCCATTTTCGGAAATGTCGCGATATCGCGACAGGTAAGTCAAAATGCGGCTAAGTGCCAGAAAGGTCGCGATTTCGCGACATGTCGCGAAATCGCGACAGTTTTTGGGAGAGAGAAGCAAGCTGTACGGAGGGCGCGATTTTGCGACATGTCGCGAAATCGCGACATGTCGCATTTCGCGGCGAGGAGAGAGAAAATGGGTTGCGGGATGAAAAATCGGTTAAGTCGGAAACATGTTCCAAAATCGCGGTCCAGCGCGGTCAGCGCATGCGGGTAGAGGAAGCGTCGCGATATCGCGACGTGTTCTAAAATCGCGGCTGAAAATCAAGAAGCGTACGGAGGCCGGGAAGGGTCGCGATTTCGCGACATGTCGCGAAATCGCGACATGTCGCGTTTTCGCGGCCGACGAGGGAGGAAGTTGCCGATGCGTTGGCAGGGTCGCGATTTCGCGACATGTCGCAGAATCGCGAGCAGGAGAGAGAAAGTCATAGTTGACCCGAAAGTGCATTCCGGCGGGAAACGAGAAGGCTTCCTGGGGTAGCGACACGTGTCAAAGCGTGAATGGGACAAACAGAAGCCGACATGCAAGCTTATTTTGCGGATTTAATCTGTTTTTAATGTTTTAAGCTTCGATTTAATTAAAATGCTAATCTAATGCATCTTTTTGTCTTTCATGCGGGATTCCACCTGGCACTTACGGGACAACCGGGAAAGACCATAAAGGCGAAGATAAAGTGCGGATTTAGTCAAGGACCGCCATGCTAGGAGAGAAGCTGCCGGTGAGAGCATTCAACAACAAATTTATTGCAGACTTGATAGCATGAAGACCATTTCAACTCGGGATGGATTTGCGGAGATCAAATTGATGGAGAAGTGGTGACTCATCCGGCTCACCAGCGAAAATTAATGAAAGCATTTATTTGCAGTGCGAATGAATGCAAGTTGCATTTTATTTTATCTTCTCCATTTATGGCGCTGACTGCACAGATTTGCCGAAGGGTTAAGTTCTATTCGGACTTTGATTTTTAAATGGATTTTTATTGTAAAACCCGGGTCCTAGGGTTTAAGTGCGATAAGATTTAGGGTTTGAGCAAGATATTTTGGAAAAGATCAGGGTCTGTCCTGAGTCTATAAATACAAATTCTAAATGTAATCGCAGGGAGGCGGAGACTTAGAAATAAAGGCTTATAAGCAATTTCTTGCAAATTTTGTGAAATCCTTTGTTTACGGACTTGGAGTTGATGTGCTTTAGCTTTTACGTGATAGCATGGCCGGGAGCCTAATCTTTTGCGAGTGTGATAAGTGTATTTTCTTTTGTTATCCGTTCCATTTAAAGTTTGTTAGATATATCTTGTAAATCTGCCATTGTCAAGATTAAATATCTTTGTTAGGCTTCGGTTGTTCTATTGTCCGCTAGGGGAAATTACAGATTTCGGGTGTAAGTTTGTTCTAATTGCTCTGTCTTCATTTGTGCGAGCTAGGCTGCCGGTGAAAGATACCGATTTTAACCATTGCCCCTTGGATTTATAATTTTCTGCTAGATCCGTTTCACTCTGCCTTGTGCTCTTAGTTGAAAGTGATCTTAGAGTGATTGGACACTTTCTTACGGGATTTGTTCTGTTGTGAAGGCGATAGCATAGATAAGATTGATAGTTTAGGGTTTACAGTTGATGTTTGATAAACTTCTCTTTTACGCCTTACCCTACCCTCTCTTTGCTTTCCAGTGAATGATCCATTTTTATTTTCTTTGTTTGCCTTTTATTTAAATCTGCTGACCCATGAGAGCTAGATCAAAGAATTCAAGTCAAATCCGATTGTCAACAACTTTTGCAACTACTGAACAAGTTCGGGAACCCCCTGTAAGGTAACGGAGCAGTCCATATCGAAATCTATTCCGGAAGTGGAAAAGAGTGAATTGCCATTCGACCCAACTCTGTAACTCGCACCTTGGATAACCAGCTAGATCCTAAAGATGAGTGGGATCAGTCCCGTGGGTGTCTCCGGAGCTTTCCTTGCCTTCATCCTTTTTCCCGGGGTGTGCATGAAAGCCGGACCAACACCTAATTGGCGCTAGAAGGAGGGCCAAACATCTGTTCTTAGTGCACTTGAGTTGAGAAATCCGACTGTATGTGGAACTGTAAAACTGTATTTTATCCAAAGTCTGGTAGCCAATTTTCCCCTCCTCCTCAGCCAACACCTAATTGGCGCTAGAAGGAGGGCTGAACTCAGTTCAAGTATTGTAAGGGCATAACAGCAACATTTGAAGGACCCACGATGAACTCCGGACGGTTTTATAAATTGTCAGTACAGTTTTATAAATTGTCGATACAGTGTTTTAAATTTCCAAATGCAGAACCTATTAAGAACTGTAAAGTTGTATGTACTGTATTTTATCCAGAGTCTGGCATTTTAACATTTAAAAGTGGCTCAGTTTCATAAATTGTCAGTACAGTTTTTAAATTGTCAGTGCAGTTTTTAAATTGTCAGTGCAGTTTTGTAAATTGTCAGTGCGATTTTGAAAGTTGTCGGTGCGGTTTTGAAATTGCCGAGAGAAGGCCTTAAGTTCGAGTGGTTTGTTAAGAACAGTTCTATCATCACTTGCAGTTATCCAATTACAAATCAGAACATCACTGTCAGCCAAGTATTAATGGCAAATTGGTTGGGCTCCACAGCTTTGAACATTCCGGGTATAGCCCATGACTTGCCCAGAAGTCCAGAAAGATACCTCCCTAGGTACAAACATGATGGGACAAGAACTGCAGAAGAACATCTGCTAGCTTTTAAAAATGCTTTAAGATTATTGAATATACAGCATGAAGATGTTGCCTGCAGATTGTTCCCGTTCACTCTCCAGGGAGGGAGCTTATGGGTGGTTTTTAAACCTCACCGAGCAATTCCATTACTAGTTGGGATGATCTAGAGAAAGCTTTTATATCACGGTTCGGTGAAGTGATAGATCCCGACATTTTATATCAGCAATTTTCCAGCATCAAGAGAGAGTCGGGAGAAGGCTGTCGGGTCTTTCAATATGAGGTTCCAAAGAGCTTACGGTAGAATGACTGGCCATTACATCCCAAATGCAAATCTGGCCTTAGAAATCTACAAGAATGCATTGGATTCGGTGACCTCTATTTTCCTCAAGAGAGACATTAATATTACAACCCTGGCAGGGGCTTATAAAGAAGCCTTAATTCTTGAAAGACAGCTAGGACCTCAAATTTTGAGCAGTCCTTTGATATCCTATGTTACACAGAACATGCCTGTTCCAGACCCCATTCCACATCATGAGTTAATGCCAACATGTCATGCTCTACCCAAGGAGACTCCGTTAACTGTGACATCCACTCAACATGTGCAAAATACAGAGAAAAGTTTTGACAAATTCAAAGTGGGGGTGCTTGAAGTGAACAGTTGTGATATGGCACCACCCAAATCTGAAGTTTTTCCTGGTGAGTTAAATTTTCCTGGAAATCAAAGAAATATTGATATTTCTAGTTCACCCAAAAATAGTACAACCAGGGTTTCAGATTCTGTCACTTTTCCCGAAGAGACGAGAAAGTCTTGTACTGGACTTCGTGGATGAAATGCAAGATTTTCAACGAGTTCAAAATGGACAGTTATGACTTGAAATGTGAGAGTCCAGAACTTAACTATGATCCTTCCTCATCGAGAGGATGATGAAAGTGAGATTCAATCTCACTATGCGGAAGTAATGCGAGGAGGATAGCATCATTGAGGATATGAGGGAACTTAAAGCGACATCACCCTCTATGAGTCGCCTCAGATTGTTGGACAAAACATTAACTTGATTGAGGCTTACTTTGGACCACTGTTGAATTTCAAGAAAAGGAGGAAAAGATGGTAAATATGAATGTGGTCGACCAACTTGGAATTGATGAGCTGTCTCAACATAAGCACTGCAACTTCTGAACATAATGTCAAAGAGGAGGCTATAAAGCGTGTTGATGCGAGATATTGGAGTTTATGATTTGGCAAGCGAAAAGGTGGGAACGATTCTGACTCTAATCAATCACAACAATGATGTTTGGACATTGCACATTGATGAGGTTAAGTCTAAGCAAGGCTCGGGTGAAAAGGAAAATTGTAAGCATTATGCTAGAGGGATAAAAATTGAAGTCCTGGATATTGAAGCGGTGCGGCAACCACAAAATGTTCAAGTTGTTAAGAACCGGGGCATACGAGATAAAACATGATTTCTTTCAGTTGTCACATCAATTTGAAAATGTGGTGGTGCAGGTCTGTCAAGGTTTTAAAGTATTTGATCCTGGGGTTTTTTACATTCAGTCCTTTTGAAAGAACTCTGCAAACCCTTTAATTAGAAGCATAAACATGTTATCATATGATTTGTTATTATATGATTTGTTTAATTTGAAGGAGTTGCAGATTTGTTTTTCAAATGGGACAGGGAAGACAGTAAACCCAAGTCTTTCCCAGATAGCAAATTTTTGAAGCACAGTCTGGAGTGCATTTCGTCAACGGGACTGAAAGGTAATTCTTTTTAAATTACTTGCATGGTCAAAATTTTTTAAAGCACCATTTCTCTGCTTTCCCAACTGCTGCATTTTTTGAGTATGAAGGGAAGTTGTAACATATGTATGCATTGTAAATAAGCTTTGAAGTTTTTCGGTTTTATTTCTTTGTCGGTGCGGTTTTTATTTCAATGTACGTGCGGTTTTAATGTGTTTCGGTTTAATTTTAATGCTCTGCGAGTTTTAATTTATTTGTTTTTCGGTTTATTTCTTTGTCGGTGCGGTTTTATTTTTAAATGTCCGTACGATTGACGATTTTCGATTTTCTTTAGTTGTTTTTCGGTTTTAGCTTGTGCTGTTTATTTCTTTTGTCAGTGCTTTTTATTTCCTTTCTTTGTCTTTTTATTTTAGCTTGCTTTTATTTTAGTCTGTACGGTCTTTTCTTTATTGCATTTCTTTTTCTTTGCTATCTCATACGATTACGATTCGATTCTTTATTTTATTTCATTCTTTATCTATTCGATTTAATTTATTTCGATTGCGTTTTTATTTTTATTTTTGCTTCGATTCTTTTAGTTTATTTCTTTTATTACTCATACGAGTTTTATTTTCTTCCAACTTTTCCTTTTCTTTCTTTATCTATTCGGTTTATTTAGTTTTATCTACTTGCTTGTACGATTACTTGCTTTAGTATGTACGAGTTTTATTTTGTTTTGCTTTAAAGCTTCGTGCTGTCCTTGGAAGTACATGCAAAGTCCTTTGGCTTCTAAAATTTTCTATCCTTTGCCTCTGCCTGAGCAATCAATGAAAAGTCGGCCTGCTGAAAATTGTTTTATTCTAAGGTGATAAATCCTCAATCCAGTGCCTCCCCATTATGCTCATTATTCTAATTGAGATAGTACGCTTGCACTAAAGCTGTGGAACTATTTTGTTATCCAGGATGAAGGTAGAGAGATGATTGGATCTTGTGTCTTACTTGCCACAATTGTTTTAATGATAGAAAAACTGTTATGTTGTTTAGTTGGAGGAACTCCCGGGGAATCCAAGAAAAGCTGGTTATAAGAGGGGACTATGGTTCATGCAATTATTTGGGTGTCACCAGAGGCTATCAATGCCTAGACTGAAAGCAGTTCCAGATTGATCAAATATTAAAAGAAAATTGTAATTTCTCTAAGGTCTTCCAGATAGTGATATATTTCAAAAAGAAGAGAGATAAAAAAAGAGAGATAAGAAAAGAAAAAAAAGAAAAAAAAAAGAGTTATATGATCAAAAGAGGCAGCCAATATTAGATTCTGCCCTACAGTTGTAAATTGGGTCGTGTAAATCTAAAGGGTAACTCTGTCTAGGCTGTAAAAAGCTAAACTAGTAAACAGAGCTCTACTCGGTTTCCCCATTTACAATCTAGAAAAGTTGATTAATCCAAGTTTATCATTCAATTCGAGTCATCCTTGAAGAAAGTTCTATACCTTTGTAATTGCACATCGGAAATCTTCCTTGAAGTAATCCAGCCAGTATGTCCTTGGGAAATTTTAACGAGTTGGCGGTTAGTGGTCAATTTATTGTGAAGAATGCCCGTGGCAAGGCATGATGCATGGTCTTTTTGTTTTGAAACCGGAGTCTTGGGTTCTAAAATAGTGCTACTATTTTACCCTCAGATATCGCCATTTGTTGATAAGCAACACACCCCCATTGAAAAATGAGATTCCATCCTTAGAAAATTATGAACTTCCATTTTTGCGAGCGGGGACCCTCTTGGTCATTTTCGGTTTTAAATCCATATTTTGCTTGCCTCCTTTTTAAAGTTGTGCTTTTTCTTGCATTCTAGTTTGTGTTATCCAAGAATTCACTTTTTACATGCTAGAATCATTCATGCACAAGAAAATCTTGCACCATTACCGAGAAAAATCCGGAAAACGAGTTGCATAAATTCATTGAAAAATCAAACTTTCCATTTTTGGTAGTGTCGCGATATCGCGACACTTCCATTTTCGGAAATGTCGCGATATCGCGACGGGTAAGTCAAAATGCGGCTAAGTGCCGGAGAAGGTCGCGATTTCGCGACATGTCGCGAAATCGCGACAGTTTTGGGAGAGAGAAGCAAGCTGTACGGAGGGCGCGATTTTGCGACATGTCGCGAAATCGCGACATGTCGCATTTTCGCGGGAGGAGAGAGAAAATGGGCTGCAGGATGAAAAATCGGTTAAGTCAGAAACATGTTCCAAAATCGCGGTCCAGCGCGGTCAGCGCATGCGGGTAGAGGAAGCGTCGCGATATCGCGACGTGTTCTAAAATCGCGGCTGAAAATCAAGAAGCGTACGGAGGCCGGGAAGGGTCGCGATTTCGCGACATGTCGCGAAATCGCGACATGTCGTGTTTTCGCGGCCGACGAGGGAGGAAGTTGCCGATGCTCTGGCGGGTCGCGATTTCGCGACATGTCGCGAAATCGCGACATGTCGCGAGAATCGCGGGAGAGAGAGAAAGTCATAGTTGACCTGAAAGTGCATTCCGGCGGGAAACGAGAAGGCTTCACGGGGTAGCGACACGTGTCAAAGCGTGAATGGGACAAACGAAGCCGACATGCAAGCTTATTTTGCGGATTTAATCTGTTTTTAATGTTTTAAGCTTCGATTTAATTAAAATGCTAATCTAATGCATCTTTTTGTCTTTCATGCGGGATTCCACCTGGCACTTACGGGACAACCGGGAAAGACCATAAAGGCGAAGATAAAGTGCGGATTTAGTCAAGGACCGCCATGCTAGGAGAGAAGCTGCCGGTGAGAGCATTCAACAACAAATTTATTGCAGACTTGATAGCATGAAGACCATTTCAACTCGGGATGGATTTGCGGAGATCAAATTGATGGAGAAGTGGTGACTCATCCGGCTCACCGGCAGAATTAATGAAAGCATTTATTTGCAGTGCGAATGAATGCAAGTTGCATTTTATTTTATCTTCTCCATTTATGGCCGCTGACTGCACAGATTTGCCGAAGGGTTAAGTTCTATTCGGACTTTGATTTTTAAATGGATTTTTATTGTAAAACCCGGGTCCTAGGGTTTAAGTGCGATAAGATTTAGGGTTTGAGCAAGATATTTTGGAAAAGATCGAGGTCTGTCCGAGTCTATAAATACAAATTCTAAATGTAATCGCGGGGAGGCGGAGACTTAGAAATAAAGGCTTATAAGCAATTTCTTGCAAATTTTGTGAAATCCTTTGTTTACGGACTTGGAGTTGATGTGCTTTAGCTTTTACGTGATAGCATGGCCGGGAGCCTAATCTTTTGCGAGTGTGATAAGTGTATTTTCTTTTGTTATCCGTTCCATTTAAAGTTTGTTAGATATATCTTTGTAAATCTGCCATTGTCAAGATTAAATATCTTTGTTAGGCTTCGGTTGTTCTATTGTATGCTAGGGGAAATTACAGATTTCGGGTGTAAGTTTGTTCTAATTGCTCTGTCTTCATCTGTGCGAGCTAGGTCTGCGGTGAAAGATACCGATTTTAACCAGTTGCCCCTTGGATTTATAATTTTCTGCTAGATCCGTTTCACTCTGCCTTGTGCTCTTAGTTGAAAGTGATCTTAGAGTGAGTGGACACTTTCTTCGGGATTTGTTACGTTGTGAAGTCGATAGCATAGATAAGATTGATAGTTTAGGGTTTACAATTGATGTTTGATAAACTTCTCTTTCTGCCTTACCCTACCCTCTCTTTGCTTTCGGTGAATGATCCATTTTTATTTTCTTTATTTGCCTTTTATTTAAATCTGCTGACCCATGAGAGCTAGATCAAAGAATTCAAGTTAAATCTGATTGTCAACAACTTTTGCAACTACTGAACAAGTTCGGGGAACCCCCTGTAAGGTAACGGAGCAGTCCATATCGAAATCTATTCCGAAGTGGAAAAGAGTGAATTGCCATTCGACCCAACTCTGTAACTCGCACCTTGGATAACCAGCTAGATCCTAAAGATGAGTGGGATCAGTCCCGTGGGTGTCTCCGGAGCTTTCCTTGCCTTCATCCTTTTTCCCGGGGTGTGCATGAAAGCCGGGCCAACAGTGCCTTGACCTATATGACCACAAATATGCAATGTATGGATGTTATGCTTAATGTAGTTATTATTTTTGCGTTTTTTATAGATTGATTTTTGTGAGTGTGAAGATGAGATGCAAAAGAGCTCTTTATATTTGTGATGAGGTTGAGCATGCCTGAAAATGAGATGCAAATTTTTGTTATTTTTGATGATTTTACTATTTTTGAATTTCCTTATGTTTGACCAAGCGATTGTGGGAATCCTTGGAGCTTTTTGGTTTGACCAAATGGGTAATGGGCACCTTTGGGGCATTTTGGGGATGACCAAGTGATTGTGGGAATCCTTGGAGCATTTTGGTTTGACCAAAGGGGTAACGGGCACCTTTGGGGAATTTTGGGGTTGACCAAGCGATTGTGGGAATCCTTGGAGCATTTTGGGATTAAAGTGATTATGGGAATCCTTGGAGCATTTTGTTTGGGCTACGGCTCTTCTAGATATGGAATGGCCACAAATGACTGATGTTCAAGGGTTCTAGTTCCTTGATTCCATCAAGAGAGGCTAGTCGGTATGTTCCAGGTCCTATTTTACTATCAATTACATAGGGACCTAACCAATTTGCCGTGAACTTTTCCCTTAGATGGGGCGGCAAGCTAGAGTTATGTTGGTTCTCTTTTAAGACCAAGTCACCAACCTGAAAGTCCCTCAGGTGAACTTTCATGTTGTATGATTTCTTTAGTCATGCTTGATAGATACGTAAATGCTCGAGAGCATTAACATGTCATTCATCGAGCAACGTAAGCTGGTCTAACCGGGCCTGCCATGTAGTGTCATCATCGATGAACTCTTGCATTGATATGCGCAAGGAAGGAATTTCCAACTCGAGAGGCATGACAGCCTCGGAGCCATACACGAGCGAAAATGGAGTTGCCCCAATGGGTGTCCGAATGCTAGTGCGATAAGCCCATAGGGCAAGTGGGATCTGAATGTGCCAATCCTTATGACTGTCTACGACTGTATTTTTGAGAATGACAACTAGCATTTTTTTGACGCCTCTGCTTGCCCATTTTCCTTGGATAATAGGGTGTTGAAAAACTATGCTAAATTTTGTACTTTGTGGTCAAAGCATGCACATATTTGTTCTTGAATGACATCCCATTATCCGAGATGATCTTGGATGGAATACCAAAACGACATATGATGTTATGTAAAATAAACTTCGCAATGTGGGTTCCAGTCGTAGAGGTAAGCGGAACTACTTCCACCCATTTGGTGAAGTACTCTATGGCCGTTATGATAAACGTGTGACGACCTGACGATGCAAGGGAGATCTTACCGATTAGATCTAAGCCCCACTACAAAAATGGCCAAGCCGATTGGATCGGCTACAAGGCCTGGGAAGGTACATGTGTCAGATTAGCATGGTGTTGACATTTCACACACTTCCTTACATATGCGCAACAATCTCGCTCTAAAGATGGCCAATAATAGCCCATGTGGAGAATGCGCTTTGCGATGGCCATACCACTGAAGTGGCCACCGCATGTACCATCATGCGCTTGGGTGATCGCCCAAGTGGACTCTTGCTAGTCCAAGCAATGAAGGAGGATTCCTTCATAGCTGTGATGGTACAAAATTTCTCCTAACAAGTCATACTTTGCCACTTTTTGCTTGAATGCTTGTTTTACGACATGCGTCAATCCAAGTGGGAGGCTACCTAACTTGAGGTAGTCCCTTATGGGAAAATACCAATCCTGCTGATCAGAAGCCTTGACGGCATGAAAAACCAATCCCTCTTGAAGTACATCCCTAGCAAAAGCCGAGTGGAAAAGAACTTGTAAGAATAGCGTTGTGTTGCTATTAAGGGGAGTAGGGGAGAATAAGGACCCCGAGTTGGCGTGATTCAAACAATCATAGATTCGAGAGAACCTATCTTGAGGTGGTTCAATCTGGATCATGTGGATTCCTAGCATTAAGTCAGAGCTTGCACGCTCCATCATAGATTGTGATAGTGTTTTGACTTGAATGGTTGTCATATCACCAGAAATGTCTTACGGGATTAGTGACCCCAAGGAGGCCATAGTGTCCGCAAAATGATTCGATGACTAAGGGAGTGCCTCGATGTCATACCATTCAAGTTGTGCCAGGAATTTGTCCACAAGGGCTTTGTAGGCCTATAGAACTGGGAATTTACATTGGAATACCCCTTTGACTTGGTTGATAATTAACAGCGAATCACCAAAGATGTTCAAACGTTTGATGTTCATGGTGATTGTTGTCTAAAGACCTATGAGCAAGGCTTCATATTCGACATTATTATTGGTGCACGAGAAGTCTAATTTAAATGACAGAGGCATTGGAGCCCCTTGCGGTGTGAAGAATATAATTCTCGTGCCACCCCCTTGCTCACATTTAGAACCATCGAAAAATAGGGTTATGTCGGCCTGTGACTCAAGCTCATCAGAATCTGGCGATTCTGAGACATGGAAGACCCCATCATCAGGTATATGGTCAGAGGCTGGTCGTCTTCGAGAGGAGCCTCTGCTAGTTGATCAACTATGACTTATCCTTTGATGGATTTCTATCCAATAAACTCTATGTCAAATTTCATCAACAACATGATCCATTTTGTCATGTGGCTACTATGATAAGTATGACTCATCATGTACCGCAATGGATTCTCCTTAGACACAACATACGTAGTGTTGCTCAGCATGTAGTGGCATAGCTTTTTGGTAGAAAACACCACTACCAAGCAGAGTTTCTCAATGTATGCATAGTTAAGTTCATAACTGACTAGGGTGCGGCTAAGATAGTAAGTAGCCTGTTCTTTGTGAAGTTCATTTTTTTGGGCTAGCATGGTGCCCAGTGCCACCTCAGTAGCTGAGATGTATAAGTAGAACGACACTCCTGGTCTAGGTGGTGCCAATACTGGTGGTGAAGCCAAGTATTGCTTAATTTCATCAAAGGCTGACTGGCACTCGTCATCCCAGTGAAATGCTACCCCCTTATGCAATAATTTGTTCATGGGTCGACACTTGTCAGATAGCTGCGCTATGAAGCACTTGATTGACACGACCTTTCCCTGCAAGCTTCTAAGCTGCTTGATGATAGTTGGGGGAAGCATTTCAAGGATTGCCTTGACTTTGTTTGGGTCCACCTCGATGCCTCGCTTTGAGACTATGAAACCCAAGAGTTTTCCAGATGTGATGCCAAATACGCACTTCTTGGGATTCAGTCTAACTTTATGTTCCATGAGGCGATCGAGGATCTTGCTTAAGTCATCGAGATGATCTAGGCGCAAAAGAGATTTGGCCAACAAATCATCCATGTAATCTTCCAAAGTTTTATGCATGTAATCATGAAAGATGTATGTCATGGCACGTTGGTAGGTGGCACCAACATTTTTAAGGCCAAAAGGCATGACCTTATAACAAAATGTCCCCCAAGGCATTGTGAACGCCATTTTTAGTTGGTCCTCGAGATTGATACGAATCTGATTGTATCCCGAGAAACCATCCATGAGGGAAAGCATTTCATGGCCTACTATAGCGTCTACCAATGCGTCGATGCTCGGGAAGGGGAAATCATCCTTAGGACTCACTTTGTTTAGATCTCAAAAATTAGTGCATATGCGAATCCTCCCGTCAGGCTTCTTGACGGGTACCATGTTGGATAGCCATGGTGGGTAATCCATGTAGATGACAAACTGTGCATCCAAAAGCTTTTGTAATTCATCTTTGACCATCAAGGCCACTGTTGGGTGCATCTTGCATAGTTTTTGCTTAACTGGCTTGACTATCGGATCAAGCGTTAGATTATGCATGACTAGCTACGGATCTAGCCTTGACATGTCTCTGTAGGACCATGCAAAAACCTACTTCTTCTCTTTGAGAAGGGTAATGTAGTAGGCTTGCTCTTCGAGGGATAAGCTTACCCCCATCTTGATAATCTATGGATTCATTGGATCAGAGCCGATGTCTATGTCAATCGTCTCCTCGACCGACATGTGGGATCCGTCCTCCAACTGGTGTGGAGTTGGGATCAAATGGATATCATTTGCTAATTTTAAATCTACGTTGGGAACCTTAGGTTCCTCTTTAGCATGGAAGATATCCTGAGTTGGCCCTGGGGTGAAATGAAGCATCTCACCGAAAGGCCAGTACTCTAATGGGGATGGAGGTGAATTGACATGATCCCAGTCTATGGCATCTATGTTTAGATACAACGACTATGCTGGATCGGTTGGGTTATGGATGGGGGCGATTAAGTCAATGGAGATCATGTTGATGAAATGATTTTGGTCTCCATTACCATGGGTGTGGTGACTCAAACATTCTAGATGTTCTCTATGCTTCGAGTCTGGCTTGAGAGGTATTGGCATGAATGGATCGGCCCTATGTGTGGATAGGGAGACAGGGTCTGCCATTGGAACTAATATCACTATAGGGTATCTGGGCAGAAGGTATTCTTCGTATGCCCAAAGTTGCGGATTCAAAACTTGTTCCCATCACGCTGGGTCTACATACCACTCATGCCCTGGAAATATGTTTAGTTGTTCAAATATGTCGTTAATCTCTAAGGGGCATTGTTGCTGTCACATATGATTAAGATAGGCCATCTTAGTTTCATCTTCATAATCGTTGTCGGAGATCCAAAGGCCTTCGTTGGCTTCAACAATTGTTTACGACATTAGAGGCTCGTATTGCTTGAGAAAATTGATCTGGCCCCATTGGAGTTGGTCCGCTCTTTGTGGTGGGGCCTGATTGTCTTGTGGTGGCACTTGCTCGATGGGAGCCACCAAAGGGAACATTGCCAAGAGGCTTTCTTGATAATCATCCATGGGGGTCACTTGTGAGTGATTGCTATCTGATTCGAAGGGATCCCATGGTGCTACCTCATATTCTGACTCATCCTCTCGAATGATCCTTCTTGACCTTGTCTACACCTCTCTTGTAGGTGTGTTCTTGAACTTTCTCCTCTCTCAAGCGAAGGGAAAGGGTTGTTGAGGTCAACAAGGTTGGTTGTCAACAATGGGAGATAATATCCCAGTGTATATGTCATGTTAGGGTTGGCATATGGATCTAATGCCAATCCCACCTTATTGCCTATCCATAGGCCTTGCATGTTCTCTACCAATATGTCCAAGGGGAGGGGGTGGTTGAACCCTACTCCTGACTTGTCATATGGCATTTGGTATCTTGGTTGGCAAAGAACACACACTCCTTGCTCATATCTGCCTAACCCATATCCATGCCAATTGCATTGGCCAAGGTATCTCAAAGCGAATTCTGGGTTAGACAAATAGTTGACATCTTCTACAAAGGGCTCTTCATCTTTGTCCTCTTGCATGTATGGTTCAGTACCATGATCAAGGCCCCCATACACAAAGTTTGTCTGATTCGGCGGGTGGCCTAGAGGAACAATGGTACCTATGGGGAGGCGAGGTCTCCCCATGTCCTGCATGGACTCTAGTGTGGGTGTTGCTACAATATTCCACACCAGATACTCCCCCAAGACCGTATTGGCCATTTCAACGATGATTGTTGGCGATTGAGGGGGAGGGAATGGAAGTTCTTCCAAAATCCACTCCATGTCGGGTGGACTAGGAGCCTCGACTTCCATTCTGCTAGGCATCTCCTCAATAGAGATAGTTGATACTGATGGTGGTGCCTCTTCCAGGGGTTTCTTCCCTTTGTCCTTCTATGTGGCCACCATAGGTGGCATTGTTGGTGAAGGACCAATCGATGAAGATGGACCCGATTGTGGTTTTGATGGACTTGTCAGTGGGGATGCCTACGGAATCGGACCCTGTCTAGATGGATTCAACTAAAAATCCAAATTTGTTGATGGAAGGGTCGATTGCGGCATTAGTTGCACCGTATTGCAATACTTGAAGGGTTCTAAGTCCACCGAGACTACATGCACCTCCCCTTCAAATGTATACTTTAAACACTGATGAGCTATCGAAGGGACACACTTCATGTCCCTGATCCATGGCCGACCCAACAAGATGTTATAGGCCATCTCACCTTCCAAAATATGGCACAATGTAGGTATAGTCTTTTGTCCCACCTGGATGGGTAGGACGATTGTGCCAACTATTGAGCATATCGCATCATTGAATGCTCGTAGAGTGTAGGTGGAAGCCGTGATGTGAGATGCTGGAAACTTCAGATGTTTCAATGCCACTATTGTGATGATATTACTGGAAAATCCAGTGAAAGCACGAGGATACGAAAGCAAAAAGGAAACTCCAAGTGCGATGCAAACTGAACTAAACTTAACGCTAAATCCTATGAATTGAAAGTGCATGAAAAGAGGGAAAGCATGAATGAATCGAAACAAAACAAAAGCCAATAAGGAAGACAACCCTTTTTATTGATATGTTTCAGAACTCGGTTACAATGCGCCTCCTCCCCTTCTAAGGGCTAGGAGCGTTAAATATATGTTCTTGTTACATCCATGGATGCTATTCCTTCTTTCGCGTGCCCACATGTAAAATGGGCGGACCAAACATCGTCGCCGCTTGCATTGATGAGTCTTGACTCCTTGCTGCTCCTCTAATGTCTAGATCCTACATTCAAAGAAACAAGAAATAGTCAGTAGCACCTACGGATGAAATAAAACATGCAATCCCCACGCCTTCGATTAGTGCATGCAAGATATAAATAAAATGATAACTAAAATATATCCAAATGATCTAAAAATTTGATAGGGGCATCAAGACATCACAAAGAAAACACTACAAATGGAATAGTCAAGAAATTCCTCATAGATTTGAATTCGCTCTGGGGCGGGACGAATAGACCTGCAACAAAAATGTCGAAAGGCACTGTCCCAAATGTCACATCTGGGGAGCTCCAAATCACCTACAAAGTTGGGATTAGCTAATTGGGGGTATTTTGGGAAGACCCAGATGGTCAGATTTCCCCAATTTGGCCTCTATCAATGGGAATTTGATGATGCTACCTGCAAGTTAGTAAAGGCGAACAAAGATAGAAACATGATCAAAATTGTTCAAAACAAGGTGAAATTTAAATGACAACCTATCTAAGAAGCATAGAATTAAATGCAAGAATAACAGAAAAGAGATCTGCCACAGATTTCCAATCACTCCGAGGCGGGGCGATTAGGACTGTAGCAGTGTGGGGGCGCCCGGGGGCAGGCCGCCCGCCGTTTGGGGCCCGATTTTGGCACCAATCCACTTGGGATGGGTCCAAAACCTCTTGTGGGGTATTGTCGAAAAATTTGGTGGGATATTGTGGCCAAATGTCAGGTTTTGGTTTCAGATTTGTGCTTCCAATAACCACCCTATGACCTCCTTTCCAAAAGAGATCAAGGATGTGAAAGGCACAACTCAAAAGGGTGTGGGTGTGAAAGTAAAATGACAGCACTTCGTTGCTCCAAAATGCTCCTTCTCTGTATATTTTGGGGTGAGGAAACTCACCAATTTATAGACCTGGAGGTCTCTTTGAATGGGCATGCAGAGGCGCCACTTGGCAATCATGCCTTCCCGGGGGGAGGAGATTCCTCCCCGATTAGGGACTTCATGACTGCCCTTGTAACTGCCTCTAACGCTCGAAAACGCTCACCCACACTCCCATGCAATGAAGGAAGAATTAAGTGGCGGATCTGAGCTGCCATTTGTCAAGATTTGACTTTTTGCCCATCAAACCTGCTATTCGCCCCACCCTGGAGCGAATACTGCTATTCGTCCCTAGGTGGGGCGAATCCTAGTTTGAAATCGTCCCTGGGTGGAACGAGTATTGAGCAAAGTGCCTGAAGGTGCCAAATTGATCTCTGACCTTCCAAAACTACTGTGAGAGTGGTTAGGACCATTGTTTAACCTCTGGGGGCTGCCCTTGGGGCTGTGTGTGTCAATGCGATCAGTGTTTGCAGTCACATAATCGGATTGGTGTTGTTTTGGTGTCTATAGATGCCCCTTTTTGGGATGCATTGTGCATGGCACAGCGTCGAGCAAAAATAGATAACCAAAGCACTAATGATTAGGGTTTCTCAGTAACCTAACCAACTTTTGATGCCCCAAGTATGGAAAGGGCATGCATTCTTGAATCCTTGCTTTTGACGAGCGAAGGAACTCAATTCAAGTGTTAACCTTTTTCGGTGAGGTGTTACTTGATCTTGGACATTGATCAGTCATGAATAGGCAAAGGGCGCAACCTTTTGTCTATGGGAACCTTGAGTTCATGATTCACGAAATGCCAAGTGTTTGATCAGCTTGTGATTATTGCTTGTTTGCTGCCCCAAGCAGGAGCGTGATTGTCTTTGTCAATGATTCTTTGAATGCATGCCATTTCCATGATTGGGTGTGTATTTGTTGATTGGTGACTAAGTGTGACTACCCCCTCAAGCGACGAATCGATGAGGGAATGACCTACATGAGAAAAGCGACGAGTCGCTTGACCCAAGATGACTTATGTAAGGGTGCCTTCAGATGTTTAGCGTTGAATGTGTGTGCAGTTTTTCGACATTTAGACCTATTTTTGGTGGGTGTTAACCCTTTTGGTGACGCTTTTTGGGGCTGAAATTGTCAAAAATCCGTCTTCCCGTGGAGCGGTCCAGCTATGGTAGCCTTCTTAGGGAGTAGGATAGTGACAATTTGTGACCCTAACATCTGTTTTGCATGCCCGAAATGTCAAGTGCAAAAGCACTTTCATTGGGCAAGTTTATTTTTTTTTTTGACAATGCGAGGATGAAAGATAGCGTAGTTGGTTTAGAATGTAGTTAAGGTTTTCTGAGACTCAGATGTTTTAACTAACTAGCCATGACTGTACTTTATCTTACAAGACTTGTGAACAAGGTATGAATCGGACTTGTCTTTGACCAAGTTATTTCACATCCCTGTGTGTGCAATTGAGTTCGTTTATGTGGTATTTGTCAGGATACCGCTAGTGCCAGATAGGTTGTCAACCAAACCTGTACTGAGGATCACCCAATTAGCTCCACCAACTTCCTTTGTTGTATTTAGTCAGATTAATCTATGGTGCTATCTAGGATACCATAAGCTAGCTCATCCACATGCAAACATTGATCTGTACACGAGTTAATGTGACAGATATATCGTCATGTGGGAGGTTCACCACCAGTGACCGATAGGCTATCCACCAAACCAGTACTGAGGTTTACTTCATGACCTTCTGAATGCTGAGAGTTCCAGGGATTCAAGTTCGACTCCCTTCTTTTCTTCAATTATATTGGGATACTTGCTCTTATATAGTGATAAAAATCACTATTTATTTTTATATATATATTTTTTCTTTTGAGCAAGGGATTTGAATTTCGAGTGATGAGAATCACTATTGTATGTGCCTTTTGATGTATGCACTTTGGTGGTGATGTCAAATTTTTTGGAGTTTTGACTTTTGCAAAATTTTATGATGTTTGCAACTTTTTGAGAACTTGGGATTCTTGGGGAATTGGGTAGGGAAGATGCTTGTCCTTTTGCCAACTCTCAGCATTCTTGGGGTCATTCGCACAGGGGGATGAGCAAGATAACCATTTCGCTTATGGTGACCTGGATTGCTTTGCAGGTTTCATCTTTCGTTCACACAACTTGGGAATTTTTATGTGTTTTAATTTGTGTTGGGATGCTACGTAACAAGGTGTGATCCAAGTAGAACTCTACCTTTGTAAAATCTGTCTGACTTTGTAAGTATGTGGCTAGAAAGCTAATGACATCTGAATGATGAAAACTCTAGATACATTTAGAAGACCACTGACTATGATATGGTAAAAAGAAGTGAATGGCATTTATTTTTGATGGACTGCTTATAGAATGGAGAAATGTGGAACAAGATGGATTGGCGAAGTAATTACAGTCTATGGTGCCTTGACCTGTATGACCACAAATATGCAATGTATGGATGTTATGCTTAATGCAACTATTATTTTTGTGTTTTTGATAGATTGATTTTTGTGAGTATGAAGATGAGATGCAAAAGAGCTCTTTATTGTTGTGATGAGTTTGAGCATGCCTGGAAATGAGATGCAAATTTTTGTTATTTTTGATGATTTTACTATTTTTGAATTTTCTTATTTTTGACCAAGCGATTGTGGGAATCCTTGGAGCTTTTTGGTTTGACCAAAGGGGTAATGGGCACCTTTGGGGCATTTTGGGGATGACCAAGCGATTGTGGGAATCCTTGGAGCTTTTTGGTTTGACCAAAGGGGTAATGGGCACCTTTGGGGCATTTTGGGGATGACCAAGCGATTGTGGGAATCCTTGGAGCATTTTGGGTTGGGCTATGGCTCTTCTAGATATGGAATGGCCGCAAATGACTGATGTTCAAGGGTTCTAGTTCCTTGATTCCATCAAGAGAGGCTAGCCGGTATGTTCCAGGTCCTATTTTACTATCAATTACATAGGGACCTAACCAGTTTGCCGTGAACTTGTCCCTTAGATGGGGCGGCAAGCTAGAGTTCTATTGGTTCTCTTTTAAGACCAAGTCACCAACCTGAAAGTCCCTCAGGTGAACTTTCATGTTGTATGCTTTCTTCAGTCGCTCTTGATAGATACGTAAATGCTCGAGAGCATTAACACGTCATTCATCGAGCAACGTAAGCTGGTCTAATCGGGCCTACCATGTAGTGTCATCATCGATGAACTCTTGCATTGATATGCGCAGGGAAGGAATTTCCAACTCGAGAGGCATGACAGCCTCGGAGCCATACACGAGCAAAAATGGAGTTGCCCTAGTGGGTGTCCGAATGCTAGTGCGATAAGCCCATAGGGCAAGTGGGATCTGAATGTGCCAATCCTTATGACTATCTGCGACTATATTTTTGAGGATGGCAACTAGCATTTTGTTTGACGCCTCTGCTTGCCCATTTGCCTACGGATAATAGGGTGTCGAAAAACTATGCTGAATTTTGTACTTTGTGGTCAAAGCACGCACATCTTTGTTCTTGAATGACGTCCCATTATCCGAAATTATCTTGGATGGAATACCAAAATGACATATGATGTTATGTAAAATGAACTCCACAATGCGGGGTCCAGTCGTAGAGGTAAGCGAAACTGCTTCCACCCATTTGGTGAAGTACTCTATGGCCGTTATGATAAACGTGTGATGACCTGACGACGTAGGGGAGATCTTACCGATTAGATCTAAGCCCCACTACAAAAATGGCCAAGCCGATTGGATCGGCTACAAGGCCTAGGAAGGTACGTGTGTCAAATTAGCATGGTGTTGACATTTCATGCACTTCCTTACATATGCGCAACAATCTCGCTCTAAAGATGGCCAATAATAGCCCATGTAGAGAATGCGCTTTGCGATGGCCATACCACTGAAGTGGCCACCGCACGTACCATCGTGCGCTTGGGCGATCACCCAAGTGGACTCTTGTTGGTCCAAGCAACGAAGGAGGATTCCTTCATAGCTGTGATGGTACAAAATGTCTCCTAACAAGACATACTTTGCCACTTTCTACTTGAATGCTCATTTTGTGGCATGCATCAATCCAAGTGGGAGGTTACCTAACTTGAGGTAGTCCCTTATGGGTGAATACCAATCCTGTTGATCAGAAGCCTCGATGGTATGAACAACCAATCCCTCTTGAAGTTCATCCCTAGAAAAAGCTGAGCGGGAAAGAACTTGTAAGAATAGCGTTGTGTTGCTATTAAGGGGAGTAGGGGAGAATAAGGACCCCTAGTTGGCATGATTCAGATGATCATGGATTCGAGAGAACTTATCTTGAGGTGGTTCAATCTGGATCAAGTGGATTCCTGGCGTTAAGTCAGAGCTTGCACGCTCCATCATGGATTGTGATAGTGTTTTGACTTGAATGGTTGTCATATCACCAGAAATGTCTTGCGGGATTAGTGACCCCAAGGAGGCCATAGTGTCCGCAAAATGATTCGATGATCGAGGGAGTGCCTCGATGTCATACCATTCAAGATTTGCCAGGAATTTGTCCACAAGGGCTTTGTAGGCCTGTAGAACTGGGCATTTACATTGGAATACCCCTTTGACTTGGTTGACAATTAACAACGAATCACCAAAGATGTTCAATCATTTGATGTTCATGGTGATTGTTGTCTGAAGACCTATGAGCAAGGCTTCATATTCGGCATTATTGTTGGTGCACGGGAAGTCTAATTTAAATGAGAGAGGCATTGGAGCCCCTTGTGGTGTGAAGAATACAATTCCCATGCCACCCCCTTGCTCACATTTAGAACCATCAAAAAATAGGGTTATGTCGGCCTGTGACTCAAGCTCATCAGAATCTGGCGATTCTGAGACATGGAAGACCCCATCATCGGGTAGTTCTATGACCAGAGGCTGATCATCTTCGAGAGGAGCCTCTGCTAGTTGATCGGCTATGACTTGTCCTTTGATGGATTTCTGTCCAATAAACTCTATGTCAAATTTCATCAACAACATGATCCATTTTGTCGTGCGGCTACTATGATAAGTATGACTCATCATGTACCGCAATGGATTCTCCTTAGACACAACATACGTAGTGTTGCTCAGCATGTAGTGGCATAGCTTTTTGGTAGCAAACACCACTACCAAGCAGAGTTTCTCAACGTATGCATAGTTAAGTTCATAACTGACCAGGGTGCGGCTAAGATAGTAAGTAGCCTGTTCTTTGTGAAGTTCATTTTTTTGGGCTAGCATGGCGCCCAGTGCCACCTCAATAGCTGAGATGTATAAGTAGAATGACACTCCTGGTCTAGGTGGTGCCAATACTGGTGGTGAAGCCAAGTATTGCTTAATGTCATCAAAGGCTGACTGGCACTCGTCATCCCAGTGAAATGCTACCCCCTTATGCAATAATTTGTTCATGGGTCGGCACTTGTCAGATAGCTGCGCTATGAAGCGCTTGATTGACGCGACCTTTCCCTGTAGGCTTCTGAGCTGCTTGATGGTAGTTGGGGGAAGCATTTCAAGGATTGCCTTGACTTTGTTTGGGTCCACCTCGATGCCTCGCTTTGAGACTATGAAACCCAAGAGTTTTCTAGATGTGACGCCAAATACGCACTTCTTGGGATTCGAGTTGACTTTATGTTCCATGAGGCGATCGAGGATCTTGCTTAAGTCATCGAGATGATCTAGGCGCAAAAGAGATTTGGCCAACAAATCATCCATGTAATCTTCCAAAGTTTTATGCATGTAATCATGGAAGATGTACGTCATGGCACGTTGGTAGGTGGCGCCAGCATTTTTAAGGCCAAAAGGCATGACCTTATAACAAAATGTCCCCCAAGGCATAGTGAACGCCATTTTTAGTTGGTCCTCGGGATTGATACGAATCTGATTGTATCCCGAGAAACCATCCATGAGGGAAAGCATTTTGTGGCCCGTTGTAGCGTCTACCAATGCGTCGATGCTCGGCAAGGGGAAATCATCCTTAGGACTCGCTTTGTTTAGATCTCAAAAATTAGTGCATATGTGAATCCTCCCATCAAGCTTCTTGATGGGCACCATGTTGGACAGCCATGGTGGGTAATCCATGCAGATGACAAACTGTGCATCCAACAACTTTTGCAATTCATCTTTGACCATCAAGGCCACTGTTGGGTGCATCTTGCATAGTTTTTGCTTAACTGGCTTGACTGTCGGATCAAGCGTTAGATTATGCATGACTAGCTATGGATCTAGCCCCGACATGTCTCTGTAGGACCATGCAAAAACCTCCTTCTTCTCTTTGAGAAGGGTAATGTAGTCGGCTTGCTCTTCGGGGGATAAGCTTACCCCCAACTTGATAATCTATGGATTCATTGGATCCGAGCCGATGTCTACGTCAGTCGTCTCCTCGACCGACATGTGGGATCCATCCTCCAACTGGTGTGGAGTTGGGATCAAATGGATATCATTTGCTGAGTTTAAATCTGCATTGGGAACCTCGGGTTCCTCTTCAGCATGGAAGATATCCTGAGTTGGCCCTAGGGTAAAATGAAGCATTTCACCGAAAGGCCGATACTCGATGGGGATGGAGGTGAATTGACGTGATCCCAGTCTATGGCATCTATGTCTAGATACAACGACTATGTTGGATCGGTCGGGTTATGGATGGGGGTGGTTAAGTCAATGGAGATCATGTTGATGAAATGATTTTGGTCTCCATTACCATGGGTGTGGTGACTCGAACATTCTGGATGTTCTCTGTGCTCCGGGTCTAGCTCTGGAGGTATTGGCATGAATGGATCGGCCCTATGTGTGGATAGGAAGACAGGGTCTGCCCTTGGCACTGATATCGCTATAGGGTCTCTGGGCGGAAGGTATTCTTCGTATGCCCAAAGTGGCAGATTCAACACTTGTTCCCACCATGCTGGGTCTACGTACCACTCATGCCCTGGCACTATGTTTAGTTGTTCAAATATGTCATTAATCTCTAAGGGGTATTGTTGTTGTCGCATATGATTGAGATAGGCCATCTCAGTTTCATCTTCATAATCGCTGTCGGAGATCCAAAGGCCTTCGTTGGCTCCAACAACTGTTTGCGACATTAGAGGCTCGTCTTGCTCGAGCAAATTGATCTGGCCCCATTGGAGTTGGTCCGCTCTTTGCGGTGGGGCCTGATTGCCTTGTGGTGGCACTTGCTCGATGGGAGCCACCAAAGGGAACATTGCCAAGAGGCTTTCTTGATAATCATCCATGGGGACCACTTGTGAGTGATTGCTATCTGATTCGAAGGGATCCCATGGTGCTACCTCATATTCTGACTCATCCTCTGAAGATCCTTCCTGCTCTTGTCTATACCCCTCTTGTAGGTGAGTCCTCGAACTTTCTCCTCTCTCGAGCGAAGGGAAAGGGTTGTTGAGGTCAACAAGGTTGGTTGTCAATAATGGGAGGTAATCCCCCAGTGTATATGTCGTGTTAGGGTTGGCATATGGATCTAATGCCAATCCCCCCTTGTTGCCTATCCCTAGGCCTTGCATGTTCTCTACCAAGATGTCCAAGGGGAGGGGGTGGTTGAACCCTACTCTCGACTTGTCATATGGCATTTGGTATCTTGGTTGGCAAAGAACACGCACTCCTTGCTCATATCTGCCTAACCCATATCCATGCCAATTGCATTGGCCAAGGTATCTCAAAGCGAAGTCTAGGTTAGACAAATAGTTGACATCTTCTGCAAAGGGCTCTTCATCTTCGTCCTCTTGCATGTATGGTTCAGTACCATGATCAAGGCCCCCATACACAAAGTTTGTCTGATTCGGTGGGTAGCCTAGAGGAACAATGGTACCGATGGGGAGGCGAGGTCTCCCCATGTCCTGCATGGACTCTAGTGTGGGTGTTGCTACAATATTCTACACCAGATACTCCCCCAGGCCCGTATTGGCCATTTCAATGGTGATTGTTGGTGATTGAGGGGGAGGGAATGGAAGTTCTTCCGAAATCCACTCCATGTCGGGTGGACTAGGAGCCTCGACTTCCATTCTGCTAGGCATCTCCTCAGTAGAGATAGTTGATACTGATGGCGGTGCCTCTTCCAGGGGTTTCTTCCCTTTGTCCTTCTGTGTGGCCATCGTAGGTGGCATTGTTGGTGAAGGACCAGCCGATGAAGATGGACCCGATTATGGTTTTGATGGACTTGTCAGCGGGGATGCCTATGGAATCGGACCCTGTCTAGATGGATTCAACTAAAAATCCAAATGCATTGATGGAAGGGTCGATTGCGGCATCAGTTGCACCGCATTGCAATACTTGAAGGGTTCTAAGTCCGTCGGGACTACATGCACCTCCCCTTCAAATGTATACTTCAAACACTGATGAGCTATCGAAGGGACACACTTCATGTCCCTGATCCATGGCCGACCCAACAAGATGTTATAGGCCATCTCACCTTCCAAAATATGGCACAATGTAGGTATAGTCTTTTGTCCCACCTGGATGGGTAGGACGATTGTGCCAACCATTGAGCATATCGCATCATTGAATGCTCGTAGAGTGTAGGTGGAAGCCGTGATGTGAGATGCTGGCAACTTCAGATGTTTCAATGCCGTTGTTGTGATGATATTGTTGGACGAGCCAGTGTCTACCAACACCCTCTTATACGGAATCCCGTTGACCCGTGCGATAACGTGTAGGGGTGGATCCGCCATGTCATCAGCCACCGATTTCACTTCATCTTCTCGAAAGGTGATGACTGGCTCCATGCATCATTTGACATGTCCCACAAAGTTGTTGAAGGAATTTGCTTCATGGGGCTGCAACTCGATGGCTTTCAATATCTCCATTAGAGCCTCCCGATGGGGCGTTGATTGTTGTATGAGCTCGTATATGGAGAGCCTAGCCGACATGGTCCTCAAGCTCTGAGTGAGTTTGGTCTGAATTATGGCCATGGGTCTAGGTGGAGGAGGTTGTGTAAGGTGTTGTTGCGGTTGTGACATTGTTGGCACCTCACCTGTAGTCACCGCGGGGGCAGCTACACTCGGATACCTCCTGTTTCGAGTCACTATACTGATCATCCCTACATACCCCTGCATGGGGCAGTTCTGTGTGACCTCATTGACTTGTAGGGTCTTTGCCTATGCATCATGGGTAGGCAAGGGGTCCTTAAAGACCTCCATTTGTTGGTTGCTTGGTGCCACGAGATTATCCACCGCTAATGTCTTGTTATCAATTAGGTCTTGCACCAAGCCCTTAAACTTCCAACATGCATTAAGGTCATGTCCCTTCCGCCTATGGAACCTACAGTACAAATCTTCCCTATAGCCCTTAGGTTTTGGCACGTTGGGATCTATGGGTTGAATCTCGGGTAGGTTGATCAAGTTTTCCACTGACAAGCGGTCAAACAGGGAGTCTCTGGACTCTGTGTAAGGTGTGAATTGTCGCCTAGGGCGACGCTGCTGATTTTGTTCTTGCCTCTAATTTTCTTGGTCATAACTGTTAAGAGGCACCGCATGATAGTTAGCCTTTTGGGGCTGTGTTGCTTGTGCAGGCTTAGGGATGTTGATAGCAACCTGATTGACCACAATGGGTTTCTGTTGCGTGGTCCCTATTTTGGTGTTCTTAGACCATTCTTTCTTCTTTGGCTTGGCTATCTCGCCATCCTGAATCTTGATCTCTTCAATGATTCTGGCTTGTGCCAGAGCTTCTTCTAAGGTGGCATATTGTTGCAGTTGCAATAGCACAGAGATCGATCTCAAACAACTTTTTGAGAACATTTGTGTGAGGTCGGACATAGGAGGGAGGTAGGGTAGCTTAGAAAGTAGAGTCCTCCATCGATTCCCATAGGCCACCATGGTTTCTTCCTCATACTTGCTCGAGGCTGGCTAAGTCACTTAGTGATGCCTTCTTCTTGGTGTTGAAGGTGAAGCGTTCGAGGAACGCATCCACTAGCTGATCTAAGTTGCTAATGTTGTGCTTTGGCAATTGAGTAAACCAATCCGAGGTAGGGCCTACGAACGTGGTGATGAATGTTCTTAACAACAAAGCATCATTATCCTGAATGCCAAAGCATTGGCTCAAGAATCTAGTCACATGCTCTTGGGCATCCTCCTCACCTCTAAAGATTGCCAACTGAGGTAGCTTAAAGTGTTCAGGGTAAGGGGGTGCAGGCACTGACGGATGCACAGGATGACTACGGAGTTGGCGTAACATGGGCTTTTGGGGCCCAGAAGTCTTGGTTTCCATAGACTCCAAATGCTCTAGCAGTGCTTTATATGCATCGAAAGATTTAATCTCTTCCTCTTTAGTTTGCTCCCATTGTGGGTTGTGGGAAACTTGAGGCCTATGGAGGGGTGGCCGGATAGCAGCCCCTCCGCCTTGATAGGGCATTTTGGCCCGCTCTTCTTCTTGTTCATACTCCTCATAGGCTTCTTGAGGAGTGTTTGGGTGAGACCTATGACCATGGGTGGGTCCCCACGGAGGGAGCCCATCGTTGTTCCTGGGAGTGGTCTCCCGCTCAGGTCTAGGAGGTCTTGGAGGTAGCACTTGGTAAGGTCATGGGGACCTATCTCGTACCAAGGGGTTGCGCCTCTCATATGGTTCTGCCCTTTGGGTGCGAGGGGTTGGAACCCTCTCAGGCACCGTGTTATGGAGCAGCTCATCTGTTTGGCATCGAATGCGCTCTTTGCTAAGGCGATATAGATGCTCTAGCTATTGTTGGTCTTGCTCAAGCTGCGTGATCTGCGCTTGGTGGGCGGCATGTCTGGTGACTGCCAGGTCGATCTGTTCCACCATATTGAGTCTAGGAGGCCTAGATGCCTCTCCTACACATTTATCTCGGTCATGATGATCCGAGATCTCTATAGGTCACTTCCCTCTATCGAGGTTGGCGGCATTCACTCGAGGCTCCAGCCTCGAAAGGTGGTTTTGGTAGATAGCAGGTGCGGAGGTGCATTGCTCCCATGCTGTGTATTGCTCTTGAGGAATGTAATGGTCTTCCTCGTGCTCCCTTTCGTATATGTGAAAGGGGCGGGCAGAGTTGGCTCACCCTGCTTGAAGAGCCTTGTGCTCTGGATTTGGCTTTTTATTCCTAACAATGATGGGGGGTAAAGGAGGGATGACATAATCATGTGGCCTCTCCTCATGGACCCTATGCTGCTCTAGCACTTCATCGCACGGTGGCCACTCATATCGAGCTTCTAAGGGAGCCTTCTTGTTTATGTTGAGTGCCACGTGTAAGGACTCCTCCTGAAAGGGGCTATGATGGATGGGCGTGTCCCTCAAAGGGGTGCCTCTATAGTCCCATTCTAAAATGGCACGATGTGGACTCTCTTGTGGGTCAGGCCACCAAGGCGGTATGACCAAGTCCTTGGGGCTATAGCGGAGGTGACTTGTGCCCCCTTGTACACTCTCCGTAGCTTTCGCCCTTGATTGGGCTTGGCTACGGGTGTACACCATGGTGGTGTTTTTGCTACCAGATGCATAGATTTTTATTTCTTTTTATGATTTTTATGCTACACTAAATAGAAAAGATCACACACGCAAAGCAATGATTATCTCGTTTAAAGATTAAAGGTGTGCCTTAAAACCTGGTTTAGTGTGTTTTGATTTTGTTTTGAAATCTTTTGTAAAGGATGTTTAAATGCAATATGATGGCTCTTATGACTCCCAAAAATGGTCGCCCCTTCGATATACCATTGCCAGGCCGATATACCAACCTCTCTATATACCCGCCCTTACGTGAGGGAAACTGTTGGTACGTGAGAGCAGATGGTACGTGGAACGTAGGCGGTACGGAAGGGGGATCACCCTATTTTTGACACCTACCATAGAAGACTTATCCTCATGCGCTGGGAATCACCCCAGCTACACTCGGTCAGCTTTCGTCAGGATTTACGTCTAGCAATAGTAGCGATCGGGGTTTATGAATGCAAAATTCAAGCCAAGGTGGTGATGAAATCCACCGTTGGTCTTGATCAAGGGCTGGGGTTTTACGACCAGCTCCTTGGTGTTTATGTTGCCACGTGATGTGTGGGGTTCTTTTTATTTTGCATGAAAGAAAATAAACATGCAGTACAACTTTTCTTAAGCACGCAAAGAACCAAAAAAATAGAAAAAGAACAACAGAAAATGACAGAAAGAGTTCAGGACCCTTACCTCTTCTCTGCCCAAATCTGCTGGTTCTGAGTTTCTATCCTGAAACTGCATAGACAGATATTCATCCCGGGGAGGAATGAATTATAGGACTGTATTCATCACAGGGTGGGGCAAATGCCCATTCGTCCCTGGGTAAGACGAATTCCAGCTCTGTATCCGCCTCAGGATGGAACGAACAACAGTCCAACGTTTGAAAACTCGGTACCTGCAAGCAAAAACAACCAAGTTTTGATCAGATCTCTGATCTTAAAAATAGAGGACAAGGGTCCCACCATGATCGCCACTGAAAGCACGAGGATACGGAAGCAAAAAGGAAACTCCAAGTGCGATGCAAACCGAACTAAACTTAACGCTAAATCCTATGAATTGAAAGTGCATGAAAAGAGGGAAAGCATGAACGAATCAAAATGAAACAAAAGCCAATAAGGAAGACAACCCTTTTTATTGATATGTTTCAGAACTCGGTTACAATGTGCCTCCTCCCCTTCTAAGGGCTAGGAGCGTTAAATATGTGTTCTTGTTACATCCATGGATGCTATTCCTTCTTTCGCGTGCCCACATGTAAAATGGGTGGACCAAACATCGCCGCCACTTGCATTGATGAGTCTTGAATCCTTGCTGCTCCTCTAATGTCTAGATCCTATATTCAAAGAAACAAGAAATAGTCAGTAGCACCTGCGGATGAAATAAAACATGCAATCCCCACGCCTTCGATTAGTGCATGCAAGATATAAATAAAATGATAACTAAAATATATCCAAATGATCTAAAAATTTGATAGGGGCATCAAGACCTCACAAAGAAAACACTACAAATGGAACAATTGAGAAATTCCTCATAGATTTGAATTCGCCTCGGGGCGGGACGAATAGACCTGCAACAAAAATGTCGAAAGGCACTGTCCCAAATGTCACATCTGGGGAGCTCCAAATCACCTACAAAGTTGGGATTAGCTAATTGGGGGTGTTTTGGGAAGACCCAGATGGTCATATTTCCCCAATTAGGCCTCCATCAATGGGAATTTGATGGGGGTTACCTGCAAGTTAGTAAAGGCGAACGAAGATAGAAACATGATCAAAATTGTTCAAAACAAGGTGAAATTTAAATGGCAACCTATCTAAGCAGCATAGAATTAAATGCAAGAATAACAGAAAAGAGATCTACCATAGATTTCCAATCGCTCCGAGGCGGGGCGATTAGGACTGTAGTAGTGTGGGGGGCGCCCGGGGGCAGGCCGCCCGCCGTTTGGGGCCCGATTTTGGCACCAATCCACTTGGGATGGGTCCAAAACCTCTTGTGGGGTATTGTCGACAAATTTGGTGGGATATTGTGGCCAAATGTCAGGTTTTGGTTCCGGATTTGTGCTTCCAATAACCACCCTATGACCTCCTTTCCAAAAGAGATCAAGGATGTGAAAGGCACAACTCAAAAGGGTGTGGGTGTGAAAGTAAAATGACAGCACTTCATTGCTCCAAAATTCTCCTTCTCTATATATTTTGGGGTGAGGAAACTCACCAATTTATAGACCTGGAGGTCTCTTGAATTGGGCATGCAGAGGCGCCACTTGGCAATCATGCCTTCCCAGGGGGAAGGAGATTCCTCCCTGATTAGGGACTTCATGACTGCCCTTGTAACTGCCTCTAACGCTCGAAAACGCTCACCCACACTCCCATGCAATGAAGGAAGCGTTAAGTGGTGGATCTGAGCTGCCATTTGTCAAGATTTGACTTTTTGCCCGTCAAACCTGCTATTCGCCCCACCCTGGAGCGAATACTGCTATTCGTCCCTGGGTGGGGTGAATACCAGTTTGAAATCATCCCTGGGTGGAACGAGTATTGAGAAAAGTGCCTGAAGGTGCCAAATTGATCTCTGACCTTCCAAAACTACTGTGAGAGTGGTTAGGACCACTGTTTAACCTCTGGGGGCTGCCCTTGGGGTTGTGTGTGTCAATGCGATCAGTGTTTGCAGTCACATAATCGGATTGGTGTTGTTTTGGTGTCTACAGGAAACCCTAATAGGATGGTTTTAAATCACCTTCTTATACCAAAGAGGGTGGTTTAAAATCACCCTCTTAGGGTGACCCTAAGAGAGCGGTTACCCTAAGAGGGTGGTTTTAAACCACCCTCTTAGGCATATCTATTTTTTCCTATTAATTTTGTTAGATTCATATAAATGTATCCCAAATTTCTTCTTTTTCCATACCAAGGTATACTGCAATTGAGAACTAGTCATTGCAAACAATACTCAAGTGGTCAAGATGTGGCCCCATCCTATAATATTGGGGTTCACTTTTATGCTCCTACATAAAGGATACCTTAATGGTCCCCCACAATGTCTTACCATTTTTTGTGAATGTAAGACCATTTGACCATAGCATAGGGTTCTTCCTTTTAGTCATTTAAAAGTGAATATATTTTCCCTATTCATACATAAATATGTCTATGTAGGATCTTGGTGTATTTGCCTTCAGCCTAGATACATTCTCCTTCATGGTGATTCATCTAGGACTTAGTGCTTGGTTACCATGTGGCTAATTAAGGCTATTATTACTAAATAGCTTGGCCTCCATGATCCTAAGGTGCCAACACAAACTTGTGATAATAATACATACCTCTATGGTAGGATAATTAGTCCAAGATTTCCTGCTTAAGACTTTTTAAAATATTTCATGCTTTTCAAAATTCTTTGGGCTACACCACCCAAAATATCATGAAAAAACTTGTGTGTTGCCTACCACAACTCCCTTCAAGAAGGTTTGAGTGTTTCCTACCACAACTCCCCTTAAAATAAGAATACTTGATTGTTTCCTTCCACAACTCCCCTCAAGTATTAGGATCATCTGATCCAATTCTTAATGAAGTTTAAGTTAAGAAAGTTCCCATCCCATGGGCTCACGAGTCCACAAGGAACCTTAATATTTCTATTAAGCTTACATGTTTCTTTGAACAATTGATATAGTCTCATAATCTGATACATTCTTAAATATATTAGAGAGATGATTCCATACTACCTTCAAGAATAGGTTCCCCACCTATTCTTTTTCCATTAAGAATGTTCAATAGATTCATGATCTATTCCTTCTCATTAATTATAGTCAGCTTAACTAAGAATAATTTTTTCGAAGAGGTGTGTTCATGCTTAAATAGACTACATATACCAAAATAATCTGTATCAAGCATTGGATAAATATTCCTTCATATATAAAAATACATTTTTATAGGTTACATTTGTAAATTCCACTAGAATACATATCACACATCACTATAGCACACAAATAGTGGATTTTTAGCAATGTTGTCCTCTGACAATAGGATGCGATGGAGTGAGTAGGCCATGGCTCACTAAAGCATCTAAACACAAAGTCAAATATGCAGTTCTATTCTCTTCCTTAGCTTGCCATTTTTATACATTCTTAGACTATATGGCTATTGATCATATCCAACCACTTCTTTGTGATACCTCCTATTGGTGTATATCTCGCTCTATAATGGAGGCATCCTTTTCAGACTCCAATATCATATTTTCTCGTTCCCAAAAACTTTCTTATTCAATATGTTGTAATTTTAGTTACCAGTATTGTTGCCTTAAAGATTTCACTTCGCATAGTCCATCCATCACAAAATTCCAACCATAATATTCTCGACAATCTGATGGATCCACTTCTATCTCTATCTGACGACGTACATGGTGTCCATGAAGTTCCTTTTCTATTTCCTTTTATATACCATTAGGAATAAATTCTTCTTTGCCAATGGTCTTAGTTTTCTATCTCAGTGCTTTGCCACTTTCTTCCATACTTTCCTCTTCTTTATATGGTTGTGTGGCCCACCATCTATCATACTTTGGAGTTGTACCAACATTTTCCTCATCTAGTACCCATATGACCTTATCTTCCTATAAAGTCAATGGTTATATATGTGGTGGTACTACTTTATTCCTTCATTTTCTCATGTATATTACACATGGATATGATAATATTTATCTAATATTGAATCGTCAAAATACTCATATTACATGCTCACTTGTCCAATCATCCACCTTGCTTGTCGCACACGAATTAGTTGTATTCCATGTTTTATCCATACTAGGCCCTTCCTCCATGGTCTCTAGATTACATCTTGAGGTTACAAATTTTTCCAAATAGAGTGATATTTCTCTCTATTACCTTTAGGTGTTCTGTTAATGTTCGAATCTTTTCCCCTCTTCCACCTTAATGCATAAGGCACCTCTAGCTCTACAAAACTATATGCATCATAAGGCAACCCTTGGGATCTTTCCATATCCACATCTTCATAGGCCAATAATTGTAGTAAGAGGCAACAACTCATCCTTGCTTGCTTTATAATTCACACCTTGAAGAACTCTCTATAAGTATGGATCAACAAGTTTTGCATATATGCAAACATGAATGAACTCTCCACTAGGTCTTGCACCACTCCTAGCATATTCCATGGAAATTATGAACCTAGAAAATCAGGCAAAATGATGCTTGATATAAGTACCAATATCATAGCTTGTTTATGTGTCAATTTTCTAAACACATAATACAACTCATACATAATACTACCTTTCTCAATGTTCACATCTCTTCACTTTAATCCAAACAATATTTAAAATTGACTCCTTTACTTTATCTATAACAATCATCGTACATATCTCTATTGGTAACTTATATATTTGATATACATCTTCCAAAGTGATGTTCATCTCCCTAGTGGGTAACTATAATGTCCCCCTATTAGGATCCAACCTTTAAATCAAAGTTGATAGATAACATCTATTTGCATGCACCGACTCTAGATGCATTGATCCTTCTAATCCTATTTCTCTCAACCACTGCTGATCATCAATATGCAACATATTCCTCACATCCCAAAATATTGCTCTAAATGTGTTGTGTAGTATGATAATCTTCAACGACCTTATTTCTTCTAGTTTTGCACCACCTCCCTGGATTGTTCCAACATCATCAGAAGCCATCTTATCTTCTCAAAGTATATGCACCAGTAGATTGGCAATAAAAAGTAGAAGAATCATGAAGCATACTATAGTATTTGCTTCGAATATAATCAATATCAACAACAAAAATTCTAATACGAGTATAATAACGTTAAACATCATGGGCAGTTGAAAGGTTAATTCCTTCCTCGATGTTGAATAAAAATAATTCAAGATAATTTTTATGTATATTCAACTTGTTTTCTTGATGTTGTGAAGTTAGCATTACTCCTTCTATCAATGCCAAGTATCTAACCAATCATTTTTTATGATACATTGATCTTACTCATTCATCTAGCCAATCATATCTCAATCATCTCGAGTCTCCACATTCATCCTTTATGTATCATGTCTCAATCATCTTGGACCTTCTTATTCCTCTTATGCCATCCATCATCGTTCTCATATTAACTAACTAGGGACACATTATTCCTCTAAGCCGCTTGGGTCTACAACATTTGATGTCTCATCATATAATTCCACCAATCCATCTTGTATAAATCTATTTATACACCTTATCCTATATGTCATTTTAATTGTAACCATTATCACTCTACTGACCATTATCTAGGTCACGTTTGCCTACCTGCAAGGTACCATCTCAAAATATTTTTTGCACTCTATCATTAATTATATAATTATTAGGATTACAAAAAGTTGAGTTTAGTTATTTATAGTTAGTTCTTTATCTCTATAAACTAACTTTTCTCATTATCATTCATTTAATAATGTCTATGGTTATTCTTGCTCCATGCAAGATACTACTCCTAGGTAGGCTTATATATTATCACTTACGTGATAATGATGGTCATTCTTACTTCACACAAGGTACCATATTAAAGTAAATATACCTTTCCTAGGATTCATTTTTAAGTAATATTTAGCTTATTTATGGAAGCTTCTAGTCCTATGACCTAGAGCTTTAACAACTGAAACATTGTTATCAATGGTTCAAACAACCTTAAACTCAAATTGAGCAACCTTTAGTCTTGAACCAACCTTTGGTTCTTTTACGAACATATTTTTACTAGCTTGGACCTTATACTAGCATCTATTTTCTAGCCCCGCTCTAATACCAACTATAAAGACCCACTTGTTATTCATATCAAAACAACCCAAGAGAGAATTTTTTTTAAGTGCGTAATTTCACAAGCAAATGTTGCACAAGTAAGGTACACAAGATATTTTCATAGCATCATAAGCCATTCATCATTAAACAATGTAAAAGACTACAACATTCATTCATAAATGATTATAATAAAAGACTTCCTCTTTGAGCATTCCATGTAAGATAAAAGCATAGAACATTGCATCTATATTCAAATGAAACTCATGTCCATGATTTATTATAATAAACATCTCATTGAAGTGCAAACATAACTCCAATAACTAGATCTAGAAAGCATCAAATGTAAGATCATAATATGAAGATACAACACATCATATATCCTAGGAAACCCCTAAGGAAAAAACCTAGCCTCAAATATATCTCTTTTCATTTCATAAACATGATGTTCCCAATACAATCAATAAGGAATTTCCACAATTCCTTTTTTCCAAAAAACATCCATATAAATACATAATAATTTCCACAATTCTTATGTTACAAAAGAACATCATTCTTTCCAAATACATCAAATATTAATATGTTTTCATCAAACAAGGTATCATGTTTTCAACAATCATTTTGTATAAAACAAATTTCAATAAGGGACCCCATAATCCCTTCAAGAATGAACTCCACGTTCATTCTTTCCAAGTCTGCTTATCAAAAGCTTAGAACTTCCATAGTTCTATAATTAGCTTAGAACTTCCACAATTCTATCATTAATCACATTTCAGGGAGAAGAGCCCATACTCTTCTCAAGAATATATCTCCTCATCTATTATTTCCAACATAGTTCCTATCCATGAATGACTACAACCATTCAATAGGCAAGCCATGAATAAATATTTATATTCACATGGCACATTAAGAGAAGCCCATACTTCTTTTAGACATTCATTTAATTTCTAAAAAGACACATTAAGAGGAGCCTATTTTCATATGCTTATCAAGCATATCCAATATTACTTTCACTAGAATTCTCATTCTGCATGTGTATCATCCAGATGCTTCCTAAATTACTATAATAATTTAAAGATCAATTATCTTTACCTCCTGTAAATTGTAAGTTTCTTGGAATCTCAACTTGGTGTCTATTTATCATAGATCCTAGTGCAATGTCCCTTCGCTCCCCATCCTTATGCAAGGACTATGTATTGTCTAGAAGTTGCTCTTTCTAAACTAATCTAAAAATATCTATATAGATCTCCCTTAGGGTATCCACCTTTTATCCTCTCATAGTGCTCTCTATTGGCTAACATGTCTGCAACTATATATTGACTACTTCCACCTCAATAAAGGTTTAGAGAGCATTCCTAATATTGTGAAAAATATTATAAATTTTTAAAGTAAAGTGTGGGTTTTTAATAGGGACCATATGTCTTCTATATATATATATATGGACTACTTCCACCTCAACAAAAGTTAGAGAACATTCTTAATATCAAAAAAAATATTATAAAATTTTAAGGTAAATAAGCCTTGAAAAGTACATTTATTTTAAATAATAAATTTGACGTGAGCTGAAGGAATACTTATACTTTGCCCATATTACTTCTATCAAAGAGTGAATTGAATGCTTCTACGAAGTTATCTAATCCCAACATCACATGCTCTTTGTATTTAATTTTTCCTTTATACAAACCTCCTCCCACTTCCGCTGTGAACTTATTCACATCACCCTGAAATTGACCCATAAGGAATCCTTGCATCTTGCCACATTTCCAACTAAATTTAGTAAGTTTTTCACTCCATGGCACTGCTTCCAGATCTGTCATGGCATATAATAATGTTTAAAAAAAAAAAATTAAAAAATAATGGAAGAGTCTAACTATCTCTTATATATAAATAAAGGTGCATGGATGCACAAACCTTGGTACACTAAGAAGAAATTATTCCAGATAAGGGAATCCGGGCGTTCATATTGATGTGGTTAAGAACAGCTTCCAACATTGCACCTCCCATGTTATCAGAATACATGCCTATGCCGTTAGAAAAGAACTTGTTTAACTCATCTAAATTTAATTATTATTTTCTTTTAAATATATTTATTATAATATTATCTATAATATGTAATTGAGTTTTATTTATACATACATGTTTTGATTAGAGACTGTTCCTATTTATACTTTGATGATATGCATGTTTATACGTTCAATTAATCTGATCATAATGTATGTGATTTATTTTGGAGAAAATAGTTAAATTTTTTTAATGTAAAAAGTAAAAACTTAATCTAATTATAATGAATTATAATTAATTAAAATTAAATTACTGATCATAATGTATGTGATTTATTTTGGAGAAAATAGTTAAATTTTTTTAATGTAAAAAGTAAAAACTTAATCTAATTATAATGAATTATAATTAATTAAAATTAAATTAGTCTTGAGTCTAATATATTGGTTAGTTATCTACTTGATTTTGTCTTGAAAGTTGGGGTGAGTGACTATGGCAACTACTAAATTTAAAGCCAATGTGTGCCATGAAAACACCTTTTAGGTGCTAGGAAGTGCCCATCCTCCTGTTAATCTATGAATATTTTGGTCATATCTTAGAATGAGAGGTATTACCTTGGCTTTGTGAATAGTCTGTGTTGCTCATCTGAGTTGCGTTTAACCCTCAAGTTTTTTTCCTTTAAAAAGTTAAGGCATGGTTAGTTATCTACTTGATTTTGTCTTGAAAGTTGGGGTGAGTGACTATGGCAACTACTAAATTTAAAGCCAATGTGTGCCATGAAAACACCTTTTAGGTGCTAGGAAGTGCCCATCCTCCTGTTAATCTATGAATATTTTGGTCATATCTTAGAATGAGAGGTATTACCTTGGCTTTGTGAATAGTCTGTGTTGCTCATCTGAGTTGCGTTTAACCCTCAAGTTTTTTTCCTTTAAAAAGTTAAGGCAGTAGAGGACCAAGTTAATCCATGAATCCTATGGTGTTATATTAAATATGAGAGGTCGTACCTTGCCTCTACTAAAAGTTTGTGCTACTCATCTGATTTGTGTTTGGCCCTCAAGTCTTTTTCCCTAAGAAGTTAAGGTAGCAGAAGAACAACTTGCCTTTAGATTGCACTTGATCTTTAAGGATCATGTGCATTTACAGACAAGACATGCTTTAGGAAGTGGTGGTGTGATTATGTCGATTGCCACCTAAATTAACAAGAATATTCTTAGTTTTATTTTGTCTTCTTCAAGGAAAAACAAAAATGTAAGAGCATCATTGCTATCAAGGATTCCTTGAAGATTCTTGAGGCTAATCAACATGAAAATGTTGAAGTCTTTCAGAGCCACTTCCGTCATATCTTTATTACCAATCCTCCATATGGTATGCTTCTCATCCTATAAGACTATGTTAAAGAGTATTTTCCACGCAAAAAATGCCTGCTTAAATCTAGGATGTGAGTTGTGAGAATGTAAAGTGCTATATGCCTGCTTAAATATGTAAGTGAAAAGTCATGAAAATTTTATCATATATAAAAAATATAAAATAATACATCTTTAAATTTTGAGGAAAATAATAATTGAATATTAAAAAAGTAATCTTATAAAATTATTTAATCACCTATAAATAGTATTATAAGTTCTATATATTAAAAAGATTCCAAATTTATAAACATAAACATCTTTTTGATTAAATACTTTTTATATACATCTGCAGTAGAATTGATCTTAATCTCAAATACAACATAAACCGCATAAAAGTGATTCTTACTGGGCCTATGGAGCAATTTATGTTTCGTTATCTGTTAGTTGAAGGCACCGACTTTATTCTTCAAACTTTAGATGTGTGGGTTTTCTATGGTGCATCGAGGGGGAGGTAGCATTATATGGATCTCAGATTCAATAGTTGTCATAGACAGAATCAAGAAGCTGAGTGGCTGGCATAACCAATGCAGGGTCAACAACGATAAGTGAATGTTAATTTTTAAGTGTCTACTGTTTGCATTCGAAAATTTAGTTCTTTCCTGAAGAAGAACGTATTTGACTCGCATACATTTGATTAGATTAATTGAACATCAACATTAAAGGAAAAGTCTCTCAACAAAATTATTATATAGATAAGTTTAATAAAAGAATTCAATAATTTTGAGAAAATAACAAAGGCCGTAAATAAGGCTAATTTTCTGTAACAAAGTTAGTTTTGTATGTATAGCGTGTTAAATTTTTTAATTTATTTAATATTAAAATTTATCAATAATAAATTTGTTGTTAAAATTTTGAAGGTTATTCAAATATCCTTTTCTTAAGAGAATTTTAAATGTTTGTTAAGAGAATAACATTCTTATCTATTAATTGTTAAAAAAACCAAAAACATATTTAATAGTAAAATATTAATATTTTTTTTAAAAATTAATCTAATTATTTTAATTAAAAACTTATATATAATTTTTAAAATTTTAATATATTAAAATTAAAATTATTTTATTATAAAACAAATTAACTAAAACTACACTATACGTAATTAAATTATTTTATTTTGAACAAATTAACCTTTTATCTGGATACACAACAGCAGGGACTGCGCTGCTACGCAGCCACTTCTTTAAGTAGACAACAATAAAGAGTGTAGTTTACATTGTCGCAGCCACTTTTTTTTATCGTAGGAAGCATCGGTTGTCGTGTCGTAGGAAGCGTTGGTAGCGACGACAAGTCAGTCCTATACCATATTTCTGCATAACAAAGGCACAGATACAGATATGTCGTGGTTTAAATCCCATCTTTTGAAAAAAATTTCTAATTTCCATCGTTTCAAAAATTTAAAGTTTTAATTATATTTTGTATTTGTTTAAATCAAATCACCCAAAATTTTAACCATTACATTATCTATTAAAACTTCTCGATAACCTTCGTAGGTGATAACACCGCAATTTCAAAACGTCCTTAGGCTTAACTGGCGTGCAGCAAATATAACAGTCCGTTTGCATATGTTGAGCATGTTTTTATTTTAATTAGCAATTTAATTTGATTTTGAAATAATAGAAAATGAATGGATGGGTCAAGATGTTAAAAGAAAAGTATGGATACGACGATGCTTTTAATTATAAGTCAGAGACAAATTGGGATGCAACACTACCAAGCGTATTAATATTAATAGTTACATGTTAAATATAAATATATCTCAATTACATATTATAGACAATAGATGTATCTCAATTTTTTTTTAATAATTAAATTTGGATGAGTTAAACACGTTCTTCCTTAATGACATAGACATATATTTTGATAATGTGGAAGGTATAATGTTGGAAGCTTTTCTGAACCACATCAACATAAACACTCGTAATCTGTAATAACATTCGAAATCTGTAATCTCACTTGGTTGTACCACTTTACCATTTAAAAACAAACATAGCATTATATTTTTTTTGTTTTTAATCTAACAATTTTACTTATAGTTTTACCTTCATGTTCATAGCAAACATATTTCACCCATTAATCATTTATCATAAATTTTATCTTAGCACAGGTATATTACACCACTTTTGGGTTTTAGACTACTGTAAACAATCACCCAAGTGGATGAGATCGGCCATATCTCGTAAAGGTGCCATTAGTGGAAATGACTTATCTCATTTAATGTCCTCATTTTCTAGCATGAGGGTCATTCCACGACAAGGGTTATCCTCTAGGGCCCATAACACCTAGAGGGGGGACACTTGCTTCCCAATTTCTTTTCATTCTGAACCTTCGACTTGTCGTCATACTTGTTCTTATACCAAATGAAAGGAAAATAGCGTACTTATGCCTAGTGTCTAATTGATTGTCCTCTTCATGGAGTCAGTTAGAGCCATGCCAATACACTGGCCTTGGACTTAATCCCTCATGCTCTTAATGACCCACGTTAGTATGTCCCATACCATACAACGAGGCTTAATCAACTTGGTCTAAGATACATGGGATCTATCATAGTACTATCCTAGACACAACCTAGAGAAGGCATCCCATACCACCCCTCATTACCAGATCTGACCTAGTCATTTTACAATTGACCTTCTTGTTAGTCTATAGTTGCTCTAGGTATTTTTGTGTGCCTACCCACACCCCAACAGTCTTTGGGTGAAATTTTGAGCATTCTTTATTCTCAATGTGCAATTATATGTTTTGTTTAGGGCTTCACAACTATTACTAAATGTCTTGCTTTCATACCCCATTAATCTCTTTCACTAAGGGTTTTCTATCCATCCTTACAAGCTAAAGTTATCATATCAACATTATCTTCTCAAGAGAGCCTACAAGCAATCCTAAGGTTTGGAGAAAAATAATCAAGGAAATACATACATATTTGCTTTCAATAAAATAAATACCATAAGCAAATTGTTCTACCCTATGGGTTTTCACTATCTCCAAAATTAAAGTAAGTAAACAAATTTTAACTCAAACCCATCTATTTTTAACCCTATACACATAAAAGCATAAGCATTTAAATATACTCTTCAATCAACAAATAGCCTTAACTCATTTTTTTTTAACTTGAGGATTTTAGAATAAACATGTTTTTATAAAACAAAATATCAAGAACTAAAATATGATTTACTAAATGAAACATACCCTCACTTTCATTCCCAACATGGTAGACGATAAACCACCCTCTCAATGCTTCTAAGAAAGGAATACAAAGTACTGGGTTTACCATAGCTAAATAAACCTTCTTAATGCATTTGATATAAACCTCTTGAGTTTTATAACACACTTAAGTTTATCTCAAATAAAAAGGTGTGCTAGCCCCAACACGACAAAAGACATGGCATAAAGGTATTTATTCTCATTATCCAAACAAGGAACCCACAACCAATTGCCTTTGCATCATCTACTCAGGATGACTTGACATTCAAAAGGGGTGTCACAACATAGCTTTAATACAAATGCTTTTATGTTGGATAATTCTTCTATGCTTACTACTTCTAACTAAGCCTCTCGGCAAGTAGTTTACACAAAAGACTAACTTAGAGATAACAAGATGTGCACTACCTCTTTCACACCTCTAATATTGTAACCAAATCCTTATATATTTATATTGAGAGCATGATTGAATAGATTTAAATTGTTTAACCAGAGTAAACAACACCATCACTTTCGGTTTAATTTAACTTCTTTACACTAGAAATGAATGCATAAATAAATTATTCCACCAAAAGAAAAACACATTACATAATCCAACATGCACAATAATTGAGCCCTTGGATTAAAATCATAAACATGGTAATATTTCCTCTTTGAATGGATATAACATAAAACACAGTATATATTTTCATTAAAATTCAAGATGCCTTAAACAGAACTCAACTTTATCCTCACTTAGACACATTGCTTAAAGGTAAAGAAATACATGACACAAGATTTTTCTTAACCATTAATCTATCAAATTCCATTTGCTACAAATTGATAAGGTCCATACTCAAGTTACAATAGGCTTTCAAATTTTATCAAATACAATAAGGAATTCAACATCGGACCAGGAGTGTTCTACATTGTACCACTCAATACAAGCATGCCCAGAGTATTTATGTTTAACACAAATCATCCGTCAATGAATATTTATGAATATCTTGATGGTTATCATATTTTTAACTAGATGTCTCGGTGACTACCAAACTTCCTTCGGCTGCTACCATCATGGTTGGACTTTTCCATGCTATTGTTGAAACTTCACTCTTTGGCTGAGATGATTCGAAGCTTAGGAATAATGGGATCATATTCTAGCTCTTCTCCACATGAATGCAATTCTAATACATGCAACATACTTTCACATAAATGTTCACTCGAAATCACACAATATTCTATTGCACTTAATGCATGTAATTCCCTTTCAATATTTTTTCATTTTTGGATAATGACAACATTCAAAATCCTAGCAACATACATCTAATTATGAACAACATGAAGCATTCACACCAAAGCACACTTAAATTTGCTTCTTTCATTTTTTTTTCACATAGGGAAGACATTAATATCAATAGTGTACCTTAACATAGCTACCACCATTTCATTTTCACACAGGAGAGCATTACATTCCAGTCCAACATAATTTCTTTTTTTAAAGAATTCAAAAAACAAGAAAGAGTAATTCAATTGGGACGATCTACCTGGAATCCTTCATGCAACTTCTCTTTTCTCCAAAAATTATCCGATGCTTCCAATTTCTTTTTCTTCCCCAAAAAATGTTTACCACTGTACTCTCTTCGTTTTCTCCTCCATTCATTTATTTTTTCTTCCTTTTCCCACTACGTTCAACAACGTTATTTTTTAATCATCCTCCTCCCTCCCTTCTCAATTTTTCATTATGGAGAAGGTTACTCCATCATTAATGCAACTAACACCTTACACAAAAATAGTTGGGTTGGTCGCTATTCTTCCACTATCACAATTCCATGATGGAGAAAAACAAGCCATTTTAATTTACATCTTTGCTATCATTTAACATAGCTCAAATCACTAGTATTAAAATATTTCAAATATAACATTTACCTATTATTTTAAGCATTGGACATCCACAAGAAAAACATTTACACTCGGACCTCTTAAACCATGCGTTCACACATTTATTTGCATAACTAGTTAATATCTATTTTTTTTTAAATTAAAAACTATATGCATATAAATAAAATAATCAGTGGCTCCCATCATCATCGCCACTCAACCAATGCAACACTCAATCAAACATAAAATCTACATGATATGCATGCATGCGAGCATCCATGTACTCGTGAGCTGAATCATCACTTCCCATATTACCTTTTCCATTGACTAACTTTCTTTCCTCGATGACTTTGAACCTGGTCCTACATTCACAGTAGCTATCAATAGTACCATAATTCACAAGAAAAGGTGGAGTTATTACCAATTTACTTATCTACCAATATCTATGTGAGGTGGGTCATTACATCCTCCCCCACTTAGGATAAACACAGTCCCTATGTTTTATGCAAATTAAAACAAGAAGTATCTTGCATATGAATTTAGCAAATGCCAAAGTAATTCAAATAATCCATATTTTCCATTCATTGAATTCATCAAAAAATCATAATTGTTCTCATTTGGCATATATCTAGATCATATAACATGTAATATTGTTTTCATTCAAAACATATATCATCACATGATCAAAACCATAAAAATTTTACATATCACATTCAAGTTACTCTACTCAATAACTCAAACCAACCTGATTTACTCTACTCAATATTAAGTCATATGTCTCATTGCAAATATACATATATCATCAAATCACATGAAATTTTTTTTTAAACAAAAATATAAAAAAGTCTAGATCTACTCAAACAAGTAAGAAAACTACTGTTGCATATCTACCACATTCTCCCACATGGCATTTTTATCTGAGTAGTGGTCCCACTAGACTTGACATTGCTCGATATTCCTCTTCCTCAGGTTCTTGGTTCTAAAACCAAGTATGCGAACAAGTCAAATTTTAATTTTGAGTGGGTCGGTCATCTATAATTTAGACACATCCAAGACATGAGTGGGATCAAAAATATATTTTCTAAAGAGGGACACATGGAAGACATTGTGAATTTTGGACAGGCTTGGTGGTAGAGCAAGTCTATAAGCAACAGGGCTTATCCTAGCCATAATTTCAAATGGACCTACATATCTGGAGTCCAATTTAGAATATTTTATTGAAATTTTAGTTGGTTTCACCCTTATGAATACCCTATCTCCCACAGAATATTCCCTTGGTGTCCTTTTAAGGTCCACGTAGCTCTTCTAGTGATCTACGACCTCTTTCAACCTCTACTGAATTCTTTTTAATTGTTCTTCCATTTATTTTATCATTTTTGGTTTGATCACTACCTGATATTCTAGATTATCCCAAGTTAAGGGAGTTTGACACCTCCTTCCATAAAGGGCTTCGAAAGGTGCCATACCTAGTGATGCATGATAACTGTTATTATAAGCAAACTCCACTAGGAATAAATAATCTTCCCACTTAACATGTTGATCCATGTAGTACATTATTAACATATCTTACAATACTTGGTTTACTCTTTCAGTATACCCATCAGTCTCAGGATGATATGCATTACTGATATTTAATTTGGTTCCCAATACCTCATGCATTGCTTGCCAAAATTTAGAGGTAAAACAAGAGTCTCTATTAGATATTATGACCTTTGGAAAACCATGCAGTCTTACCACTTCCCTAGCAAACTTACTTGCTACTATAGGAGCATCATCTTACACATTTCCTAGTATAAAATGTGCTACTTTGGTTAGCTTATCCACTATTACCAAGATTGTGTCATGCCTAAACCTTATTTTAGGCAATCCCACTATAAAATCCATTGATACCACTTGCCATTTTTGCGTAGGTATCTCATGTGGGTATAACTTTCTAGCTGGATGTAAATGTTATGCTTTCACTTTTTGAAACTCTAAGCATCTAGCCACATAGTTAGTGATATATTTTTTCATACCTAGCTAGAAATAAGTTTTTCTCAAATTCTCATGCATTTTTGTTCCTATCAGATGCACCGAATAAGGCATATTATGTGCTTCCTTTAAAATTATTTCTTTCAACCCACCAGAGCTTGGGACTACCAATCTATTCTTATAAAGTAGTAGATCATATTTGACCACAAAGTCTGTAACCTTTCTAGGTTCTTGCTCAATTTGAACCTTACATGATTGACAAAATTCATATTTTGCTTGCATTACTTTAATTTGGTCTAATAGATCATATTGACATTTTATCAAAGCAGTTATGCACCCTCTCCTACTCAATGCATCTACAACCTTATTCTCCTTACCCTTGATATACTCAATTCCAAATTCATACTCAACTAAAAATTCCATCCAACATCTTTGTCGGGCATTCAACAAGGGTTGGGTGAATATGTACCTAAGACTCTGATGATCTATTTTCAATTCAAATGGTTTTCCCAATAAATAATATCTCCAAATTTTTAAGGCATGAACTACTACTACCAACTCCAAATCATGAGTGGCATAATTAACCTCATATCTTTTAAGTTTCCTAGACTCATAGGCAATAACCACATCACCTTGGGTTAAAAACTCCCCCTAACCCTTCAATTGATGCATTCATGCATACCGTATACTACTTATTAGGATTAGGTAATTGCAATATTGGTGCAGATATCAAACAATGTTTCAAAACTTGAAAAGCTTCCTCACATTGTTCTTTCCACTTAAAGGCTTTACCTTTTCTTTGAATATTTGTAATTAGTTGGGTGATTCCTGAAAATCCTTTGAAAAATATCCTATAATATCCTGCAATACCCATAAAAATTCACACCTTTGTCACACTAGTAGGTGTTGGCCACTCAATTATTGCTTCAATTTTCTTGGGATCTACTACAATCCCTTTTACGGAGACAATATGACCCAAATACTATACTTATAGGGTGTAAAACTCACATTTTGATAGCTTTCCATAAAGTTGATTCTCTCTCAGAATCCCAAGTATAGTTCTCATATGTTGATCATGTTCCTCCTTGCTCTTGGAATAGATCAAAATATCATCCAAAAATACAAGTACAAACTGGTCCAGTTGCTCTCTAAAGACGTTATTCATGAGATTCATGAATGCGATTGGAGCATTAGTTAGCCCAAAAGGTAGAACAATGAACTCAAAATGTCCATACCTTGTTCTAAATATTTTTTTAGAGGTGTCTTCTTCTTGTATTCACAACTAATGATAGCTATATCTCAAGTGATATTCTCACAATGACACTGAGAGGGGGGGTGAATCAGTGTAACTACTTAAAAACTTAAATCTGCAACTTTTAAAACTAATAATGCAAGCTTGAAACTAGATAATGCAAGTATCACACAAGAGCATCACACAACACAGGATTTTACGAGGTTCACCGATGTGGCTACTCCTCAAATAATGACTGTTTGGACTTCAATCCAAATCCAGTCTTTGCAAGGATTCAATATTTACAATTGTTTACCAGCACCCACTGGAAGGAGCACCAACCCCTGATTTATAGCACCAACCCCTTTATCCAAGCACCAACTTGGATTTCTATTTTGCAAGATAAATGGACATAAAGATGCCTTCTCTTATACAAGACCCTCACTGGTCTACAGCACATACAAAAATCTCACAAAAGCATAGAGAGAATTGTTAGAGACTCAATATCTTCTGATCTAATCTAAAACCTTTCTCTTGAATATTCAATAGAATTGCGGGTTTTGATCTCAGGTTGTTCTTCTTACAGCACCCTTACCACACTGAGCCTTTTTAAATGCACAATGAAAACACGATTGCGGTAACCTTCTAACTATGCCACTTCGATCCTTATATACTTGATTTCCTCGAATGGCTCAATTTGAAACGGTTTAACTTTCCCTCCAACATTTTCATGCATTCTCGGCTGTAATTGACGTGTCAAATCCTTCTCTGACCTGATCCGCCTTTTAGCCGCTTTCTTACTGACATTCTGACGTTTTGACAGCCTTTTTCTCTGCACATTCTGACATTCTACTCTGCTGGAACTGACACCCCTTTTTGTGTAGACTGACAGCCTTTCTACGCGTTTCGATGCTCTCTGATTTCGTTCTCTACGTAACTGCTCTTTCAAATTCTTTTGCACTCTATTCTAAACGGTGTCAATCCTTCTATTCTACCCGTTACTTTCTTGTGAGTCAAGCACAACCATCGAGAAAATTTCTTGTTTGCAGTGATTATCTGAAAAACTGCTCTTTACGCCAGCTTGCAGCATCACGGCCCTGCAACAGCCGATCTCTTCTTAAATTCGTTGTCTAGTCACTTTCACTTGTAACTACAGTTAACTGCAGCATGAATTTCTCCTATGCATTCTCACCACCTGTCACTTGGAACTGCAGATCTGACTCCAGTTAGGTTTATCGTAACTAGCGCCTTTTTGACACCTGTCACTTTGAATGCCTCTTAGACCTTTTTCCCGCCAAAACATTACCTATCGCGATATCGCGACATTTTCCGCTTTGCTGACGTCATCCTCAACTTAGTCGCGATATCGCGACACTTTCGGCTTCCGAGGCTTCTCCGCAACTTGTCGCGATATCGCGACATTTTTAAACTTGTCGACGTCATCTTCAAAGATGTCCACTCATCGTGCTTCTGGCTTTTCGTTCACCCTTCGCGAAATCGTGACACTTTTTGGTTTTGCTGACGTCATCTTCTAAGATGTCGCGAAATCGTGACGTTTTCGGCTTGCAATGGCTTTTCGTTCACCCTGTCGCGAAATCGTGACACATTTTGGTTTTGCTGACGTCATCTTCTAAGATGTCGTGAAATCGTGACGTTTTTGGTCTTGCTGACGTCATCCTCATTGCCGTCGTGAAATCGCGACGCTTCTGGCCTCCGTACAATTTTTACTCCATGCAGCCGCGAAGACCTTACATGTAGCGAAATCGCTACACCATTGTTGCCTTAGCATTTTTCTTTGCTGCTAGCTAGTGAAACTCCGACGTGTAGCGATATCGCTACACCTTTCCACTTTGCACTTTGAACTCGTAGCAAGATCGCTGCACCTTCCCAACATGTGTTTCTAACCTGTAGCGAAATCGCTACACCTTCGCATTATGCACTTTCAACCTGTAGCGAAATCGCTACACCTTTTTACCTTGCACTTTCAACCTGTAGCGATATCGCTACACCTCCGCACTATGCACTTTCAACCTGTAGAGAAATCGCTACACCTTTTTACCTTGCACTTTCAACCTGTAGCGATATCGCTACACCTCCGCACTATGCACTTTCAACCTGTAGCGATATCGCTACACCTTTTTACCTTGCCTTTTGAAACAGTTAGAAAAACGCTGCACTTTTGTTCTTAGTGTTTCAAGCTTGTAGCGAAATCGCTACATCTTTCATCCTTTGCATTTAGAGCCTGTAGCAAAATCGCTACACTTTCCTTACTTAGTGCCTTTTCTTCGCTTTCACCAGCGAAATTGCAACATGTAGCGAAATCGCTACGCTTTCTTCACTTTGCTGCTTTGCCTCCAACATGTCGCGAAATCGTGACACTTTCTCATGCACTTTCTCTCTCATCCTTTTTGTCGCGAAATCGTGACAATTTTGCTTGCGCCTTCTCTCTCCTCAGCCATGTCGCGAAATCGTGACAATCTTACTTGCATCTTCTCTCTCCTCAGACATGTCGCGAAATCGTGACATTTTGGCGTGCTTTTTCTCTCTCCTCGGATATGTCGCGAAATCGTGACATTTTCTTATGGACTTTCTCTCTCCTCCGGTATGTCGCGAAATCGTGACATTTTCTTATGAACTTTCTCTCTCCTCCGGTATGTCGCGAAATCGCGACAGGAACCATGTCGCGATATCGCGACAGAAAACATGTCGCGATATCGCGACAGTTTTCTTCCTTGTCTTTTTTTGCAAATTTTTGGATCTGGGTCCCCTCTGTTTTTCTTGAGATTTTTTGCACTTGATCTGACTGACCTCTGAACTGCTTCAACTGCATCACTCTGTCTGTGTTGACAACAATTACAATCCTTTTGCACTACTTTTGCTGCACCTTGCTCAACAATCTCCCCCTTTGGAATTGTTGGCAACACTTTGTAGCCTTGCTCAAATTCTTCTCCCCCTTTGCCAATAATGCCAAAGGGCTGCTGCAGACTCCCCCTGAGTCTATGCACAACATTCTCGAGCATAAATAAGTTGAATGCTCCCCCTCGAGAATGTATTTCCCATAGCTAGTCAGTGCTTGGGAAGTGTGACTACTCCCAACTTCTTTCGAAGGTATTCAAATACTTCCTTTGGTAAAGGTTTGGTGAATATGTCTGCTACTTGCTCTGTAGTGGGAACAAACTCCAATCTGACCTCTCCTTCTGCAACCTTATCCTTCAAGAAGTGATACCGGATTGCAATATGTTTGGTGCGGGAATGCATTACCGGATTCTTTGAAATGTTGATTGCACTAGTGTTGTCACATTTGATTGAAATGGGCTCATTGAAGTGAATTCCTAGATCTTTCAATGTTTGTCTCATCCATAGTATTTGTGTACAGCATGTAGTAGCTGCAATGTATTCAGCCTCGGCTGTGGATAAAGAGACTGATTCTTGCTTCTTACTGTGCCATGCTACCAATTTATCTCCAAGGAAGAATGCTCCTCCACTTGTACTTTTTCTGTCATCAATGCATCCTGCCCAATCAGCATCAGAATATGCAAAGAGAGTGAAGTCTTTTCCTTTTGGATACCACAGCCCATACTCCATAGTACCCTTGAGGTACCTAAAGATCCTTTTCACAGCTGTCACATGAGTCTCTTTTGGACTAGCCTGAAATCTTGCAACCATGCAAACAACTTGTAAGATATCCGGTCCAGTTGCTTGTCAAATACAGACAAGCTCCCTATCATTGATCTCGTACATTGTTTGAATAACATTTGGAGATTTATCATCCTTGCTCAACTTGCAGCTTGTTGTCATGGGGGTGCTCACCGGCTTACTATCTTCCATAGTGAACTTTTTCAGTATTTCTTTCACATATTTAATTTGAGAGATAAAAATCCCCTTTTCGGTTTGATTAACTTGCAATCCAAGGAAATATGAAAGTTCACCTATCATAGACATTTCAAACTCTTTCTGCATTTTGTTTGCTATGTCTTTGCATGATTCATCATTGCTACTTCCAAAAATTATATCATCTACATAAACAACAAGGACAATGAAATTGCCATTTTCAGTTTTCACATATAAATTGCTATCCACCATACCTTTCTTGAATCCTTGCTTAGTGAGATAGTTGTCCAACCTTGCATACCAAGCTCTAGGTGCTTGTTTCAAGCCATACAATGCTTTCTTCAGCTTGCAAACAAAGTCAGGATTATCACAAAGTTGAAAACCATCAGGTTGTTCAATATATACTTCTTCTTCAAGATTTCCATTCAGAAATGCTGATTTTACATCCATCTGATAAACCTTGAAGTTCTTATGAACAGCTAAAGCCAAAAATAGTCTTATTGCTTCAAGTCTGGCCACGGGTGCAAAAGTCTCTTCAAAATCAATCCCCTCAACTTGGGCATATCCCTTACAGACTAATCTTGCTTTATTCCTTACAACCTGTCCATCTTCATTCAGTTTGTTTCTAAATATCCATTTAGTACCAATTATGTTTTTATTTTCAGGCCTTGGTACTAATTCCCAGGTTTTGTTTTTCTCAATTTGATCTAGTTCTTCATTTACTGCTTCCATCCAACTTTCATCCGTGCTTGCTTCAATAATATTCTTGGGCTCAATACTGGATAACAGAGAATAGTTATTTACTACTCTTCTTCTTGTCTGAATGCCAACTGTAGGGTCCCCAATAATCTGCTCTTTGGGATGATTTTTTTGCCAACTGCCTGTTCTGTATTTTCTATTTTCATCTCTTTCTAAGTCCTCTGAATCTGATTTCTGTCTCTCTTCTTTTTCTTGATCTTCATCTTCTTCAATAAATTCTTCATAGGTTGGGTAGTTTTCATTATTGCTGATTTCTTGTTTTCTGCCTTCATCAACCTTCACATCCGCACTCTCCACTATTTTCTTAAGTCTTTTGTTGTAGCATGTATAGGCTTTGCTTTTAGTTGAGTACCCAAGGAATATTCCTTCATCAGCTCTGTCTTCAAACTTGCCAAGATTGCTTTCAGTTCTCTTAATGTAACACTTGCTGCCAAACACTTTGAAGTATTTTGCTGTAGCCTTTTTGCCAAACCACAGTTCATATGGTGTTTTGCTTTCATGCGGCCTCAACATACATCTATTCTGAATGTAGACTGCAGTGTGAACTGCCTCTTTCCAAAATCTGTCAGCAATTTTGCTCTCTGTTAACATGGTTCTTGCCATTTCTTGTACAGTTCTGTTCTTTCTTTCAACTACTCCATTCTGCTGAGGTGTTCTTGCTGCTGAAAACTGTCTTCTTATTCCATATTTTTCACAGAATTCTGCAAACTCATCTGAGATAAACTCTCCTCCTCTATCAGATCTCAAACACTTTATTCTTTTTCCAGATTGGTTCTCAACAAGATTTTTGAAGGTTTTAAACATCTCAAAAGCTTCTGACTTCTGTTTCAGAAAGAGTACCCATGTCATTCTGGAAAAATCATCAATACACAACATAAAATATTTGTATCCATTTATGCTTTCTGTCCTCATGGGTCCACACAAATCAGTGTGAATCAGTTCTAATGGCTTGCTAGTGAAATATTCTTTTGCTTTGAAGGTAGATCTGGTTTGCTTCCCCTTTTGGCATGACTCACATATATTGTTTGATGGTTTACCAATAGTGGGTATGTCTCTTACTGCTCTTTTCGAGCTGATTTTTATCAGATTATCAAAGCTTATGTGACCGAGTCTTTTATGCCACAGCCAGTTTTCTTCTTCTTGACCAACCAAGCAGGCTCCTTCTGAAGTCTCCGAGAGAGTATACAAATTTCCAGAAGTTCTCAGTCCAGTGGCTATTAACTTTCCATTTCTTGTCTTCCTTACTTCACAGCCCTCCTTCTTGAAAATTACTTCATGACCTCTGTCACAAATCTGACTTACACTCAACAAGTTATGCTTTAGTCCTACCACAAAAAGAACTTCCTTAGAGTTGATTTTACCGTCACTTAACTTAACTGATCCTTTACCCACTATCTTTGCTCCATCATTGTTTCCGAATTTTATAGAACCACCTTCGTATGTCTGTAGGTTGTCAAACTTCTGTTTGTCTCTTGTCATATGACTGGAGCATCCACTGTCCAGAATCCAAGGAGCAGATTTATTCTGTGCTTTGAGAGCTGTTTGAACGATCAGGGATTCTTTGTCTTTCTTCGGTTGTCCCTTTTCTTTCCACTGAGTTTTGACAGCAGATCTGGTTACTTTCTTCACCTTCTCCCTTTCATTTGCTTGTGACAGTTTATTGGGAAATTTTCTGTACTGTTTTGATCCAACTGAGTGATATTTTCTTTCCTGATATTTATTTCCTGCAAAAGAGCTACGACAATTTCTTGCAATATGGCCGAAGTTATGGCAGTTATAACATTCTACAGCATAATCTATCAAAGGAGAAAAAGTATTTCTACTAGTAAAGTTTCTTTGTTCTACATTATATCTACAACTTGAAATTTTATGACCATATGCATTGCACTTAAAACAATAACCAGAAAAGGAACGAGTGTACCTGGGAAATGGTTGTTGCCATGTGGAGGTAGGAGCCATGGGTCTTCTTCTTCTTTGATGAGAGACTTTGGTGAATCCATCATTTGCAGCACTCCTTTCGAGCTTGGATTTGTTGTTTTCTTTTGCCTGATACGGTTTATCTTTATCAACCTTGATCTTGTCTTTATTCTTTATTGGATCTACTATTACAGCCTTTGAGTCCTTTGAGGTTTCTCCTTCATCAAAGCCCAAACCAAACTTGATACCTGTGGGCCTTTGATTATTCAACATTTTATTCAATTTCTCAGAACTGTCTTCAAATTTTTGATGACAACTCAGTTTCCGATTCATCCCTTCTAGCTGCAACCTTAATCCAACTATATCTTCTTCTAGCTTGTTGCACTCATTTATTTTCACGATTAGCTGTGCTTCAAAATCTTCAGACTTTTTCTTATGCTCTTCAGTTTGTACTTTCAAACTGATTATTACATTGCTGGCCTCCTCAAATTTTCTTGTAATCTTTTTATTTCTTTTCCTTTCGCACTTAACTCTTCAAGAGCAGACCACCAACTCACCTTCCGGATCTACCTCGGCCTCATCGTCTAATTTTTCTTCACACTCCTGGGTTTCTTCAGCTTCTTTGTTCTTCAAAAGCCATGAACAAGGCTTCACCAGCTTTCTTCTTCGAGTCCTCACTGGAACCTGTCTTCGAAGAATCAATGTTCCGAGAAAGGAAACTTTTCTTCTTGAAGTTCCTTTTTCTAAAATGTGGTTTCTTTTTCCAGACATTTCTTTCTGGATGTGTTCCTTCATCATTTTTATTTTTCTCCTTCATTGGGCATTTTGCTGCAAAGTGCCCGATGCCTCCATAGTTAAAACATTTGAACATCAACTTACCTCTGTACTTTCCTTTTCCCTTTACTAATTTCCTAACAAAGTTTGCTTCATTTTCATCTGCAGATTCTTCTTCCTCAATTCTAGTTTAGATTTTATATTTTTCTGAGCTTGGAAGGCTGCTTCTCTGTCTGAGGGCTTAGTTTGACCAATCCTCATTTCATATGCAGTTAGAGATCCATGCATTTCATCCAAACTAAAAATATTTAAATCCTTTGCTTCCTCTATAGCAGAAACCTTTGCATCAAACCTTTTGTTGAGAGTTCTCAGTACCTTCTTCACAACAACTGCATCTTCCATTTCTTCCCCGAGTCCTCTTATTGCATTGATGATTCCATTTACTCTCAGCATATAGGCTTCAATGTTCTCATCATCGGTCATCTTTAATGCTTCGAACTGGGCACGATGTGTTTGTAGCTTAGCTTCCTTGATTTTGCTATCTCCTTCATGAATGCTTTGCAGTTTGTCCCATATGTCTTTAGCAGATTTGCAGTTCATGATGCGTATCAACTCACTGTCGACCAATCCACACATAATAGCATTCTTGGCTTTCGAGTTGTTCTCAAACTTTTTCTTCTCAGCCGCATCTGTTGGAGGAACAGTGGGTATGGTGTATCCATTTTCAACAGATTCCCAAATGTCATAGCCCAGAGCACATAGATAAGTCTGCATCCTGAGCCTCCAGAAAGAATAATTTGTTCCATCAAACAGAGGAGCTTTGTTAGAAGAAAAACCTTCACCACCGGCCATTGTACCTCTCCCAAGAACACCTTAGCTGATTAAGCTTGTGCAGGTGCCTGGCTCTGATACCAATTGATATTCTCACAATGACACTGAGAGGGGGGGGTGAATCAGTGTAACTACTTAAAAACTTAAATCTGCAACTTTTAAAACTAATAATGCAAGCTTGAAACTAGATAATGCAAGTATCACACAAGAGCATCACACAACACAGGATTTTACGAGGTTCACCGATGTGGCTACTCCTCAAATAATGACTGTTTGGACTTCAATCCAAATCCAGTCTTTGCAAGGATTCAATATTTACAATTGTTTACCAACACCCACTGGAAGGAGCACCAACCCCTGATTTATCTACTGCAACAGATAGGAGCACCAACCCCTTTATCCAAGCACCAACTTGGATTTCTATTTTGCAAGATAAATGGACATAAAGATGCCTTCTCTTATACAAGACCCTCACTGGTCTACAGCACATACAAAAATCTCACAGAAGCATAGAGAGAATTGTTAGAGACTCAATATCTTCTGATCTAATCTAAAACCTTTCTCTTGAATATTCAATAGAATTACAGGTTTTGATCTAAGGTTGTTTTTCTTACAACACCCTTACCACACTTAGCCCTTTTAAATGCACAATGAAAACACAGTCACGGTAACCTTCTCACTATGCCGTTTAGATCCTTATATACTTGATTTCCTCGAACGGCTCAATTTCAAACGGTTTAACTTTCCCTCCAACATTTTCATGCATTCTCGACTGTAATTGACGTGTCAAATCCTTCTCTGACCTGATCCGCCTTTTAGCCGCTTTCTTATTGACATTTTGACGTTCTGACAGCCTTTTTCTCTGCACATTCTGACATTCTACTCTGCTGGAACTGACACCCCTTTTTGTGTAGACTGACAGCCTTTCTACGCGTTTCGATGCTCTCTGATTTTGTTCTCTACGTAACTGCTCTTTCAAATTCTTTTGCACTCTATTCTAAATGGTGTCAATCCTTCTATTCTACCCGTTACTTTCTTGTGAGTCAAGCACAACCATCGAGAAGATTTCTTGTTTGTAGTGATTATCTGAAAACTGCTCTTTACGCCAGCTTGCAGCATCACGGCCCTGCAACAGCCGATCTCTTCTTAAATTCGTTGTCTAGTCACTTTCACTTGTAACTACAGTTAACTGCAGCATGAATTTCTCCTATGCATTCTCACCACCTGTCACTTGGAACTGCAGATCTGACTCCAGTTAGGTTTATCGTAACTGGCGCCTTTTTGACACCTGTCACTTTGAATGCCTCTTAGACCTTTTTCCCGCCAAAACATTACCTGTCGCGATATCGCGACATTTTCCGCTTTGCTGACGTCATCCTCAACTTAGTCGCGATATCGCGACACTTTCGGCTTCCTGAGGCTTCTCTGGCAACTTGTCGCGATATCGCGACATTTTTAAACTTGCTGACGTCATCTTCAAAGATGTCACGAAATCGCGACGTTTTCGGCTTGCAATGGCTTTTCGTTCACCCTGTCGTGAAATCGCGACACATTTTGGTTTTGCTGACGTCATCTTCTAAGATGTCACGAAATCGCGACGTTTTCGGCTTGCAATGGCTTTTCGTTCACCCTGTCACGAAATCACGACACATTTTGGTTTTGCTGACGTCATCTTCTAAGATGTCGCAAAATCACGACATTTTTGGTCTTGCTGACGTCATCCTCATTGCCGTCGCGAAATCGCGACGCTTCTGGCCTCCGTACAATTTTTACTCCATGCAGCCGCGAAGACCTTACATGTAGCGAAATCGCTACACCATTGTTGCCTTAGCATTTTTCTTTGCTGCTAGCTAGTGAAACTCCGACGTGTAGCGATATCGCTACACCTTTCCACTTTGCACTTTGAACTCGTAGCAAGATCGCTGCACCTTCCCAACATGTGTTTCTAACCTGTAGCGAAATCGCTACACCTTCGCATTATGCACTTTCAACCTGTAGCGAAATCGCTACACCTTTTTACCTTGCACTTTCAACCTGTAGCGATATCGCTACACCTCCGCACTATGCACTTTCAACCTGTAGCGAAATCGCTACACCTTTTTACCTTGCACTTTCAACCTGTAGCGATATCGCTACACCTCCGCACTATGCACTTTCAACCTGTAGCGATATCGCTACACCTTTTTACCTTGCCTTTTGAAACAGTTAGAAAAACGTTGCACTTTTGTTCTTAGTGTTTCAAGCTTGTAGCGAAATCGCTACATCTTTCATCCTTTGCATTTAGAGCCTGTAGCAAAATCGCTACACTTTCCTTACTTAGTGCCTTTTCTTCGCTTTCACCAGCGAAATTGCAACATGTAGCGAAATCGCTACGCTTTCTTCACTTTTCTGCTTTGCCTCCAACATGTCGCGAAATCGTGACACTTTCTCATGCACTTTCTCTCTCATCCTTTTTGTCGCGAAATCGTGACAATTTTGCTTGCGCCTTCTCTCTCCTCAGCCATGTCGCGAAATCGTGACAATCTTACTTGCATCTTCTCTCTCCTCAGACATGTCGTGAAATCGTGACATTTTGGCGTGCTTTTTCTCTCTCCTCGGATATGTCGTGAAATCGTGACATTTTCTTATGGACTTTCTCTCTCCTCCGGTATGTCGCGAAATCGCGACATTTTCTTATGAACTTTCTCTCTCCTCCGGTATGTCGCGAAATCGCGACAGGAACCATGTCGCGATATCGCGACAGAAAACATGTCGCGATATCGCGACAGTTTTCTTCCTTGTCTTTTTTTGCAAATTTTTGGATCTGGGTCCCCTCTGTTTTTCTTGAGATTTTCTGCACTTGATCCGATCGACCTCTCGAATCGCTTCAATCGCATCACTCGTCTCGTGTTGACAACAATTACAATCCTTTTGCACTGCTTTTGCTGCACCTTGCTCAACATCAAGTCTATCTTTGAGAAGATGGTTGCACCTCTTAGTTGGTCAAACAAATCATCAATGCTAGATAATGAGTACCTATTATTAATAGTTACCTTATTTAGTATTCGATAATCAATGCACATCCTCAAGGTATCATTTTTTTTCTTAAAAAATAGAATAGAAGCAACCCAGGATGATACACTTGGCTTAATTAACCATTTTTTTTATGAAATACTGAAGTTGTGTTTTGAGATCTTATAGCTTTATAGGAGTCATCCTATATGGTGTCCTTGCAATAGGCACTGCCCCGGGTAGCAACTCTATTGAAAAATAAAATTCCCTATGAGGAGGTGATCCAGGTAGATCCTTAGGAAACACATCCCTAAACTCTTCCAATGTTGGATGTTTCTGGAAAAAATCATATTCCTATTTTAACTATAAATACCATCCCTTTTTTCTTAATTACTTTATTTATCTACATTGTAGACATTGAATGTGGTTTAACTTCACTTCGACCACAAAAAATCCTAACTTTTTTATTAGACTCATCCATATATTCTACCCATATTTCTTTAAAATTCAAAAAAGCTTTATGCACTTTTAACCAATCAAACCTTAGAATGATATCAAACACATGCAAAGATGCCACATACAAATGCTAATTAGTTTTTCCTTGTGGTAAAGTAATGTGGGGGTCAAACATACATTGGTTGACTTGGTAGGTTTACCCTAACCCGTACTATACATTCCAAACTTGGGCTAAAAATCCAAGTCTAACAGAGATGTCCCTCACTAACTTAGTGGATATAAAGTTGTTAGTTGAACCATTGTCTAAAAAAATTTGCACATCTTTGCCAAAAAATTTCCCTTTAAACAAGGGGTAATTTTTCCATCAAGTTTAGAGTTACCTATGACTACAAAGATCCTATGAGTTGCTTTATCTAGATATTTCTGACATAAATTAGCTCTATGGAGACATTTACTAGCATAATGAGCTTCTCAACATACTAACATCCGTTTCATGGAGATTTATCTAATCTGTTACTATTTCCATTTCTTCCTAGAAACATTGAATCCTTGGTCCTATCTAGACCTGTTGGTTTCTCCTTATGTATTTTGGTAAATTCTTTACCATCCCACTTGAAATTACCACCATGGTAGTTAGACTTATTTTTTCCACCTTGCCTACTTTGCTCTCTCCCTTTGGGTTTGTTATTTTGATCTTTCTCCCATTTCATAAACCCAATACTTTTTCATTTTCTGAGTTCATCCTTTTCTTTCTCTAATAGCTTTTGATAGTTAAATATGATTTTCTATTTTCTTGATTAGTTTCTTCCCACCAAATAAAAGGTTGCAGGTAAGTTGCTAGGACTATGTATATTTACCACTGTCATGATTCTAGAATGTAATCCCAAAATAAAATTTTGAGTCTTCATTTTCTCATTATTTTCATATTGAGACACATATTTCAGTAACTGAATGAACTTTTGGTTATATTCACACACTGACACATTTTCCTGATGCAAATTAGAAAATTCTCCAAATTTCTCTACATAATATTGCTTAGTCAAGAATTTATCCCTGAATTCCTTGATAAAAATTTTCCATTTGAGGTATGAAGATTCATATTTATGCCCTATATTATATGATTTCCACCAATCAAGAGCTACCTTAGTCATATTCATAACTACTAAAGCAGTCTTAGATTCATAGGATAAAACTACTAAAGAGAAATATGACTCTAGTTCATTTAGCCAATTTTCCACTGAATCTCCATCATCCTTTCCATTGAAATTAGATATCACAACCTTTCTCAGGTTCCTATCCAATTATTTACTCACCCTGGCCCTTCCAAAATTGGTTTCATTAAGTTCTCTTGTTACTTCTTCAATCCTACATAAACCAATGTCTCTATCCCTAGTTAATTCCTCTATCACCTTTTATTGTTGGGTAATAATTTTTTGCTGCTAGGACATATGGGTTTTTAGTTGGGCCATTTCATCCCTTTGTTGTTCCATGTGATTTTGCAAAATTTGAACAACTTTTGCAATATTATCCCCTTCCCTGATAGGTTCATTAGGAGGAGGTCCATTCAATAATTTTATCCTTCTTTCGTGCTGAGGGACTTCTTGTCTCAATCTTGACCTTGGTCCCCTAGTAGGTCTTCCTGAAGATCCACCATGTAGCATTCGAGCCATTTGACCTATAGGTGAAAGAGGTAATTTATTAGTTTAATTCAAATCTACAATCAGAGTCCACAACTCAGATCTACTTTTGCTCTGATACCATATGTAACAACCCAAGTTTGTTCACCTGGTCGTACCACTCTACCATTTAAAATAAACATAGCATAATTTTTTGTTTCTAATCTAACAATTTTACTTATAGTTTTTCCTTCATGTTCATAGCAATCATATTTCACCCATTAATAATTTATCATAAATTTTATCTTAGCACAAACATATTACACCACTTTTATGTTTTAGACTACTGTAGACAATCACCCAAATGGATGATATCAGTTATATCCCGTAAAGGTGCCATTACTGGAAATGAATTATCTCATTTAACATCCTCATGTTCTGGCATGAGAGTCATTCCATGACAAGGATTATCCTCTAGGGCCCATAACACCTAGAGGGGGATGCTTGCTTCCATCATCCTTTTCACTAGAGTTTTGTCTGGGTTATGGATGGCAAAATCAAAAATCTTGTTGTCCATAATATTTCCTCCAAAGAACTTACCTAGAATGACATTGAGGCCCTTATATTGGGTTTAAAGTTCATCCCTGTTCCTCCTCCCATGGCCAAAGAGGATATAAAATAGGAATTTTCAACATTTTGTAGACGTCTTTGTCTTGAATGGTTTTTTGGATCGAGAGCTGGCCATCCAAAATTGTTTAAGCCCATTGATCCTTTTCGTGTTGCCAAACCAAGTTTTAATCCCTCATAGTTTTATAAGCCTTTGGAATAAATTATTGGCATGGGTGAAAGATGCATCAATAATAAATTATTTGCTGCTAATCCAACCTGCCAATGTGCTTTTCCATCCCATATCTGGTCTACCATTTGTTCCCTTGCCAATGATAAATCCATTGCTATTAGACATGCAAATAAAAACTTGGGTGTTTATATTTTATCCATGGATAGGTACATTTTAGAAGGCTTTTTCCAACTTTTAGATCAAAATTTTTACTCTGAAGTGAACAAAGTCCCTTGGCAGGATATTTTTTATCAGCTCCAAGACTTTCTTGATTGGTTTTTTGCTTTCAAAAAACCATTGAAAATTTATGCTCCAGGTAATACCATGCTCTTCCAAAGTGTGTATTTTACGTACTCCCCAAAATCCACAAGCCCAGACTTTCTGACTGACCCATTTTTTCCTACTATGGTTTCATGTTCGAACCTACCTCCAAATAGCTTCATCATCTGCTCTTGCCAATTTTGTTGAAGCAAAAAAATCATCTCTTGGATTCCATATCTCTAATTAAAAATTTGCATGGTCATACTTTTCCTTAGGACATCGTTCTTTTCTCTTTTTATGTTGAGAGCCTATATCCCAGCATCCCCACCTCTCAAGGATTGACAACCATTCATCATTTTTTAAGAAATGAATTTGATTCTGCCAAGACAAACCTTGTGGTAAGGCTTGCAGAGATAGTGTTAACAAAACACTACTTGGAATTCAAAGGTAAAACATATAGGCAGATAAAAGGAGCATCAATGGGAAGTAATTTTATTGTGGTTTATGCTTGTTTATTTCTTTGTCATCTAGAGGAACAAGTATTTAATAATGTTGCTATGGAAAATATTTTATTTTATAAAAGATACATTGATGATGCCATTGGAGTTTGGCATGGTCATAAGGAGGATCTCAAAGGTTTTATTTCTGCCTATGATTTCTTCTATGACAATATTAATATTACTTCCTTTATTTCTAATTTTGAAGTAACACTTTTGGATACTACATTTTTTAAGGGACCTTATTTTGCTCAAATTGGAATTCTTTGCACCAAGTTGTTTTAGAAGCCAATGAATACCTACCAATACATCCCTGCTTCCTCCCATCATCCAGTTCATCAGGAAAAGACCTTTATCATGAGTGAATTCAATAGATTTTTGGTTAGAGAAAGCTCCAAGGATGGACTTATTTCTATTAAAAATAAAAATTTTAACAAACTCAGAGCTAGGGGATATCAAATTAATTTTCTCTTGCATTTTTTTGAGAAAGTTAAATTTGATGGTAGGCCTTCACTTTTGGCCAGATTTTTGGAGCGAGCAACACGTAGACATGGAACCAAAATAAAAATAATTCCTCTTATTTTGAAGTTGGACAACTACAATTTTGTTAGAGATCTTTGAATCGACATAGATATTATTTCTCCAATATTTTAAAAATGGAGAAAATATAGAGAGCTCAAACACATTGCTCGAGGCATCATTTTTTGGAGGAACAAAAAGCCCTTGAGAGCTTATCTTTGTAAAAAAAATTCTTAAAACATGTTTTATCTACTATGTATCTTGCATTTTTAATGCATTTTTAATGTAATTTTTAATGCATTTTTAATGTAATTTTTAATGTATTTTTTAATGCAAGTTTTTGTATTTGGGCGGGTAATTTTTCTTGGGGTATGAGCCTGGGTTTACCGTTTGGTCTATAAACCTACGGTCTTTATTGTTTTTTATGGGTTTAATTTTTTTTTATCCCACATGTAATACATTATGGCTCCCCCACTAGAGTTAGGATTTTATAAAGAAGTGTTGTACTTCTTCTAAACTCACACTTCACTGATGAGACCCATAGGTCAAAACACGTTCGGAGTTTTGATGTTGTATTACTTCTTCTTTTTGGAATAAAATTCAATTTTGTGTCTTTTGTTCCTTTCCTAACTCGTGTTAATATTTTTTTCTATTTTCTAAAACGTATTTGTTGTTGGTATTATGCTCTTCACTTGCCGTGTAATGTGATATGGTGAATCAAAAATCCTACAACACTAGGAGTATGCTCTTCACTTGCACTTCTGTGATCTAGTGAATCAAAAACTAGTTTACGTTTTTAGAGTATTTCTTCGTCATGTTTCTTTTTTTATTAATGAACCTTCGACTTGTCGTCGTACATGTTCTTATACCAAATGAAAGGAACATAACATACTTATACCTAGTGTCTAATTGACTGTCCTCTTTATTGAATCATTTAGAGCCATGCCAATAAAATGGTCTTGGAATTAACCCCTCATTCTCTTAATGACCCATACTAGTATGTCCCATACCATATAATGAGGTTTAATCAACTTGGTCCAAAATACATGAGATCTATCAGAGTACTATCCTAGATGCAACCTAGAGAAGGTGTCCCATACTGCCCCTCGTTATGAGACTTAACCTAGTCATTTTATAATTGACCTTCTTGTCAGTCTACAGTTGATCTAGGTCCTATTGTGTGCCTACCCACACCCCAACAGTATTTGGGTGAAATTCTAAGCATTCTTTATTCTCAATGTGCAATTATATGTTTTGTTTAGGGCTTCACAACTATTACTAAATGTCTTGCTTTCATACCCCATTAATCTCTCTCACTAAGGGTTTTCTCTCCATACTTATAATATAAAGTTATCATATCAACATTATCTTCTCAAGAGAGCCTACAATGAATCCTAAGGTCTGGAGAAAATAAACAAGGAAATACATACATATTTGCTTTCAATAAAACAAATACCATGAGCAAATTTTTCTACCGTATGGGTTTTATCTATCTCTAAAATTAAAGTAAGTATATAGATTTTAACTCAAAACCCATATATTTTTAACCCTATACAAATAAAACCATAAGAATTTAAATATAATATTCAATCAACGAATAGTATTAACTCATTTGTTTTTAACTTAAGGATTTCAGAAAAAGCTTCTTTTTATAAATAAAAATATAAAGAACTAGAATATGATTTACTAAATGAAACATACCCTCACTTTCATTCCCAACACGGTAGCCGATAAACCAACCTCTCAATGCTTCTAAAGAAGGAATACAAAGTACTAGGTTTACCATAGCTAAATAAAACTTCTTAATGCATTCGATATAAAACTCTTGATTTTTATAACACACTTAGGTTTATCTCAAAGAAAAAGTCGTGCCAGCCCCAACACGACAACATACACGACATAAAGGTATTTATTCTCATTATCCAAAAAATGAATCCATGACCAATAACCTTCATATAATCTACCCAAAATGACTTGACATTCAAAAGGGTTATCACAACATAGCTTTAATACAAATTCTTTTATGTTGGATAATTCTTCTATGCTTACTACTTCCAACTAAGCCTCTCAAAAAGTAGATCACACAAAATGCGAATTTAGAGATATCAAGATGTGCACTACCTCTTTTGCACCTCTAACACTGTAACCCAAATCTTTATATATTCATATTGAGAAAATGACTAAATAGATTTAAATTTTTTAACCAGAGTGAACAACACCATCACGTGTGGTTTAATTTATCTTCTTTACACTAACAATGAATGCATAAATAAATTATTCCACTAGAAGAGAAACACATTACATAATCCAACATGCACAATAATTGAGCCTTTGGATTAAAATCAAAACACAAAAATATTTTCTCTTTGAATGGATATAACATAAAACATAGTATGCATTTTCATTAAAATTCAAGACACCTTAAATAGAACTCAACTTTATCCTCAGTTAGATACATTGCTTAAAGGTAAAGAAGTACACAACATAGGATTTTATGAACCATTAATCTATCAAAGTCCATTTGCTACAAAATTATGAGGTCCATAATCAGGTTACAATAGACTTTTAGATTTTATCAAATACAATAAGGAATTCAACATTGGACCAAAAGTATTCTATACTATACCACTCAATACAAGCATGCCCAAAGTATTTATGTTTAATATAAATCATCTGTTGGTGAATATTTGTGAATATCTTGATGGTTATCATATTTTTAACTAGACATCTCGGTGGCTACAAAACTTCCTTTGACTGCTACCATCATGGTTGGAATTTTCCATGCTATTGGTCAAACTTCGCTCTTTGGATGAGATGATTCAAAGATTAGGAATAATGGGATCATATTTTGACTCTTCTTCACATGAATGTAATTCTAATACATGTATCATACTTTCACACAAATGTTCACTCAAAATCACACAACATTCTATAACACTTAATGCATGTAATTCCCTTTCAATATTTTTTCATTTTCAGATAATGATAACATTCAAAATCCTAGAAACATACATCTAACTATGAACAACATCAAGCATTCGCACCAAAGCTCACTTAGCTTTACTTGTTTCATTTTATTTTCATAAAAGGAAGACATTAATATCAACAATGTACCTTTAACATATCTACCACCATTTCATTTTCACATAGGAGAGCATTACATTCTAGTCCAACATTATTTGTTTTTTAAAGAATTTAGAAAACAAGCAAGAGTAATTCAATTGGGACGATATACCTGGAATCCTTCGAGCAACTTCTATTTTTTCCAAAAACTGTCTGAAGCTTCCAATTTCTTTTTCTTCCCCAAAAAACTTTTACCACTATACTCTCGTTTTTTCCTCTATTCGTCTATTTTTTCCTCCTTTTCCACTATGTTCAACATCGTTATTTTTAAATCCTCCTCCTCCCTCCGTTCTCAAATTTTTCGTTATAGATAAGGTTACTCCATCATTAATGCAACTAACATCTTACACAAAAATAGTTAGATTGGCCACTATTCTTCCATGATCACAATTCCACGATGGATAAAATAAAGCCACTTTAATTTACCCTTTTGCTATCATTTAACATAGCTCAAATCTTTAGTATTAAAATATTTCAAATATATCATTTACCTAGTTTTTAAGCATTGGATGTCCACAAGAAAAACATTTACACTTGTACCTCTAAAACCATGGGTTCACACATTTATTTTCATAACTAGTTAATATCTATTTTTTAAATTAAAAACTATATGCATATAAATAAAATAATCAATGGCTCCCATCATTTGCCACCAACCAATGCAAAATTCAATCAAACATAAAATCTACATGATATGCATGCATGCAAGCATCCATGTACTATTGACCCAAATCATCACTTCCCATAATACCTTTTTCGTCGACTAACTTTATTTCCTCGATGACTTTGAACTTGGTCACACTAACTATCACCAATACCATAATTCACAAGAAAAAGGTGGAGTTATTGTCAATTTACTTATCTACGAATATATGTGTGAGGTGATCGTTTGTGGAATGATTTCTCAGTATACTAAGGTTGAGCATCCATGCATTTATATTTATATTTTTTATTTTTTTTAATATAATGAGATATTTAGACTCTTGCATTATTTTAGATTATCAAAAGCATAACTATATGTCATGACAGAATTGGAAGCAACACCACATAGTGAAAAACTTATTAAATTTGGTATGTAAATGTGGCAATATGCAAGGATTTCTTATGGATAAATTTTTGGGTGATGTGAATAATTTTAGAGCAGACGTAGGAGGAGATTTGAATGAAGGAAAAATTAAATGCAAGGAGAATAGATTAGAGAACTTTGTAGAAGCATTCAATTCACTCTTCGATGGAAGAAATATGGGCTAAGTCCTCCTTCAACTTAATTTAAATTAATTATTTAAAATAAATTTACTTTTTAGACTTATTTAACATGGCAATGCTTATAGGCCTTCGAATTGCAGTGAATTTGGGTTTTAGGAGAATTGTTCTTTAGGGGGATTCCAAGAATATTATAAATTATCTTCAAAAATGGGAGTCAAATAATTATAGTATTTTCTAAATAATTACAGAGGATTATTTTGGAAAACCTAGAATAAAGTCAAGTTAAACATATTTATAGAGAGGGAAACAAAGTTGCCGATAAAATGGTGAATATGGTAGTTAAATCTGAGAATTTCAAGGTCTGGTCATATGCCCCCATGGAGTTGGAAGAGATTATAAGAATTGATAATGAATCTAATAGATAAAGAGGGCAGAGCAAAGCATAATACTTATTGGGGTCATGCGATGAAGGATTTGAGCACACTAAATTACATTATTTTGAGTAGTTTCTTTATCAATTATGTAAAGCATTGAGCACTACATCAACTATGTTAAATAGAGGGATAGCGAGATGAATATTATTCCAGCTTCTCTATCAACAGGTTTATCCCAGGTTTGTTTGTTTTACTAAGATAGGCATTTGTATGATCTTCTCTTATATTTTTCTTGTATATCTTTCAAGCTCTGTGTAAAGGATCGGGGCCCTTCAACCCCTTTTTTTATCAATACAAAAAAAACATTAATTATTTTGAAATGCCTCTTCAAATTAATAATAAAATTAAGTGTCACTATTACTTCTAATATCTTAAAACAAAAAATATTTTAGTTTCAAATTTAATTTCTAAATATATATATTACATTCATAGGAGAGTTGGTTACAATTATACTATCAATTTTTTTTTTTCGGTTACACAGGAGAGTTGGTCACAACCACATTATTTCTAGTAACTCACAAGCAGGGTTAAAACCACAAGGGCTGCTTCCATCAAACCTATTCCGTTTAATTATTGTTGAATCGGCGTGAAAGGGACCACTAGTCGCTTGAGATTCATACCATCATTACATTAAAAGTTTCTAATATCTTAAAACATAGAATTTTTTAGTTTTAAATCTACTTTTATATATATATATATATATATATATATATATATATATATATATATATATATATATATATATTATTCATAGGAGAGTTGGCTACAACCACACTATCAATCATTACATTAACAGTTTGTGACTATCATTAAATTTTATTAATTTTTTTATATTTGATTAAATATTTGAGATTGCTTTCCCAAATACTTTTAAGTGATGCTTTTTTAATATCATTGTATTTTTATTTTGTAATGTATTTGCTAAATATTTTTAAGTGATACCTTTTTCCTTAATTATTATTTTAGTGTTGATTGCAGCTTGTTAACTTAATAGTGGTTATATATATATAATGATTGCAGCTTGTTAGCTTAATAGTGGTTATATATATAAAATAATATTTAATTTATGTTTTAGAATTTAATATATATGGTTATATATAAAATAATATTTAATTAATTTTTTAGAAGTTTATATAGATAGATAGTTAGTTGTGTAATAAGCTCATTTATATATGTACACACTATTTGTTGTGGTTTTGAATTTGGGTTTCTTAAAAGAGAACCCAAAGTATTAACTTCTATGGTGTCTCAAACCCAAAGTCTTAACCTCTTTAGCATCTCAAAATAACTTTAAGAGTATATTTGATGCTTTGTCTCCTAATAAATTTAAGGTAGAATTAATTTATATATTATTATTGTTGGATAAAAAGGGGTTGTATTGGGGTTCTCCATTCTTGATAAAAAGGGGTTGTATTGGTGTTCTCCATTCTTGATAAATCATAACTCTTTTCTTTAGAGTTTGAGAGTTTACAAGCATATTCAATTCTAATCTTAATTAAGTTGCAATAGCTATATATCTATTTTTTAATAAGAAATCTAGGTTCTTTATTTATTTTGTTTGTAAATTATACTCGGGTCCTTCAAATGATCCTTGATAAATCACAACTCTTTCTTTTAGATTTTGAGATTTTACAAGTATAAAAAATTATCATCTCAATTGAGTCTCTATTCCGAGATATTAATTTTTTAAATAAAAAGTTTAAATTTTTATAATTATTTGTTCGATCTTTTTAAGTTTAAATTTTATAAATATAAATATTTCAAAATTCAATATCCTTCTTCTTGACATTTTCTTGTAGCAACCTTCACAATACCAAAATTCCTAAATCCTAAGTGCAATGTTAGTTTCCACTCTTGAAAAATCTCAACTCTTTTTCAATTCAATTCTCATCTAAATTAAATTTTAATAGCTAGATATTTACAATTTTTTTATAAAGAGTTTGAATTTTTTATTTTCATTTGTAGATATTGTTTTTTGTGTACTCGGGTCCTCCATATTTGATAAATCACAACTCTTTCCTTTAGAGCTCTTAATTGAGATTTTAGAGCTAGATGATACCTACATATTTTTTTATATAAGGCTAATTCTTGATATTTATTTGCTAGATTTTTTTTTTTTATAAATAAATATTTCAAATTTAATATCCTTGTAGCAATATTTACAATATCAAAACTCCATGTCTATTGTCTATGTATTGCATCTTAGTAGAATACTAACGTATTGTCTATGCATTACGTCTTAGTAGAATAATATTTTCAAAAATTTGTGCTATCATAGTCCACATTACTAGATCTAGATTTGGACTATTTGTAACAACCCTCCAAAAACCTATTTTATTATACACCTAATTTATCTGCAAGGATGAGATACTGCTAATGTATCTGTGGATGCAGGAGACAGGTATTGTTACTGGCAGGGTAATGCAAAGGAAGGAGGTCTCCTCAATAGGTAGAAGGATTATTCTGGTGCAAGGTAAGTCAAGGGAGATGATGAGCGGTGGTGTATTCGCTAGTTGATAGGGGCAAAGAACCCTATAGGCAATGCATTCGCTAGTGGTCCATGTAGAATGCATATCATGTAGCTGCATTTGTAGGAGTGTATGATGTTTGATAATTTGTGAATTATGATGTTTGTATGGCAATGAAAGTGCTTAATGCATGGGAGCCATAGTTTAAATTATTGGTGAGCAATGAAAGTGCTTAATGCTTAGGAGTCATAGTTTAAAAATTAATGAAATAAAATATAGAATAATAGTGTTATTTTGAGGAATTGATTTATTTAAAATTAATTATATATATATATATATATATATATATATATATATATAACTAATTGTATAAATAACAATATATAAGTATATTAAAAATAAATAATACTTAATGTTCTAAGGTTGCTATAGAAACAAGGAAAATAAAGGAATTTAAACTATTGGCATATTAAAGTATACAATAAAGTAATACGAAAATCAAAGAATTATTGTTGGCATTCTTTAAAAGGGTTATGTAGGGAATTGTCGGCATTCTTTGGAAGTTAGTATGGTTGTTGAACATGGGAAAAGTGGACACCACTTGGCATTTGGAGAATAGACAAACTTGGAAACCAAAAACACCAGTTTCTGCATGCAAGGAGTGGAGGAAAACCATCTTCTAGATGGTGGATACGGAGAGAAGGAGGAGAGTGCACGGGGGTGGTATGCATGGTTTCGGTGAAGGGAGAGCTAGGTGTTGGAGGGGAGGAGAGAACAGAGCATGACGAAAGGAGAGCAAGGCACGAAAAGCGAGGAGAGAACAATAAGTCTATTCTGATGAATATTTTTAAGGAAAAGCAAATGGAAAAATTTGATTGTATGGTAAAAGATATTATGATGATGTTCTATGTGAGAATTTGAATTATCTTATGCATTTTAGAAAAATTAAAACTATTATGTGTAATTTTGATATTGCATGCGCTCGAAGGATTTTTGGAAAAATTAAGCATTAATATTTTATTGTGTGTTTGGTTGGTTGTGAACTAAAACTGAATTCATTCTACCTAAAATTTATTGTTGCATGTTGTGTTTTTGGATATGAACCAAGACAATTTATTCTTCATTGTTATAAAAAAATATTGTGATGTTGTAATCATGTTGTAAATTTTGAAAATTTGCATGTAGAATTAAGTATAAAATGATGTATGCATGTTAGTATTAGTTGCATTTCATGGTAGAATGACCATTCTGACCCTTGGAAAGCATCGGATAATCAATAAGAAGAGAAAGAAATATGATGTACACTATAAAACATAATGCATGTTATCTTTTAATGGATTTGTCAATATTCAAGCATCAAAGAATTTGTATAGAGATGAAAGGAAATTGTTATACATTTGTGAAAATGGGAAATTTTACTCAAGGGTAATTCAAAGCCTGAGTCATAAAAGAAATGTAGTTGAACCTGTTACATGCATTAATATATGGTTATGTAGCTTTTGGTTTAAATGTAGAGCAAAGTTTGTAAATTTTGTATTGTTGTTTGGAAACGTAGCTTGGAAAACATGCATTGTGGAATTTTGAGAACAAGGGTAAATTGCAATTTCAAATAAATATATCTATTATTTCATCCGATGTGAAGTGCAATTGTTATTATTTATTAAATATTGCTTTGTAGATAACTTTGTTGTAGAACAAAGAATGAATAATTTTCTGTTATCATGTTGTGCATGTATATAACAAGCAATGAGAGTAGTTTATATGGATTATAATATTTTAAAACATAATGTGGCAATTGCTTAAGAAAGCCTTGGTATGTAGGATGTATCTTTCCTTAACACAAATCCTTAGCTAAGTGATGATAACTACCAATCAATAAATAAGCTCTTCTATTTTAGATATAAACTTGATATCCTATGCATACTTGAAGCCTTATGATTGCATACAACGAATATCTTACTCTTCATTACTAAATTCAGAATGTATTTTGCCTAGAGTCAATATTTAATACATCTAGTTTTAGCTTACACCGGCACAGTTTGGATGTAAAATGTTCTAGCTTAAATACCTTGAATAAATTAAAAACACTGTAGTGGATTGAGGAAACGAGCAATTCGTTGTGTATAAAATAGACCTGATTATGATATCTAGTTTGAGGTTTTAATAAGTTTGTCTTCAAGTTTTATACAAAGCTTAGGTTAAGGGTATATGCATTGGAAAACGAGGAAACATCTAATAGAGAAGCTATAACGTAGTAAGCAAGGGTAGCTTTAACCTCTAGAATAAAGATTACCTAATTTAAACCAAGAACTAGTCAAAAAGTTATTAGGTGAAATATTACTTTTAAAACCAATGCGTAGGTTTGAAAAGAGATAGTGAATGAGTTCATTTATATGTTAGTTGTATATCATCATTAATTTAAAGCAAGACAACAAAGGTGTTTGGTGTATAATTATCTTACAAGAATTGTGGATGGTATTATTTTTATTATTTAAAACTAGAATGAGTTAAACTTATTTTAAAAACTCATTTAGATTAAATATTATAGAACCATTGCCACAATACATAAACTGATGCAAGCAAACCGCTCTATCTCTTATTTATATAGCATAAATTTTATAGAGTAATATAAGAAGAGAAGGTGTTTTATTTTATTTAATTTAGAAGTAGCTTCTATTCCTTTAAATAAAATGAATTAAGAAGGAATCATAAAACAAAATAGTATTGTAGACTTAAGATTCTTTAATTTGATTGCAAGGTTTCCAAAGTTCAATGATTTCTATTCAGCCTTAGTGACAAACATACATTAGAGAGATGGAAACTAGTTATCTTATGTTACATTATTAAATCTCAAAACCATTAGGAGATGGTGTATGTTTACAAAACTTTATTTAGACAAACTCCTTTAGACAATTCAAACCATAATTAAGTTGAGAAAAAGGAAATTAATATTGTGGAATAGATAATCTTAAAATGCAACCTAAGGTTGTGGGTAGGACAACCTTGATAGAAATTCAAGATTGTGGGAAGGACAATCTTGTGAAGACAAATTTTAATGATGTTTACGGGTAGGCAAATCATCATGGATCAGGGCTCTAACTATACTTCTAATAGAAAAAGGTCAGAATGGGAGGTAACGAAGGGTTGTATGGGCATCTCTTCTAGGTTATCCCTGCTAGTGATGAGTGGTGAATTGTGCTTGACTAGGTGTTACCGACAACACGATGGTATGGGATATCATGTTGGTTAATCAACACAAGACATCAGGTGGTTACCAGGGTATTGGTAAGACCCTAGATGATGCTCCATGGAGAATGGTTGATCGTCTAGCTCGAGCATGTATGCGCTAAGTCTTACATGATATAAATATAAGATATAAGTTCATGAATTCATGTTAAGACATGGGAAAGTTATGCATCACACCTCTAGGTGTTATGGGCCCTAGAGGAAAAGAAACCCACTACCTGAACTTAGGATCTCGGGAGGAGAGTGAAGTTCAAAATGGGCAACTATGCAAGATTTGGCCAATCTCGATCTCATGAGTATTTCGACTACAGTGGAATGGCACTCATGAAGATGGATTTAACATGCTCATACTAGAAAATGAAATAAAATGAATAAAATAAAGAAAAAATTCTCATATTGAAATCTCTGATATTAGACAACCAAGTGGGAAGACTTGGGGTGATTGGACAACCAAGTGGGCAGACTTGGGGTGTTACATTTGGTATCAGAGCAAAGGTTGTGAATATTTAGGTGATAAAATTTTAGAAAATCTATGTCAAATCTAATTTGATGTTACCAATGTGTTCACCTAAGACTCAAAAATTTGATAAGGCTCTTTGTTTTGTTGGGCAGGCAATGGCATCCAGAAAAAAAGCTAGTTCCTCAAAAATAACTATGGTGGTTCAGTGGGAAGGGCTGACCGAGAACCCTAGAAGGGTCATTCAAAAAGTTATGTGGATTGGGGCATCAGAGGAAGTCGTAGAACATCCTCGAGAAAAGAGGAAGGAAAAAGAACTAGTTAACAAAGAGGATAAAATGGTCCGGATGGTGCAATTATTATGGGAGCAAGTGAGCCAACAAAAAGAGCAAATGGAGCAGCAAAGTGCTCAAATGGCTGAACACATAGCTCAACAAAATGCTCAAATGATAGAGCATATGGAGCAACAAAAAGCTCAGTTGGCTCAATAACAAGAAATGATTTCCCATCAACAGAAAATAATAGAAAACCTATCCAAAGGAAAAGAAATGGTAATAGTTGAGGATGAGATAACTATTGACCCAAGAAGGAAACAAGTAGGTTCAAAGTTGGATAAGGATATGCGAAGAATTGATATAGCCAAATTTGATGGCAAAGGTGATGGGGAAGAAGCTGAAAGATGGTTGAATAGTGTGGAAGCATACTTTGTGGTTAGGACCCTTTCATCTAAATCGAAAACCTCGTGGGCAATATTTTGATTGATTGGAGCTACCACTGATTGGTGGGATACATATAGGAAAACTCACAATGTGGAGGTTGTCGATGTTCATTGGGATACATTTGTATTGGCATTTAAGGATAGGTTCCTAACACCATAATTTTACCTTGAAAGGACTACAAAATTTTCAAGGTTAACACAGGGTAGTATGTCCATAATTGAGTACTATCAATGATTTGTGCAATTGCTCAAATACATGCCCAAATATGAATAGAGGAATGAGATTAAAATTCAAAAATTTCTCCTAGGGTTACATCCAAAAATTGGACACCTGATTCTTATGTTAAAACCTGCTACCCTAACTACTGCTTGTGACTTGGCTTGACAAGAAGAGGATAATTTTAAGGCCAAGAAAGCTTATTATCAACAATATTCAGAAAAGGAAGAACCACAAGAAAAAGAAAAATGTGGGTCCAACCAAAGGAGACAAGGGTTGGAACAAGAATCATGGTAATGGGAATAGAAATAGGTTTGACAAGAATAAGAATAGGTACCAAGGAAATAGGGGAAATCAAAATTATCAAGGTGGCCAAAGAAATTTTAGGGATAGGTATGAGCAAAGAGCTAATGCACCAAAAGTTGGTACACATGAAGATAATGAGGGAAATAAGAAAGAGAGGGCACCATGAACTGGTTGCTGGATTTGTAAAGAACCTCATTATGCTGATAAATGTCCTTTGCGAGCAGATAAGAGAAAAGAACCTGTGGAACCTGCTCATAAGATATATGCAGCAATAGGTAACTCTAAACTCAATGGTCAAGCAACACCTTTTCTATTGAAAGGTAAAATTTATAATAGAAATGTTTGTATTTTGGTTGATTCTGGAGCAACTGATAGTTTTGTTTCACCAAATATTTTGAGGGACATACCAGAAGTACCTGGATTTATAGCTAATGGGTGGAAAGTCGAGTATGGGTCTAGGCAAACCTATACTATTAACCAATGTCTATTTGATCCTCAAATAATCCTACCTCAAGGGCAAACCCGATGGCATTTATATGTAGCTCCTTTACATGCCTTTGATATAATTTTAGGTATGGATTGGCTCAAGGCACATAAAGCATTATTAAATTTTGAAGAAAGATGGATGGAATTCACTGATGACACCAAGCAAAGGATTCGGGTTCACTATGGACGTGAATCAGTGGAACCACATATTTTGACTGCAATGCAAGTTAAAAGAGCTCTGAGAAAGGGTAGTAGAGTCTTTGTGGTTAAACTTAATAAAAAGGAAGAAAATGAATCTGGAGCAAGTCTTTTCCAAACCTATCCAGTGTTAAATGACTTTCGAGATGTTTTTCCTGAAGAATTACCTAGTCTTCCACCCCAAAGGGAGTTTGATTTTACTATAGAACTTTTACCAGGAGCAATGCCAATAGCTCGAGCACCCTATAGGATGACCACAATAGAGTTGCAAGAACTTAAGACTCAACTTCAGGAACTTTTAGAAAAAGGACATATTAAACCTAGTGTTTCACCATGGGGTGCACCAGTGTTGTTTGTGAAAAAGAAATATGGGACACTAAGGCTATGTATTGATTATAGAATGTTAAACAAGATGATTGTTAAGAATAAGTACTCTCTACCCAGAATAGATGATTTGTTTGATCAACTGAAAGGAGCCACAATTTTCTCCAAAATTGATCTTAGATCTGGATACCATCAATTGAGGATTCAAGAGGAAGATACCCATAAAACTGCTTTTCAAACTAGATATGGTCATTATGAATTCACAGTGTTGCCTTTTGGGTTGACCAATGCTCCAACAACTTTTATGAATTTGATGAATAGTGTGTTTCGAGAACAATTAGATCGGTTTGTGTTGATATTCCTGGATGACATACTGATCTACTCCAAAAGCAAAGAAGAGCATGATCTTCATATGAGGATTGTTCTTGAAATACTTAGAAAGAATCAATTATATGGAAAAATGTCCAAATGTGAGTTTTATGCAACCCAAGTACAGTATTTGGGTCATATAATTTTTTCTTAAGGGGTATCTATTGATCCAAGGAAAATTGAGGCTATTATTGATTGGCCTGCTCCCACAAATATTTCTGAGGTGAGAATTTTTATGGGGATGGCTGGATATTATCATCATTTTATCCAAAAATATTCTAAGATAGCTTATCCAATAACCAATCTCCAAAAGAAAGGAAAAGCTTTTAAATGGACAGAACGATGTGAAGAAGCTTTCAAAATACTTAAAGAAAAGCTAACATCAACACCTATTCTTAAAATAGCAGATCCCAAGCAACCATTTATTGTATGTACTAATGCTTCTATGGAAGGATTAGGTGGGGTTCTCATGCAAGAGGATGGTGTTATTGCCTATGAGTCACGAAAACTTAAGAAACATGAATTAAACTATGCCACACATGACTTAGAATTGGTTGCGGTTGTGCATGCTTTGAAAATGTGGTGATCATTATCTACTTGGTAAATCTTTTGAGCTTAGAATAGATCATCAAAGCTTAAGATATATTTTTACTCAGCCAATGCTTAATGCTAGACAAAGGCGTTGGATGGAGTTTCTGGTGGAATATGATTTTGGCATAGAGTATATTAAAGGAAAAGAAAATAAATTAGCAGATGCTTTAAGTAGAAGAAGGCATATCAATGCTATGTCACATTGTCAATCTGCTATAATTGATCAAATAAGAAAATTGTAGATTCAAGATGAATATTCTCAGAAGTATCGAGAATTGGTTCAACAAGATTCTGATAAAGCAAAGGAATTTAGAATCTGGGAGGATACATTATTCTTCAAAAATAGGATAGTAGTACCTAATGATCAGGACCTGAGAAATGTGATCCTGCAAGAGGCACATAGTGCTCCATATTCCGCTCATCCAGGCTATGTAAAGATGTATGAAAATTTGAAAAAAGAGTATTATTGGTCGGGAATGAAAAAGGACATTGCTGAATTTGTGGCTAAATGTTTAGAATGTCAAAAGGTGAAAGTGAAACATCTACATCCAGCTGGATGCTTATTTTTGCATGACATTCCACAATACAAATGGCAGGTGGTAACTATGGATTTTATTGTTGGATTGCCTAAGAATCATTTTCAACATGATGCCATTCTGGTAGTAGTGGATAAATTGACTAAAGTGGCACATTTTCTGCCTGGAAATATAAAATATGGAGCTCCCATTGTAGCCCAAAAATTTTCCAGGGAAGTGGTACGGCTACACGGATTCCCTGAAACAATTATATCAGATAGGGACTCTCGATTCACATCTGAGTTTTGGTAGATATTGCATCAGGCATGGGGAACAAAACTCAATATTAGCACTACCTATCATCCAAAAATAGATGGACAAACTGAAAGAGTAAATCAAGTCTTAGAGGATATGCTTCGCATGTATTGTATGGACCATCAGACGAAATGGGAAGATTATCTTTTCCTAGTTGAGTTTGCTTATAATAATAGTTACCATACTTCTTTAGGTATGGCTCCATTTGAGGCTCTATATGGGAGGAGGTGCAGAATACCATTGTCATGGAGTAATCTGGAGGATCGGGTGATGATCGGGTCGGATATGGTCAGAGAAATGGAAGACCAACTCAATGAAATTTGTCAAAGGCTTAAGGAAGCCTCAGATCGACAAAAGAGTTATGTGGACCTTAAGAGAACACCAAGGGAATTATCTATGGGAGATAGAGTATTCCTAAGAGTTAAACCTACTAAAATTTCTATCAAATCCTCTAAGCTTAGTCCACGATTTGTAGGGCCTTTTGAAATTGTTGAAAAACTGAACCCGATCGCCTACAAATTAGACTTGCCACCCAATTTATCAAAAATTCATGATACATTCCATGTGTCCCTTCTCAAGAAATATGTTCCTGATCCCTCACATGTTTGGAATGTTGATCAATTGCAGATGGATGATCCCCTGCGCATTGAAGTGCGACCAGTTAAGATCCTTGGATATCGAACAAAATAATTGAGAAAGAGGAACATTGAATAGTGCAAGGTCCAATGGGACCAATTTTTTGAAAATAGTGCCACGTGGGAAGATGTGGCCATCATGAAAAGATAGTTTCCATTCTTGTTTGAATAATGTTTGGACATTGTTATCATCATGACATAGTTTTATTTTGACTGAACAGTAATAATATCATATCTTGGTTTGTGAAGTATGATACATATACTTGATATTTGTGCATGTTTTATGTCATAGTTTTATTTTGAATATTATCATATCTTGGTTTGTGAAGAATGATACATATACTTAATATTTATGCATGTTTTGATAATAGATGATGAATCAGATTGGAAAAAATGTAAATTTGATGATGTATTGAATTGATTTTCTATTATCATGGCAATATTTTTCTTTTATTTATGCTTTAAATGGTAAATGCAAACACAGGGATTGTGTTTAATATTAGGGGGGAGTATGTAACAACCCTCCAAAAACCTATTTTATTATACACCTAATTTGTCTGCAAGGATGAGATACTGCTAATGTATCTGTGGATGTAGGAGACAGGTATTATTACTGGCAGGGTAATGCAAAGGAAGGAGGTCTCCTCAATAGGCAGAAGGATTATTCTGATGTAAGGTAAGTCAAGGGAGATGATGAGCGGTGGTGTATTCGCCAGTTGATAGGGGCAAAGAACCCTATAGGCAATGCATTCGCCAATGGTCCATGTAGAATGCATATCATGTAGCTGCATTTGTAGGAGTGTTTGATGTTTGATAATTTGTGAATTGTGATGTTTGGATGGCAATGAAAGTGCTTAATGCATGGGAGCCATAGTTTAAATTATTGGTGGGCAATAAAAATGCTTAATGCTTAGGAGCCATAGTTTAAAAATTAATAAAATAATGATATGATTAATAGTGTTTATTTAAAATTAATATATATATATATATATATATATAACTAATTGTATAAATATCAATATATAAGTGTATAATGAAAATAAATAATACTTAATGTTTTATGGTTGCTTTGGAGACAAGGTAAATAAAGTAATTTAAACAATGGCATATTAAAATATACAATAAAATAATACGATTATCAAAGAATTATTGTTTTGCATTCTTTGAAAAGGATAATTAGGGAATTGTCGGTATTTTTCTGGAGGTTATTATGGTTGTTGAACGTGGAGAAGTGGATACCACCTGGCATTTTTAGAATAGACAGATTTGGAACCAAAAATACCAGTTTTTGCATGCAAGGAGTGGAGGAAAACCATCTTCTAGATGGTGGATACAAAGAGAAGGAGTAGAGTGAACGGTGTGGTGTGCATGGTTTTGGTGAAGGAAGGGCTAGGCGTTGGAGGTGAGAAGAGAATAGAGTGCAAAAAGGAGAGTGAGGCATTGGAAGCGAGGAGAGAATAGTAAGTCTATTCTGATGAAAATTTTAAGGAAAACCAAATGGAAAAATTTGACTGTATGGCTCAAATAATTTAAGATGATGTTTTGTGTGAGAATTCAGAATAGCAATTGCATTTTAGGAAAAGTAAATAATTTACTCGTGTGATATGGGATTGTTGTATTGCATGCGCTCAAAGGATTGCTGGAAACATTAAGCATTAATTTTTTGTTGAGTGTCTAGTTGGTTGTGAACCTAAGACTAAATTTATCCTTCTTGAAAATTGTATTTGATGTTGCATGCTATGTTAAAAGACACTGTAATGTTGTAAGTCGTGTTGGAAAATATTGAAAAGCTCTGCATGTTGAATTAAGTATGGAAATGATGTATGCATATTAGTTTTAGCTGCACTTCATTGTAGAACGACCGTTCTGACCCTTGGAAACCATTGGATAATCAAAGTATGAGGAGGAAGAAATCTGATGAACACTACAATCATAATGCATGCTATCTTTTAATGTTTTATCGGTGTACGTGCATCAAAGAATTGTGTATAGTGGAGGAAAGGAAATTATTGTATATTTTGTGTAACTTGGAAATTTTACTCAGGGATAATTCGAAGCCTGAGTCATTAAAGGAATATAGCCAAACTTGTTACATGCATTTGTAATTGAATATGTAGCTCTTGGGAGAAACACAGAGCAAAGTTTGTAAATTTTGTATTGATATTTGAAAACGTAGCTTGGGAAAACATGCATTGTTGAATTCTGGAAAATAATATGTGAAATACAATCTTAATTGTATATACTACATTTATTTCATAAAATCCTGATGTGGAGTGTAATTTGTGTTTTGTTTCATTATAAAAAAACTATTGCTTTTTTTATGACCTTGTTGCAAAACCAAGAACAATATATTTCTTGTTATCTATTTGAGCTTATTTATAACAACATTGAGTGTAGTTAATGAGGACTATGATATTTTAAATTATATTTTTGGGAATTTTTTTTTTAAGGTAGTCTTGAAATGTAGGATGTGTATTTCCTTAGCACACATCAATAGCTAAATGGTAAATATTCCAGGCAATAAATAACCTTTTTGATTTTAAAGAAATACAAAATTAATATCAAAGACATATCTGAAGCCTTATGATTGTGTAGCACCCTAAAATTGGTGCAGTAAAATTGGAATAATTACATTCACCTTAGTAAATAAATTTAAATTCAAATTTAACCTCCCAAACCGCCCGTTAACCACCGAGAAACCCGTTTCCTCCTTTTTCGTGCCATTTTTAGTAGTTGTTTTGACCGTTTGACGATATCGTCTCCGATCAGACGATATCGCCCCAGATTTGACAATTTCGTCTGGACTAGAACGTCCAGACGATTTTGTCCCAAAACTGAATTTGCATAGTTGGAATCCGTTCCAATGGGTATCCAATCTGGGCAGAAGCATGTCTGCGCCGTTGGGACCCTTCCCCCATTGGAGATCTCCCAAATTGGGATGATCTCCAACCTCCCAACAACTATCCTATGCCTATTTAACTCTAAGACTTTTCCCTCCCCAACCCCTGGCTGAATTTTTATGTAAATCAACTCCCTATGCGCTAAAACACTTCAAATTTGCTCTTGCACTAGTCCTATATTAATTTTATTGCAGGTACACCACTGGTTTTCATCCGGAGCCAGCATCTATCGTAGCCGACGAACCTGTCAAGATCGGAGGCGATCTCATCAAATTCGGGACGATCTCATTCTGATGCGAGACGATTTTGACTGCAGCACACATCGAGGCAATCAATGGCTTGGAGTTTGCTCTTCTTTCTCTTTTCTCTGTCATTTTATGCTATAAATTAGATTGTCTATTTAGTTTTTATACTATATTGCATCTGGAGTTCACCCATTTTGTCTAGTTTGCATATTAAGATCATATTCTGCTATCTAAACACAGTGATTTGCATTTACTTTTGTTCTTGTATATTGTTCAATACTCATATTACTTTTTCATATAGTTTGCACCTGTTTACAAAATAGAATTTCTTGTATTTCGCATCTGTTTGCTATTTTGTAGGTCTTTGATGAATTCGTCTGACGAATTCATCAGATTGTAGACGATCCTGTCAGTTTAGATGATTTTATCAAATTGAAGGCGATCCTGTTGAATTGCAGACGATCCAGACTACTACAAGTAATCAGAAACTTCATCAGACTTTTGGATCAGGTAATCTTCATTTGGCCTCCTGCAAATTCTCTGTTTCTGCTTTCTTTTCTGTTTGTTGTATTCATTTAAATTGCATTTTCATGTAGTTTAAGTTAGAATCATTCGGCCAAACCTAGGATGAATGTTTAAAAATAAAACGAACTCATAAAAACTCATTCCCAAAACCTAGGCGTGGAAACTACCGCCAAATGTTTCCTGGTGAACCCACCATCCATCGAAAAATCACCAAAATGCACCTCCCTTGAGAGGCGGGACCTTCGCAAAGTCCTCTCATTCGAGGTACCGCACCATCCTTTTCCCATCCTCCTTCCGGGCGCGGATCCAATAGCCTGAAGGTAGGGATGCGAAAAATTTGGAGCGATACATTTTGGTGAACCCGACGTGAATGCATCATAACCTTTTGAAAACAAAAACAAAAAAACAAAAAAAAATATATATACAAGAAAAACAAAAACAAAATCATCATTTCAAGTTTGTATGTTTTATATTCAATCCTAAATAGTAGATGCTAAATATTACTTTTAGAAGTACTAAAGAAACCATGAGTTTTTACTCAAATCAATATGAGTCCATCAGTAATTTTGGAAGAATTCAGCTAAATACATTTGTTGATTATGACCAACCTCATCCCTATTCAACACCACCTCCATCACACTCTTCTTATTTTTCATCCATAACCCAACAAAACAATCCCTTTGCCAATCCTCTTCATAATGATATTATCTATTCTCCCATATATCCATATTATGTCTATCAATCCACATATAATCCTCCGTCACCTTTTCAAAACTCTTCTTTCAATACAACACATCCATTTCAACAAGAAAATACTTATTCTTCCAATTCTACCATGCACTTACCTCCTACATCGCAATCTTCCTGTCATCATTCTACCCATAATAAAGAAAGTAGACGTGAGAAACCATTAGGTCCTTTTATGACAAAATTCCTAAGGCATTTATCAAAAACCTCTCAAAAACCTTCATCACGTAAATTTACTAGGCTTAATCAACCAATGGATATAATTCTCAAGTATTTACTTGACACAAATATTATTGAACTTCCTTCCATAAGACAACTCTGATACCACATCGGATTGGTTTAAACCCGAGCTACATTGTGAATATCATAGAGTAGATGGACATATGACATAAAATTGTAAAGATTTAAGATGTGCAATTCAAGATTTGATTGATAAGGATCTTTTTAATATAAAGGAATTACAATCTACAACTCGATTATAAATCTCCAAGTAAACTATCAAACTCCTACACAACAAATACCAATAATCAATCAAGACATGGGGATCTCCCAAGAACCCCTACTCAATTATCAACAACAAGAAACCAATCAAATATTGCATGTTAATGTGTCCCATCATGATGATATTATTAATATTGTAACAAAAACTACAAATGAGCAACCTCAAGTTCAATCAACTCAATCCGATATTCAAGAGATGGATTCCTCATTTGACCAACCTTCAAAACTATCTTTGGCTATAGAGAATGATCCAAAATGGAATGTAAGCATAGAAAGCTCATCTTTAGAATCAAAATCTCAATCTGAAATCCACTTTGATAACCAACAACAAGTGATTAATCCTCAAGCAAAGATATCCCTTTTAGAAGTATTACAAATTTCTCATAAGGAAATTTTGTTCAAAATACCTAGCCAACAATTTGTTCCTCATCATATTTTCTCTAAGAACATAATTAATGGTATAAACCCTCTTGAGGTTAACCATATTTCATTCTATGATGAGGATATTCCTTCCTCTACTCCACAAGAAGACTCCTATCTTTACATTATCGGATCTCGTAAAGAAACACTTGTTAGAACTATCATGGTAGATAATGACTCTTCTCTTAATTTATGCACTTATCAATTATTTCAAAAACACAAATTAAAGGAAGAAGATAGTAATGAATCAAATGTTATTATAAAATATTTTAACAATGAAATTCAAGAACCTCAAGGTACTATAATTATTCCCCTTAATATTGGATCCAAGATCCTGGATACTTTATTCTATGTAGGATATTGTCCTTCACCTTACAAACTACTTCTCCAGAGTCCTTGGATTCATACGATGAGGGTTGTCCCTTCCAATCTTCACCAATGTTTGAAGTTTGAACTTACAAATAAAATTGTTACCATACATGGTGACCCAAAACCATTTGAAGAATATTTAATGATTGAAACATCAAGTTTTATACATTCTCTATTGTCACAATTATCTTCTATCCATCACTTTTCTTCATTCATATATGATCATCCTTGTTTACAAAATAACATTCATGCATATCTTTCACATATACTTTCTCCATCTTATCAAAAATTGGAATATAGTGATAAGAATGAAGAACTTTCTTATCCTTCTTACATTTTATTTTGTAACATGATCAATTTTCCACATATAAAAGTCAAATCTTTTTCTACATTATTCTACATTATAACAAAGCTTTTGTTATCACTACCTTTTATTCATCACCTTATATTCTTACCTTCACCTCAACCGGATTATCCTTCAAAACCTCCTTTGATTTTGAAGCAACCTTAGACATGCTATACTCAAATAAACCTTGTATAGTGTATATAGATCATCTTGTATATACCACCAATTTCAATTCATAAATTAAAATCAAAATACAAAAAAATCAAAATCCTCAAAATCTTCAAAAAAATACAAATGCAACTAAGGAACTTAAAGGTAAATTCAAGCCCAATTGGCTTGGACCATACATTATTACTGCTAAATTTGAATCAGGAGCATACAAATTATCTACCTTAGATGGTAAAGAACTTAAAGAACCCATGAATATTTTGCATCTTAAACGTTACTATGCATAAATTTGGTCATTTTTTCCTTGTATATATTTGTTTTCAAATTTTTTTATATTTCTTTCAAATTTATAAAAATCCATAAACATCAAAAATATTCATAATCATCCAAAATATTCAAAACTATCTATTGCATTTATTTAAAGAACTTGTTAAGTTCTTTTGCTCAAAAACAAAAATCAAAACAAAAATCAAAATAATGATAAAAATATAATAACAGCTATATGCTTGACTCTTTCGAAACCAAAACAAAATAAAGAAAAAAGAGAGAGTCAATAGTCTCAAAACTTTCTCAAAATTTATATTTTCTTACAATCATTGCAGTTGTATGTTTCAAATTATTTTGGGATAAATTAGCATTTATTTTGGAAGCCCTCACTTGCACACTCACAACAATAAATATCTTGATTTTATCTGGCATGATTACTAATCTCTATTATATCAAAGTCCACAAAATTCAATTAAATAAAGTTTGAGCATAGAGAATTGATCTTGTTATTTACCTAAACCAAGCACATATTTCCATAATAAAATGATTATATTTGTAATTTCCATGTTTTGCTACATAGTAGAACTGATTTCTTGAGTGAAAAGTTTCCCTTGCTATCCTATCATGCACATGGTCTAGAATCTTTGAGAATTGGCAAAAGGACAAGCTCACCCCTACCCGGAATAAAAATCCCTTGCTCTACAGCTAATCTGAGCAAGTATCCCTAGAAAAAGAAAAAGAAAAGAAAAATTCAAGAAAAAGAGAAAAGAAAAATGTTATGTCAGGAATGTTCCAAGCATTATCAAGCAAAAGAAATACAAAAAGAAAAAATAAGCAAAGTTCAAAAGAAAGCAAGAAAAGCAATAAAATCCCTTTCCCTACCCTTTGAAAAGAAAAGAAGGGTGAATGAGCTTGAATCCTTGGAATTCTCAATTATTCGAAAACTGTGAGGTAAGCCCCATAACAGGTGGTTTGTGCCCAACCTGCTTGGCCTTGGGTAACTCCTAGCGTGGCAATATGTCCGTCACATTAGCGACCTTCTTTTGTACTGGACCTATGTCTTCTTATGGATTAGCTAGATCTTGATAATCCGATCTACATAGTAGCCTAGTATGGTTATATGCATCTACATCATGGTTAATGAACACTTATTTGGTTTCTTCAAATCACTTGTATCATAGTATCTTGCTCAAAACTGGTAAATGAACAATGCAATTGCACACACAATTGTATTTGAGAGATTTTGTCTATCATTATGATAAATCAAGATTGGCAATGAATTCACTTATGCACATGGGATTCCTTATAAATCTAACTTTTTGTCTTCAAAATATTTTGAAATATTATTTTTACAAACTTGTTTGGAATAAACCAAGTACAAATATTTACCACAAAGATAACTGTATAATAGAAAAAATCAAAAATTTCAATCAAAACATATCATATATATCTTATCGAATTTCATGACGATGGCATAGTTCCAAAACCAAAATGGGAATTTTATGCTTAGCGCAAGTCCTCATTATCATATTTTCTGTTCATCAAAAATTAATCATGCAATAAAACTATCCTTTCTTTGATCTTCGCGATGATGGTATAAGTCTATACCTACATATTCTATGCCTAGCGCAAACCATTGTAACAATTTTATTTCCTGATTTATCAAAGATCATACAAAACATATGACTTCATTTTACACAAATTATGCTTTTGCGAAAGCAAATATATTTTTACTATGTTATGTCATTATGTCACCTTTGCATTTTGCAATGATGGTATAATTCTTAAGGAATTATTCACAAATTTTATCACACTTAAGAATTTATGCCTAGCAAAAATCATTTCACAATATTTCATGCATAATATTTTTTATGGAAATCTGAAAGCAAACCATCATCATCATCATTTGCATCATCACAACAAAGTCTTAAGACATTCTCTTAAGCACTATTTTCTTTTAACAATATTTCTATCCTGGGACTAGCTTGACGACCGAGTGAGCAACGACTCCATGAAATGGTCTATAATAGCGACAATGTCCTTTGAAATTATTGTTAGAAATCTCTTTTTATTTTTATCACATTTCATTACAACCAATCAATTTGTTACATCAGATTATTTCATTTAAAATATTTAAAGCATGACATCCAAGTTATAATATTTTCCAAAACGACATAATTACATGAATCATCAATAAAATCATTACATCAATCAACTAAATCAATCAATCAAACATAAAAAGCATCATAAGCATCACATAGGACAAGTCATATGATCAAAAATATCTCATCTATATATATCAACAGAATATATACATCATCAACACTGGATTGGTATGCCACAATCTGTACCTCGGCATACTCAATCCTCTATCAATACAAGTATAATACAATATTAGTGGCAGTATCCCACCCTCTAGCCTGGAGAGCCTCTAGAGCTCTCGACCTCATCTCCTCCCCCGCCATGCGGAGGGTGAGGTGGTCCCATCACAGTATGTGTGGTACTGCGAGTCCTCATCGTCGATCGGGATGATCTCCTCGTCGACCCTGTCCTGATAGGATCTGCTATGGCAGGTGGCACCTGTATCCTCTGGCACCGCCTGGTAGTATAAATCCTGATAGAATGCGGTCTGAGAAACCGACCGTAGCAGCTCCTGAGTGCTTACCCCTCTGCCTCGTGCCCTGAGATGAGCATTCTCGTCTCGTAGCTGCGACACCTCAACCTGGTGCTGTGCAGCTGTATCCTGTAACGTCTGCACCTGAGCTCGCAGATGATCTCTCTCTACCCGGAGAGTAGCCATCTTACTACTCTCTCCAATGTTCATGCCCTTGCCCTTATCATGCGATGGTGGCCTCTATGGAGATGGGGGTCTCGCCTCCCTCCTCTCCCTCTCCCTCTACCATGGCCTCTCCTGTGCCTGTGGCCTCCTCTGCTCTCCTCTACCACGACCCTGGGCTGCCTCTACCGTCGCCTGGCACCGTATCCCTGTCCGACGCATGACTGTGTGGATCGGTCCCTGAGCCCTTGTCATCCGAGGAGGGTGGATGCCTACGTACCAGGCATCGTAGCCATCGGCTACCCCTACGTCGTCCCCATCCACTAGCTAAATGGGGGCATCGTCCATGTCCTAACTCCAGAATCACTGCATATCTAGAGCCTCGCTAACTGTGGTGTTATCCCAGACAGTTCGAGAAAACTCGTAATCCCTGAGAGATGGGATCCCTTGCTGTAGACCAAACTATCGCAAAAATTGGTCATAGCGGTGGAGCTCCACCTCTCCCCTCTCCATCTATAGCCAGTAGACTCGCCTGATGCGAGCCAGCTCCTATGCATCCTCTGCCCACCCTGGATGCTGCCTCCATGGCCTCCAGGTGATCTGGTCTAGGACCAAGTCATCCAGTAGTCTCCGGGACACCGGCAGGTCGATCCGTCACTGTGCCCCTCTTCGAAGCCACCAGTAGAAGACTCGGGGCCTCTCCCCGTTAACCCCTATCAGTGGAAGCCCTACCGGCCTCCGCATTGCAATGTGCTCCCAGCACTAAACCTGTAGGAGCGATGTCATGACCAGACATCGCCCGCCCTTGTACACGACCCCGTAAAGGATCCTGTACAGCCGACATAGAACAAAGCTGCCCCAAGAAAATTTGTAGCCATGGTCGCGCATGTCGTAGATCACATCTGCCAGCATCCATGGTACCCTGCATCCGCTCTGGTGGCACAGCAGAAGTCCACCAACCACCCCATCCAAAACTTGTGTCAGTGTAGATGCCCCAAGCATCTGGCGCAGTGCCTCGATGTTCACTCTGCACTTTTCCAGGGTGAAGCTCAGGTCACCGCAGAGTCGTCCCATCGCGTGGCCCTGATTGGCCGCATGTGTGATCATCCTCCCTTGTATGGGGATTATAAGAATCCTCCATACATCCTCTAGTGTGGGAGTCATCTCCCCTGTTGGTAACCGAAAGCATGAAGAGCCCGGGTACCACCTCTCTACTAGGGCTGTCAATAGCCCCATGTCAGTAGAAACCTGCGGCATCTCTGCCACATGCTGCAATCCGGCCTGTACCAGCAGATCTCGCTCTGCCTGTGTCAGAGCGGCCAAGTCATCTCTCAATCCTCCATATTTCCACTCTCTCGCTCTTTAGTAATCCTCTCTGCAAGCATAAACATCAAAACAACAAACAATCATTAATAACAATTTTAGCAATCAATAATGCAACTTAAAGATCAAATTTTTGCAATTGATGATATCGCTCACTATTGGCCGATATCATCCGAAATTTGAGCAAAATCGTCTCCGATTTCGTGTGTCAAAATCGTCTCTAATTTGACGAAATCGTCCCTTTTTCATCGATTTCGCCCTTGGGCGAAATTGACGAACTTGAGACGATTTCGTCGAACTAGGGATGATTTCGTCCAAACGACGTCGATGGCCAAAAACGGCCGCGATGCTCAAAATTCATCCTAAAATTCATTTACAAAGCATGTAAATTCAAATTAAATCAATCTAAACTAAGTTTAAACCCTTACCCGTAGACCGCGGCGGACCTCTGCAGATCTCGTACGCTGTCTCTACCTTTTTTGCTCCAGAGCTCTAAAAATAGTAAAATGAACAGTAACAATGAATTAGGGTTTTACCCTATTTTTCTTAATTTTATTCAAAATAATTCAACAATAATTTTTTCTTTTTCGTGTTTTTACCGCAAACGTTCAATTTGGGTAAAAACATGGAGGGGGCACCATAGTAAGCTGTCGTACGATTCGACCAAGAATCGTCGCCTAAAAATGGGAATAATTTTTTGCTTTCTCGTAGATCGAGAAAAACTCATCTTTAACGCATTTTCTTTGGAAAATTCGCTAAAGAGGGGGCAAAATGTAGCACCCTAAAATTGGCGCAGTAAAATTGCAATAATTACATTCACCTTAGTAAATAAATTTAAATTCAAATTTAACCTCCCAAACCGCCCGTTAACCGCCGAGAAACCCATTTCCTCCTTTTTCGTGCCATTTTTAGCAGTTGTTTTGACCGTTTGACGATATCGTCTCCGATCAGACGATATCGTCCCAGATTTGACGATTTCATCTAGACTAGAACGTCCAGACAATTTCGTCGCAAAACTGAATTTGCATAGTTGGAATCCGTTCCAACGGGTCTCCAATATGGGCAGAAGCGTGTCTGCACCGTTGGGACCCTTCCCCCATTGGAGATCTCCCAAATTGGGATGATCTCCAACCTCCCAACAACTATCCTATGCCTATTTAACTCTAAGACTTTTCCCTCCCCAACCCCTGGCTGAATTTTTATGTAAATCAACTCCCTATGCGCTAAAACACTTCAAATTTGCTCTTGCACTAGTCCTATATTAATTTTATTGCAGGTACACCACTGTTTTTCAATCGGAGCCAACATCTATCGCAGTTGACGAACCTGTCAAGATCGGAGGCGATCTCATCAAATTTGGGACGATCTCGTTCTGATGCGAGACGATTTCGACTGCAGCACACATCAAGGCAATCAGTGCTTGGAGTTTGCTCTTCTTTCTCTTTTCTCTGTCATTTTATGCTATAAATTAGATTGTCTATTCAGTTTTTATACTATATTGCATCTCGAGTTCACCCATTTTGTCTAGTTTGCATATTAAGATCATATTATGCTATCTAAACACGGTGATTTGCATTTACTTTTGCTCTTGTATATTGTTCAATACTCATATTACTTTTTCATATAGTTTGCCCCTGTTTACAAAATAGAATTTCTTGTATTTCGCATCTGCTTTGTCGTTTTGCAGGTCTCTAATGAATTCGTCTGACGAATTCGTCAGATTGCAGACGATCCTGTCAGTTTAGACGATTTTATCAAATTGAAGGCGATCCTGTTGAATTGCAGATGATCCAGACTGCTACAAGTAATCAAAAATTTCATCAGACTTTCGGATTAGGTAATCTTCATTTGGCCTCCTACAAATTCTTTGTTTCTGCTTTCTTTTCTGTTTGCTGTATTCATTTAAATTGAATTTTCATATAGTTTAAGTTAGAATCATTCGGCCAAACCTAGGATGAATGTTTAAAAATAAAATGAACTCATCAAAACTCATTCCCAAAACCTAGGCGTGGAAACTGCCACCAAATGTTTCCTGGTGAACCCACCATCCGTCGAAAAATCACCAAAATGCACCTCCCTTGAGAGGTGGGACCTTCGCAAAGTCCTCTCGTCCGAGGTACCGCACCATCCTTTTCGCATCCTCCTTCCGGGCGTAGATCCAATAGCCTGAAGGTAGGGATGCGAAAAATTTGGAGCGATACAGATTGCATGCACCAAATATTGAATCTTCATTATAAACTCAAATCGTACTTTACCTAGAATCGATGCTTAATACTTTACCTAGAAAACTATTCTAGCTAAAATACCCTGTATAAATGAAAAGCACTGCGATGAATTGGGGAAACCAACAATTTTTTGTGTAAAAAAATGGATCTTATTATAATATTGAGTTGAGGTTTGAATAAGTTTATCTTCAAGCTTTATACAAAGTTTAGGTTATGAGTATATGCTTAAAAATATATGGAAACATCTAATAGAGAAACTCTACATAGTAAGCAAGGGCAGATTTAAGTTCAGAATATAGATTATTTAATTTGAAACCAAAAATAGTACCAAAAAATGTTAGGTGAACTATTTATTTTAAAAGCATTGTGCAGGTTTTAAAAGAGATAATGAATGAGTTCATTTAGATGTTAGTTGTATATCATATTCAATTTAAAGCAAGTATTCAAAGGTATTTGGTATATAGTTGCCTTACAAGAATTGAAGATGGTATTATTTTACTTATTTTTTTAACGAGAATGATCTAAACTTCTTTTAAAACTCCCTTCGGTTAAATATTTTAGAACCTTTGCCACAATGCTTAACCTAATGCAAGCAAGTCACTCTATCTCTTATTTGCGTAGCAAAATTTCATAGAGTAATATAAGAAGAGATGGTGTTTAATTTTATTTAATTTAGATGTAGCTTCTATTCCTTTAAATAAAATGAATTCATAAGGAATCATAAAATAAACTAGTATTGTAAAACTTAAGGTTCTTTAATTTGTTTGTAAGGTTTCCTATGGTCATTGATTTCTATTCATACTTAGTGAAAAAATTATCTTAGAGAGGTGGAAATTAGTTAGCATTTGATACATTATTAAATATCAAAACCTTAGGGAAATGGTGTTTGTTTACAAAACTTTATTTAGAAAAACTCCTTTAGATGATTTGAACCATAATTAAGTTGAGAAAAAGTGAAATTAATATTGTGGGATAGACAATATTATAACGCAACATAAGGTTGTGGGCAAGACAACCTTGACAGGAAAACAATATTGTGGAAAGGACAATCTTGTGGAGACTTATATTAATGATGTTTGCAGGTAGGCAAATCATCATGGATCAGGGCTCTAACTATACTTTTGATGGAAAAATATCAGAATGGGAGGCAAGGAAGAGTTGTATGGGTATGTCTTCCAGGTTATCCCTGCTAGTGATGAGTGGTGAATTGTGTTTGAGTAGGTGATACCGACAACATGATGGTATGGGACATTGTGTTGGTTAGTCAACACAAGATGTTGGGTGGTTACTAGGGTATTTGTAAGACCCTAGATGATGCTCCATGGGAAATGGTTGATTGTCTAGCTCAAGCATAAGTACAATGTTAGTTTTATTCATGAAGCACAAGTGCAACCACAAAAACTATAATAAATAATTTATACAAAAACACATTAATGATATAATAACATATTAATAAAGTAATGTTTCCAAAACGTACTATCATTGTCCACCTCAGGGTTATGCATAAGGGGTTGGACTCAAAATGTACTTGTAAAAAATTATGAATCCTAATCAAAATCAAGGTGAATCCTAAGCAAATCAAATCAATCATCTTCACACCAAAATTTGGGGTATTTAAAGCCCTAAAAAGTAAGGTCATCTTTGGGGCCAATTTTGACCCATTAAATCACCTTATAACTTCATACAAACACCACCATTAGATCAGGCTCGAAAGTTTTCCAACGAGTACAAATATGTCTATGTTTGGATATATATTATGGAAAATTAACCTTAAGAAAAAATTGATTTAAAATTTTTTAGGAAAATGGACCGGCGTCGAGCGTCCTCATATTCGCCAATTTCCAATTTTAAAAATCCTAATATTCGCCACTATGCGTAACCCTAGTCCACCTTACCTTAATTTTCCTTCTAACACATTAATGTTATAAAATAAAATGGAAAACAATAAAGTGAATCTTGATCGATATTTTTTTCACATAGTTTATATTTTTATTTATTTTTGTCATTTTAAACTAAATGTACTAATTCCATCAATGAGCCTTTATTTTCTTTAAAATCACATTTATTATTATTTGTTAATTTGCCTTTCAACCGTACTCTATTCTATTTTACTTGTATCCGTATTTTTAACCATTCCAAAACTGCCAAACTTTAACTTCATTATGTGTTATGTGTTAAATTCACTATTGAAAGTAAAAAGAGACAAACTCTCATACCAAATATTTTTTATTATTCATTTTCCTCTTGATCTTTGATTTATTTTAAATGCCCTATTAAAATTCAATTTACAAACTCCAAATTTAATTTGAAGAACTTCATTTTTTATGATTTTTGGTTTCTACTTTATATCCCTGGTCTTCTCTTTGTTTCTCTTATTAGAAAAAATACAAGAATAAATTAAAATATATTGAAAGACATAGAAACAACATTGAATTTAGGTCTCATATATTTCTTATATACATCTGTAATAAGATTGGATTTAAGTCTCATCTGCAAATAACAGTAAACCACATGCACGCGGATATGAAAGTGATTCTTACTGGCCTATGAAGTCGGTGCTCTAGTTGAAGGCACCGACTTTATTCTTCAAACTTAAGATGTGTGGGTTTTCTATAGTGGATCGAGGGGGTGGTAGCATTTTGAGCAGGAGTGAACAGGAGCCTCCTACAACACTTATCACGTCCCCCTCAGTAATGCTGTAGTATCACGGTCGGCCAAGGCTAGTCATTTAATTTATAAAATAAAGTGGAACATAATAATAATATGGCACCTACTACCAAAAGGTAGAAAATTATATTAGTGGTCAGAACGTTCCGGATTATGTCAGTCATATCTTAAATTATATTAATGGATACAACGATCTGGAAGGTGTTGTCATAATAAGCACATTAAAATGGGAGACATATCTTGCCAAAAACGTTAGTAGGACATTTATATGGGTCTCATTCTCATTAAAATGAATCTCAGATTCAATAGTTGTAGTAGCCATCCCCCAACTCTTTCAAGAGAGAATCAAGTAGCTGAGTGGCTGGTATATCCAATGCAGGCTCAACAACGATAAGTGAATGTTAATTATAATTATTTAAAAAGAAAATCATTGCGTACCCATTCTTTAATGGTAATTTTAATCATAACTATTATGTAATACAACTTTTAACTGTAATACAACCAAACATAAATAATTAATATTGATACAAATTAAATATTAAATATTTATTAAATTTTTTGAGCATCTGACATAATTTGACATTTGGGATCGCATCCCATGCGCTTCTTGAGGCCAACTTTGCTTTAATTTCGACCTTGGTTGATAGCCCCGAGATACCGAAAGAAAATGATGTAATGGTAAAGCTGGCAGCCCTGCTACCGTTTCTAATGACAAGTCTAATCAGTGGCAGCGTGGTACATTTATTATGGTAAATGGTTAGCTCGCTCGTTAAATCAAAAGAAAAAACGCTGCTCATTTCACAGATATGTCGGGTTTAAATTTATTTATTTTTTTTCAACACAAGTCACAGATATGTCGGGTTTAAATCCCATTTTTAAAAAAAAAATCTATAGTTTTAACCTTTAAATCGAAACTCCTAAACGAAAGCACAAATTTTAACCATTACATCGTTCATAAAAACTTCTGGAAATCATTCGTCTGTGCTAATACCGCAATTTAACTGGTGCGCAGCAAATATAACAGTCCGTTTGCTTAAGTTGAGCATGTTTTTATTTTAATTATCAATTTAATTTGATTTAAAAATTAAAAAAATGAATGGATGGACAGGTTAAGATGTTAAAAGAAAAGTATGGATACGACGATGCTTTTAATTATAAGTCAGACACAAATTGGGATGAAACACTATCCAAGGGTATTAACATGTTATACTAGTTACATGTTATAAATTAATATTTCTCAATTACATATTATGAACAATAGATATATCTCAAATTTTTTAATATTTAAATCTGGATGAGTTAAACAGGTTCTTTCCCAATGGCATAGACATCTATTTTGACAATGTGGGAAGTGCAATGTTGGAAGCTGTTCTGAACCACATCAATATGAACGCTCGGATTCCCTTGTATGGAATGATTTCTCAGTATACTAAGGTTTGAGCATCTATACATTTATATTCGTTTAGTTTTTTAATATAATGAAATATTTAGACTCTTCAGTTATTTTAGATTATAAAAAGCAAAACTATATGTCATGACAGAATTGGAAGCAGCGCCACGGAGTGAAAAACTTACTAAATTTAATAGGTAAATGTGGCAAGATGCAAAGATTCCTTATGGATCAATTTCTGGGTGATTTGAATAAGTTCACAACGGAAGTAGGAGGAGCTTTGAAGGAAGGAAAACTTAAATACAAGGAGCATGTGATGTTGGGATTAGAGAACTTCGTAGAAGCATTCAATTCACTCTTTGATGGAAGAAATATGGGCAAAGTCGTCCTTCAGCTCACGCCAAATTGATTATTTAAAATAACTGTAATTTTTAAGACTTTTAACATTAATTGTTTTTAAACGCCTCTTCAAGTTAATAATAAAATTAAGTGTTGTTACTTCTAATATCTTAAAACTAGGAATCTTTTATTTTCAAATGTAACTTCCCAAATACTTCTTAAGTGATGCTTTTCTTTCTATCAGTGTAGTTTTATTTTGAAATGTAATTGCCCAAATACTTTTTAAGTGATGCCCTGATGCCTTTTTCCTTAATTATTGCTGGAGTTTTGATTGCAACTTGTGAAGTTGAGTGGTTATATATATAATAATAATACTTTTATATATATATATATATATATATATATATATATATATATATATATATATATATATATATATATATAGAGTAACAAGCTCACTTATACATGTTTTGTTGTTGTTTGAATTGGTTTTGAACTCTTTTTTTCTTAGAAGAGAGCTCAAAGCCCTAGCCTCTATAGTGTCTCGAAGTAATTCCATGAGTATATTTGATTCTTTGTTTCTTAATCAATTTAAAGTAGATGTCTTGTTGTTTTTTGATTGGTTTTAAACTCTCTTCTCTTAGAAGAGAACCCAAAGCCCTAACATCTAACCTCTATAATGTGTCAAAATAACTCCAAGAGAACCCTAAACAATAACCTCTATGGTGTCTTAAAGTAACTCCAAGAGTATATTTAATTCTTTTTTTCCTAAGGTAGAATTAAGTTGTATATTATTTTTTTCAGAGAAAAAGAGGTTGTACTTAGGTCCTCTACTCTTGACAAATCATAATTATTTTTTCTAGAGCTTGAAAGTTTACAAGCATGTTCAATTTTCATCTCAATTAAGTGGAAATAGTTAGATATCTACATTTTATTTATTTATAAAAAGTCTAAATTTTTTATTTTCATTTAAGGGTCTTCTTTAATTTTCTTTGTAATTAGGCCCTACACCCTTAACAAATCATAAATCTTTCTTTAAGTTGCAATAGCTATATATATACATCTTTACCCCCAAGGACTAGGTGGATTGGTAGTTTTTTGTCTGGCCAGACACTTACCAAGAAGAGATGTAGGTTCAAACCTTGGGGCATCTCCTAAAGGTAGTAGTTTGATTTGAATACTCTGAGTGTGTGCTAGACCGACAACAACGATATGAATCTAGAGCAATCGATGGTCCCCTCATGCAGGGTCAAAAACAATGAGATGGTATAGACATGTTGGGAGCAACCCTACCTTGCATTTGGTTGTTACTAAAAATAGTGTGGATGTAACCAACTCTTTTATGTATCCAAAAGAAATATATGTAGATATTTTTTTAATAAAAAAGTAGGAATTCTTGATTTTCATTTACGAATATTCATTAATTTTATTTGTAAACTTGTAGTTAGGTCCTACACCCTTGAAAAACCACAACTCTTTATTTTAGAGCTTGAGAGTTTATATCTTGGGAGTTTACAAGCATAGTAAATTCTTATCTTAATTGAGTTTGTTTCTATAGCTAGATACTTAAATATTTTCTAAATATAAGTTTAAATTCTTTATTTTTTTTTTTTGGATTTTTTTTTTTTGTAAATATAAATATTTCAAAATTCAATATCCTTCTTGAAATTTTCTTGTAGCAACCTTCACAATATCAAAATTTCATGTCTATTGTATATTCATTGCTTCTTAATAGAGTAATATTTTCAAAAAAATTTGCTCTCCTAGTCCATGTTACTAGTTTCCTTCCTAAAGCATTGTAATTCTTAATAGATTAATATTTTCAAAACTTTGTGCTATCATAGTCTATGTTACTAGATTTAGATATGGATTGTTAGTTTCCTTCTTAAAGCATAAGTACAATGTTAGTTTTCTTTACGAAGCATAAGTTCAACCATGAGAACTATAATAAATAACTTATACAAAATACATTAATGTTATAATAATACAATAATAGAGTAATATTTCCAAGACTTCCCACTCTCATTGTCCACTTTATCTTAATTTTCTTCTAACACATTAATCTTATCAAATAAAATAAATATTATCAATGAAAATCATTAAAGTGAATCTTAATCGTTATTTTATTCATATAGTCAACATTTTTTGGGTTATTTTTAACTAAACTTACTATATATTTTAACCATAGAAAAGAGAATTTAACTTCTTGACCCTCTATTAAAACCTCTCTATTGGCTAGTGGATTTGCACAAGTTATTCCTTCTCTTAGTTTCTTCAAACTCCATAACAATATTTTATATTTCCACAATGGTATCTTATATGTTTTTTTGGAGCCTTTGCTTTCCCTTCTATGTTTTATGGAGCCTTTATTTTCCTTAAAATTACATTTATTACTATTTGTGATTTTGTCTTTCATCCATACTTTATTCCATTTTTTTTGTCTGCATGTTTTTAACCATTCCATAGTCATCCAAGCTTCAACTTCATTATTGAATCTTCAAACTCCATAACAATATTTTGTATTTCCACAATGGTCTCTTATGTGTTTTTTTAGAGCATTTTATTTCCCTCATATGTTTTATGGAGCCTTTGTTTTCCTTAAAATTACATTTATTACTATTTGTGATTTTGCATTTCATCCATACTTTATTCCATTTTATTTGTCTACATATTTTTAACCATTCCATAATCGTCCAAGCTTCAACTTCATTATTTAAAGCCTAATGTGACAAAATATCACACCTAATATTTCTAATTATTTCTTCTCCTCTTGGTCTTAGATTTTCGTTAAATGCTCTATAAAAATTTAATTTGACAAAGTCTAAATTTAAATGCTCTATCAAAATTTAATTTTACAAGCTCTAAATTCAATTTGACCAACTCCACTTTGTATGGTTTTTGGTTTCTACTTTATATATTTGTCTTCCTTTTGTTTTTCTTTTTAACTTGTATAACATTTTTTTTTAATATTTCAATCCGAACATATCATTACTTACTCTTTTAAAAGAATTTTAAAGATTAAATTTATATTAATTTTAAATATATTTTTAGGAAGATTCAAGATGCGACAATCGAGTCATCGATGGAGATGAAGAAGGGTTTTTTTATGGTGAGCAAAAGGGTAGAGGATGAATCCAAATCCCATTAAGTATAAGATGAACCAGCAAGTGAAGCTAATCCAGGTGTGAGAGGAGACGAGAAAGAAGGGCACAGAGTAAAAGACCCACCAAGTAAACATGAAATAACCAGCAAGAAGATCAATCAATATTCTTTCATAGAAGTGCTTCAAGGAAAACCTAAACCTAGGTTCTCGACAGCGAACGCCTTCATAACCCATGGTTGTAATATCCTCTGTCCTGAGCAAGTCATGAAGAAATATGCCAACCAAGATGCATTTTGCTTGGTAGGGAAATTTGTTGGAGGGAGACCAAACATGGAATCACTACGATAGTGGGCAATGATTAAGTGGAAAACCAGAGGGTGTCTAGAGTTGTCATCCATGTCTCAAGGGTTTTTTATGGTCTACATCAACACACAGGAAGATGCAAATCACATCTTATCCGAAAGCCCATGGTTTTTTGGGAGAAGTGTTGGACATTTTGAGTCCCTAAGCTAAAAAGTTGTCATTGATGTCAAAAGGACCTATGCAAGTAAGCACTATGATTTTCTCCACAAAGAGCTTCATGAGAAGCAAAGGTTTTGATCAAAAGGATGCATGGCATTTGGTTCCAAAAAGGAGCTTCAAGGGAAGCTTAGCAAAGGGTTTTTATTTAAAACCAAGGATGGCAGATTTGAAATGGGTTTTTCTTAAAACCCAAGTTGGCTTTTCGTTTCATCGAAAAAGGAGTCCCGGTGACAAAGTTATTTAACTTTGAAGTTTAAAGTTTAAATTTTAATATTTTAAAATTAAAATTAAAATTTAAATTTCCAAAGTGGAAATTCCCGACGTTGTCGAATATGAGGGAGAAGACTATATAAAGGGGCGCCTAAGGTTTATTAACATCTATCCTTGCTCGTGCTATTTTTGTTGGCTAGTGTATGCGAATCGAGCTCGTGCGAAAAACGTTTAAAGGTAGAGGCAGCGAATAAATCGAGGTGTGGTCGAATCCCAAGACAACGTGGGTAGTGTGGCCTGTTGGCAACTCGAGCAGTGCAAAGGCGTTGGGAGGCACGAGGTCGTACGTTCGAGTTTTGGTAGAGTCATTTTGGCAATTGCAAAGTGGAGCGCCCAAGGCGCATGGTGATTTGGTGCACGTGGGCAGTGAGGCAAAGAAAAGGCACGTTGTGCCTTTCCCTTTGCGAACGAGCGGCTAGCTCATGTGGCAACCTTAGCCATGGCTAAGGCACTCACGGTGAGGGCAGGTTGAGGGGTCGAAACCCCTTGAGGAGGTATGAAATTTTTTGTTAATTAATTTTTATTGATGCCCTAAAGTTTGGAGTGATAAGGGTTAGAAAATATTTCATTTTGTAAAACCTTTGTTGTGTTTAAAAGGTTAAATAATTATTTTGTTGGTGAAAGCCATAGATGATTATTTGAGCCTTATGGTATTGATTTGAATTTTTGAGAGCATTATTTTAGGAGAAATAAGGGTTTTGAATTTGAGGATTATAATAGTGACTTATTGATTATTATTTTAGAGGGTTTTTCTATAGATGGACTTTGGTGGATGTGATTATTGAGTTGGAGTAAAAAGGTGTAAATTGAGTTATACTTTATCTTGTGATTATTATTTGAAGTCCACTAACCCTTGTTGAGATTGGAAAAAGAAAGTGTGTTGAGTGTGGCAGATTTTGTGGATAACTTCTTGGCATCAAAAAGGTATGGGTAATATTCTCCATTAATTTAATTGGGTGGTTGATTTCTGAAAATATCATTGGAGTGAAAAGGATTGATTGTGGTTTCCTTTTGAGAGTTGTTGGTTGAATGCTTCAAGGATTTCTGGTTTGAGAGTTATGGTTAAAACCTTGTTTTATAAGCATTGTTGTTGAAGCCATTAGTTGTGTGAAAAACTTGAGTTAGGGTTTGAGAAGAACATGAGTATCATTGTTATGTGAAGAATATTTTATAAGCATTATTGTTGAAGCCCATTGGTTGTGCAAAGAACTTGAACTTGAGTTAGAGAAGAACATGAGTATCATTGTTATGTGAGATTTGTTGTTGAACATTGTTGGAAACATTTTGAGTTGGTTGATTCATTTTTGGACTAGGGTTTGTGAGAAAGAGTTGCTCCTTGTGGTGATTGGTTGAGTAGAGTTGTTTGAGCCTAGTCAAGTGATTGTGTGAAGTGGTTGTTCAAGTTCCATAAAACAAACTATTCTATATTCTGATTTGAGTTGAGATTGAGATTTGAGTATAGAACATATTGAGTCTCTAACAATTCTCTTTATGCTTCTATGAGATTGCTGAGTTGAGATTGATTTGAGTTGAGATTGGGATTTGAGTATAGAACATATTGAGTCTCTAACAATTCTCTTTATGCTTCTATGAGATTGAGTTGAGATTTTGTTGAGCTGATTTGAGGTAAGTCTTTGAGAAGGCTTGTGGACTGATTTTGAGTAAGCTTTTGTGAAAGCTTGCTATGCAGATTTGAGCAAGTCCTAGAGAGGACTTATTGAGCAGATTTGGACAAGTTCTGAGTGAGCTTGTTGAGCAGATTTGGACAAGTTCTGAGTGAGCTTGTTGAGAAATTTGAGTAAGGACTGAGATATTTAGGACTATTGAGCATATTTGAGTAGGTTCTGAGTGAGCCTATTGAGCATATTTGAGCAGGTTCTGAGTGAGCCTATTGAGAAGATTTGAGTAGGTTTTGAGTGGACCTATTGAGAAGATTTGAGAAGGTTCTGAGTGAGCCTATTGACAGAGCTTTGGAGGTGATAGAGTATAGAGGATAGAGTCTCAGTGGATAGAGATCCAGTAGCTAGGACAATTGAAGATAGATCTGAGTGAGGAGTCTTCAAGTGGAGAGAGATCCACAAGTCAGTGCAGTAGAGAGACAGAGTCTTCTAGAAGATCACTAGCTAGAGCAGAAGGGGAAAGAGTTCTCCTATGGAAGAGATCCATGAACTTGAGATTTAGGGGATCAACATCTCCTTTGGATAGAGGTCCATAAACATTGTAATTGGGAAGGATTCCCAAGAGATTGATTGAGAAAGTTTTAGCAAAATATTTTCTTCGTGGAGTAGCCCGCATTGGGTGAACCACGTAAATTGTTGTGTCACTTTTGTGGATGGTGTTTTGTGTATTGCTTTGATTATTGCTATTGATACTGCTATCTATACACTGCATAATATTGAATTGAAAAGAAAAGTAAAAAGTGGTCTTATACTGTTCACCCCCTCTCAGTATAAGCTTGTGTTCTTCAATTGGTATCAGAGTGGGTTCCTTCAGAAGAGTTTGATAGCTTGAAGGAAAAGTGGTCTAAGAACACAATGGATCACAAGGATCAAAAGGATGGGTCATTCAATAATGCAGTACCAGTATTTGATGGAAGTGACTTCTTGTATTGGTGTATGTTGATGAGATTTTACCTGATGGCACTTGGAAATGAAGTTTGGGATGCAGTGGAACTTGGATATGATTCAACAGTCAATCCTCCTACAGATAAGGAAGGTAAGCTTCTAATGCATGCAAATTCAAGAGCTATGAATGCAATTATAAAAGGATTGGGTAGATCAGAATCTATGAAGGTTATGGATTGTAAAACAACAAAAGATATGTGGGATCTACTGCATGACATATATGAGGGTGATAAAGGTGTCGGGAAAGCTAAGATCAAAAATCTCAAAGGAGAATTTGAGAACTTAAGAATGAGAGATGATGAAAATATTCATGATTATCTCGGTAAGATTGATGAGCTTGTACATGAGATGAGAGGTCTTGGAATGAAGGTTGATGAATCTGATGCTTGTGATAAGATCTTGAGAACTCTTCCAAAAAGGTATAGTGAAAAGGTTTCTGCTATAGAAACATCAATTGATAGTGATTCTTTGACAAGGAATTCTTTGCTTGGCATGCTTACTACTTTTGAGATAAGAACAAAAGATCCTATTCCTCCGAAAGAAGCTGCATTCAAAGTGGACAAAAATAAAAAGGGTAAAAAGACAGAATCAAGCAGTGAGTCATCTAGTGATGAAGAAGCTAACTATGGTAGAAGAGATAAAGGTTCCAAAAGATCCATAGATATAAGATCTATTAAGTGTTTCAATTGTGGAAAGTATGGACACTATGCAACAGAGTGCAAAGAGCCAAAGTACAATAGTGATGAAGAAAAATAGGATCATAGGTACAGGGAATCAGAAAGACATAGGTACCGAAAGAAAGGCAAGGATGGACAAAATAGACAAGGAAAGAAGTTCTTCCAAAGGCAAAATAAAAGCTACTATGCAGATAATGCAAGTAAGTACTCAATTGATAGTGATGCTAGTTTTTCAGACAATGATAGAGATGAAGTCCTATTTATGGTTAGAGAGAAAAGGACTCCAGTTATTCTCAAATGTTTTAGATGTGGTAAATTTGGACATCTTGAAGATGATTGCACTAGGGATGGCTATAGTTTCAGTGATGATGGTTTTGAAGATGCACTTGAAAGACCAGATGAGAATCTTCTAATGGCTCTAGAAGATGAAGTAAGTGATCCCATAGAAGACAAGCCAAAAGGAAGTAATGATAAGGACAAAGGCAAACAAATAGAGGATTACTCAATAGAGAATGGTTATGATCTCAAGGGAGAACTTATCTATGCCCTTGACACAGTAAAGAAGGTAAGAAAGCAACACTCTAAGCTTGAAAGTCAGTTTCAAGAATGTGATGAAGAAAGGTTATTGCTCATAGAGGATTTAGAGAAGTCAAAGGCTAAGGCAAGCAAGTTCAAGGATAAGTTAGAAGCAAAGATTTTGGAATGTGAGAAGTTAGCACAAGAAGTGGCTACTCTAAAAGAAGACTTAAAGGACTCCAAGATCAAGATGAAGAGTTTCACAAATAGCTCTAAGAACTTGGATAAGTTCATCTATGGACAACAACGAACATCATGTTCAACAGGTCTTGGCTTTGGAAAGGTTCAAAAGAAATAGGAAAAAGAATCTACTTCAAGTCTTGATGAAGAAGAAACTTCAGAAGAAGATACATCAGAAGAAGATAGTTTAAGTAAAAGTGGGACATCAGAGGCTGAGTTGGACAACAAAGAGTTCAACAAAGAGAGGAACAATGCACAAAGAAGATACATATGGAACAACAATCAGAATAGGAGACCAATGAGGTCTAGGCAAGGAAGCTTCAATGGGAGATGCTTCTCATGTCACAGGTTTGGGCACATGGCTTCACAGTGCAGGTCATATGAAAGATAGGAATATGGGAAAGGACAACCTTTCCATGGGTATTGCTACTCATGCAATGAGTATGGTCACAAAGCAATGAATTGCAGGGTTCATGGCAGAAGAGGATATGGCTTCACTAGAAGGTATCCTAAGACATTTGCACCTCCAAGGAATAATAACATTAAGTGTTATAAGTGCAATAATGATGGACACACAACAAGATGGTGTAGAGACAAATATTCAAGAAGAGGTATGAACAGGAATAGGAACATGGATGAAAACAGGAATAGGAATAGGAACATGGATGAGAACAAAAATAGTGAGAGGATTCAGAAAACTAACAAAAGAAGAGAGAAAGATAAAAGCATAGATCTATGCTTTCGAGGAGTAGAAATACTCCCACCCTAGAATTAACCACCTCATGTGGAGGTGGGGGAGGGGCTAAGCTAAGAGGCTCATTCTTAGCCCCGAGCCCCAAAGGTGACCCTTTGCCATTGATGACAAAGGGGGAGAGATTTGTATATTGGGGAGAGTTTTTGATATGGGGAGAGATTTGATATTTGAGAGAGCATTGAGCCAGGGGGAGCAAAGTCCCAGGGGAGCAGAAAAGAAGGTCAGATTTTGGTAAATGAATATGGGTTGCCATCAATGACAAAGGGGGAGATTGTTGGACATTTTGAGTCCCTAAGCTAAAAAGTTGTCATTGATGTCAAAAGGACCTATGCAAGTAAGCACTATGATTTTCTCCACAAAGAGCTTCATGAGAAGCAAAGGTTTTGATCAAAAGGATGCATGGCATTTGGTTCCAAAAAGGAGCTTCAAGGGAAGCTTAGCAAAGGGTTTTTATTTAAAACCAAGGATGGCAGATTTGAAATGGGTTTTTCTTAAAACCCAAGTTGGCTTTTCGTTTCATCGAAAAAGGAGTCCCGATGATAAAGTTATTTAACTTTGAAGTTTAAAGTTTAAATTTTAATATTTTAAAATTTAAATTTAAATTTAAATTTTCAAAGTGGAAATTCCCGTCGACATCGTCGAATATGAGGGAGAAGACTATATAAGGGGTGCCTAAGGTTTAATTAACATCTATCCTTGCTCGTGCTATTTTTGTTGGCTAGTGTATGCGAATCGAGCTCGTGCAAAAAATGTTTAAAGGTAGAGGTAGCGAATAAATCGGGGTGTGGTCGAATCCCAAGACAACGTGGGTAGTGTGGCCTATTGGCAACTCGAGCAGTGCAAAGGCATTGGGAGGCACGAGGTCGTACGTTCGAGTTTTGGCAGAGTCATTTTGGCAATTGCGAAGTGGAGTGCCCAAGGCGCATGGTGATTTGGTGCACGTGGGCAGTGAGGCAAAGAAAAGGCACGTTGTGCCTTTCCCTTTGTGAACGAGTGGCTAGCTCATGTGGCAACCTTAGCCATGGCTAAGGCGCTCATGGTGAGGGCAGGTTGAGGGGTCGAAACCCCTTGAGGAGGTATGAAATTTTTTGTTAATTAATTTTTATTGATGCTCTAAAGTTTGGAGTGATAAGGGTTAGAAAATATTTCATTTTGTAAAACCTTTGTTGTGTTTAAAAGGTTAAATAATTATTTTGTTGGTGAAAGCCATAGATGATTATTTGAGCCTTATGGTATTGATTTGAATTTTTGAGAGCATTATTTTAGGAGAAATAAGGGTTTTGAATTTGAGGATTATAATAGTGACTTATTGATTATTATTTTAGAGGGTTTTTCTATAGATGGACTTTGGTGGATGTGATTATTGAGTTGGAGTAAAAAGGTGTAAATTGAGTTATACTTTATCTTGTGATTATTATTTGAAGTCCACTAACCCTTGTTGAGATTGGAAAAAGAAAGTGTGTTGAGTGTGGCAGATTTTGTGGATAACTTCTTGGCATCAAAAAGGTATGGGCAATATTCTCCATTAATTTGATTGGGTGGTTGATTTCTAAAAATATCATTGGAGTGAAAAGGATTGATTGTGGTTTCCTTTTGAGAGTTGTTGGTTGAATGCTTCAAGGATTTCTGGTTTGAGAGTTATGGTTAAAACCTTGTTTTATAAGCATTGTTGTTGAAGCCATTAGTTGTGTGAAAAACCTGAGTTAGGGTTTGAGAAGAACATGAGTATCATTGTTATGTGAAGAATGTTTTATAAGCATTATTGTTGAAGCCCATTGGTTGTGCAAAGAACTTGAACTTGAGTTAGAGAAGAACATGAGTATCATTGTTATGTGAGATTTGTTGTTGAACATTGTTGGAAATATTTTGAGTTGGTTGATTCATGTTTGGACTAGGGTTTGTGAGAAAGAGTTGCTCCTTGTGGTGATTGGTTGAGTAGAGTTGTTTGAGCCTAGTCAAGTGATTGTGTGAAGTGGTTGTTCAAGTTCCATAAAACAAACTATTCTATATTCTGATTTGAGTTGAGTTGAGATTGGGATTTGAGTATAGAACATATTGAGTCTCTAACAATTCTCTTTATGCTTCTATGAGATTGTTGAGTTGAGATTGATTTGAGTTAAGATTGGGATTTGAGTATAGAACATATTGAGTCTCTAACAATTCTCTTTATGCTTCTATGATATTGAGTTGAGATTTTGTTGAGCTGATTTGAGGTAAGTCTTTGAGAAGGCTTGTGGACTGATTTTAAGTAAGCTTTTATGAAAGCTTGCTATGCAGATTTGAGCAAGTCCTAGAGAGGACTTATTGAAATATTTGGACAAGTTATGAGTGAGCTTGTTGAGCAAATTTGGACAAGTTATGAGTGAGCTTATTGAGAATATTTGGACAAGTTATGAGTGAGCCTATTGAGCAGATTTGAGCAGGTTCTGAGTGAGCCTATTGAGCATATTTGAGCAGGTTCTGAGTGGACCTATTGAGCAGATTTGAGAAGGTTTTGAGTGAGCCTATTGATAGAGATTTGGAGGTGATAGAGTATAGAGGACAGAGTCTCAGTGGATAGAGATCCAATAGCCAGGACAATTGAAGATAGATCTGAGTGAGGAGTCTTCAAGTGGAGAGAGATCCACAAGTCAGTGCAGTAGAGAGACAGAGTCTTCTAGAAGATCACTAGCCAGAGCAGAAGGGGAAAGAGTTCTCCTATGGAAGAGATCCACGAACTTGAGATTTAGGGGATCAACATCTCCTTTGGATAGAGGTCCATAAACATTGTAATTGGGAAGGATTCCCAAGAGATTGATTGAGAAAGTTTTAGCAAAATATTTTCTCCATGGAGTAGCCCACATTGGGTGAACCACGTAAATTGTTGTGTCACTTTTGTGGATGGTGTTTTGTGTATTGCTTTGATTATTGCTATTGATACTGCTATCTATACACTACATAATATTGAATTGAAAAGAAAAGTAAAAAGTGGTCTTATACTGTTCACCCCCCTCTCAGTATAAGCTTGTGTTCTTCAAGGAGAAGTTTCTTATCGAGTCACTATGGGGATAAGACTTTGATCCTAAGTCATAAAGCATAAATTACACCCCCATTTGGGTGTGGCTCCCAAACTTGCCATCACACTTCTATGAAGATGCATTCCAAGTGATAGCTCGAATAATAGGATAACTGGTAGCCATTGATCAAACAACTCGTGCTCGAACTCGCATGACCCAAGCATGCATATGCATCAATATCAACCTCGAATCACAACTCCATAGCTAGGTTAACCTAATTTATAGAAGTTATAGATGAAGCCAGCCGCTGGAGTTCAAAAACAAACTAAATTTTTATTTCGAGTGTCAGCTACAAGGGCACCTTTTGTCTTAGTGCCTAAACCATAAAAACTCACAAACAGAGTCACAGAATATGGCCCATCTAGTTCAGGGGGAAATCCAAAGACAAAGGGTGGAACGGAACAAAACCAGAATCATAAGGGCAAGCAGCAGGTTTTTCCCCCTCCAAGCGATGATAAACAAAAGGCAAGTAATCTATTCACTAGCTCCAACAAATTTTATTTACTGAGCAATTACGGTTGTAATGATAAAGTCCAATATAAGGAAACCTTCTTCGAGGAAGCCCCTAACTCAAAACTTATCATCCAACCGGATGCTATTGAGCCTAGTCCTTAGAAAAATCCCATCCCACTCCCTCCTTGATGCCCTTCCCCCACTCTTGACAATAGTCATGATTTCCCGAACCTCCCCTAGACCCCCCAACGCCCCATTCCCCTGCTATTGTCTTCCCCACCCAGCAAGACTGGATCACCCTGCTCCCCATCAAAATTCCCTGAAGCCAAATATGACAATGATGATTCTTCCCAAGAGTCCTCGAAACCTTGGAGCCCAAAACAAACCCGAAGCTAAAGAAAGACCCAGATTAATGTGGGAGGTGATATAAAGAAGGTAAGACCCTCTGGTGTAGACCTAAGAAATAGATATGCAACTGAAGACATATCCAATGGCACCCAAAAAACCCTTCTCCAAGACCTAGGAATAACAAGCAAGGAAGAGACAAAAAGATCCAAAACCCCCACACAGCAAGGCAAAGGGGGTAGAAAACCCTCCAAAAGTTCCAAATGAAAGTCCTCTCCTAGAATGCGAGAGGGCTAAATGGGAGGTGGGATATTTCCTCTCCAGCACCATTAGTGAAATCCATAATATCCCTGCTGCACTCAAGGTCCTTCTCGCCCCTAATACAAAAGATGTCGCTAAGGAGGAAGGTCAAGAGAAATTCCAGTAGAAGTCGGAAGGTGAGCATGCATTTGGACTGCCTCTATTTGTAATGGCTTCAGTTTGGTTCTATTTTTGCTATTTTTGTTTACGACTTGTCTAGTCTGTAGGGTGATGGGCTCCCAGACTGTAATTTTTAGAATATGTCAATTGTGTACTATTGGCATTGACTATGCCCAATGTAACAGGGTTGGGACCCTTCAATCCGTATAGTCAAAATTTTTTTTTTTACCTACCAAATATATATATATATTAAATTCTTTAAAGTTCAAAATATTTTAAAGTAAACATAAATAAATAGACATATATCTCAAATGATAAAAATATTCTTGAGAAAAAAAATACAACAATAAACTAAAATCCATATATTTCAAATGATAAAAGTATTCTTGAGAAAAAATACAACAATAAGCTAAAATCTATTGAATGATATAAAAGCAACATTATATAAGCAAGGAGAAGCATATACTTTCTATGTTTTATTTTATAGTAAGATAATATATTGATTCATTTTTAATAAGTAATTATATTTTTTAAGGTCCATGATGCATTACATATACGAAAGAATCAAATATACTATTTTTCTCCAGCAAAAATAATATACAACTCAATTATATCTTAAATTTATTAGGAATATATATATATATATATATATATATATATATATATATATATATATATATGTGTGTATGTGTATGTGTATGTGTATGTGTATGTATGTATGTATGGACTACTTCCACCTCAACAAATATTTGGAGACCATTCCTAATATCGTGAAAAATATTATAAAATTTTAAGGTAAAGTGTGGGTTTTTACAAGGGGTTTCCAACCTTAAATATTAAAGTTTGAACTTAGATCTCTTGAATGAAAATCTAAAAACTTATAAAATTTTAAAAATATTAGAAGTAATAATAACACTTAATTTTATTATTAAATTGAAAAAACGTTTAAAAATAATTAATATGAAATAAATCTTAAAAAAACACATTTATTATAAATAATCAATTTGGTGTGAGCTGAAGAAGGACTAAAAAATATATATAAATAAAAATATTCGACTTCAAAAAAATATATAAAAAAATATTCTAAAAATGAATTAAATATCATTATTATATTGACAAGCTGCAAACTAAGCATCACTTAAAAGTATTTGAGCAGCTACATTTTAAAATAAGATGCCTAGTTTCAAAGTATTTCAAAGTATTAGTAGTAATAATGGCACTTAATTTTCTTATTAACCTGAAGAGGCGTTTAAAATAATTAATGTTAAATAAGTCTTAAAAAGTACATTAAATAATCAATTTAGCGTGAGCTGAAGGAAGACTTTGTCCATATTTCTTACGTTAGAGAGTGAATTGAATGCCTCTACGAAGTTATCTAATCCCAACATCACATGCTCCTTGTATTTAATTTTTCCTTCCTACAAAGCTCCTACTTCCGCTATGAACTTATTCACATCACCCTGAAATTGATCCATAAGGAATCCTTGCATCTTGCCATTTACCAACCAAATTTAGTAAGTTTTTCATTCCGTGACGCTGCTTCCAATTCTGTCATGACATATAATTATGTTATTTTATAATCTAAAATAATGGAAGAGTCTAAATATCTCATTATATAAATATTAAAAAAACTTAAAAAATATGTATATATAAATACTAAAAAAACTTAAAATATATATATATATATATATATATATATATATATATATATATATATATATATATATATAATCATTCCAGATAAGGGAATCGAAGCGATCATATTGATGTGGTTAAGAACAGCTTCCAACATTGCACCTCCCACATTATCAAAATATATGCCTATGCCATTAGGAAAGAATCTGTTTAACTCATCCAAATTTAATTATTATTATTTTTTAAGATATATCTAATATCTATAATATGTAATTGAGTTTTATTTATACATAAATTTGATATTGTTTTCTTAAAATTATTGAATTTTTTTATTAGAGTTCTCTACTCAATAATTTTGTTGAGAGACTCTTTTTACTTATATTTTGATGATACACGTGTTTATATGTTCAATTAATCTAATCATAATGTATGTGATTTAAAAATATTAAAAAAACTAAACGTTTTAATGCAAAAAAATCAAAACTTAATTTAATTATAATGAATTTTAATTAACATTAACTTAGTGTTGTTGAGCCCAATATTCTAGCTAGTTAGCTATTTGATTCAGTCTTGAAAGAGTTGGGGTGGCTATGGCAACTACTAAATCTAAAGCTAATGTGTGCCATGAAAACACCTTTTAGATGCTAGGAAGTACCCATCTTCCTCTTGTTAATCCATAAATATTTTGGTGATATCTTAGAATGTGACAGGCCTTACCTTACCTCTATGAAAAGTTTGTGTTGCTCATTTTATTTGTGTCTAATCCTCAAGTTTTTTTCCTCCAAGAAGTTAAGGTAGTAGAGGATCAAGTTAATCCATGAATCTTATGGCGCTATCTTTGAATGTGAGAAGTTGTACCTTGTCGTCAAGTTGATTTGTGTTTGGCCCTCAATATTTTACTCCAAGAAGTTAAGGTAGTAGAGGAACAACTTGACTTTAGAATACTCTCAATATCTAAGGATCATGTACATTTATAGACAAGACATGCTTAAGGAAGTAGTGGTGTGACTATGTCAATTGCCACTGAAATTAACAATAATATCCTTAGTTTTATTTTGGCTTCCTCAAGAACAAACAAAAATATGAGAGCATCATTACTATCAAGGATTCCTTGAAGACTCTTGAGGGCAATCAACATGAAAATATTGAAGTCTTTCAGAGCCACTTCCATAATATATTTGTTACTAATCCTCTAAATGGTATGCTTCCAATCCTATAGGACTATGTTAAAGAGTATATCCCACAAAAAAACCTACTAAATTCTGGGATGAACTTGATCTTATACGATATATGCTATAGTAATTTTTAAAATTTATGAATTTATAGGATGTGGTATAAGATAGCAAGATTAAGAACCTTAGGAACCCCTAAGTGATAGATTTTGAAGCCTTAATATTAATTTAAATATCACAATATAAAATATATGATAGCCACGATATAGTAAGATCAATATAATAATCTAAATAGAATAATATGAGCCAACTAATATGTAAATCAAGGTTTATAATATATCAACTAACATTCATTAATATGCAAAAATATAAATGTAATAGCCTAAATCATACATGTAAAAAGCATGTAGTACAACTTACAATATTAGTGCTCAAAATATATGCAATATTTATTACTCATCTTCCTCTTACAAATGTATCATAAATTCTATTACAATGATGATAACAATGTTCTCTATACTTGTTGTGCTCACTATGTTCACTATATTTGTTATGCTCCTCCATGGAGTAATAGATAGTCGTAGTAGGATGCCTCTTTGGATACTTGACTCTTATTTTCCTTATGCCAAGTATCACGATTCTTGGCTTCTCTATTTGACACTTGCATACACATGAATCTATCGTGTATGCACACATATACATGACTATTCACTTATCACTCTCTAATCTAAGGACAATTTTGCACACTTACATATAAGACACTTGTGCATTTCCTGCACATTATTACATTACATAAAATATTTACTCACACTCTAATATAAGACTTGACCCTAGTCTAATATTTACAAGATGTACCATGAAGGTACATTAGCATGTATTAAATAATGTAATATACTACAACACCCCCTTGTATTATATTATTTGGTTATTGAAGACTTTAGCCTTCAATCATGGTCTTCTATCTTCAAATTATCCTAGGACCTATCCTTGCTTTGCTCTCTTTCTGTTTTCTTGCTTTGTTGCCTTTCTGTATCCTTATCAAGTGAACGATTAGTATCTTTAAAAATTTGTGAGAGGAATTCATCTTTATTGAATAATAATTTTGCTGAAAGGGCTTTGAATTCATTTTCTTTAGTGGTCTCTTCTAATTCTTGAATGTCATGAATTTCTTGAGCTAGATGTCCTTTTTTATTTCCCTCTCTATATTGTAACTAAGGTTGACTATACTAATACTGAGAAGAATACTAACATTGAAATTGTTGTTGTTTTTATGGATTGTATTGAGTTTTATATTGTCTTTGTTGTACTAACATTGAAATTGTTGTTGTTATTATGGATTGTTATAAGGTTAAAATTTTATAGGATAAATATTGTAGATGATGTTTCAATAACCAAAATAAAGTTAATTATATTTTACCTAAAAAATAATAGATTGGTTGGTAGCGGTCAAGTGCTTCTCTGGGTTGTCCTAGTTCGATTTCCTAAAGTGTCGATGCCCCATTGACTTTGTATTTACCCAAAATTAAGGGATTATAGAAGTTACCTATGAAAAAATAAGAAGAAAAAAAAACTATATATTATATAAACATCTTTTACTATACCATATATCCTATAAACTTATAAATTTTAAAGATTACTATACCATATGTCTTATAACCTCATAAATTATTACAATTCTTATAATTGCACTTAATATGGTAACATGAACTATGATAACATGAAGTTTTGAAAGTATTACTCTACCAAGATATGTAGAAAATAAAAGTGGAATTTTGGTATTATGAAGGTTGCTACAGTAAAATGTCGACAAGATATATGTTGTATTTTTAAATATTTGTATTTAAAAAAAATTAAAGAAGATCCATCAAATAAAAATCAAGAATTCAGACTTTTATAGAAATAGATATAGGTATCTAGCTATAGAAACTCAATTGAGATGAGAATTGAATATGCTTGTAAACTCTTAAGCTATAAAGGAGAGAGTTTTGACTTGTCAAGTGTAGATGAGTACACAAGAAGAAGGATGCTGAATTTTGAAATATTTGTATTTACAAAAAAAAATTGAAGAAGATCCATTAAATGAAAATCAAGAATTCAGTTTTTTTATTAAAAAAAAAAATATGTAGGTAAGTCAATCAAATGTAAAAGGAAATCATTGGGGCATAGTCAAAGAAGGCCCACTATTGGCTGAAGGAAATCTCATATTAGCTAGGGACATGTGGTAGTTATTTGTAAATATGAGGAGACAATCCAAAAGATAGTTAGAAGAGTATCTATCATTGGATGATAAAGTTAACTTTTATGGCCTATCCTATTAGAACCATCTGCGTGGTAGTTACAATAGTCACTTGCCACATGGGTAAACCCACCTTACCATATTGCACTAGTCAAGGAGGCCATATCCACTATGCTAGTGGGCGATAGATTCTAGAGAACCTAGTAAGATCTTAATGGTGTAACCAACATAGAGCTAAATTAGTGAGAGATGGTAGCAAAAACTTACCATTTGAGGGCCTACAAGCCTCCAATATTTATGGCACCCAATCCAAAGACTTCAAAGCTACCAAACTATAGTTGCAAAAGGATTTCAATTGTAGAATAGAGAAGAATACATAGACTTTCTACACAAATTTTTGAAGGGAAAGAGCACTCATGCTAACCTATAAATTGGCCTATAATTATTTTTTAAAGGCATTGGAAGCTACCTAATAATACCTCATATTTGGTCTTATAATATCTTCCTTTCACTCCTCAATTGTATAAGCATGGCTCGAACCTTGAGCTATTTCCTAAGGAGCATTGATTCTCTTAAGGTCACATGCCTTGTAATTATTCCGACACATAAATGGAAGTTAAGACTAATTTCACTCCATCCTACTTATCTAAGTATGTTTCAATTATGGGTTATGTGTAATGAAGTGTGTTGGAATTATAACTATTAGACTATGATGAATGTGTTCAATTCTATCTTGTTCACACAATTGGGAGGGGAACCTTGATCTTGGCACATCACTTCCTTAGATTAGGTTTTACTTTTCTACAAATTTACTTTCTTGAAATTTGTTTTCTTGTTGTGTATTTTTTCTTTATTTTCCTTTCCTTACATCCAAAGATAAATATACCTAAGTCCATAAGGCTTGAAATCACATAAAGATCATATTTAATGAGGATCTAGCCTTAGCTAAAAAAACCCTAGAGGTCTCCCTATAGGTGTTCTCTTCACTTATGGAGATTCTTGTTGTGTCACTATACATGAGGAGTGGGTGTCTTAGGCATGTTGGGCTACTACTTCGATAGGCTAGAACATCTAGAGGTGATAATAGTTTGTAATCAAATTATACAATCTATTTTGGCTTATCTTGTATGTGTATGGTTTTAACAACTTGTTGAAGGGATTAAATAGAATATAAGCATCTACTTAGTAGAACTATCTATTTATGATTGAATTTGTGAGTCAAATGCTTCATCATTATGAAGAAAGATACACTTTCATAGAGAAATAGGTGTTTTCCATGATGAAGGCATTGAATAAAATTAGATATTATCTATCTCAAAGAAAAACTATCATCTTCATCATACATTTGGAAATTAGGACCACAATCCTCTATAGTTAGTTAAAAGGCATTCATGCTTCAGTCAAGAGTATTTTAAAGTTATGGGGAAATTTTAGAGCAATTAATAGCAACAATCTTGCATTCGAATCACAAGTTGGTTTGAGAAAGTGCCAAAAACTCATTGGCAAAGCAACCTTGAAACATGGAGGTCTTATATTCGAGCTTTAGTTGGTACAAACCATTAATAAGCTATGAGAGCATAAGCAATGAAATTGAATAATATAAGCAATAACAAGAGTAGCCCCAAAATAGAAAGGAAAATCAATTGAATCCTAGTCGGTCTATACCTTTAACTGGGTATGAGAGTCAAAGTATTGAAATTATAGAATACAAGAAACAAGAGTAGCCCCAAATTAGAAAAGGTAATCAAGTGAATCCTTGTTTTTCTATACCTTTAATTAGGCATAAGAGTTGAAGTATTAAAATTAAACAAGACAAACAACAAGAAGAGAAACAAGTGTATCCCTAGAAGAGAAATTGGAAGTGATGAGAATTATTGGATGAATGGTGTGTATGGTAGAAGCAAGGACCTACATACAAGAGAAGAAATATTGAGATAGGAAATAGTAAGAATATATACAATGAGAAAGAAAATATGATATGAAGCAATAATAATATATGCAAAGAGAAGAAACATAAAAATATGTAGTAAAAGTATCTATAGAGAGATGGATATTTATACCAAAAAATAATGTTTTTGTAAACAAAAATTTAGATAAAAACATGAAGCAACAATGAATATATTGCAAGAAACAACAAAATAAACCTTATTTTCAATAATATATTTTATTATACTTAGCAATTGTAGCTATTGGTTATCCATGCAATTTGATAAGATGGAAAGGTTGCAACAAGAACACTTGTGGTTTTTGGGATAACAAATTGAATCTTTGTCATAGAAGATCTGAAGTTTTAGGTAGTTGATTTTAAAGGGTCATGACAAAAGCAAGAAAATATTATGAGTTTGAAATGTGGCATTGATAGGATTCAATAAACTCTCATTACAGTTGGTTTTGGAGCTAATGTTGTGCCCTATATTGGGTAACTAGGGAACTCCAAAATAGAGGTTTCAAGCCATCTACAGAACAGGTTGATTTTTGGGCATGATATTTTCCCAACAAGGTACTAGTAAAACAAGTAAGAGTTTCACCATTGTTTGTAATATGAAAATATTTTATAATTAAATTAATATAAATAAATTGTGGTGTGGGAGTTCTCACCCTTTTGGAGGTTTTTATTGTAGTTACTTAGAAAAAAACTTTGTTTTGATTTTGGGACAAATCAAGTATTTTTTCACAATGAAAGAGATTTATGAGTTTGTTGCTTATAAGGTAGGGTTTCGTATAGTTATTATTGAGTTTTTGGTATATTTATTCAAACCCTAGAAAACTTCTATTTGTCACTATTTTTGTAATTTTGGTTCTTTTTTTCATGGTGGGTATATTTATTCAAACCCTAGAAAATTGCTTAGATTACTTTCCTCTATTCTTTACCTTCATTTTTTGCCTCATCTTTATATTTAGTGTTGGATGAGGTGGGCATCGAGATTATTAAGAGTATGTTATCTCCAAAAGTAAACTCTAGTTTTGTTGGCTCCAGTTCCTTACATCCTATTTCTTATTCAAACTTTAATACCTTTAGTCTTAGACTAGACTCTACACCAATGGTTGAAGTGCCCCCATAAAATGTTCTTCATTATGTTGCTATCTTGTTTGAATGTGCCTTGGTTGGAAGGTTCATTGGAATTTGACCAAGTCTAATTGCTTTGAAAAAGTGGATATCTTTAGCCTAGGGGTCTAAGATCTTCAATTATGAACTCTTTCTCTATGGGAGAGGATACTCCATGGTCATCCTATAATACAAATAATCATAGGGTGCAATCATTCAAGGAGGGCCATGGTTTATGGGCTCAAGTGCCTTATTTTTGAACTTTTAGGTAATCCACTTTTACCCTTAGGTATATGTGCTCGAGGAAGTTCCTATTTGGGTAAGATTATCCTTTATCCCTCTTCATATTTGGAATAAATCCTCTCTAGAGCTCATTGGAAATAGGATTTGCAAGATTACTGATTGGATTCCTCCCAAAAATCTAAATGCTTCCTATGCTTGTATTTGTGTTCTAGTTAATCTAGAAAATGGTTTACCTAAAGCTATTGGTATTAAGGTTCTAGATGGGATCCACACACAAGTTTTATATTATGAGCATTTCCATTTCAAATGCCTATCTTGCTATGAGTATATCCACCTTGCTAGATATTTTCTAGTTAGCTAGAAACCATAGGATAAGAATAAGTAAGCTAACAATGAATGAATTCAACAAGCACAACCTAAGAAGAGGAATAGAAGGGATAAAATCCAAAATCCCAGATCTACTAAACCACTAGAGAATTTTAATAGGTCTGATTCTATGAACTCAATTTAGGAAAAATATCTCTAGCATGAGTCTAAACATGAAGAAGGAAACCATGAGTAATCCTCTCTTTATGTAGATTTGGTAGATCAAACTCTACAAGAAAGGTTAATTTAAGAACCTTCAAAGGAAACAACCAAAGAAATCCAAATTAAACTAAGGGATGAATCATACTCCTTGGCTTCTATCTTGAGCCTATTATAACATGATCCCATTCTAAGATGGGAATGAAACCTCACCAAGAAATAAGAACTAAAGAAGCAAATAAAAATGTTGCAACTAATATTCAAGCTACGTTAAAGGTTCTCTCCAAAGGAAAGAAACACACAAAATAATAATAATGTTCTCATGGAATTATAGAGGTATGGGTGGGGTTGTTAAGAAAACCTACCTGAAGGGTCTAATAAAGGACCTTTGCCCTTGTATAATATGAATTCAAGAAATAAAGTTAGATAAAGAGGGTACCTTTGAAGCATGGATATCTATTTGGAACAAATCTAAAATTAATGTTATTTGTTCCCAAGGAGCCTCCGATGGCCTTCTTACAATATGGGACAAAATATTTTTATCCAAAATATATGGTAAGCAAAGCAAACATTGGATTTCTCTTATATTTGATGTAGGAGGTTTCTCTTTCACTTATTTTAATGTGTATGCCCCTAACTCCCAAATTGCCAAGAAGCAATGTTGGATTTCAATTCTTTCCTACATTGAAGAAAGTAATCTAAGCAATTTGATCATAGCTAAATATTTTAATTTTGTGCTCTTTCCCTCTAAAAAAATATGGCTCTAGGATTAAATATCCTTGTAGGGAGTATGTGAAGAGCAAAAGGCCCCGATAAACTAAATTTAGAAAATTAGTAAATACAAAATCAAAGGAAAAAAGAAGATAATAAATACACACATAACACAATATTTCACTTGGGAAACCCTTATAAGAAAACATTTAGCACAATAATATCTCCTTATTGTATAAACTTAACCATCTCCAATACAATAATGTTCATCTCTCATCTCTCTTCAAACCCTAATGCAAGTGCAATTAAATAACAATAGCATAAGAATGGATTTTACAATACCATAAAAAAATAACATGGATTCAAATAATTAATCCTAAACACCTTATATGGGTCTAAAAATAGCTTAAGAAACCTTAAAAATTCCATTGTGGTCTATTGCCCTTGGACCCATGCTTTTTGGGGGCTATCTCCCCTAAACCCCTGCTTAGGGCATGACCTAATATTGATACCTGATGAGGATACATGAAGAGTGTCTAGTACCTTTTAAAGTTAACCTCACCATAATAACATGGAAAATATTAAACAATTTGAACATTCTCCCACTTGTTGAATACTTTCCATAGGGTTTGAAAATTACCATTGTCAATTTTCAAGGACAACCATGCTCATAGACTTCTACATCAAGAAATGTATTAAGTAGGTATAGCCTTTGTTAATGAATCAATAGAATTATTATTTGTATCAACTTTATCCAAAATCACCCAATTCTCTTCAACCATCTCTCTCATAAAATGGTACTTGATATCAATATGTTTTGATCAATCATGAAAACCAAGATTGTTGGCTAGAAATATTATACTTTGATTATCACTGTCAATTCTCACAACCTTTTTCTTAAAACCAAATGTTGAACACAACCTCTGTAGCCACATTGCTTCTTTATAGGTATGAGTTTCTATAATATACTCTACCTCTATTGTGGATAAAGCAACCAATACTTACTTTTTACTCATCCAACTTATTGCCCCTCCAAATAGTTTAAGCACATAAGCATTCGTGGATCTTATCTTGTCTATATCTCTAGCCCAGTTAACATCCACAAAGCCTTTTAGATTTACAATATTACTCTTCAAAATTTTCTTGGTAATAGATAACATAGTATGATGTTCCATGCATGTATTTGAATATACTCTTTACAATAGTTCAATGTTCTTTTCTTGGATTTGACATATATCTGCTAACTACTCCCACTACATGTGCAATATTAGGTCTAGTACAGAATATTGCATACATTAGACTATCAAAAATTCTAGCATAAGGAACATGATACATTTCTTAAATTTTCTCATCTGTTTTAGGATAATACTCAGTATATGACTTTTTACCAATAGGATATGGAGTACATATTGGTTTACAATCATACATCCTAAACCTCTATAGTATCAAATCAAAATATTTCCTTTGATTTAACCATAACTTTCTATTTGAATGATTTCTTATTATTTTCATACCCAAAATAAATTTTGCAACACCAAAATCCTTCATGTCAAATTCAAAAGATAACTAAGATTTTAGTAACTTTATAATCTCCTTATTGTTACCAATTAACAACATGTCATCCATATACAAAATAATGACAACAACAATTTCACCTTCTTGTTTAAAATAGACACATGGATTTGCTTTGCTTTTTCCAAGCCCAAGTGTCAAAATAAACCTATCAAATTTTTGGTTCCATATTATTGGAGATTGCTTCAAGTCGTAAAGAGAATTTTTCAACTTACATACCAAGTCCTCCTTACCTTTTACCCTAAAGAATTATGGTTTTGACATATATATGTATTCATTACATTCATCATATAGAAATGTTGCCTTTAAAATTATTTGTTCTTTTTCAAGATCAAAAGCAACAAAAATAACCAACAAAAATATAATTGAATTTAGTTTAGCAACAAGAGAAAAAATCTCACCAAATTCAATTCCCTCAACTTGAGAAAATCCTTTTACTACCAGGAAAGCCTTGTACTTCTCCAAATTTCCTTCTACATTGTACTTCTTCTTGAATATCCACTTACAACCAACCAATTTTCTTCCAATGGGTAATTTCATCAAGTCCCATGTCTTAATTTTATCTAGGGATTCCATTTCTTCCTACATAGCCCTTTTCCAAGACTTATTCTCTCTTGGTTGAAGTACCTCATTTATAGTCTCCAGTTCTTCATTAGTAACTGATATATTAAATGCAAAATAAGGAATTGAAGGGCTATACCTTTATAGGAGTATTCTCACTTTGAATTCCTAAAATTTAGAGTTATAGGTTCTACATATTCAACTTTATCCTCACCTTCTTCCTTTGAATTTTCCTCTTCAAAATTTCTTTGTAGTTCATCTTCTTTTGTAGCACTAGGTTCTACCACAGGTTCTTCCTCCTATTCCAATTTTACTTGAACTATTTTAGGTTCTTTGCTTGGTTGCATTTCCTATTTAAAAACCCCTTTTGTTTCTCTAAAGATCACATTATGACTATAAAAAATCTTCTATATTTCTAGGTTCCACAAATTTTATCCTTTAACACCAATACTATAACCCATAAATATGTTTTTTTTAGATTTATAGTCTAGTTTATTATTGTTCTCTTTTCGGACATACATATAAGCATCACAATCAAAAACCCTTATATGACTGAGAGATGGTTTCTTACACTTCCTATGGAGTCTTATCCACCAAAGTTGAGGTAGAATATCTATTGATTAGGTAACAAACGGTTAACATGGCTTCAACCTAGAATTTCCTTTCTAACCCTGCACCACTTAGCATGCTTCTGGCCTTATCCATCAATGTTCTATTCATCTATTTTGCAAGTCCATTATATTATGGAGTATACAGAGTTTTTTTCTACCTTTTTATTGCACATTCCTTGCAAAATTTATCAAATTCATTAGAGCAATACTCACCACCATTGTCACTTCTCAAAATATTTATCTTTTTCTCTATTTTATTTTCTACAAGAGTCTTAAACTCTTTAAATTTATTGAAAACATCATATTTGTTTCATAAAAAATATACCTAGGTCTTTCTTGAAAAGTCATCTATAAATGTAATAAAATATATAGATTTACCTAATGATGGTACTTTTGTAGGTCCAAATACATCATTGTGAATTAGATGTAAAATTTATTCAGATCTTGTAGCACTACTAGTAAACTTGACTCAGGTTTGATTTCCAAAAATATTGTTCTCACAAAAATCAAAATTTAATGGGAAATAAATAATTCCTTTAGCCATACCTTTCATTTTTAATGTTCAAATGCCTTTATAATCAATATACCCAATGCATTGATACCACAACATTGTCTTCACTATAGGAATACTTAGAGTTTCTTCTATTGTATTATTCTCCTCTATAATTGAAGATTTATTACAATCATTACTTACAATGCTAGCTTCAAGTCTAACCAAAGATCCTATATGAACTCCCCTTGCCAATGCCAAGAATCCACAAACCATATTGTAGCTTACCTTATTGAATACCATAATCACACCAACATCATTCATCGTACTCACGGATATCAAATTCCTTGCCAAAATCAGAATATACAACACACTAGGAAGGGTTTTAATTCTTCAATTTTTTAACCTCAACTTGACTCTTTCGCGACCTATTATTTTATATGTCGAATTATCTCCCAAGAAGACTTCACCTCCATTTATCTTTTCATATTCACATATTCCTTCCCTATGAGGAGTCATATGAGAGGAAGAACCCAAGTCAATTAACCCTGAGTCATGGTATTCACTTGAGCATGCTGTAGTTAAGAATAAGTCCCTTGAATCTTCATTTGTGGTCTTCATTTTTGTAGAAGTTTATTCATCAGATGATCGAATATTATCAACCTTTTTATATTTGCAATTTTTTTATAATTCCTTGTTTTACCACATTTCTAGCATTTCCTCTTTTTGGAGCAATAAATTTACCGCTAGATCTTGATTTTCTTTCTCCTAATTTCTTTTTACTTATTTTTGGATAATAACCTCTTACAACTAAGTTATCCTTCTGATGATAATCCTAAAAATATTTTTATATCATATCCTTATATAGCAATGTTCCTACTATATCCTCTACTTTAAATGTAGAAGTAGTATTGGTGATAGACATAACTAGGTTATCTGATGAATCAGGTAATGGACAAAGTAAAGAAATGCACTTTTCCTCTTCATCCATTTTTACTTCAAAAAATTTTAATTGAATTTCCACAATGTTAAAAGCATTTAGATGTTAGCCATAGAGCCACCATAATTCATCTAAAGTGAATACAACTTCTTCTAGAGATAGAGTTTATTTACTAGCGACTTTATCTGAGACAAAGTTCCCATCTTATCCTATAATAAATTTATTGTGGTCTCTATTGATACATTCAACAATACCAAATCATATAAGCACAATATAATAGAAATCCTTACCTTCCTATTGATATTTAGCCAATCCTCATTTGTTTTTTATGTTGGTTTTATTCTTGAGATCACAATCCACTAATCCTTAACAACCAACAGATCCTCCATCTTTAGTTTCCATAACTTTAAATTTTATCCATTAAAGTTTTTAATATCTACCCATATGCTTCCCATTATTTTTCTTTGCCCAAATTCTTCATGTATGGGTCCCACTCAAGAATTAATTTATCATAGGATTGAAACCCTTACTCCTTGAATAAAGCTAAAAATCTAGCTCTGATACTAAATAAAGAGCAAAATGCCTCAATAAACTAAATCTAGAAAAATAGTAAATACAAAATCAAAGGAAAAAAGAAGAAGATAACATATACACACATAACACAATATTTCACTTGGAAAACCCTTATGGGAAAAAACCCAGCACATTAATACCTCCTTATTGTATAAAATTAATTGTCTCCAATATAATAATGTTTATTTATCATCTCTCTCCAAACCCTAATGTAAGTGTAATTAAATAACAACACAAGAACAAATTTTACAATACCATGGGAAAAAACCATGGGTTCAAATAATTAACCCTATACAGCCCATATGGATCTAAAAATATCTTAAGAAACCCTATAACTTCTACTAGGAGCTACCACCCTCAAACCCCTACTCGAGGCTCAACCCGAACCTAAGCCCTAACAAGGATACAATGAGAGTGTCCAATACCTTTTAAAGTTTACCTCACCAAAATAACATGGAAAATATTCAACATATTTCCAACAGTATGTGGAAGATATTATTTTCCTTGTTAGTATTCAAGAAATCAAGCCTTCTAAAGGCCTCTATACCTAGACTAATCGAAGGATAGAAAATTATTTTATTGACGAAAGAGTTGATAGATTCTTGGTTTAGAAATATATTCTCACATGTTTTCCTTCAATAACTAGAAAAATAATTCAAAGCATAGTCTTTGATCATTATCCTATCCTTTTGGAAAGTGTTAATAACAAAAATTCATGTCTCATTCTATTCAAATATAACCTAGACTAGGTTAACTTAAATGGATTTGCAGAGGAAGTTGAGCATAGTTGGGAATATTAGTGCCCCTCATATAATGCTCAAGATAAATGGAAGATAAACATTTCTAGGCTAAAAGATAATCTTATAATTTGGTTTAAACTACATCATAATACTAAAAACTCTAATAAACTCCTTATCATTAGGTTGGGATAAAAATAAGAGCTTTCAAAGTTAGCACCTCCCAGTGGAACACTAAAATTTGAGAGAGATTCCATTCTCTCCCAGGTTCATGTGAAAGCTAAACAAGAAGAAAAATTTTGAAGACTCAAATCCAACATGATTTGGATATAGAAAGGAGACTCCAACAACATGTTATTTCATCTTAAGTCTCAACAGACATATCAAAGGAATATGATTTATGAAATTCAATTGGAAAACGGTAACAAGATCTCCAATTTTTTAGAGATAAAAAAAAATTGCATATAGCCATTATGAATCCCTTTATCAAAAATAAAATGGAAATCATGTTGCTCAAGTTGCATTGCTACAAAAAATTCCTAAGGTAATAACTGAGGAAATGTAAAATCATCTTTACCGTAAAGTCACTCAGGAAGAACTAAAAGACATTGTGTTCAAATCTACAAAGGATAAAGCTATTAGTTTGGATGGATTCACTAATACCTTTTACCACCAATTATTTGATCTTGTAGCTATAGATCTTCTTCAGATGATGAAGGATACTCCTAAAAGAGGTAAGTTGATTGGTGTTGTTAAGTCTACCTTTTTAGCTTTGATTCCAAATGAAAAGAATTCCTCAACCTTTAGTCAATTTAGGACTATTTTTTGTGTAATGCTTCATATAAATTTATGACCAAAATTATAGCCACTATAAAAAAAAAGCATCTTGATAAACTTATCTATGATGAGCAAGGATTTTTCATCCCTGGTAAGAAATTGTATGACAACATTGTGATTATCCATCAGGTATTACATACTAGCAGTAAAAAAAAATAATGTGGTTAAACTTGAGATAGCCAATGCTTTTGATAGAGTGGATCTATATTTTTTTGCTCAAGTGCTTAGTTCTTTTGGATTTTCTTTGTCTCTTTCCAAGTGGCTTTATGGTTGCATCAAATACTCATGGGTTGCTCCTATTGTCAATACCTCTCTAACTAGATTCTTTAGATCTTTTAGAGGTTTATGCCAAGGCTTCCCCCTATCTCCTTATCTTTAAATAATTTTAGCTAAATCTTTGGGTAGATCTATTTCTACTAAAGGAAGGGCTAACAAAATAACTAGAATAAAGATAATTGTTGAAGTCAAGGATATTACTCATGCACAATTTGATGATGATACTATTATGATGGGAGAATTCTACAAGATGAATGTCCAAAGATTTAAAGGTTTTCTAGATCTCTTTATAAATACCTCTAGAGGTGCTATTAATGTCAACAAGCATATCTTTTACACTATCAACACTTTTCCAACTGAAAATAGGAGCTTTGCTCAAATTCTTTAGTTTGGTCATGGTGGAATTGGCCCATTTAAATATTTAGGGGTACCTATGAGTTTCAAGCTAAAGAGTTCTAATTGTTGGTCTAATTTTATGGAAAATATTGATAAGAGAATATTAAATTATAGCAATGAATTGCTTAGTTTTGTTGGAAAACTAGTTTAATTAAATTTTTCATTGCAAACTTGTCTATCTACTAGCTTATAATTTATCATGCTCCTATCTCAATCCTCCAAGAACTTGACAAAAAAATTAGGAACTTTATTTGGCAAGGAGGAAGGCAATCTCATAGGAAGAAATTTCATCTTGTCGATCAGAGTCAAGAGATAAAAGAATAATGTCAAGGGGACTTGGGTATCATATCTTATTTTATTATGAGCAATGCTTTTGGGACTAAACTTGTATGGAACTTAATAAACCCTCAAATTATGCTTTGGAAGAAATTTCTTATTCACAAGTATGGTGACGGTAATCATGGCATGCCTACTTCTCAAAGGTATCCATAAAAAACCAAAAATATCTAAAATTTGGGCATTGATTATTAAATTAGTCTAGATCATTAAGGATACCATATATTGGTGATTGGGAAATTGTAATACTATTAGGTGTTGGTATGGTTCTATTCTTGGTAACAAGCCCTTAATTTATTCCATTTTAAAGGATTTTTTTAGTTCATGAGTCAGCTTGGGATAGAATTTTTTTTTCATCTCATCACTTGGGAAGGCAATCATCCAAAATGGATTCAACTTCATGGGTTAGACATAGAATAGAAAAGGGAGTGATCTCAAGTCCAAAATAAATTTACCAGTATTCTTCCCACAAACCTAGACAATGAAGACTACTTTATTTGGCATAAAATTAATTGTTCAAGAAACTATTCAGTTAAGGTTGGTGCATATCTCTAGAGAAGTGAGCATGTAGACAAATAATTGAATCACATTTGAGGTAAAAATATCACCCCAAAAAATAAAGGTTTTTCAATGGCTAGTTCAGCAAGACAAAATTCTAACTAGGTAAAACTTCTCTAAAAGAGGTATTTTGGGCCCCCATATTTGTTCTAGATGTTTTAAAGACTGTGAAACTCAAGCCAATAATTTTTTTAAATATGCAAAAGTTGCTATGATCTAGATCTTGATTTCTTTTAGCTTTGGATATTGTATTAGAAGCATATTAAATCTTGAATCTTGTACTAAAAGCTAGAACAAAAAATATCTCAGCTCCTTTCAAGGTAAGCCTCTCATAAGAATTGTATGGTCTTCAATTCCTTATTATTGCATGTGGTATATATAGATGGATAGGAAATATAGAATATTTGAAGGAAAATCATTCATAAGGTAATTTTGATACAGAATATAAAGCATTCTATCATGGAAAATGCCAGAACCTAATTTAAAGCTAAGCAATATAAAAGTGATCTTTTTAGAGTTGAGTTATGCATCCTCAAAAATTTGGATCTTCAAGATATAATTAGCACCTCTATTATGAACAACTTGAATTCTCAATTATATTTTAGTTTAACAACTCTATTATTTTATGGGGCTTCAAAGTCTAACCTTGGAATAACTATTGCTGGAGGAGTTTTATGGTAAGGACCACACTCCAAGATTCTTGAATTTCACCTAAATTTAGGATAAACCACTAATAATGTAGTTGAGTTGATGGGATGCAAATTTGAATCTCACTCTAGCAGCAAGAAAAATATCAAAACCTTTTTATTTTATGGGGACTATAAGTTGATCATATAGTTTTTTTTCTAGCAAACAAGAGGTTGATATTATTATGCTCCGATTGTTGCTGAATCAAGTCTATAAGACTCTAGGAAAACAAATTATTTGAAAAAAACTTTGAAAAATTTGTACAAATTAATTGGCATCACATTCCTATGAAGTGGAACCATTTGGCAGATAAAAAGGCCAAAGAAGCCTTTATTTTTCATCCTTCTTCAACTCACATAAGAAATTTTAAACCATGAATTCTGAAAACTTAAGATATGACCAAACATACTAGGCATATTGGCTCTATTTGTTCTATGGATTGTTGTGGACCAAGGACTTCTTTGTTCTTGTTATTGGAAATATACTAAGGAATTTATTTTTTCATAGATATTCTTGTTCTTGTGGAATTTTATCTTTATCTACATGCATACTTGGTTTGCTTGTGATGCTTGTAGCACCTAGCCAAGTTGTAATCTTTTTGCTATATTAAATGATATAAAACTTATCTTTAAAAAAAATAAAGAACACTTATGGTTGAGTTATAAGAGATCACCTATGTTAAATCATAAAAGAAGTCAATAAGTAAATGAGTGATTAGACAAGTTATGTAGAAAATATAATTGAATGAATAATCCAATAGAATGTTTTGAAGATATGTTTATGTACAATAGTAAAGGTGTACATCAATAATAAATTGATAAAAGAGTTTTATCTATAAAATTTAAAAATCAAAACATTAAACATTAAAGTGAAGAATGTTGGAGAAAGTAATACTTAATATAAAAAAGCAGAGTTTTATTTTAAATAAAAAATAAAAACTAAAAACATAATTACTTGGTCATTAAGAAAATTTATTATTAATAAATCTAAATATTCGTCTATTTACCACAAGTTGATCATCCATCCTCTGATATCACTTGTAGTTTATGGGAACTTTAAGCTGATCATTCAGTTTCTTTTTGGAAAGAAAGAGGTCAATACTATTATGCTTCAGTTTTTGTTGAATAAAGTCTATAAGACTCTGTTGAAAAAAATTATATGAAACACAAAACTCTAGAAAAATTTGAACAAATTAATTGGCATCACATTCCTAGGAAGTGGAACCATTTAGCAGATAAAAAGGCCAATGAAGGCTTTCTTTTGCATCCTTCTTTAGCTCGCATAAGAAATTTTAAAACCATAAATTCTAAGAACTTAAGAGATGATCACACATACTAAGCATATTGGCTCTATTTATTCTATGGATTGTTGTGGACTAAGGACTTATTTGTTCTTGTTATTCAAAATATACTAAGGAAGAGATTTTATTTTTCATATACATTCTTGTTCTTGTGGGATTTTAGCTTTGGCTACATGTATCCTTGGTTTGCTTGTGATGCTTGTAGCATGTAACCAACTTGTAATCTTTGTGCTATATTAAATAATATAAAAAATTTCTTTAAAAAAATAAGGAACACTTATGGTTGAGTTATAAGAGACCACCTATTTTAAATAAGAAAAGAAGTCAATAAGTAAATGAGTGACCATACAAGTTATTTAACAAATATAATTGAATGAATAATCTAATTGAATAGAATAATCTAATGAAAATTGATAAAAGAGTTTTATCTAGGAAATTTAACATCAAAAAATTAAACATTAAAGTGAAGAATGTTGGAGAAAGTAATACTTAATATAAAAAGCACGTCCAAAGTTTTAAAAAATATATATATCATTAGAAAAACTAAAAAAACATCAGTAGTTGATCATTAAGAAAATTTATTATTAATAGATCTATATATTCTTTTGTTTACCACAAGTTGATCATCCATCTTATGATATCACTTGTAGTTGAATTAGATACTATAGAGTGGAGTAAGATGTCAATGAAACTTATTTTATTGTAAAGAAAATTGTAGCAATACTATAAAGTGGAGTAAGATGAAAATGAAGCTTATTTTATTGTAAAGAAAATTGTAGCAAATTTGTCACAGGAAATAGTTGGACTAGATACTATAAAATGGAGTAGCCAAGTTGAATTAGATACTATAGAGTGGAGTAAAATGACAATGAAACTTGTTTTATTGTAAAGAAAATTGTAGCAATACTACAAAGTGGAGTAAGATGACAACGAAGCTTGTCTTATTGTAAAGAAAATTGTAGCAAATTTGTCACAGATAATAGTTGGATTAGATACTATAAAATGGAGTAATATGGCTTACAAAGTCTATCTTATTATAAAGAATATTGTTTAGAATTAAATTGTAACAACTCTTGCAAATAATATTTGGATTAGGTACTATAGAGTGGAGTAAGATTACAACAAAGTCTGTCTTATTGAAAAGAACATTGTTTGGAATTAAATTGTAAAAAGTCTTCCTCAAAAAATATCAAATGGATTAGTTGGATGATGAGTTGTATTACGTCTCCATCCTATTTTGTCCTTATCAATGGTGAGACTTCTACTTTATTTTAGGCTTCGAGAGGTCTCTGTTAGGGGATCCTTTTTCTCCTTATTTGTTTATTATTATGGATGAGGGTTTGGGTAGGCTTCTCAAATTACATGTCAGTCACGAATTGATTCATGGTTGTAGGTGGGGTAATAATTTGCCTACGCATTCTCATATTCAATTTGTGGATGATACTACTTTGATGGGTCTTGCCTCTATTAGGGAAGCAACTAATTTTAGAATATCTTTGGATATTTATTTAGATGCTTTGGGGCAGAAGATAAATGAGGGGAAATATTCCATATTTTTCAATACTCATCCTCTTATATAGGCTATAATTGCTCAGATTCTTCGATTTCATATTGGATATCTTCCTTTAACTTATTTAGGAATCCCTCTTTCTATGGGCCCTCTACCTCAAGGTATATGGAATAATATTTTGGATAAATTTTGGGATAAATTCTCTCATTGAACTGTTAAGTGGATTTCTTTTGCCGGCAGAGTGTTGCTTATTAATTCAGTGGTTCAAGCTTCATGTATTTATCGATGCATGATTCAGGTTACTCCTGCTAGTTTTATTCATGAGCTTGAATCTATGTCAAGAATATTTTTATGGGTTGGAAATTTGGAGTCTTCAAAATGGAGTCTGGTTAAGTGGAAGACTATTTTTAGACCAAAACATGAAGGTGGTTTGGGTCTTCGTTTGACTTCTCTTTCTGGTCAAGCATTGGTAGCCAAACTTTATTGGAGATGGTGCATTTTTCAATACCATGATTGGGCTAAGATTATTTCCTTTAAGTACATTAATGGGGTTGAGGGCCCTGAGATACCTAGATACAATTTTTCTGGTAAAGGCTCTTTGATATGGAACACCCTTAAGAAGGGGGCTACTCTTGTTAAGCAAGGATTTTTCTAGATTTGTCTCAAAGGCTTGAAGGCTCTTTTCTGGAATGATTCTTGGGATGGTTTCCCTTCAATTTTATCTATGTTTCCTCATCTTCAGGATCTATGTAATTATTTATTGGCTACTGGTTGGTATATGGTGATGGATAATAAATTTGCCAAAAGAGTTGGGCAGATGGAGGTATTTAAGTGGAAAGATCCTAGAGATTAGTTGGTGAGTGGTTCTATTCAAGATAGAGAAGATTTGGCTCATATTTTGGCTCCTATGGAGTGCTATTATTTATAGTAGAATGATGTTTTAGTTTGGGGTCCATATCCTTGAGTGGTTTTCTCAGTGGCTTCTGGTTACCGTGATTTAGATAGGCAACATTTTGGGGATAAGGAGGGTCCTTGGTGGAAATAGGTTTGAAATAAGTTTTCCCGACCCAAATGCAATTTCCATTTGTGGTTGGATACTAGGAACAAATGTCTTTCCTAGTGTAATATCCAAAAGAGAGGTTTTTAGGTCCCTTCATTTTGTTTCCTTTATGATAATAATGACGAATATTTAGGGCATTTGCTCTTATAGTTTTTGGTTGCACGGGAAATTTGGCATCTTTTGTGGAGGGTGTGGAAACAGTCTTGTTCTTATGACTCTTCTCTTGTTGAGTTTTGGAGTATTTTAGAAAGACCTCCTGCTAATGCTTTCATTCTTCAAGTTGTGTGGAGTATTGAGCCCCCATGTATTATATGGAATATTTAGCTTGAAAAAAAATTCAAGGTAGAAAGTTAACTATTTATTAGATTTGATAGAGGATTACATGATCCAAGAAATTGTTTCTTCTAAATGTCAGATCAGTCTTCCTTTGGAGTAGTTTGATATTTTGATGATGCAAGACCTGTGTTTAGTGGAGAATGACCCTCATCCTTCTTTATTGGTCAGGAGGAGAGGCCTCAATTTAAAAGTGCAGAGATATTGCAGATGGTATCCTCCACCTCAGGGGGTGTTTAAGATTAATACATATGGCTCTTCCTAAGGGAATTTTGGGTATGCAAGTATTGGTGGTGTTGGAAGAGATAGTAGTGGTGCAACTATTTTCATTTTCTCCTATTATAAGAGGAAGCAAACTAATAATTATATGGAGGCCCTTGCGATTCATTTTGCTTTGGAAAAATATTAAGCTATGGGATGGCGAAAGATAATATGTGAGTAAAATGCTTGGATTATTATTAATTTTTTGAAGACTCATAATATTTATAATGTTCATTAGTAGCTAGAATTAGTGTCTTGGCAGATCATTCAAATTTATTGGTATTTGAAGTTTTTTTTTTTGTTCATATTCCTAGGGAATGGAATGGTGTAGCCGATTGCTTAGCAAAATGGGCTTCTGAGTTTCAAGAAGATTGGAATATTAGGAAATGGGATCAGTTCCCATTGGATTGCTTTTGTCATCTTGCTAATTTTCTTGTTGTGGATATGCCTGGTTGAGGTTTGTTGTTTGTTGGGTATATTTTGGTTGGGTGCTCGGTGGTTTCGAGGGTCTCTTTCTTTTGGCCCTTGTAAGGGTTATTGTTTTGGGATTCTCTATTTCTTGTATGGTTTTATTGATTCAATAAAGTTTTACCAACATTAAAAAAATATCAAATGGAATAGGTGAATATATGATTTTGTATTATAAAAATATTTAGATGTTACAATAATGATAAATCGTGAGATAAATTATATACAATGGATCCTATTTATATAGCACATCCCAGTATATGATCCTCACACTGCAAATGTCTTCTCTCTCCATGAAATTGTGAGATAATTTTGTATGTTTCTTAGAATATAGAAGAGATCCACATATTCTGTGTAAAGAATATCCTCAAGAGGTGTGGTTACGTCATCAAATTATGTAATATCAGGTAGTCCTTGTTTATTGTCTTTGGTGAATACTACATATTGCAGTTTTCCGTTAACAAATGTGAATAAATAATGGTCACAAAGTTGAGAGATCTTGTGTAAAGAAACAGATAAAAATTGCATTATGAAGAAATTGATCCTCATTGGGTTGCTTGTGATCTGCAATAGCAATAAAGAGCTCTTCATTTCTCTTTTTCATTTTTCTACAATTGAAATATAGTGTCTTTGTTTTTTACCCTTAGGTTAACTATTCGATAATTCTTCAAGCAAAAAATTATTTTAAACTATGTCATTCATGCTTGTATTCAGGTACAGAACTGTTTAATGGTAATGACTTAAAAAATTGTTGGATGGGGGTACTGACTATCATAAAATACACAAGTTTAGGAAATTTTGTAATGTACGCAAACTTTGATCCATAAAGGTTGTGAATCATTATGGATAGGGCCCGTCAATTCCAAGTTTTGGGTCAAATGCTGGAAATGATGTTTGAAATTAGTAAATTGAAGTTAGGTTGTACTCGATATTTGCACTAAAGGAGGCATATCAATGGAAAATTGCATGGAAAAGCTAAAAATAGCACTGCTCTCCGATATTATCATACCATAAAAATTTGATCCTTCTTTCAAATTTGTGTGGCTGTTGTTTAAAGTTCAAAATTTTTCAAAAGGAAAAGTGGAATTGGAATCTCAGTGATTTTTTTAGAAGTTATAGTTTAATTAAACGTAGAAAAAATTGTTTTGCCAAGATAACCAGTTGCGTGAGGTTGTAACTTAGTATACAAAAAAAATATTTTCTGGAACACCGCATCCTATTCAAACACTTTCGATATTATTCTCCACCTGTGCCTGGGATAGATTCTATGTTATGTTCTCCTCTGCCTGTGTTTGGGATAGTTTCTATGATATGTTTTCCTTCGCTCTTACACATGAAAAAAAAAAAAAAAAAAAGCATATGCTAAACAAACACAAAATAAAAATTACAAGCAAAAATATGAACAAATATAAAAGGAGGATTCAATAAACATATATTTATTCAAAGGATCTCTGCTATATTACATACATGCAACTCTTTTTTATAATCATAAAATGGGAGGGATTTCTAATTTTCCCATCCAAACAACGTTCTAAAATTTTCTAGGATTTATTAGTCTTCTGGAATGTTCTAAGGTCATGCCAAAATAACATAAAGTCTCTTTAAGAAACCTACTATTAGAATAAAGCTCACACACACAAAATACTAAAAAATAACTAAAATACATGTAATAAAAGGATAACACTATGTAGAAAGTAATTGTAAAATTGAAACAATCTCACAAATAACTCAGAATCGTAGGCCTCTTCGAGGGGGAAACCTCCTTAAATATTTCATTAACTTGCAAAAAGATATATTCGTACATAACTTCATGCATTTTAAGGAGAAATATACATTTAATCCTACCTAAAGGCTCAAGAGTTGGATTACATGCAAAATGCCACTCGAGCTAGAATCTTCTACAAAAAAATTGGTTACAATATTGATAATGGTTACATGTGATGGCACCACTTGGCTAGGTGCTTTACTTGCCAAAAACATTAAAAAGTATTAAAAAATAATATTATAATAGAATCCCCCCACGTTGGAAGTTGATCATTACATAATAATGAGAATTACAAAATAATGTTAGGATGGGATACTAACATGTCCTTCGCCTTCAAAAAGATTTATCCTCAAAGTTGAAGGTGAGGAAACTAGTTTTGGAGTTGATGAAGAAACTCCCATGTAGTATATTCTAGTTGGAGTCCATGCCACTGAACAAGAACTTTAGTAATGGCGCGGTTGCAGAGAGTGCGAGTCCTACGATCCAACAACTATTCAGGTTCAAGCAAGATAGGACCTTCTTCATCTAACTATGAGAGTGTAGATTAAACCTATACTTGATTTCCCACCAATTTTTAGACTTGGATGGAGCTTTTATGTAGGTGTAAGGGCCAATTTGTAGACTATGGAAGGACCAATTTGTAGATTGTAGCACCAATCCACTATAACACCTGGTAGGGCCCATAGTATTTTTTAGCAAGTTTCTACCATCTATGAAGTTGGAGGGACAACTATTTGTATGACTACAAGCAAAGGAAAACCATATCACCCACATCAAAATACTACTCAAAATAATGTTGGTCAGCCTATTGGTGCATCCAATTCTGGGTCACATCCAAATTCATCTTTAGTTGAAAGAGGACATCAACATGTTGAATGAGAGTAGTGTCAACTACATGGACCTTAGAGCTACCTGGAATTTAGGAGGAAGGCATGGGTGGAGGATGCCCATAGAATACCTCAAAAGAGGTAACCTTGGTTGTTGTGTGATAAGAATTATTGTATAACCACTCAGCCAAAGGAAGCGATTTCAACCAATACGTAGGATGATCAGAGGTAAAGCAATCAAGGTAGATTTCCAAATATTTTTTGACAATCTCTGTCTGTCTATTTGTTTATGGATGATAAGTTGAACTCATTTTGAGTTTATTTCCATGCAACTTAAACAATTATTGTTAGAAGTGACTAGTTAAGGTTGGATCATGATTGGACATGATGGAGGAGGGCAGACCGTGAAGGTGAAAGATAGAATCAAAGAAAATTTGGGCAATGATGGAATTTGTGTAAGGATGGTAGAGGGAATAAAAGTGAGCATATTTCAAAAAATGATCCACTACCATGAATATAACATATTTGCCTTTGGAATTAGGTAATCCTTCAATAAAATCCATAGAAATATTCATCCAAACCTAGTCAGGAATGGGTAAGGATTTAAGAGTTCCTGGGGAACGCACTGTTTCACCTTTCATTCGTTGAAAGGTATCACAAGTTGCTACAAAATCCTGAATTTCCTTTTTCATACCCTTACAAAAAAGTGCACTTAAATAGTTCATATATTTTGAGAAATCTTGATGAAGAACACAAGCTTATACTGAGAGGGGAGGTGAACAGTATAAAATAAAACTTTTTACTTTTCTTCCCAAAGCAATATCATCCAATATTATCAATTACAATAATGAAATAATGCATAGATAATCACACACATAAGAGATACAGATTTAATGTGGTTCACCCAATGTGGGTTACATCCACAAAGAAAATATTTCTTATAAATTTTCTCAATAAATTCTTTGGGAACCAATTCCCTATTACAATATTCATGGACCTCTATCCATAGGAGACCTCAATCCCCTCTGCTCTAGTTCATGGACCTCTATCCATAGGAGACCTCAATCCCCTCTACTCTAGTTCATGGACCTCTATCCATAGGAGACCTCAACCCCCTCTAATCTGATTTATGGACCTCTATATATAGACCTCAATCCCCTCTACTTTGATTCATGGACCTCTATCCATAGGAGACTTTAATCCCATCTGCTCTAATCTACTTCAAGCCTTTACACAAGGCTTTCTCAAATCTACTCCAAAACCTACTCTCAACTTTGCTCAAATCGGTTCCAAAACCTACTCAAATTTGCTCACACAAATGTGCTCAAGTCTTCTTACAAAAGCTGCTCAAATCATCTCACCAAACCTACTCAAATATACTCCCTATCACTACTCAAACTTGCTCAATATTTCTCACAAAAACCTGCTCAAACCTGCTCCAATATGCTCATAGATCCTGATCAACTCTGCTCATAAATCCTCACAAATCTCCTCATAATACTTGCTCAAATTTGCACTATAATCTGATCCAAACAATGCTCATCTATAGTAAATTCTTGCATACTAACAATGCTCATATCTTTCCCAAGTATTGCACATAAAATAATACTCATAAAATTCTCAAGAATTGCACACAAACAATGCTCATAACTTTCCCAAGTATTGCACACAAACAATGCTCATAACTTTCCCAAAAGTGCTTTCTTCAACATTACAAATACTCAATATGTTCTTTCACATTCATTAAGTTTGTTTCTTTCACTTGTATCAAAATTATTGCATTCCAAGTTTGATCTATAATCCTTGCAAATTTCTTCTCAAAAACAAACAAGATAATATATAAATTTGCTTCACAAAACCGGTCTATAACCCTTGAAAAATTACTCCCAACATCAATTACTATAATGCATAAATTTTCTTCTCAAAACTGATCTATAACTATTGCACTTTCAATCTCAATATCAATAACAATATCTATAACTTTTACACTTTCAATCCCAATATCACTCAAAATCAATTTCAATCAACACTAATGCACATCAAATCAATCCTTATACCTCCAATCATATGACATCAAAATATTTCCTTCAAACAGAAACCACCCTTGAGAAAGGAATTAAATCACCATACCTCCAAATCTGCCTTGATGATGATGAGCTTCCCAAATATGTCTTGACAAGTAATTTTATTTTCTAGCACCACTTCAAAAACTGGTTAGCAAATCTCCTTTTCAAATCATCCACATTAAAAACCCTTTTCAACAATGTTCACAATAAGGCTTGAAAATAATATCTTATATTTTCCTCACAATATAAAGCTTCATCAATAACACAAACCCTTTTATCCCCTTTCTATGATATTTCAAAATAAAAATAACAATAATCACAAATACACCTTATTTCTCCTTTCTATAATATGCAAAAATACAAATAACAATAATCACAGATACACCTGATATCTCCTTTCTAAAAATGTAAAAATACAAATAACATTAATCACAATATCAACCATGACTTCTTCCTTTTATGAATCTTTCTCTTTTTCTAGGTCTTCAACTATAGGATCATCTTCTTTCTCTTTTTATTGATATTTAATAATAGGAGCATCTTCTTTCTCTTCTATGGTCAAAAATAGAATTTCTTCTTTTTCATTATCAGAGAAGCTTTCATCACTTTCACTTGAAGCACTGCTTGCTTCTACAGCATAAAAACTCTTCTTGTACCTTTGAAATATCTTCTTCTCATTCTTGCCTTGACCATGTCTATTTTTCTTTTCATGATAAAACTTTATTTCCTTATTTTTCTTATAATCCTTTTCTTCTTTACATCTACTACCTCCATTTTGTGGATAATTATCTGCATAGTGACCAATGTTGCCATAGCTAAAACATTTCACAGTCTGCATATTTTTGTATTTTTTTTTACCCTTCTTATTTCTTCATATAAAATTAGCCTCTTATTCACTACTTGATTCTTGTTCTTTATTATTTTATTTCTTTGAAGCTTTGAATGATGCTCCTCTTTTTAATTTTTGTTCTTTTTCCATCCTCATCTCATAGGCTGTGAGAATTCCATGTAACTCATCCATGCTTAAAGTTTTTTGATCCTTAATATCTTCTATTGCTAAAACCTTTGCATCATACCTCATATGGAGTGACCTCAATAATTTTGAACAATAGTAGATTTATCAATATTTTCTCCAAGTCCACGAATAGTGTTGACAACCTCATCAACACAAAGTAGATACATAGCAATATCTTCATCATCTTTCATCTTCAAGTCTTCAAACTTCCTCTTGTGTGTTTGAAGTTTTACCATTTTTACCTTGTTGTCTCCTTCATATGTTCTCTATAATTTATCCCACATTTCTTTTACTTAAGTGCATTACATGACTTTCACAAACTCTAATTCACATAACCCACTCAAAATTACATCCATTGCTTTGGCATTATCTTCATATGGTTTCTTACCACTTTTATCTGTAGGAGGATTTGTAGAAGGTGTGAATCCATTTTCAATGGATTACCATGTATCATATCTATGTGCCATAAAATAATTCTTCATCCCCACACTCTAGAAAGCATAGTTAGTCCCATCAAATAATAGAGCCTTATTTGATGAAAAACCTTCCTTATGAGCCATGTGTGTTCCTGTAAGATATTCCTTAAAGTTTTTAGGCTTTCATGAAAGAACCCACTTTGATACCAACTGAAGAACACAAGACTATACTAAGAGGGGTAGTGAACAATATAAGATAAAACTTTTTACTTTTCTTCCCAAAGCAATATCATCCAATATTATCAATTACAATAATAAAATAATGCATAGATCATAGCACACATAAGAGACACAAATTTAATGTGGTTCACCCAATGTGGGCTACATCCACGAAGAAAATTTTTCTTATAAATTTTCTCAACAATTCTTTGGGAACCAATTTCCTATTACAATATTCGTGGACCTATATCCATAGGAGACCTCAATACCATATGCTTTGGTTCATGTACCTCTTTCTATAGGAGACCTCAATCCCCACTACTCTGATTCATGGACCTTTATCCACAGGAGACCTCAATCCCCTCTACTCTGGTTCATGGACCTCTATCTATAGGATACCTCAGTCCCCTCTACTCTAATCTACTCCAAGCCTTTACACAAGGCTTGCTCAAATATTCTCCAAAACCTATTCTCAAATCTACTCAAATCTTCTCAAAAACCCACTCAAATATTATCACAAAACCTGCTCAAGTCTGCTCACAAAACCTACTCAAATATGCTCACCAAATCTACTCAAATCAACTCACCAAACCTGCTCAAATATGCTCACTATCACTGCTCAAACCTGCTCAATATTACTCATAAAAACCTACTCAAACCTGCACAATCTTGTGTTAGTCTTACAATGGCATTGAGAGGGGGGGTGAATCAGTGTAGACTTTTAATCTTAAATCCACAACTCTTAAAACTGGAAAAATGAAACCTTAAAACCAGATAAAGCAAGTATCACAAGAGAGCATCACACAACACAAGATTTAACGAGGTTCACCAATGTGGCTACTCCTCAAAAATGATTGCTTGGGCTACCATCTAAATCCAGCCTTTGCAAAGCTACAACTTTACAAACAATTTACCAGCACCCACTGGAAGGAGCACCAACCCCTGATTTATCTGCACCAATAGAAAGGAGCACCTACCCCTTATTTATTTGCACCAATAGAAAGGAGTGCCAACCCATGATTTACCAGCACCTACTGGAAGGAGCACCAACCCCTGATGCCAAGCTGCAACCTGGACTTCAATTTAGAATCTAGAAATTTAACAGAAAATACCTTCGCTTTTACAAGACCCTGACCAGTCTACTTCACCTTTGTGTTCTCTATGCACTTTTCTCTCTTTGTGCAATAACTTCGCACACTCTGCTTCATCATAGTCAAACTTCATGATCGTATTCTCCCTCTCTACGCACTGCAACTGAACTTTGCACACTCTGCTTCATCATAGTCGAACCTCACAATCATATTCTCCCTTTGCACTCTCTACGCATTTTGCTTTCTCTGTGCAATCATAGCCGCACTTGGTCGAATTTCAACTTCTTCGCTCTCTACACACTTTGCCCTCTCTGCGCACTCACAGACACACTTAAGATAATTTGATATGACTCTTCGCTCACTTTGCACACTTCGCCATCATCTCGTCACTTCTGTGCTTTTTGCGCTCTTACGGCCACATCTTACACTTTGACACGCATTCAACGATGCATTCATATTCCATTTAAAATCTCCAAACAGCCCTCCTTTTATAACAAAATTCTTGTGATGAAAAAACCAATCTTAGTCGGTTGTAAACCCTAATCTTAGTCGGCTATAAACCCTAATCTTAGTCGGTTGCAAACCCTAATCTTCATCGGCTTACATTGGTCTTTGTCGGCTTCAACTGCCCCTGTAACTCTTCTGTTGCTATTGCCGTGAAAACACATGTCATGATATCGTGACACTTTCGCCTTCGTACGCTTTCTCTTAGCTTTGGCCCACGAGAATACAACATGTCATGATATCGCGACACTTTTTCCTCTGTACACTTTCTCTTAGCTTTGGCCCACGAGAATACAACATGTCACGATATCATGACACTTTTTCCTCCGTACGCTTTGTCTTAGCTTTGGCTCACGAGAATACAACATGTCACGATATCGTGACACTTTTTCCTCTGTACACTTTCTCTTAGCTTTGGCCCACGAAAATACAACATATCGCGATATCGCGACACTTCTTCCTCCGTATGCTTTCTCTTAGATTTGGCCTACAAAAATAAAACATGTCGCAATATCGTGACACTTCTTCTTTATCTCTCTTACTCTTTGCATCGGACCACAAAAATGCTACATGTCGCGATATTGTGACACTTTTTCTCCTCGCGCTTTCTCTTTGCTTCGGCCCCCAAAAATACAACATGTCGTGATATTGCGACACTTTTTCTCCTTAGTGCTTTTTCTTGCCTTCAGGTCATGAAAACCCGACATGTCGTGATATCGCGACACTTTTTATTTTGGACTCTCTCTCCTGCAATATGTTGCAAAATCGCGACACTTTTTCTACTTGCCTTTTTCTCTTCCAACATGTCACGAAATCGCGACACTTTTTCTACTTGCCTTTTTCTCTTTCAACATGTCATGAAATCATGACACTTTTTCTACTTGCCTTTTTCTCTTCCAACATGTCACGAAATCGTGACACTTTTTCTACTTGTTTTTTTCTCTTTCAACATGTCGCGAAATCGCGACAGTTTTTCTTGCTTGCGCTTTCTCTTCGAACATGTCGTGAAATCGCGACAGTTTTTCTTTCTTCTCAACATGTCATGATATCGCGACATTTTTTCTTTCTTCTTATCTCTCTTCCAACATGTCACGATATCGTGACATTTTTTCTTTCTTCTTCTCTCTCTTCCAACATGTCGTGAAATTGCGACAGTTTTTCTTGCCTGCTGAATATGTCACGATATCGCGACACTTTTCTTACTTGTCTTTTTCTTTGATCTTTTGCAAGTGGTCCACTTCGGTCTTCTTGGAAAATCACTGTACATACTCTGAGTAACCTTTGAACTCCTGTCTTCTACATCTGACTAGCTTTTGAACTTCATGTCCACTGCATCAATAGATCTATTTTGACTGTGTTGACAACAATGACAATATTGTTGTTGTACCTTGCTCAACATCTTGCTCATAAAAACCTGCTCAAACCTACTCCAATATTCTCATAGATCCTGCTCAACTCTACTCACAAATCCTCACAAATATTCTCACAAGACTTGCTCAAATTTTCTCTATAATCTGATCCAAACAATGCTCATCTATAGCCAATTCTTGCATACTAACAATGCTCATATCTTTCCCAAGTATTGCACATAAAATAATGTGTTGGACATTTTGAGCTCATTTAGTTGTCATTGATATCAAGATGAGAAGTTGTCATTGATGCCAATGTGAACACATGAAGTTGTCATTAATACCATGGAGTACACCATCATTGACACCAGGAGCAATGTGAAGAGTTGAAGAAAAGTTGTCAAAATATTGTTTATAAAGGTTTTTATTAAAACCATGGTGGTAGAATAATTTTCATCAAATCAGTGAAGTACAAATGAAGGTTTAAATTTTATCTCAAGGAGGATTTAATTTTTATTAAAGTCAAAGGTTTATAAATATAATTTATAAAATTTAAATTCTTTTAGAATTTAAATAATTTATAAATTATAAATGTTATAAAAGAGCCGACGTTATAAATTTAATGGAGCACCGACATCTAAGCCATATGGTGAATTTCATGTATAAATAATATGCCAAAGGGGCATTCAAAACTTACCCTTCTTCGATTAATTTTTCATGCGATCGAGCAAAGAGTATTTTCGTGCAATCATTGAGGAAGAAGACAAAGAATTCGTTGTCTTTTAGCACCAAGAAGAAGATGAAACGAGAGAGCTTAAGGCCTCACTCACATTGGATAGTGTGGTCCATTGGTAGTGCACGTTATGTGAGAGTGTTGGGAATGGAAGTGACCACGATCGATTCATGTAGAGGTTGTTGGAGTGTTTGTCTTGAGCGTTGAGGAGAAAATTTTTTGGCACACACTTTTTTAGAGTGCCAGACTTGGAAGAAAGAGCACGAGGTGCTCTTAGCCTTCCAAGCGTGCATCTAGCACATGCAGTGGGTAAGCCCGGGCTAGGGTGCACGAGGAGGAAATGATTGGGGGTTCGAATCCCACTAGTGGCAAAGAATTTTTATTAAATATTTTATTTTTCTAATGTTTTTATAAGGTGTTATTTGGAGTTATAAGAATATATGAAAGGTTTCTTGTTTGTTAATTGCTTTATTTCATTGGAGTTATAAGGAAAGTGTATTTTATTATTGCCAAAGTTCTTCTTGCCATTAAAATTTAATTAAAGAGGTTTTTAAGTTAAATTTTGGTGGATGTTAAATTTATTTTAGTTGGGAGATTATAAGGTGTTACTGGAAAACTATTTTATGTATATTGATGGTTGTTTTTATAGATGGAGTGATAATGTGTAATTGAGTTTTTCATTACGTTGTGAGAAATATTTATATTCTAACCTCTTTGAGTTTGGCATAGAAGTGGTTGTGATTGTGACAGATATTTGAGGTTCCTTCATCATCAAGAAAAGGTATGAGCACATTCTTCCATAGTTGAGTTGATTGATTGGTTTTCTGAAAATAAGTTTGGAGTGAAAAGGATTTTGTTAGGGCTTCCTTATTGAGTGTGTTTGAGTTAATGCTTCAAGGTTTTATGGAATAAAGAGTTGTTATTAAAACCTTGTTTTATAAGAATTGTTGTTGAAGCCATTGGTTGAGCAAAGAACTAGGGTTTGAAAAGAACATGAGTATCATTGTTATGTGAGAGTTGTTTTATGAGCATTGTTGTTGAAGTGAGTTGTTGAGAAAAGAACTTGAACTAGGGTTATCATTGTTATGTGATATTTGTTGTTGAGCATTTTTGGAAATATTTTGAGTTGGTGTTTATGTCCTTGGACTAGGATTTTTAATCAAGGATTATTTTATTAAGTGATTGGTTGAGTAGAGTTGGTTGAGCCTAGCAAGGATTAGAAAGTTGAAAAGACTTAGAGAGAATAATTCAATCTTGAAGGAACAAGTTCAAAAATATGAAGAAGCAAGGATGGAACTTATGTAAAATCTCACATAACTCAAGATTAGGGTGGAATAAGGAAAGAAACTTGAGCAGGACATGACAGATCTATTGAGATGTAGGGAAATAGTATGTGAAATATTGGAAGCAAAAATTGTCCACCTAAGGAATTAAGTTGAAAGGACCAAGGCACTACAAGATGTAGAAAATGAGAAACAAAAATAGGAATCAAGTCTTCAAAAAGCAGAAGCCTCAAAAAAGGATAAGCAAGGAAAGGAAGAAATCAAAGGAGAACCCTAGATAAGAGTTAATCACAAGATGAAGATTACTTAACCACAAACTCCAAGACATACAAACAGGTTACATAATTTCTTCCATGGTCATTGCTTTTCTTGTAATAAATATTGTCATAGAGTTGTACATTGTACTCATCATGCAAGAAACAATGTAAATAAAAATTTCAATTCCTTTGCATCTCTCATGGATGATGATATTATATGTTACAAATGCAATAATTTTGGGCACAAGGCTAGATGGTGTAAAATGATACTTCCTAAGGATAGAAAAATAATTTCAACAAATAGAAAATATGGAAATGAAAATGTTAAGGCTAGATCAATGTTAGTTCAAATAGCCCTTCATGCTCAGGATAAATAAGAACAGTGGTATCTTGATAGTGGTTGCTCTAGTCACATGACAAGATACAAAGACAAATTCATTGTACTAAAAGTAACAAATAGAGGATCAGTAAGTTTTGGTGATAATGGATCAACAAGAATTAGTGGAAGAGGAAATCTAAGTTTGGATAATGGGAAATAAAAAATAGAAAATGTGTTGTATGTTAAAGGATTAAAACACAATATATTAAGTATAAGTCAAATTTATTATCAAGGGTACATGGTTACATTCCATCCAGATAGGTGTGAGATAAGAAAATCAGAAACTAGAAAAATCATTGCCAATGCAAGAATAACCCCAAACAATTTATACATGCTCAATGAGATCAAAGGGGAAAAGTGCTTTCTATCACAATAAGATAAGATTTGGTTGTGGCATAGAATATTGGATCACTTGAATTTTGACAACATATTCAACATAAGAAACAAACAGGCGATTAGAGATTTACCCAAAATAATAATACCTCAAAGCACAATTTGTGCACCCTATCAACATGGAAAGCAAACTAGGACAACATTTAAATCAAAAGGATATATGTCATCTAAGCCATTGAGTCTAATACATACTGATCTATGTGGCCCTACCAGAACACAAAGTATTTAGGGTGATAGCTACTTTATAATATTTATAGATGATTACTCCAGAATAGTTTAGGTAGCCTTTCTAAAAGAAAAGTCAAAGACTAAGGAATTAGTTGAAAATGAAACTAGAAAAAAGATTAAGTGTCTGAGATCTAATAGAGGAGGAGAATTTACTTCAAATTAATTTGTAGAGTTTTATGAACAACATGGAATCAAAATAGAATATTCAGCAGATAGAACTTCTCAACAAAATGGAGTAGTTGAAAGGAAAAATAGGACTGTTGAGAATATGGCTGGAGCTATGCTAAATGAGTCTAAGATCTCAGATGGATTTCAGAGAGAAGCAATCAAAACAACACTATACATAATCACTAGGGATTAAATGAGGGTAAATCATCACAAGAATCTATATTATCTTTGGAAAGGAAGACTTACCACTGTAAAAACACTTCAAAAAATTTGGAAGCAAATGTTACATAAGAAGGGAAGATCAAAACTTAGGTAAGTTTGATCTAAGATGTGATGAGGGAATTTTTATTAGTTATTCCACAATGAGTAAAGTCTACATATGCTTCAAAAAAAGAACAAGCACTATGGTGGAGAGTATAAATGTAACAATTGATGAGAAGATAGATTCAACAGAACCAGTTCAGCACATTGTGTATCAAGAAGATGGATGTTGTTAAGAGGAATTTTGTGAGGAATCAGATAAAGAAGAAGAAGAAACACAAATACTTCTTCCCAAAACTCCATCTAGGTATGTACAGAAGCATCATCCAAAAGAGTAAATCATTGGGAATCCAAATGAAATACATACAAGGAGAAAGATAATAGCACCATCTCAATAAGTAAATTTTTCTTTGCTATCTAAGATTGAGCCAAAAGACTTCACTCAGGAAAGTGAGGATAAATTTTGGATTAAGGCAATGGATGAGGAATTATATCAGATAGAGAAAAGAAAAACTTGAGAAAATTTTCTACTACCAAAGTACAAGAATGTGATCAACACAAAATGGGTATTCAGAAACAAGTTAAATGAAGATGGACAGGTGGTCAGGAATAGAGCAAGGTTAGTATGCAAAGGTTATGCACAGGTAGAGGGAATTGACTTTGATGAGACATTTTCTCCAGTTGTACGACTTGAAGCCATAAGAATGTTTTTAGCCTTTTCAAGTTTCAAAATCTTCAAGGTATATCATATGGATTTTAAGTCAGCATTTCTAAATGGATTTCTAGAAGAAGAAGTCTATATTGAACAACCAAAAGGATTCATATTAGAAGATAAAATAGATCATGTATGCATATTGAAAAAGACGTTGTATGGTCTGAAGCAGACTCTGAGAGCATGGTACTCTAGATTGGATAAGTATATTCAAGAACAAGGATTCATAAAAGGAATAATAGACAATAATTTATACATCAAAAATGAAAGGAATGATCTATTAATTGTGGTTGTCTACATTGATGACATCATTTTTGGGGAAAAAATGATAAGATGTGTAATTAATTTACTAAGAACATGCAAAATGAATTTGAGATGTCTATGCTTGGTGAATTATATTTCTTTCTTGGACTTCAGATTTTACAATCAGATAAAGGGGTATTTCTCTTACAAGCCAAGTATATAAAATAAATGTTAAAAAAATTAAGGCTAGAATATTGTAAACCAGTAAGTACTCCCATGGTCATATGATGCAAGTTAAGTAAGGATGATGAATCTCCATAATCATATTAGAGATTATATAGATCCATGATTGGTAGCTTATTGTATGTTACAGCTATAATACTAGACATAGTACAGTCAGTGGTATTAGTGGTAAGGTTTCAGGTAGCACCTAAGGAAACACATGTGGCAATAGTAGAAAGAATTTTCAGGTATCTAAAAGGGACTATGGATTTCAGTCTTTGGTATCCCAAAAGTGATAGTTTCACACTAGCAACATATACATATGGAGATTGGTCTAGTAGCATTGATTATAGAAAAGGTACAAGTGGAGGAGCATTCTTTCTTAGAGACTATTTAGTCTCTTGGCTAAATAAGAAGTAGGTTTCAATATCCTTATCCACAATAGAAGCATAATACATTGCAACAGTAGCCATTTGTACATAGGTATTATGTATGAATAGAAATCTATAATACTTCAAGATAAAACATGATCATCCTATTCCTATACTATGTGATAATACAAGTTCTATAAGTATCTCAAATAATCCTGTAATGCACTCTAAGACAAAGCACATTCTGATTAAGTGTCATTTTCTAAGAGAAAAGGTGTCAAATAAATAGGTCAGGCTGGAATATATTCCTACAAAGGAACAAATAATAGATACTTTCACCAAGACACTTTCAAAGGAAACCTTTGAGTATCTTCGAGGGAGACTGGGAGTGAGACTCCCACCCCATAATTAACCATATCAAGAGAAGGTGGGAGAGGGGCTAAGCTAAGAGGCTCATTCTTAGACCCAAGCCCCAAAGGTGACCCTTTGCCATTAATGCCAAAGAGAGAGAGATTTGGTATTTGAGAAAAGAGAAGAGAGAATTGAGCTAGGGGGAGCAATGTCCCAGGGGGAGCATAACAAAGGAAAGGTTGATTTTATGGTAAAAAGGATATGGGTTGCCATAAATGACAAAGGGGGAGATTTTTGGACATTTTGAGCTCATTTAGTTGTCATTGAATTCAAGGTGAGAAGTTGTCATTGATGCCAAGGTGAACACATGAAGTTGTCATTAATACCATGGAGTACACCATCATTGACACCAAGAGCAATGCAAAGAGTTGAAGAAAAGTTGTCAAAATATTGTTTATAAAGGTTTTTATTAAAACCATGGTGGCAAAATAATTTTCATCAAATCAGTGAAGTACAAATGAAGATTTAAATTTTATCTCAAGGAGGCTTTAATTTTTATTAAAGTAAAAGGTTTATAAATTTAATTTATAAAATTTAAATTCTTTTAGAATTTAAATAATTTATAAATTATAAATGTTATAAAAGTGCTGACGTCATAAAATTTAATGGAGCACCGACATCTAAGCCATATGGTGAATTTCATGTATAAATAATATGCCAAAGGGGCATTCAAAACTTACCCTTCTTTGATTATATTTTCATGTGACTGAGCAAAGAGTATTTTCGTGCAATCGTTGAGGAAGAAAACAAAGAATTTGTTTTGTATTTTAGCACCAAGAAGAATATGAAAGGAGAGGCTTCACTCACATTAGAAAGTGTGGTCCATTGGAAGTGCATATTTTACGAGAGCGTTGGGTGTGGAAGTGACCACGATCGATTCGTGTGGAGGTTGTTGGAGTGTTTGTCTTGAGCACCGAGGAGAAAAACTTTTGGTACGTGATTTTTTAGAGTGCTAGACTTGGAAGAAAGAACACAAGGTGCTCTTAGCCTTCCAAGCATGCATCTAGCACATGCAGTGGGCAAGACCGTGACTAGGGCGCATGATGAGGCAGTGATTGGGGGTTCGAATCCCACTAGTGGTAAAGGTAATTATTATTAAATATTTTATTTGCCTAATATTTTCATAAGGTGTTATTTGGAGTTATAAGGGTATATGAAAGGTTGCTTGTTTGGTAATTGATTTATGTTATTGGAGTTATAAGGAAAGTGGATTTGATTATTGCCAAAGTTCTTCTTGCCATTAAAATTTAATTAAAGAGGTTTTTGAGTTAAATTTTGGTGGATGTTAAATTTATTTTAGTTGGGATATTATAAGGTGTTATTGGAAAAATATTTTATGTATGTTCATGGTTGTTTTTATAGATGGAGTGATAAGGTGTAATTAAGTTTTTGCATTACATTGTGAGAAATATTTATCTTCTAATCTCTTTGAGTTTGGCATAGAAGTGGTTGTGATTGTGATAGATATTAGAGGTTCCTTCATCATAAAGAAAAGGTATGAGCACATTATTCCATAGTTGAGTTTCTTGATTGGTTTTCTAAAAATAAGTTTGGAGTGAAAATAATTTTGTTAGGGCTTCCTTATTGAGTGTGTTTGAGTTAATGCTTCAAGTTTTTCTATAATAAAGAGTTGTTATTAAAACCTTGTTTTATAAGCATTGTTGTTGAAGCCATTGGTTGAGCAAAGAACTAGGGTTTGAAAAGAACATGAGTATCATTGTTATGCGATATTTGTTTTATGAGGATTTTTATTGAAGTAAGTTATTGATAAAAGAAATTGAACTAGGGTTATCATTGTTATGTGATATTTTTTATTGAGCATTGTTGGAAATATTTTGAGTTGGTGTTTATATACTTGGACTAGGATTTGTGAGCAAGGATTATTTTATTAAGTGATTGGTTGAGTAGATTTGGTTGAGCCTAGTCAAGTGGGTGTGTGAAGTGATTGTTCAAGTTCCATAAAACAAACTATTATATATTCTAAATTGAATTGAGAAAGTAATTGAGTATTGAGTTGAAGCATATTGAGTCTTCAACAAGTCTCTGTATGTCTCTAAAATAATTGAAAGTGATTGAGAATTGTGATAAGTATAGAGCATATAGGGTCTCTAAAAATTCTCTTTATGTTTCTATGAGATTGGACAAGTTCTAGTGTGGACTTGTTGAGTAGATTTGAGGCAAGTCTTTTAGAAGACTTGTGGACAGAATTGAGTAAGCTTTTGTAGAAACTTACAATACAGTTTGAGAGTAGATTTGGTTAAGTTCTTGAGAGGACTTATTGAGCATATTGGAAAAGTTCTAGAGAGGACTTGTGGATAGATTAGTGTGAGATTTTTTGAAAGCTTACAATACAGATCAAAGGATAGAAATTGAGGATAGATTTTGGTGCATATTTAAGGATAGGTTTGTGCCAGACCAAAGACAGAGATTGAGCAAATTTATACTAGAACGAAGGACCGTGTTTAGTGTATAATTGATATAGATATTTGGAGGTGACAGAGTAGAGGACAATAGTTCCCAGTGGATAGATATCCATTAGCCAGGGCAGTGAGGACAAGTCTTATGAGTGAGGATAAGAGTCTTCAATGGAGAGAGATCCACAAGCTAGTGCAGTGGAGGCAGTAGTCTTCTAGAGGATCACTAGCCAGATCAATAGGAGAAAGGATTTATCTTGTGGATAGAGATCCACAAACTTGAGTTAGGGTATTGATGTCTCATTTGGACAAAGTTCCATAGAAATTGTAGGGAAAGAGTTCCCAAGAGAATTTATTTCAAAAAAATTAATAATAAATATTTTCTCCGTGGAGTAGCCCACATTGGGTGAACCACGTAAAATCATGTCTCTCATGTGTGTGATGATTTGTGTGATGTTTATTGCTTTAATATTGTTGATGCTATTATTTGGATTAAAAAGCAAAAGGTTTTATTGTATACTGTTCACCCCCCTCTCAGTATAAGCACATGTTCTTCATAATTCTCATAACTTTCCCAAGTATTGCACACAAACAATGCTCATAACTTTCCCAAGTATTGCACACAAACAATGCTCATAACTTTCCCAAAAGTGCTTTCTTCAACTAAAGTAATTCAGACATATTCTATCCAAAATTATTTTTCTTCATGAACATATAGAGAATGATATGCATTACAAATACTCAATATGTTCTTTCACATTCGTTAAGTATGTTGCTTTCACTTGTCTCACAATTATTGCATTCCAAGTCTAATCTATAATCCTTGCAAATTTCTTCTCAACAACAAACAAGATAATGCACAAATTTGCTTCACAAAACTGGTCTATAACCCTTGCAAATTTACTCCCAATATCAATCACAATAATGCATAAATTTGCTTCTCAAAACTGATCTATAACTCTTGCACTTTCAATCCCAATATCAATCACAATAATGCATAAATTTTCTTCTCAAAACTGATCTATAACTCTTACACTTTCAATCCCAATATCACTCAAAACCAATTTCAATCAACACTAATGCACATCAAATCAATCCTTATACCTCCAATCATATGACATCAAAATATTTCCTTCAAATAGAAACCACCCTTGAGAAAGGAATTAAATCACCATACCTCCAAATCTACCTTGATGATGATGAGCTTCCCAAATCTATCTTGACAAGTAATTTTCTTTTCTAGCGCCACTTCAAAAACTGGTTAGCAAATATCCTTTTCAAATCATCCACATTAAAAACCCTTTTCAACAATGTTCACAATAAGGCTTGAAAATAATATCTTATATTTTCCTCACAATATAAAGCTTCATCAATAACACAAACCCTTTTATCCCCTTTCTATGATATGTCAAAATACAAATAACAATAATCACAAATACACCTTATTTCTCCTTTCTACAATATGCAAAAATACAAATAACAATAATCACAGATACACCTTATCTCTCCTTTCTAAAAATGTAAAAATACAAATAACAATAATCACAAATACACCTTATCTCTCCTTTCTAAAAATGCAATATTACAACTTTCAAATAATACCCAAATCACCTTATGTCTATTTTCCTCATGCAAACATTACAATATCAAATAATCCTTATTACACCTTATGACTCCCTTTTTAAATCAAATTTAAAACAAAATATTTTGCCCCCTTTATATTCAATATGCCCAATGAATGATTTGCCTTTGTAAATTAATTTTAATAAAAAAAAATTATGCATACCTTCCACCAAGTGCATGATTTCCTTTCTTTGCCTTGTAAAATAGTGCTTGCAGGAATTTATCCTATGGCCTCTTACTCTATGGTTCCCTAGCACTAGCTAGGCATCCATATGGGCTACCCCAACGGGTAGCAACAATAATGCATGATGTAAATTTAAACCTTCCTCTTTGTTGCCGCTCAAAACAATGTTTTTTCCACCAAAACAACACCTGCAAGGAATTGAACCTACGACCTTCTACCTTGCAGCGCCTTAGCACTATCCAAGAGACTAGTTGGGCTAGCTACCCAATTGAAACCTATAGTGCAACACTTTGTCCTTATCCTCACTTCACCTCCTATTGAAATTCATGTTCCCTTCTTCTTTTGATTTGCATTTTCAACACATGAACGGATTTCAAATTGCACTACACAAGATCCTTAGCCAAAAAAATATTTTAGTGCATTATTTATATGCATATTGCCTCCCTTATTTATATGCATATTTATATTTGATTTTTTACTTTCATATAGCCTCTAATAATTTTTGGTGCTCTTTCTTTTTAAACCTTCTTTTGATTATAATATTTTAAATCTAAATGAAGAACACAAGCTTATACTGAGAGGGGGGTGAACAGTATAAGATCAACTTTTACTTTTCTTTCCCAAACAATATTATCCAATATTATCAATGGCAATATCAACAACAGTAATCAAAGCAATGCACAAATCATCACACACAATAGAGACACCAATTTAACGTGGTTCACCCAATGTGGGCTACTCCACGGAGAAAATATTTCTACTAAATTTTCTCAACAAATCTCTTGGGAATCACTTCCCTATTACAATGTTTATGGACCTCTATCCAAAGGAGACACCAATCCCCTAATGCTCTGATTTGTGGATCTCTCTCCATAGGAGAACTCTTTCCCCTCTTCTCTGGTTCGTGGAACTTGACCCAGGAGAACTCTTTCTCCTCAACTGGTTCGTGGATCTCTCTCCATAGAAGAACTCTATCTTCCCAATTGGTTCATGGATCACACTCCACAGGAGAACTCTTTCCCCTTGCTCTGGTTCGTGGATCTCTATCCATAGGAGAACTCTTTCCCCTCTGCTCTGGCTGATGATCTTCTAGAAGACTTCTACCCCCACTACTCTGGCTAATGGATCTCTCTCCACTAGAAGACCTCTATCCTCACTACCCTGGCTAATGGATCTCTATCCACTAGAGACTATTGTCCTCTGCTCTATCACCTCCAAATCTTGCTCTCAACTCTATCTCAGATCTACACCAAACTCTATCCCAAGTGTAGTACAAATATGCTCTAACTTTGTCTCAGGTCTAGCACAAATCTGCTCACAAATCTATACCAAAATCTATCCTCAAATCTATCCTCAAGCCTTAACACAAATCTTGATCCAATCACAAATCAACTCTGCTTAGATTTACCCCAAGCCTTAACACAAAGCTTGAACAAATAAATCAATCAACTCTACTCTCAAGTCTTCACAAAGACTTACCTCAAATATACCTTCAAGTCCTCTCTAGAACTTTCTCAATCTGCTCTCAAGTCTTCACCAAGACTTACCTCAAATCTACCTTCAAGTCCTCTCTAGAACTTGCTCAATCTTTCTCAAGTCTTCACCAAGACTTACCTCAAATATACCTTCAAGTCCTCTCTAGAACTTGCTCAATATGCTCTCAAGTCTTCACAAAGACTTACCTCAAATATACTCAAACACATGCTCAAAATAGCTCACAAGATATGCTCAATCAATCTCAAATCTTGCACACAATGCTATCAATTGCTTTGTCTAATCTTCAAAGTAATTCCTTTAACTTGAAGTAGTTTAGACATATTCTATTCAAAATTCATTTAACCTCTGGAACATATAGAGAATTATGTACTCTATCAAAAACTCAATATGTTCTACTCAATCATTAAGTCTATCACTTTCACAAATCTGATTTCTAATGTTTGCACATTCACTTTCAATATCACTCAAAACCAATGCTCAAGAATTTCACTCAATCATTCAACCAATGAAACACAACTTGTTCACTAACCCTAAACAAGTGTTTTCATACTTCTTCAAACAAAGTGCACAATGTGGGTCTCAAACCCTAACTCAAATAATCCTCAATCTCTATCTCAAATGTTCTCTTAAACATTCACCAATGAAGCATATGAAAACTCACTCAAACATTTCCAACAATGCTTATCAAACAATCCTTTTCACTCCACCTTGTATTTCACAACATTCAATCCAACAACACTTTAATCAAAGGATGATGTGCCCATACCTTTTTGTTTTGATGGAGATATATCTTCAAAACCTGTTTTACTCACAACCAAATCCTTTTGCCAATTCTAGGTTAGATAGCAACAATCTATCTCAAAATCTCCACAAGAATATTTACCTCAACAAATATTTCACCATACAAGAAATACAATAAAATGTCAAGTCACAAATACACCTTATCACTCCTTCCTTAAAAATAAATCCCCAATCAATAGATCATACACTCACTCAAGAAAAACAACTATAATGACAATATCCCTATAGCTCCTTTTAACTCCAACTCAACATAAAATATTTCAACCCAAATTTCAACCTTCCAAACACTTTAATATTCTAACTCAAAACAGATTTCAAATTACAATAATAAAGTCCTTTGTTTACACCTTATACTCTCCAATTCTTAACCCAACATACATTCCAAATTACAACAATAAAATTCCTTGCTTACACCTTATAATCTCCAATTCTTAATCCAACATACACTCTATCTTTTCAAATTACACAACAATGATAAAATTTTTGAATCATACCTTAGCCATGTAATAAATTAAATTTGTGCACCTCAAAACACTAACATGCACTCCACATGAATCGAACTCGCGTTCACCACCTGCCTAGCACCTTAGCCATGGCTAGGCTACCACTTGGGCTATGCGCCCACACAAACACCATGATGCGCTCACTACCCTTTGTACCTTCCATGGGCACCAAAATATTTGAAACAAAACACTTCCCTCTACTACCACCGAGAATCGAATGTGAGACCTACTATCCACAAATGCCTTACGCTGCCAAGCCTTGCCACTAGGCCAACCGTGTGGTTGGTAATAGGGACATGCACCCTTCTTCCTTTATGCATCCACTATTCTCCTTTAGCTTTAAAAATAAAAGCCTTCATCTTTCTTTGCTCATGAAATTTGCATCAAATAATTTTATTAACCCTTCGCATGTGCATTTTGGAGACTTAACATTTGTCTTCAAAACTTTATGGTATAAATACCATTTTTCTTCCTTGCTTGGACGTCAGTAGAAATTAGATATTTGAATTTTATTCTTGGTGCCAAACCCACTTAGGGTTATAAAATTATTATAATATAAATATTATAATTATTTTATAATTAATCTTTAGGCTTCCTCTTAGCACTTTAATATTATAATAATAAATATTATAATATTATTTCCTTTGGGCCTAGATATTTCCTTTCTTTGGGGTATTTAAACCAAATCTCTTGGGCTTAAAATATAAATATTTTAACCCTCCTTTTGTCAATTCCTTTGCATTGAGATGAACTGACTTTTGACATCAATGACAACATAACTACTCAAAATTTCCAACAATCTCCCCCTTTGTCATTGATGGCAACCCTTTTCCTTAACCATTCCTTTTTCCTTTTTCCAATTCTTCTCCCCCTAACTGAATGCTCTCCCCCTAACTCAAATCTCTCCCCCTTTGTCATCAATGGCAAAGGGACTCCTTTGGGGCTAAAGATAAGACTCTTAGCTCAGCCCCCTCCCCACCTCCTCTCCTTGAGGTGATTAATTTTGGGGTGGGAGTATCTCTACTCCCAGCATACACTGCTCTTTTTCTTTGTCCACCTTCTTCCTCAACTGATCCTTCTGATTCTTTTGAATATCCATGTTCCTGCTTGTCTCTAGAAATTTTGTTCTACACCACTTAGCCATATGCCCAACATTATTGCACTTATAACACTTAATGTTGTAGTTCCTTGAAGGTGCAAATATCTTGAAGTTCCTCCTGGTGAAGCCATACCCATTCCTATCATGAACCCTGCAATCAATTGCCTTATGACCAAAATGATTACAAGAGTAACAATACCCTTGAAAGAGATGCCCATTTCTGAAATTCCTCTTAGTGAAACCATATTCCTTCTTTTCATGTGTCCTGCACTGCATAGCCTTGTGACCAAACCTGTTACATGAGAAGCAACATCCTTTGAAGAAATCTTTCCTTGAACCCACTGGTCTCTTAGTCCTTTCTTCCCTATGATGTTTCATGTTCCATCTGTTCCTTATTTGTGCATTATTTCCTTCCTTGGTGAACCTTCTATTTTTCAACTTATCCTCATAAGTCTCACTTTCTCCTTCACTCTCTTTTTCTAAAGCTTCTTCTTCTTTGGAGCTTGAGCTTGACTCCTCTTTCCTTGTTCGTTTCCCTTGTCCTTCTTCAAAACCAAGTCCTATCTTGTTTGATGAAGATCTTTGTACATTGATAATCTTATCCAAAGTCTTTGAGCTTTTCCCAAACCTGTGTAGCTTGTCTTTAGACTCTTTCACTTCCTTCCTTAGTGAAACTACCTCATGCTCTAATATTTCACATTCTAAGACTTTTACCTCTAAATTTTCTTTAAATCTCCTTGTCTTAGCTATTGAGTTTGTCAGATCTTGTATAAGCTTTCCTTTCTCTTCATCACATTCTTGAAATTGAACCTTGAATCTTGAATTCTACTTTCTAACCTTTCTTAATTCCTTAAGAGCAGAAATAAGTTCACCTTCTAGATCAACTACTCCTTTATTTTTTGATTCTTCCTCTACTTCTTCAAGAGCATCTTCATAATTTTTAGATTTATCTTCAATAGGATCACTTCCTTCATCTTCTATTGCCAAGAAGAGAATTTCTTCTTCTTAATTATCTGAGGATCTTCCATCACTATCACTTGAACTCTTGCCTATCTTATCTGCATAGAAACTCTTCTTATGTCTTTGGAAAAACTTCTTTTCATGCTTGCTTTATCCATACATATTTTTCTTTTCATACCTAGATTTCCTTGCTTCCCTATTCTTATGATCTTATTTCTCTTCACCACTACTACTTCCAACTTCTAGACAGTTAGATGCATAGTGACCATATTTACCACAATTGAAACACTTAACTATTTTAATACCTTTGTGCTTTCTTGAGTCCTTCTTGTTCCTTCTACCATAGTTTGCTTCTTCATCACTGGATGACTCATCACTTGAATCTGGCTTCTTATATTTTGTCTTCTTTGCTACTTTGAAGGCTACCTCTTTCTTGGGGATAGGATCCTTTCCTATTCTCATCTCATAAGTTGTGAGAGTTCCATGCAACTCATCCCTAGTCAAAGTTTCAATATCTCTTATTTCTTCTATGGCTGAAACCTTTTCACTATACCTCATAGGGAGTGACCTTAAAACCTTTTGACAAACATCTGATTCTTCAAATTTAAACCCAAGTCCTTGCATGGAGTTAACAACCTCATCCACATGAAGTAAGTATGTAGCAATGTCTTCCTCATCCTTCATCTTCAAGTCTTCAAATGTTTTCTTGTGATTTTGCAATTTTACCATCTTGACCTTTTTGTCTCCCTCATATGTTTTCTTCAACTTTTCCCAAATCTCTTTTGTTGATGTGCAATGCATAACTTTTACAAACTCTACTTCATGTAAACCACTTAATATTACATTCATTACCTTTGCATTATACAGATGTAGGAGCTTACCATATTTATCTATAGGAGGACTAGATGGAGGTGTGTATCCATCCTCAACTGCTTGCCATGTCTCATATCCTTGTGCCATCAAGTAAGTCTTCATTCTTATGTTCTAGAAAGCATAATTATTCCCATAAAACAATGGTGCCTTATTTTCTAAAGATCCACTCTGAGATGCCATCTATGTTCCTGTATACTTTTCCTTCAAGTTGTTAAACTCTTTCGAAGGAACCCACTCTGATACCAATTGAAGAACACAAGCTTATACTGAGAGGGGGGTGAACAATATAAGATCAAATTTTACTTTTCTTTCCCAAACAATATTATCCAATATTATCAATGGCAATATCAATAATAGTAATCAAAGCAATGCATAAATCATCACACACAATAGAGACACCAATTTAACATGGTTCACCCAATGTGGGCTACTCCACGGAGAAAATATTTCTACTAAATTTTCTCAACAAATCTCTTGGGAATCACTTCCCTATTACAATGTTTATGGACCTCTATCCAAAGGAGACACCAATCCCCTAATGCTCTGATTTGTGGATCTCTCTCCATAGGAGAACTCTTTCCCCTCTTCTCTGGTTCATGGAACTTGACCCAGGAGAACTCTTTCTCCTCAACTGGTTTATGGATCTCTCTCCATAGAAGAACTCTATCTTCCTAGCTGGTTCATGGATCACACTCCATAGGAGAACTCTTTCCCCTTACTCTGGTTCATGGATCTCTATCCATAGGAGAACTCTTTCCCCTCTACTCTAGTTGATGATATTCTAGAAGACTTCTACCCCCACTACTCTAGCTAATGGATCTCTCTCCACTAGAATACCTTTATCCTCACTACCCTAGCTAATGGATCTCTATCCACTAGAGACTATTATCCTCTACTCTATCACCTCCAAATCTTGCTCTCAAATCTATCTCAGATCTACACCAAACTCTATCCCAAGTGTAGTACAAATATACTCTAACTCTATCTCAGGTCTAGCACAAATCTACTCACAAATCTATACCAAACTCTATCCTCAAATCTATCCTCAAGCCTTAACACAAAGCTTGATCAATCACAAATCAAATCTACTTAGATTTACCCCAAGCCTTAACACAAAGCTTGAACAAATCAATCAATCAAATCTACTCTCAAGTCTTCACAAAGACTTACCTCAAATCTACCTTCAAGTCCTCTCTAGAACTTGCTCAATATACTCTCAAGTCTTCACCAAGACTTACCTCAAATCTACCTTCAAGTCCTCTCTAGAACTTGCTCAATATGCTCTCAAGTCTTCACCAAGACTTACCTCAAATCTACCTTCAAGTCCTCTCTAGAACTTGCTCAATATGCTCTCAAGTATTCACCAAGACTTACCTCAAATATGCTCAAACACATGCTCAAAATATCTCACAAGATATGCTCAATCAAACTCAAATCTTGCACACAATGCTATCAATTGCTTTGTCTAATCTTCAAAGTAATTCCTTTAACTTGAAGTAGTTTAGACATATTCTATTCAAAATTCATTTAACCTCTGGAACATATAGAGAATGATGTACTCTATCAAAAACTCAATATGTTCTACTCAATCATTAAGTCTGTCGCTTTCACAAATCTGATTTCTAATGTTTGCACATTCACTTTCAATATCACTCAAAACCAATGCTCAAGAATTTCACTCAATCATTCAACCAATGAAACACAACTTGCTCACTAACCCTAAACAAGTGTTTTCAAACTTCTTCAAACAAAGTGCACAATGTGGGTCTCAAACCCTAACTCAAATAATCCTCAATCTCTATCTCAAATGTTCTCTTAAACATTCACCAATGAAGCATATGAAAACTCACTCAAACATTTCCAACAATGCTTATCAAACAATCCTTTTCACTCCACCTTGTATTTCACAACATTCAATCCAACAACACTTTAATCAAAGGATGATGTGCCCATACCTTTTGTTTTTATGGAGATATGTCTTCAAAACCTGTTTTACTCACAACCAAATCCTTTTGCCAATTCTAGGTTAGATAGCAACAATCTATCTCAAAATCTCCACAAGAATATTTACCTCAACAAATATTTCACCATACAAGTAATACAATAAAATGTCAAGTCACAAATACACCTTATCACTCCTTCCTTAAAAATAAATCCTCAATCAATAGATCATACACTCACTCAAGTAAAACCACTATAATGACAATATCCCTATAGCTCCTTTTAACTCCAACTCAACATAAAATATTTCAACCCAAATTTCAACCTTCCAAACACTTTAATATTCTAACTCAAAATAGATTTCAAATTACAATAATAAAGTCCTTTGTTTACACCTTATACTCTCCAATTCTTAACCCAACATACATTCCAAATTACAACAATAAAATTCCTTGCTTACACCTTATAATCTCCAATTCTTAATCCAACATACATTTTGTCTTTTCAAATTACACAACAATGATTAAAATTTTGAATCATACCTTAGCCATGTAAAAAATAAATTTGCGCGCCTCAAAACACCAACATGCACTCCACGCAAATCGAACTCGCGTTCACCGCCTGCCTAGCACCTTAGCCTTGGCTAGGCTACCACTTGGGCTGCGCGCCCACACAAACACCATGATGCACTCTCCATCCTTTGTACCTTCCACGGGCACCAAAATATTTGAAATAAAAACACTTCCCTCTGCTGCCATCGAGAATCGAACGTGAGACCTATTGTCCACAAATGCCTTATGCTACCAAGCCTTGCCACTAGGCCAACCGTGTGGTTGGTAATAGGGACATGCACCCTTCTCCCTTTATGCATCCACTATTCTCCTTTAGCTTTTAAAAATAAAAGCCTTCATCTTTCTTTGCTCACGAAATTTGCATCAAATAATTTTGTTAACCCTTCGCATGTGCATTTCGGAGACTTAACATTTGTCTTCAAAACTTTATGGTATAAATACCATTTTTCTTCCTTGCTTGGACATCGATGGAAATTAGATATTTGAATTTTATTCTTGGCACCAAACCCACTTAGGGTTATAAAATTATTATAATATAAATATTATAATTATTTTATAATTAATCTTTAGGCTTCCTCTTAGCACTTTAATATTATAATAATAAATATTATAATATTATTTCCTTTGGGCCTAGATATTTCCTTTCTTCACCTTGGGCTTTCTCTTGACAACTTTAATATTATAATAATAAATATTATAATATTATTTCCTTTGGGCCTAGATATTTCCTTTCTTCGGGGTATTTAAACCAAATCTCTTGGGCTTAAAATATAAATATTTTAACCCTCCTTTTGTCAATTCCTTTGCACTTGAGATGAACTGACTTTTGACATCAATGACAACATAACTACTCAAAATTTTGAACACTAAAAGATTTAAATATTATAATCTTTAAACCTATGGCCCTTGGAAAAATAAATCTTTGTCTTTAAACCTTTGCCTCCTCTTGTGATCTTTAAATATTTTTCAAGAAATTATAATCAAACCTTTTAAACATTGTCCTTCTTCATAATATTTAAATTTGACATTTAAATATTACTAATCCTTCTCTTAGAAAAATACTTTGGAGATATACCTTGCCTTGAATTTTATCCATAGTACCTTACCTTGAATTTTTTCCATATACCTTGCTTTTGAATTTTATCCATTGCTTGCTATTCATAAAACCCATGGGGAATATTTTTTCCTTGACTACCATGCACCTTTGACATCAATGACAACTCAGTATTTCCAACATTGAATGGCTGACATATGGGGCATCATACAATTATTTCATGAGAAGTTCCCATAGTGGGGACTTGTGGGGAACAACAAGGCATTGGTGGAATCGCAAATCCTGTCCATCCCAAGTGTAGCCTAGATATGAAGTGGGCTTAGTGTGTAGGGAAGCAACCAAATTTTGTAATTCATAATCATGATGTAGCTCCTAGTGTAAGGAATCGATCCATTGGGGAATCGATAATGAAATGGTACACAACATACTGAGAGCCTAAAATTGGTGAGAGAGAGCATCGACCACAACATTCTCCTTGTCCTTCTTATAGGTGATATCATAATCATAGCCCATGAGTTTAGAGACGTATTTTTGTCGTTTAGGGGTGGAAACCCATTGCTCCAAAAATTATTTGAGACTGATGGTCTATTTTAATGGAGAAATGATGCTCGATGAGATACGATCGCTAATGGGTTACGACATGCAGAATTACCATCATATCCTTGGCATAAGTGGATTTTTCCAAATTACGACTGGAGAGAGCTTTACTAGTGAAGGTCAAGTGTCTTCCTTCTTGCATAAACATTGCACCAATACCAGTACTTGAAGCATCTCTTGCAATTATGAATGGTTTGGAGAAATCTAGCATGGCCAAAATATGCGTAGTGGTCATGGCATGCTTTAATTCTAGAAAATCCTATTCAAAGGGTCCCATCCAATAAAAAGAGTCATTCTTTAACATGGAAGTGAGGGGAGCTACAATTTACCATAGTTATAAATAAATTTACGATAATGACCTGTAAGCCCTAAAAATCCCCTAAGATCTTTGAGAGTGTGAGGTTTGGGCCATTCTAGAACTGCTTGGATCTTCTTGGGATCAACTTTGATACCCTCATTAGTGACAATGTGTCCCAAATATTTTTGGAAATATGAGCAATTTTTGTTGTTATTGATGTCAAGAAGTTAGCACCAGTGAGAATTAGTTTCAGTGAGCAACATCTGTTTTAGATTCCATAATCAAGTGCAAAATAAAGTTTTCTCCCAAGTGGTCAGATGAGGTTTAAAGGGCAAAAGGAAGGCCCAAGCAAATAATATTATAATAATTTATTATAATATTAAAATTTCAAGACCCAAAGAGTTAATTAATTATAATAGTTTTATTATAATTTAATTTATAAATTAATTAAGCTAACCCTAAAGATAGGGTTATAAAGTTAATAATATGAATTTTTGAATTAATCTTGCCGACATCATTGCAGATATCACTCTATGCATATAAATGAGGGAAGAAACCCAAGGCATTAATTATCCATGCGATCGATTGAAATCTAAGGTAATTTGTGTGCAAAGAGGAAGAGAAGGATTCTCATGTGTTTTTAAGGTTTAAAAAAATAGAGCAAAGGACAATAGTGGAGAGCCCACTTCACATCCCTAAGAACTTGGTAGCATGATTGGAAGTTGGTGGCTATGTTAGGAAATTTCAGGTGCAAGGTCAAGGGTTCGTATTTTGTGGTGTTCGTTTTGTGAGCGGAGGAAGTTTTTTTATTTTATCGTCAGGGAAGGTTCAAAGGGAAGGCAGTGCCTTTTCCTTTGTGTGGAGGCATGTAGCTCATGTGATGAACACATGCCTTGCTAAGGTGCTTGGAGGGGTGAGGTTAGGTGTTTGAAATCCATAAAAAGTATTTTGATAGGCAAAAAGGTATGCACCAATTTTGATTTTATTGCTAAGGTTGTATAAATTTGGATGTTGCTTTGTTGTGAAAAATAAAGGTTGATTAATTTTTTTAAGGGAGATATAAGTGTATTAAAAATTAAATATTTGATTTTTATTTTTTTGGTGATTAGAGTTTATGAATTTGGATATTATAAGGTGTATAAGGACTTTGCTATACTTGTTGTTAAGTGTAGTGTTATGGTGAAATTATTAAATTAAATATTGTGAGTTTGGAGATTATAAGGTGTACAAAATGATTTGTTATTTTGTATGAAATATAATCTTTGAGAAAATTATTTTGTGGAGATCTTGAGAGAGGTTGTGGTAACCTAACCCTAGTGTTGGTAAAGAAAATTTTTATTGTGGTTAAGATAGGTTTTGAAGACATATCTCCATCAAAATAAAAGGTATGGGTAAATATTCCTTGTGAGAAAAATATTGTTGGATTGGATGTTATGAATGCTAAGTTGGAGTGAAAAGGATTTTTTGGTAAGAATTGTTGAGTTTGCTTGTTAGAGGTTTTTATGAGTGAGATTTGATGATAAAAACCTTGTTTGATAAGCATTTTTTGAAATATTGAGTAAGCTTTCATATGCTTGAACTAGGGTTTGTGAAAGAACATGAGTATCATTGTTATGTGAAGTTGTGAACTATATTGAACTAGGGTTTGTGAAATATCATGAGTATCATTGTTATGTGAGATTGTTTGATAAGCATTTGTTGGAAATAATTGAGTGAGGATTCATATGCTTGGACTAGGGTTTGAAAACAAGGAGTGTTTTATTGAGTGATTGATTGAGTGGAGTTGATTGAGCCTAGTCAAGTGGAAGTGTTGAAGTGATAGTTCTAATTCTATGAAATAAATTGTTCTATATTCTAAATTGATTTGAAAAAGAGTTTGGAAGTGATTGAGTGTTTTTGAGTGTGAAAAATATTGAGTCTCTAACAATTATCTATATGTTTCTGTGGTAGAAAGAGAGATTGAAAGTGATTGAACATTGTGGTGAGTGTGAAGCATATTGAGTCTAACAATTATCTATATGTTTATGTGGTAAAAATAGTGAGTGAAAGTAATTGAGTATTATTGTAAGTGTGAAGCATATTGAGTCTCTAACAATTCTCTATATGTCTCTATGATATTGGACAAGTTATAGTGAGGACTTGTTGAGCATATTGGATAAGTTCTAGTGAGGACTTATTGAGCAGATTAAAGGTAAGTCTTGGTGAAGACTTACTAAGCAGATTGGACAAGTTCTAGTAAGGACTTGTTAAGTAGATTTGAGGTAAGTCTTGGTGAGGGCATTTTGAGCATATTTGAGGTAAGTCTTGGTGAGAACTTGTTGAGAATATTTCAGATGAGTCTTGGTGAAGACTTATTGAGAAAATTGGACAAGTTCTAGTGAGGACTTGTTAAGCAAATTTGAGGTAAGTCTTGGTGAAGACTTTTGAGTAGATTGGACAAGTTCTAGAGAGGACTTGTGGACATATTAGTATGATATTTTGTGTAATATTACAAGGTGAAGTTGGGACAAGTCTTTGAGAAGAATTGAGAGCAAAGTTGATTGATTGATTTGTTCAAACCTTGAGTTAAGGTTTGGAGTAGATCTAGTAGAGCTGATTTGTGATGGATTCAGGCTTTGTGTTAAAGCTTGAGGATAGAGATTGAGTAGATTTGTGTTATACTGAAGGACTATGTTTAGTGCAAATTTGAAGAAATATTTTGGTGCATATTTAAGGATAGATTTATGCCAGACTAGAGATAGAGATTGAGAAAATTTGTTTTAGAACGAAGGACTGTGTTTAGTACATATTTGAGATAGAGCTGAGAGCAAGCTTTAGAGGTGATATAGTATAAAGGATGACAGTCTCCAATGGATAGAGTTCCATTAGCTAGGGTAGTGAGGATAGGTATTCTAAGTGAGGACATGAGTATTTAGTGGATAAAGATCCATTAGCTAGTGTAGTGGAGGTAACAATTCTTCTAGAATATCACCAACCATATCAGAGGAAGAGGAGTTCTCCTATGGATGGAGATCCATGAACCAGCTAAGGATATTGGTGTCTCCTATGGATAGATATCCACAAACTTGAT